>CM040126.1:0-600000 GCA_022559845.1 Amorphophallus konjac | reverse complement strand
CAGGCCCTCAACCTCAATTGCTGGTCGAGTCCGCTCGGCTAAGAAGACAATTGTCAGGGGCATCAGGCCCTCGGTCTCAATAACTTGCCGGGTTAGTCCGGTCAACAAGGTCGTCTCTGAGGGCGTTAGGCCTTCGGCTTCGTCGATTGGTCGGGTTTACTTGGCCAAGAAACCAATCACTGAGGGTGTCAGACCCTCTACTTCATCAACCGGCCGGGCTCGCCCGGTCAAGGAGACCGTCCTCAAGGGTGTTAGACCCTTTGCTGCAGCATCTGGCCGGGTCCATCCGGTCAACTCTCCAATTGTTAAGGGTGTCAAGCCCTTCATCCCGACAACCAGCCGAGCTCCCTTGGCGCTACGTCAATGGCCAAAGGTGTCAGGCCTTCTGCCCCGGCTATTGACCGAGTCTTCTCGGTCAATCAAATCACTGCCGGCGCCGCCCCTGCTCAACGGGGGCAACGCCGCCGCCGCAACGGCGCCAAACCTACTGCGGCCACCCTCATAGGTGCTGCCCCTGCTCAACGAGGGCAACGCAGCCGCCGTCAGGATGACGCCATGCCTATGGCGGGCGCCACCACCGTCGCCCCTGCCGAATGGGGGCAACGCCGTAGCCGCAAGGGTGCAAAGCCCGAAGTGGCTGTCTCTCGCTCCGACAAGACTATAATCGTCGGAGATATTCGCATCCGACTCGATGGAGGCGAGCCGATCATACCACGGGATCGTCATGTCCCGACTATCTCTACCTCCAACCGCTTCAAGCCCCTCCGGCAAGTCCGGGGGGACGGAGTGAAGAAGAAGAAGTCTGCCGTACCGGCGGCAACCCAGGGCCCTCTGCAACGGCCCAACCTACGAGCTCCCCGTCCAAGGATAGGGGGCAACCAAGTGGAGGAGCGCCAGCTCCATCTAAAGAAGATCTGGGTCACCAAGGAGGAGGCCCGAATTATAAGGCGCACGAGGGCGGAGGAGCCTTTCCGCATGTCGGATCTGCGACGAATGCGGAGTCCGACAAGCACTGAAGCCTCAGTCTCTCCGAGATCTACAAATCAGCCCCTATGGGGGCACAAGCGCCGTGGAGCTGGCAAGAAGGTGCGGCCGACTTCCCCGTGGGCCAGTTCCACGCACACGGAGGAAGATCGCTCCCCTCAAGCATCTACATCCCGAGTGTCGGTCTTTGACAGACTTGGGAGGCCGCCCAAGCCGGAGCGACAACCGCCCAAGAAAAAGCGGGTGGTCCAGGTGACCGATGACACCGTCAAAGTGTTCACCTGTTACGCCACCTTCGGCGACAAATAGCCCAAGAACACCTCGGGAGAGCTTGACCAACCCATCCAATATTTAAGGAGGTCAAGGCCGGTCTCCCGGATTCTAGCGCAGACGCAGCAGACGCCGGCCGCCGGTACATCTCAGCCTGAGCCGACACGGCAAGAAGAGCGCCAGGAAGACGTCCACAGTGTTGATGGGGACAGTCACTCCCGGCACGAAGAAGAGCTGGGGGAAGAGCCACGGGCCCCCACATTGGACGAGCTTCGACGGGAGAACCAAGAGCTCAAGAAACTGCTACAGTCGCTCTTGCGCGAAAAGGAGGTTCCTGCCCCGCCTCAGGCGGCACCGACTGGAGCGGATCAACAGCCTTCTCCCGTTCCAGCAGCAGCCAACGCTTCCGCCACTGCTGCAAGACTCCCACTGGCGGTGGACTTCGAAGTCCCGCTGCATGAAGCCAATGCGCGGTCATCTGCTACTACTGTCGCAGAAAGCCTCATGGCGCAGAAGCAGATGATCGAGCGCATCGTGGAAGCGAAGTTCGCTCAACATGGCGAGGGTGTGGCTACCGTTGATTTGTACAGCGTGCCATATCCCCTCCATCATCAATTCAAGAAGCTTCCACCAGATTGTCCGAAGGCCCCGAAACTCCAGAAGTTCAACGGGCAGGGCTCTCCGCATGAACACCTGGTCTATTACATGACGGCCATGGGTGAATTAGCCCTGGAAGAGGCATATTTACTGCGGTATTTTGCCACGTCCTTGACTGGCACCGCCTTCCAATGGTATTCAAGGTTAAAGCCCAATTCAGTATCTGATTGGGCTGATATGCAGAAGAAGTTTGTCGACCGCTTCCAAATGGTCGAGCGCAAAGTCTCCTTAGCAGAGTTTTGTTCCCTTCGACAGAAGAAGGGTGAAACAGCATTAGACTTCATCAAGCGATGGAGGGACGTCAGCATGCGCTGCGATAATCCTCCGACGCCTGAAGATGCGATCACCATCTACCGCAGGGGTCTCTCAGCAGAAGTCAGTGAAAAACTTATGGGCTCCAATATCAGAAGCTTTGACCAGTTGAACACGGTGATGGCGGAAATTGAGATGTTCTATGCCGACCTCCCTACACAAGCTTCTGCCAAAGGCAAATCCTCCAAAGACCGTCTGGCTAGCGGCAAGGAGGTAAATGCTGTAGATTTCTCCCCGACCAATGGAGAAAAGGGAGAAGGAAAATCTAAAGGCAATGGCAAGAAGCCTGATGCCAAAGCAAGCGCGTCTCGGTTAGCGGAGAACATGAAGACGTCTTATTCCTTCAGGAAAGAGCATACTAAGATGATCTTTGATCTATGCATGAAAGAGCAGCTCGTCACTCTGCCGGATCCGCGGAAGCCCGCGGAGGTGGATAAGACAGAGGATCCTACCTATTGTGTGTAGCACCGAAGGTTGGGTCACACCATTGGGGATTGCTATGTTTTCAAGAATATAGCAGAAGAGCTCATTCAAAAGGGCTTGGTAAATATGTTGGGCCATGCAGTCGAACCACCCCAGCCTCATCCCTGGAGCCGATCGAACAGGTCAGCTAACGTGGTCCATATGGTGGCGATGGCTTCAAGCTCCAATGCCTCCGAAGCCGGGCCCTCAAGTCGACAGCCCAATGGTGGTCCCAGAGCCACTCCTCCTCCATTCCCAGAATGTTTAGCGCTGCGGAGGACCATCCGAAAAGTCCGAGGGGAAATCCGGCAGCTGTAACTAGAACAGAGGCGCCTGCTACAGTTCCTGGAAAGCATTGATCAACAGCTGTCCACCTTCCCCTTTGACCCATTTGCCAGGGGGTTAGCTCCAGTCTACATACGGGAGGCGGGTGTATCACCCGCGGGTCGCGCTCCGCTCAGGGGCTGGCTCTCTGAAGAATCCTCAGATTCATCCGAAGACGAGGAGGACTCACCGGAAGGCGAGGAAGCTCCACTTCAAGTTGAGCTCCCTGAGAAATTATATTCATTCCCTTGTGAGAAGACTCTGAACATCTTCTTCGCATGCCAGCGAGCAGGACTGATAAGTCCGTCACCCTTGGAGCAGACACCAGGTGCTGCTTTTCATCAGGGCTATTGCCCATATTATGAAGTTGTTGGCCATATTATCCACAACTGTGAACCATTCAAGGACCTCACCGAAGACTTAATCAGGCGGGGGAAGGTTAATATGGACGAATTTCTAGTCGACCCACCGCAGCCGCATGCACGAAGGAGTCTTCACTTCTCCGTCAACGTCATACATGCCTCAGCATCTTTTCAACTCCCCGAGTCACAGGAGGAGGGAGTAAGTTCCCAGGGAGTCAATTCTCAGCCACCTAAATCCACATTGTGGTACCCAGGGTGGCGACTCTCTCATCAGTGTTCTTTTCCTAAGGAAGACACTGAGAAGATTTTTGATAAACTTCTGGAGGATGGCTGGGTGCTGACACATGACCCACCGTCTTATTACAATGAGACGGCCAAGAGTCACCCCCGCTATTGCAAGTATCATGCATGAGTGTCTCACCCCACTCGGCAATGCCCAGAGGTTCAAGACTTCATTGAAGCCCTCATCCAGAGAGGGGTTGTCGATACTCAGGGGAACTCCATGACGAGGTTGCGTCTTGCAGAGGTCGCCAGGGAGACTCTCCTGCAGGTTCGGCGAGAAACCGAAGCTTTCTCCCGATTAGCCCGGCCAAGTGAGCCCGCGGAAAATGATGAATTCCCATTACTCACTAAAGGCAAGGTCACCTATAAAGGGCCTAAAGTCCAGAACCCAGGAAGCCAAGTCGCGGGAGAGAGTTCCAAGGTCCGTCCCAGGTCCAATCAGCCTGGCATCATCATAAGAGAGAACTCTCGGCCAGACAACAAAGGCAAAGCCAAGGCGTCAGAGCCTTCAGCCAAAGCTCCTGCCAAGTCAACAAGGCCATTAGTCGTGGAGAGAACTCAACCTCTTGAGCCCGCGAAGACCCCAATTAAGGCCTCTGTCAGCCCAGCGAGGCCGCCAATTGTAGAAAGGCCTCAGCAGCTCAAGCAAGCCAACCCACCAGCCCAAGCAAAGTCGGTGGAACTACAAAGCTCCCAGAGGCCCTACTGTGGACTAGCAGAGTTCCAGGAGTTGCCTCCTGAAATAATTGCTCAGGCAATCAATGCCACCTTCCAACCTCAGCCGGAGGAGGCTAATTGGACCAAGGTTGCCCCCAGAAAAAGCCGCGGCAGTAAGGCCCCTAAGGAGTCTGCCCGGAGCAAGAAGCAAAATTCTGGGGGCAAGCGAGTCCCACTGCCGAAGCAAACTCCTCTCTCTTCTCAAGAGGCGGCACGCCAAAAGAAACAAGAGAAGAACCGCAGGAAGAATTTGAAGAGGAGATTGAAGAAGCAAGCCGAGCAAGCCACTGCTATGGAGGCTCCTAAGGAGCCAACTCCTCTACAAAGACTTCAAAAGCTCATAGATGAGCTGGAGGAGTACACTCCCCCTCGCCCCACCAGGGTCGTCACTCTAGACTAATATATTCCCTGGGACAAGCTTGGGCGCAAAGCCCGTCTTCTGCAATGGCTCTGGGAAATGGCCCACCGCCTTGAAGAGGGTGAAGACTTCCCAATCCCAGAGGAGCTCTCATTATTCTACAAAGATGAGGAGCTCACTGTGGAAATGCTCGAGGAAATGCTGCAAGAGCTCTCCTGCAACATGGTGGCGATCCCGCCGCCCGACAATATTTACTGTCCCACGGCTGATAGCACTGGAGGCAAGGCTCCTATGGCGACATATCAGCGCCGCTTGGCAAGAAATGGCCGGGGACGTGGCCGAGGTCGTGGCCGAGGACGTGGACGTGAAGGTCCCCTGACTCTTGACCGGGTTATAATATTCAGAGGGGAGAAGCCGGGTCCTGTCCCAGAAACTCAAGTGAGGGAGATCCCTTTCATCCTCAGCCCCTCAGAGGGTTCAGGCCCCATCTCAACGGCTAATCCGGGTGGCGTCCCTTTTACAATCACCTCCTCCGATGAAGAAGAGGAGCCGGCCAAGTCGCCGAAGTGGGAGAAGGCGTCAGAGCAGGCCGGCCCCTCCAACAGGGTCGAGCCCGCGAGCCAGGCCGGTCCTTCTAATGAAGACCGGCATGATGGGCCTTTGCCACCTCCAGAGGAATCTTTGGCTCTGCTATTCCAAGAAGATGTAGAAGGCCAGAATACGGAGGAGCGCCCTTTTAAGCGAGAGAAGCCTCGCCAGGCGCCGAAGACTCTGGCAGAGATCATCCCGCCATTTGATAAGACCCGTGCTCGGAGAGACCGCAAAATCATTCATCATATGAAGCGGTTCCCAACAAATGTCACTATTTGGGAAGCCATTGCCTGGAGCAAAGACCTCAGAGAGGCTCTTGTCAAGATACTTCAAGATCCAGAGGCATATGAAGCCCATGTTGCAGAGTTGCAAGCCCAGGCATATGAAGCACTCACAGCCAACATCTCCTTCACGGACAAAGACATGTTGATGTCCTCTCCGTGTCATAATCGCCCCTTATATATGAGGGGAACGATCAATGGGCATGACGTGAATCGCATCATGGTTGATGCCGGAGCAGCCGTCAACATCATGCCTTTAAAGACTTTCAAGTCTCTATACTTGGCACCTTATCTACAAAAGGTGACTGATGTCAAGATCTCGGGATTCAATCAGGGTTCCGAGGAAGCGCTTGGTCGGGTTGTAGTCAAGCTAGCTTTGGGCGATTTTGTCACTCAGGCGACATTTTATATCATCAACTCCGACACATCTTACAAGATGCTGCTTGGAAGACCCTGGCTTCATGAGAACTGGGTTGTTCCTTCAACTCTACATCAGTGCATTAAATATGCCAAGGAAGGGGAGCAACAAACGGTCTTCGCAGACCAGGCCCCGTTCCACCCCAATGAGTGCCATCTGGCCGATGCTTCACTATATTTTGGGAAGCCCACTTTAACAATCCCCGAGTCTTTAAAAGACAAAGGGAAGCAAAAGGTGGACCCTGAGGTTGAGGAAGGGCAGCTCTTCACTGTCAACCAAGACATGGTAAAGCTGCACAGGCTGAGCCTCAGTGCCGCCTCCAAGCCGACTCAACCAGAAAGGCGGAGTGTTGACTTTGAAGCCAACCTCATCAGCCGAGTCATTGATGGGAGTATCTCCTTACCACCCAAGTGCCTTCAACTCTCGTCCCAACGAGAAGAGTATGAGGTGGAGCAGTTGAAGACCTTTACAGTCTCCTATCAACGGAGAAGGAGACGCAACAAGAGCAAGAGGGACAAGCCGATCATCTTTTACAAAGGTGATTTAGTCCCACCGTGTCCTCCTGAAGATGGCTTCGGCTGGGATACTCACACCGATGTGGTGCCAGAGCCAGTCCGGGAGATGGATGATATGCCCAGCTACATCAAGGAGATGTGTAAAAAGCAGCACATTCCGCAAACTCTAGACCCTGCGCGGGCAGCATATTTCCACCAGTTATGGAATCCTCCGCAAGTCCGTGGGCAACCTCCCTTCTCCCGCAAAGATACAAGGGGCCTTGGCTATGACCAGGAGACGGACTTCGAGGTCCACTTTGCAGTCAACACCATAGGACTGCTACCTCTCCATCACGGGCAAGCAGAAGCTGAGCCCAAGGTTGATGACTCTATAAGGGAGTCCGGTGATGTGTCCTTGACACCCTCACCTTCATCAGGAGCTGACAATGGTCACCCTTCAGAGGAAAGAGCAGCCCAGCCTGTTAACCGTCGGCAAGATGAGGCCAGTCCTTCGACTTCAGGCCATGAGCAAGAGTACTTCAAGGAATTTGAAGTCTATGAAGCCAACACTGATGATGAGGGAGACTTCGTCGACCTCCAACCAGCTCCACCGAGCTTGAAGACGGTGGTCAGGCAACTGTGGACGAGTTGATTGAGATCAATCTCGGAAGCAACAATGACCGTCGTCCCACCTTCATAAGTGCTCTCCTCAGCGAGGAAGAAAAGCAGTCGTATCGACAGCTCCTAGAAGAGTTCAGGGATTGTTTCGCCTGGACTTACAAAGAAATGCCCGAGCTCGACCCTTTTGTGGCTGAACATGAGCTGGCAATACTTTCAACAGTCAAGCCAGTCAAGCAAGCTCAACGGCGTATACGCCACGAGCTGGAGCTGAAGGTCAATGCTGAGGTTGACAAAATGCTCAATGTGGACTTCATAGAGCCTTGCATGTATCATGTGTGGCTCGCCAATATAGTCCCTGTCAAGAAGAAGAACGGCCAAGTCCGAGTCTGCATCGACTTCAGGGATTTGAATAAGGCATGCCCAAAAGACGACTTCCATGTCCCAATCACTGAGACAATGGTTGATATGACCACCGGTCACGAAGCCTTGTCTTTTATGGACGGGTCGTCGGGCTATAATCAAATCCGCATGACCATCAAGGACAAAGACCATACTGCTTTCCGTTCTCCTAAGGGGATCTTCAACTACAAAAGGATGTCGTTCGGTCTGAAGAATGCTGGCGCAACCTATCAAAGGGCAATGACCAAGATCTTTGACGAGATGCTGCATGACCTTGTCGAATGCTATGTCGATGATCTGGTCGTCAAGACAAAGAAGCGGGAGGATCACTTAGCTGATCTGCGTCGAGTCTTCGAAAGGCTTCGACAGTACCAGCTCAAGATGAACCCGATGAAGTGTGCCTTCGGCGTCTCCAGCGGCAAGTTCCTTGGCTTTATCGTTAGGTATCGGGGCATAGAAATCGACCCTGACAAAATCAAGGCTATAAGAGGACTACCTCCGCCCAAGAACTTGACAGAGCTCAGATCTCTTCAGGGAAGACTCGCCTATATTAGGCGGTTTATTTCTAACCTCTCAGGAAGATGCCTACCTTTCGGCAGACTGATGAAGAAAAGGGCACCCTTCATATGGGACGAAGACTGTCAGAAGACATTCGAGCAAATCAAAGAGTATCTGCTGACTCCTCCTGTCTTAGGGGCACCTGTAAGAGGGAAGCCCCTTATCTTATATATTGCTACCATGGATGCCTCTTTGGGGGCTTTCCTAGCCCAGATTAATGAAGAGGGCAAGGAGCAGCCGTTGTACTACCTCAGCCGAAAGCTGATTGGGCCTGAGCACTGGTACGCCCCTATGGAGAAGGTGTGCCTAGCTCTGGTATTTGCTGTCAAGAAGCTGAGACACTACCTTCTAGCCCACCGGGTGGAGCTGATCTCAAAATGTGACCCACTCAAGTTTCTGCTCAGCCAGCCTGTCCTTTCTGGTAGGCTTGGTAAATGGGCACTTATCCTCATGGAGTTCGACATCACCTTCGTCCCACGCAAGGCGATCAAGGGATAAGGGATGGCGGAGTTCTTAGCAGCGCACCCTGTGCCGGAAGATTCGCCACTCAACTTCGAGCTCCCCGATGAAGAGGTGTTGGTGCCTTCTCAAGCCATTGGGGAGCATTCTGAAAAAGTCCCACCACAGATGGAGCCAGGCATCCTCACCCTTGATCTCCCACATTGGGAGTTATATTTTGATGGTGCCTCTTGGACAATCAAAAGGGTTGGTGGCCTTACAGACTATGTCTCAGGTGCGGGGGTAGTCTTTGTATCTCCACAAGGCGACATCCTCCACAACTCTTGCGCTCTCATGAAGTCGCTGACTAATAATGAGGCAGAGTATGAAACGCTAATTATCGGGCTTCAGTTGGCACTAGAGATGGACATCAGGTGCATCAAAGTCTACGGGGATTCTCAGCTCGTCATCCGACAAGTATTGGGCGTCTATGACGTCCGGAAGAAGGAGCTCATCCCCTACCATGCAGCCGTCATGAGGCTCAAGAAAAAATTTTACCTATTTGAAATAGGCCATGTCCCCAAAGGTAGCAACTCCCAGGCTGATGCTCTGCAAAGTTGGCAGTAGCCCTAAAACTCCCGCCTGAGGGAGAATTAAATATTACAGTCAGACACCAGAGGCTCATGCCAAGTGTGCTGGACGAAGAATCCGGCCTCACTGTTTATGAGGTCGACAACATTCAAGATGAGAATGCTCCCGAAGAAGAAGATTGGCGTGAGCCGATCGTAAAGATAAAGAACGGCTAGCTCTCTCCTGATCGGGCTCAGAGAGTACAACTGCTACGCAGGGCGACATCCTACCAGCTGATTGACGGTCTGCTCTTCAGGCTCGTCCATGAAAATAACCGATCGGTCCTCCTACGGTGCCTTTCGTCCAAGGAAGCAAAGACCGTCATGCACGAGGTCCACTCCGGATTGTGTGGAGCTCACCTGGCAGGAGCTAAGATGAAGAATAGCATCAAGCTCAAAGGGTTCTATTGGCCTACCATGTACGAAGATTGTAATCAATATGCTCGTACATGTCATCAATGCCAAGCATTCGGCCCAGTCCCTCGGCGGCCACCTAACCCGCTCCATCCAACAGTGCCTACTTGGCCATTTGCAGAGTGGGATATGGATATTGTGGGACCATTCCCACCATCGTCCCAGGGGCACAAGTTCATACTCGCTGCCACCGATTACTTCTCCAGATGGGCGGAAGCCGTTCCGGTACGGGAGGTTACAGGGGAGATAGTTGCCCGTTTTGTGCGGCACTATATCATATACAGATTCGGCACCCATAGTCGGATTATATCCGATAATGGCACGCCATTCAGGAATAAGACTGTTTATGCTTTGGCGGCCAAATTCCATATCGATTGGAGGACTTCATCAGTCTACAATCCCCAAGCCAACGGATTGGCCGAAGCTTTCAACAAGACCCTCTGCAAGCTGCTGTCCAAGATAGTAGGTGGCCGCAAGCGGGATTGGGACGAGAAGGTCCACGAAGCCCTATGGGCCTACCGGACTATTTACAAAACCCCTACGGGATGTTCCCCATTCTCTTTGGTCTACGGAGCCGAGGCGGTGGTCCCTATGGAGATCGAGCTAGCATCTTACCGCGTTGCTGTGCACGCCGGATTGCAAGGCCAAGACCAGTCCGAGATAGAAAGGAGGCTTGAAGAGTTGTCCAACCTTGAAGGTGAAAGACTCAAAGCCTTGTGGACGCCAAAAAATGACGATGATGGTCATGGCGACATTCGCGTCTACACATTCGAGCGCGAGTCGAAGACAGAAATGGCGAATAAACCTCATGCCTCGCCCGATCAGGACGAGAACTCACTTGGTGGTCCGCTACCCACTAAGGAAGCCCCCTAAGCAGAAGATACAGCTACAAGGCTCCGACCGACCGTGCCGAGAGTTGAATCGAAGAAGAGTCGGGAACTCCGACACAGTCTCAACTTGCACCGAAAGTCACGCAAAGTCTGGGACCGAGTCTCGGAGGCTACGAACAGAAGATTATGGAAGCCATGCAACGCAACCGGAACATTATGGGAATGCCAACATTCGTACAAACTGCCTCGACTTCAAAAAGAATCCGTTCGGTGCTTAAAACGGCGCGGAAGGGCCTTAAAGCGGCACGCCTTAAAACGGCGCCACCCCCTTTCTTTATGTTAAAACGGCGCGCCCCTTTGTTGCCCTTGGCCATCCGGCGCGCTCCTGTCAAAGAGGCCTCCCCCTTTACGCCTTAAAACGGCGCCACCCCCTTTCTTTATGTTAAAACGGCGCGCCCCTTTGTTGCCCTTGGCCGTCCGGCGCACTCCCGTCAAAGAGGCCTCCCCCTTTACGCCTTAAAACGGCGCCACCCCCTTTCTTTATGTTAAAACGGCGCGCCCCTTTGTTGCCCTTGGCCGTCCGGCGCACTCCCGTCAAAGAGGCCTCCCCCTTTACACCTTCATATGGCGCCACTAACTTCTCCTTCAAATGTTAGAATGGCGTGGCCCTTCAATGCTTAATCCGGCGTGCCTTCTTGATGTTTAGTCGGCGTGACTACCTTCCCTCGCGCCGTTTTAACTCGACGGCCATCCCATCCGCCAGCCGATACTCTGTTCGGCATAAATGAGATGCACAGAGAACATTCAATGCCCGACGTTCTGTCTCCGCCTCCGTTCGACAGCACAGAAGCTCAATGGCAAAGCAACCCCCAGCAAACCTACGAGCATCCCGTCCTCGGACGAGCAGCAGTGTACGGGACGAATCAACGGCATCCAGCACAGACAGTCAGCTCCTGACATCGTTGCGGACGAGGTGGAATTGGCAGGGACGCTCCCAGGCCGGCTGATATATATATAGGGCAGCATTGTGAAGCAAAAAGACAGAGATGATCAAGAGAAGAAGGGAACAGAAGAAGAAAAAAAAGAGAAGAAAAGAGGGTCTCGTGTGTGTCCCGGAAGAGAAGAAAGAAGGGAGGGGAGGGAGCTTCTGAGTGAAGGAGAGCCCGCCGGAGGAGTGTATCAAGCCCGCCCTCACGCCGGGAAGGTGAAGGGAGGGGAGAGTGAGAGGTGAGTGGAAAGAAAAGAGTGATCTGTATTCTCCTTTTCCTTCTTGTCAATATCCTCCTCCCCCTCTCTCTTGCGATGTATTCTACTTTCTTCTCAGAATGAACTCCCTCTGTTAAGAAGTCTCTTCTCCCGTTGCGTGGATGAATAAAAAGAAGAAAAGTCTGTTTTGCAACTCCTGTGTTCTCCGTTCCATTCTCTGCTCCGTCTTCTCATTCTCCGGTCATCCCTGGCCCTTGAGGGCTGCCTTTCCATGGCATGACCCACAAAGGTACCCACTGTCGGATGAACATTCATTGCCCTACTGTGGCATAGATTCCGTCTCGCCCCGAATATCGTCGTCCGTGAGTCGTGGTCGCTCTCGTAGGCTGGCCCTCGAGCGTTCCACACTCATACTCGGACTAACGGACCGCCGTGAGGCCGCTCCGCATTTTTGAGAGTTTACCCGGGAGTAATCCGCGTGGTGACTTTTGCTTCTCTCTGGCAAGCCCCGGTCTAGGGGAGGTGCTGCCCGATTTTCGCCAGGGCTAAGAACGCTCAACGACAGGTGAACGAGTTGAACTAATGAAGAACGAAGTGAGGCCTCTGTGAGCAAACTGCTTGAATAAAGCTCTTAGACGTTCATACTGTTTCATCATAATAAACGATTAAAATGGTTAAAACTCTTAAAACCTTTCTCATTACCAGCTTGATCTATCAACAGAACGAACAAATCAAACCTTGAATCAATCTACGGGTGAAAGGAAAAGAAAACACGGTAAACAGAGCTTTAAAACAACCTCCATATAACTATCCACCGCGCCGCTTCAACCCTCCTCACAAAATCCCCCCATCTCTTTCTCTAAACGCTAAAACGGCGCGCCCTCTCCTTGCCCTCCATATCCGGCGCGCCCCATTTCTCCCTATTGAACATTAAAACGGCGCGCCCCCAATCTCCCCATTCAACATTAAAACGGCGCGCCCATCTCCATCTTACCGAAGCCCAAAAACGGCGCGCCCCCCATTTCTCCCCTATTGAACGTTAAAACGGCGCGCCCCTTTATATGTCAACCCGGCGCCCCTTAACCGGCGCGCCCATCTTATTACAACTTGCTAATACGGCGTGGCAAAAGTAAATTAAAAGAATGAAAAGAAGAAGGAAAGCTATTGAAATTAATGAATAAACAAGAGAATAAGGGCTAAATCAATAAACAAAGTAGAATGGGAATAAACCACTTAATTCAATGATCGGGACAACGTCAAAGAGGCCGCAAGATGCTCGCAAAAGCGGTGACCCCTCGTTCTGCCCCTATCACCAAATACTGGGCCACTCCATCGAAGACTGCTACGTCTTCAAGGACATTGCTCAAGACCTGATTGAGAAAGATGAGCTCAGAATGGGAGATTATGTGGTCGCTCCGCCACGCCCCATGTGGCAGGCGGCCATGAAAGAAGTGTTTACATGGTGTCAGTTCAGCACCAGATTTTTGAACCCCGCGACCTGACCGCGCAGGTCGATCCGCGTGTGAGGGCGCACGTTAGTAAGCTCGGGCTATGCACTTAATAAGCCACTCCCTCGGACTGGGTGCAAAGAGAAAATCGACGACACCTCATGGTATCGGACGTGGTTTACGGAATTTCCGACATGGCCACAGTTCGAAATCATCTCCGGCCAACAAGTCTATCAATTTGACCCGTTTCTACCGGGACCCAATCCCGTATTCTCATTAAACTTGCCTTGTTCGTGGCAGACATTCACGCGGTCTTGTCACCGTCTTTTATACTACAAGCACGGAGCTTCGTCCGAACATGAAGTGGCCCATGAGTGGCCGACATAGTCTGAACATTCACGTCCCAAGATGGGTTTCTAGCATAGTTCATCTTTCACTGTCCTCTTGCATTATTAGTATTCTCTTTAGGCCGTAGGGCCCTTATTCCCGGTAATCAATCAAGGGTGTTCCCCCGTATGGGGGATGTAAATAACGCCGTGGCCTTTATGGCACGGCGAGTTTCGGTCCCGACACGAACCACACAATTGTCTGATTAGTCAGATCGAGCGCACCATGGGCTTCCACGAAGCCCGAATAAATCGTCACTTTGTGACTGGCACGCCCTCGCACTAAATAGAAGAATTAACCCCGACCAACAAACGAACGGATCCCCCCTCCGAATTTTAGTGCGTCCACAAGTCTGGCACGCCCGGTGGGACTGAAATTACCCTTCATCTCTTTGCCGGGACTAAGGGCCCTACGGCCCCTTTCTTATAATACTAATTGTTTGATTGGCAAATGCAGGTCGCATTCTGAACACCATGATGGCCACCACGTTCGGCCAACAGGCCGTCGAGAGCCATGTTCGAAACGGCTACTTGGCCGTCCCCCTCAGCTTCGGGAGCTTCCCTCCCGCGGTAGGCTTCCCCAACTTCCTTGGGGTAGCCTTCACGAACCTGCTGGACGTGGAAGCGTCTGACAGGACTGAAAGCAACGCTCCCATCCGGGGGGCCGCCAAAGCTGCTGTCGGCCGATCAATGGCCGAGACTTCCAAGACCGTCCCGACTGGGACGCTGAGCTGCAACGTGCACCACGTGCACCAAACTGCCGGCCCTTCTCACCCAGGGTCGGCCTCTCACCAAAGGAGGCTCCGAAGGAGCCATGCCACAACATCATACCGAGGCCGGTTCTCCAGCACCGGCAAGTCAGCTGTCATCGGGACTCTCCGGGTGCATCTTAACGGACAGCGTTCCGAGGTGATCCCGGACCGCATTGTACCCGCCGTACCAGTGCGCAACTCTTTTCAGGCACTGGAGAAGATGAAGGGCAGGATGACGCCCGCCATTCAGGCCCCAGCGCCGCAACATCAGTCAGCCTCCAGGCCCACCAAAGCTAAGCAAGTTTGGGTCCCAAGGAGGCCCGATTCACCTCACCAGCCCAGGCGAGGCCCAGCACCTTCCGCCCGACAAGGGCACAACAAGGAGATCGGGTCAAGACATCGGCCCCAGTCTACCAGACGACATTAACTACACCGGCCCCACCGGATAACATCCACCGTCGACACTACCGACGCCACTATCAGGCTGCCCGTGTGGAGCCTGCAACCCACATGCCCGTTGCTGCCAACAGGGCGACATCATCAGCTTCTCCTCCTGACCAGGACTGGGAAGGAGTGGAGCAAGCCATGAAGAACTACTTGCGGGGCCCGGGGAGCACTCCCATGGGTCGCCGGAGATTACTGGAGGCGGTAGCCTCTGCCTTTGAAGAAGAAGAGACCCGGCCAGTGCCCACTGCCGAGTCAAGAAACTACTCTGAGGAGCATTATCAGTCCCCGGCAAGGGAAGAAGCGAAGCCGCGAAGAGCGGTCTTTGACAGATTGGTCTTTCCAGGGAGGCCATCGAGAAGAACAACAAGAAGAGGCAGAAACCTAAGAGTTTATACCTGCAATATGGCAGGGGTATCTGGCCGGTACGGGGCTCTACCAACCGAGCCCGAAGAAGTAGCCAGGCTTGCCACAAGGCCAGGACCTCTTACCAGAAGAGGGAGAGCGGCGGCTGAAAAGACACAAGTCCACACTGGAGGAGCTAACTATGAGGAACCTTCAACATCCTTGGCTGCCAATGTTATTACGGAAGGCACGGCGGGAGAACCATCCACTTCATCCGAAGAGGTGCCGATCGAAGAAAGGGGGGGCACCCCTAGCCTTCCCATGAACGACCCCGCGGTATTGCACATGATGCAACAATATCAACGGGAGATCGAATTGTTGAAGAAACAACTGACTGAAAGAGCCGCTCAGCCCTCAACATCCGGGCAGACTGAAGCATTACCAGAGACCCCTGGGGGCAACGGGCAGGCCTCGGAAGCTTCTCCACAGGCGATGGTGTCTCCCCCAATGCCTACCTACACTGGAGGCGTACCCCTGCATCAGCCACAACATGTCACACCGGCCCCGCCACCGAACCTGCCATTCCAAGGGTCCACTATTGCACCTCAGGCGACAGTGTTAACAACACCGCTGATGCAACCGGCCCATTTCTATCCAAACCCGGTTGACCCGGCAACAGTAAGCAGACTAATGCTTGAACAAATGATAGATATGAAGCTGGCGGAGAGGAGCGATGGTGATCACACGCCATTCGACGTATACCGGGTACCTTACCCGGCACACTATGCTGCCAAGAGGCTACCGGCCGGCATTACCAAGCCGCCGAAGTTTGAGAAATTTAATGGGCAAGGGTCTCCCAGGGAGCACATTGCCTATTATGTGAATGTTATGGGGGATCTAGCTGCCGATGAAGCTTATCTTCTCAAGTTCTTTGGCTCGACACTTACCGGGCTCGCTTTCGAGTGGTATTCGAGCTTGCTCGCCGGGTCCATTGCAGACTGGCCTGATATGCAGAAGAAATTCAAAGAAAGATTCTACATAGCTGAGCGGGAGGTGACCGTGGCAGAGCTTTACGCCACGAGACAGAGAAATGAGGAGTCGGCACTCGACTACATAAAGAGATGGAGGAACCTCAGCATGAGGTGCAAACGTCCCCCGCATCAGGAGGATGCAGTGCAGATCTGTAAACAAAATCTGAAGAAGGAGATCCTTGAGAGGATGATCGGTGCTGAGGTGAGGTCGTTCGACCGCCTGAACAACATAGTGGCAGAGATCGAAGCATTCCTTGCTCGATACTCTTCTGCTCCAGCTGCATCAAGTCAGAGGGTCCGGCAGGTCGAGAGGAGGCCAACACCGCCAGAAGTTCATACACTGGACTTCGAAGCTTTCGAGAAACAGAAAGAGAAAGCCAATGAGATGGCCAACACCTCCACTGAACGGCGGGAAGGTCCCTCCCTGCGGGAGAAGATGAGGAACAAATTGTATTCCTTTCCCCGAGACAAAGCCCGAGTCCTATTTGAATGGGCCACCAGGTACAACAAGATCACATTACCAGATCCAAAGAGGCCTGGTGACTTGAAGAAGAAGGATGATCCTCGTTTTTGCCCATACCATCAGATGCTTGGGCATACCATTGAGGATTGCTACATCTTCAAGGATGTCATTGAGTCCTTGATCAAGAAGGGAGAGCTGGACATGGGGGAGCTCAGAGTGGATCCTCCGCAGCCGCACGAGATGCCGAGCCTTGGCACCACTGTCAACATGGTATCTTTATACCAACAGTTGCCTGAAGAATGGGCAGAGTCCAGTACGCAGGCCACTTATCAAGCCTTCGTCATGGCGCCAGCTCATGATCAAGGAGGTTGGCAAGCCGCGCCAACGAAGAACAGAAGAAGAAGACAAGCTCCTCGACCCACTCCAGAGGTTCGCATAAGGGGTGTTACACCCCAACCAGCACCGCCACCGGTGACACCTGTTTTGCATGACACAGCCCCCCGGCTCGTGATGAGACGGCCCCCTCACAACAAGAAGAAACACATCCCGATGCGGGTGCACAAGGAAACCAGCCCTGCGGTTGAAAGACTCCAGGCTATCATTGATGGGCTTGAAGATTATGAACAGCCCGAGATCCAGCCTATGGAGTTGAAGGAGTATGTCCCTTGGGAGGAGTTCAAGTCACTCAAACTAACTCCAGAAGCGGAAGCCGGGACGAAAGAAGAGCCTCTCTTATGGGGTGAGCTTCCCCAAGAGCAGTTTCCAGCCACTGAAGAGAAAAAGAAAAAGAAGAAGAGAAGACCTAGAAACAAGAAGAAGAGTGGGGTGGTCCTCACTTGCAACACCCTCTCAACATTATTTGACACAGCCCTCTCCCTGAGAGAGGAAGAGCAAGAAGTACCCGTCGAGCCGTCAGAGGTGAATCAAGCTGAAGCATCCACCTCCCAACATGCCACCAGGTCGGGAAGGAAGTGGGGACGCCCTCCTCAGGCCAACCACAACATCCTGCTTAGGGGAGAACAACCATATCACATCCCCGAGCCTAGGGTCCAAGGCATGGAGATCCCCCCTCCATCAGGCCTCTACCCCGGAGAACCAAGTGGCCAGAGTGCCCCGTCATTCATTGAATTTCTTACAACTCAGAGGGGAGGACAGTCATGCCCCCACGAGTCCCGGCAGACCCAAGGGGCAGGCAGCCCCTCGGCTCCGTCTGTAGCAATCCCTCCTCGGCCAAGGGAAGAGCCCGACAACATCCCAAATCTAGTCAAGTTCTTGCAAGAAAAGGAAGTGACCCAGCAGGCCCCACAAGCTCAAGCGGCATCTGACCCAGTGGAGGAGGCACCCGTTGAGCCGGCTCCCCAGGCCCAGACTGGGGGCAGGCGCAGTAGAGCCGAAGAAATGAAGTTGCTCGAAGTCCGAGCTAGCAGCAGAATAGTCAAACACCTGAAGAAGATCCCAGCCAGGTTTACCGTCTGGGAAATCCTATCCTTAGATGAAGAAACACGGCAAGCTGTCATCGCCGCACTCCAGACACCAGCATATGTTGAAGCCTGCCTTGCAGAAATGTCACCTGAAGTACCTATGGCCTTCACTGAAGAGGACATGCTTTTACCAACCTGCAGTCACAACATGCCACTCTACATGAAGGGGCAGCTGAATGGGCATCCCATCAACAGAGTCTTGATCGACCCTGGGGCAGCAGTGAACATACTCCCCTATCGGGTGTATCAGAAGCATTACTTTGACGTACACCTGGTCGAGGTCAGGAACGTCAAGATTGCCGGCTTCAACCAGAAGTGCGAAGTCCCTATGGGGGTCGCAGAGTTCAACCTCTCCCTCGGTGACTTCACCACCAAGGTCCAATTCCATGTGATCAACTCCAACACCTCTTACAAGGCGTTGCTCGGCCGACCTTGGCTACATCAAAATAGGGTGGTACCATCCACTCTGCACCAATGCATCAAGTACCCCGGCAACGGGAAAGAGGAGAGAATCTTCGCCGACCTCCATCCTTTCGAAGTGTTCGAATGTCACTTGTCGGATGCTAATCTTTATTTGGAAAAGCCGAAGCAAGCCTCCCAAGCTACTCAAGACAAAGGAAAGAAAAAGGCAGAGCTTGACAGCTGGTTCCCTCCACCACCGCCTGGCTATGTGGCTCCCCCTCAGGTGTCATTCGTTTCTGAAGCAGAAGGGGTATTCCGGGCCACCTACCTTCCCATCTACCCTACACCGGGAACACCATACCTTGAAGACTTGCTGGAAGACATCCGGGTCCCTTCCGGGATCATCAAGCCTCTTGCAGAAGCTGATTGCCAGGTGGCTGAACCGTTAAGGACCTTCGAGGTGCCCAACCCCGCGGGTCTGCCTACCATCTTTTATGTGGCCAAGGAGCACCCGGTCAAGGGGGATGATGATTGTAGACTCCCCGATGAGCTGTACGACCCACTCGTCCCAATAATGGGACTTCCTGACACAGCCGGTCCTGTGGTCAAGATGGCCAGAAAGCAAGGGATCCCCTTCTGCCAGCTCTCCAGTCGGAAAGAAATGTTCAAGAAAATGTGGAACCCGCCAAACCTGGACCGGCGGTTGTTGCAAATCACCTGACATCCAGGATTGGGCTTTTCACTAGAAGATTCCTATGAAGCTGATGTGATATCAGTCTCGGCTCTAGGCTGCAATAGCCACGCAGGCACTGCAGGCCCATGGCAGGATAAAGGCCGTCAGCACCTTATGCCTTTGGCCAACGAAGAACAAGATGAAGAAATATTCCTATGGAATCCACCTCCCTGCAGGAATAAGGGGAAGACCCCGTCCTCCTCCGGGGGACCAATCCCGAATGACCACAGCAGCGGGGTGCCATCGCCCTCGTCTGACATTGACCCAAAGGATGGGGAAGCGGGCCGAGCTCCGAACCTCACTCGGTGCGACTCTACCCTACTCGCCCTATACTGTAGGCAACAGCGAGAGATCGAAATGCTGAAGGTTCGCTTGGCCGAAATGATTGTACTCATTAGAGGCATCCTCTGTCGACAAAGCATCGGTGCACACCGGTCCCTGAACACCGTCCCAAACGCCCCCGGGCACCTGAAAAGGGAGGCTAGGGATGTAGCTACTTCCATGGTCAGGCGATCAGCCGAGCGAAGCCCCGCGCTGCGGAAGAAGATGCAAAGACCCTACTCTTTCCCAAGGAATAAAACCCGAGGAATTTTTGAATGGGCCTGCTACTATGGCAAGGTCTCTCTCCCAAGGTCAAAGAGGCCGCAAGATGCTCGCAAAAGCGGTGACCCCTCGTTCTGCCCCTATCACCAAATACTGGGCCACTCCATCGAAGACTGCTACGTCTTCAAGGACATTGCTCAAGACCTGATTGAGAAAGATGAGCTCAGAATGGGAGATTATGTGGTCGCTCCGCCACGCCCCCATGTGGCAGGCGGCCATGAAAGAAGTGTTTACATGGTGTCAGTTCAGCACCAGATTTTTGAACCCCGCGACCTGACCGCGCAGGTCGATCCGCGTGTGAGGGCGCACGTTAGTAAGCTCGGGCTATGCACTTAATAAGCCACTCCCTCGGACTGGGTGCAAAGAGAAAATCGACGACACCTCATGGTATCGGACGTGGTTTACGGAATTTCCGACATGGCCACAGTTCGAAATCATCTCCGGCCAACAAGTCTATCAATTTGACCCGTTTCTACCGGGACCCAATCCCGTATTCTCATTAAACTTGCCTTGTTCGTGGCAGACATTCACGCGGTCTTGTCACCGTCTTTTATACTACAAGCACGGAGCTTCGTCCGAACATGAAGTGGCCCATGAGTGGCCGACATAGTCTGAACATTCACGTCCCAAGACGGGTTTCTAGCATAGTTCATCTTTCACTGTCCTCTTGCATTATTAGTATTCTCTTTAGGCCGTAGGGCCCTTATTCCCGGCAATCAATCAAGGGTGTTCCCCCGTATGGGGGATGTAAATAACGCCGTGGCCTTTATGGCACGGCGGGTTTCGGTCCCGACACGAACCACACAATTGTCTGATTAGTCAGATCGAGCGCACCGTGGGCTTCCACGAAGCCCGAATAAATCGTCACTTTGTGACTGGCACGCCCTCGCACTAAATAGAAGAATTAACCCCGACCAACAAACGAACGGATCCCCCCTCCGAATTTTAGTGCGTCCACAAGCCTACAAGCACTTACAAGTGTATCAACCCCGCATGACACGTGCGTATGATAAGCTGGTCAAGCAAAGGGCGTTCAAGAAAGGTGACCTCGTCATGATTAAAGAAAAGGAGGTTCTCGCGGGAAGATCTAGCGTCAAACTCCAGCCTAATTGGCGTGGGCCTTACGTCATCCAGAAGGTCTACGAAGGAGGGGCCTATACAGTCCTTGACCACAAGGGGGACAATCCCTTCCCTCCTCTCAACGGCAAGCATATGAAGCTCTACCATGCGCCACCGCAGGAGTTTCCACAGCAGTCCTCACAGGACAGTACCTCTCCTCAGTGAAGGTTTAAAAAAAAATGGTGTTAAAAATATTGATACTCCGGCGGACTCAGTCAGCCTTCAACAGTTGGCTGAGGGCAAAAAGGCCATAGACCCGGTCGAGGTAAAAACCCGAAAGGGCGCCTCGGGCAAAAATGGGCAACCCCTCGGTGTGAAAATCCGAAAGGGCGCACCGGAAAAAGCTAAAGGGGGCCAGCCTCGGCTAAAACCCAAAAGGGCGGTGAGGTTGGTAATGTGAAAAAAAAATCCTCTCTCTGCTTATTCTATGGGTGGCTCCAAGTCAATGACTCCACCTCATCTCGCCAAAACATCATATTGATGCTATGGCTATGCCTTACATGTCATCCTATGACACCTAGTCCCACCGACATTCTGAGGTTGTCATACTCTGTCTCATCGGGCTCGGTCTACGCATGCCCCTTTCGGGCTGTCGACCCATTCTGCCTACCGGCTTCGAGGTTCAGCTCAGGTGTCTATTCGGAGCGGTTAAACCCGCTTACTCTCTTGTCCCATTGGGACTGGCCTCAGTATGCTCTCTCGGGCTACCAACCCTACATGTCTTTCGGCCCCTTTTTCATTCTAGGGAATGGTCTCAGTATGCCCTCTCGGGCTGCCAACCCATCATGCCTTTCGGCTCACTTTACCTACTGGGATTGGCCTCAGTATGCTCTCTCGGGCTGCCAACTCATTATGCCTTTCGGCTCATCTTACCCTTTTGGGTTCGGCCTCAATATGCCCTCCCGGGCTGCCAACTCATCATGCCTTTCGGCTCATTTTACCTTCTGGGACTGGCCTCAGCATGCCCTCTCGGGCTGCCAACTCATTATGCCTTTCGGCTCATCTTACCCTTTTGGGTTCGGCCTCAGTATGCCCTCTCGGGCCGCCAACCCATCATGCCTTTCGGCTCACTTTACCCACTGGGATTGGCCTCAGCATGCCCTCTCGGGCTGCCAGCTCATTATGCCTTTCGGCTCATCTTACCCTTTTGGGTTCGGCCTCAGTACGCCCTCTCGGGCTGCCAACCCATCATGCCTTTCGACTCATTTTACCTTCTGGGACTAGCCCCAACATGTCCTCTCGGGCTGCCAACCCATCCTACCTTTTGGCTCATTTCACCTTCTAGTGAGTGGCCTCAGTACGCCCTCTCGGGCTGCCAACCTACCTCACCCTTCGGCTCATCTTATCTTCTTGGGATTGGTCTCAGTATACCTTCTCGGGCTGCCAACCAACCATGCCTTTCGGCTCATCTTACCTTTCTGGGATCTGGCCTCAGTATGCCCTCTCGGGCTGCCAATCCATCATGCCTGTTGGCAGATGTCCCACCGGGTCTGGCCTCAACATGTCCTCTCGGGCTGCCAACCCACTTCTTCGCCTATTGGCTTTAGGATTTGACTCTCACGTCCCACTAGGCTGTCAAATCCACCCTTTTTCTTCTTCTGGGTCTGGCCTCTGCATGCCCCTTTCGGGCTGTCAACCCATCCTACCTCTTGGCTTCAGACTTGACTCATATATCCCACCAGGATCGCCAAGTCTATTCCTTTGTCCCCACGGGCTTGGCCTCCGCATGCCCTCGTCGGGCTGCCAACCCTGTTTGCCTATCGGCTCACGGATTTGACTCGTGCGTCCCACCTGGGCTGTCAAATCCCCTCCTTTCATCGCTTCAGGTTTGGCCTATGTATGCTCTCTCTGGCTGCCAACCCATCCCGCCTATCGGCCTCCAGGTTTAACTCGCATGTCCCTCTCGGAATGTTAAATCTTCTCCTTTGTTATCCCAACCGGGCTTGACACATACACACCTCTCTTGGGTTGCCAACCCGTTCAACTTTCGGCTTTCGGATTTGGCTAATTGCGTCTCACTAGGGCAGTCGAATCCACCCATTTGTCCCACCTCTGCGGCACACACGTCCCTACGGGAGTGTCACCTGCTCCTTGCCTTTTGGCATTATAGGACCCAAAAAAAAAACGGGGTTAAAAATATTGATGCCCCAGCAGACTTGGTTGTTTCTGTTAGAAGAGCAATCAAGGGCAAAAAGACTTTAACCCGGCTAAGGTGAAAACCCGAAAGGGCGCCTTAGGCAAAAATTGGTACCCCTCAGTGTGAAAATCCGCAAGGGCGCACGGGAAAAAGTTAAAGGGGGCCAGTCCTGGCGAAAACCCGAAAGGGCGGTAGGGCTGGTAAAGTGAAAAAAGAAAAAGAAAAAAAAAGGGCTTATCAAGCATCAGACTCGCTCCTCCTCAGCTCAGCAAGGCGAGTCTCACTCTGAAGAGCTTCCTCTTGGAGCCCCTCAAGCCCACGGCGGAGAGTCTACATCAGCACGCGCAAAACTGTGCTCCTCGGTCTCTCGGAGCTCTCGCAAAAGCTCCTAGAGTCCCTCAAGCCTATGGCGAAAAATCTACATCGGCATGCGCAAGACTGCACTCTTCTTCGATCCCCTGGACCTCTCACAAAAGTGCCTCCACTCTGTGGGAGGCCACCTACTCGCGCTCGTAAGCGAACTCGACCAGGGCGCCCACCTCAGCCTGGGCCGCCCGAAGTTTGCAAGGCTGTTGTTGCTCCTGCTGAATCGTCAACTGAGTCCCCCACCTCCGCTCCTGAATAGCGCGAAGGCGGGTGAACTCCTCCCATAAAGCCGAAAGCTCAGTCGTCCAAGCGTCCCGCGGGAGATCAAATGCATGCATCTGGCAATGCTACACCAAGTGGAGGACCATTCGGCCACTTCATCCTAAGGGCCAGAAAACTCTGAAGCAGCTTTGAAGCCTCACTAGCTGAAGCTAAAACAAAGAAAGGAGTTGTCTCAGCCCATGTACGGCCGACATCTATCCAGACCAACATGCCCTAAGGGCTGGTTTACATCAACCTTGGCTATCACAAGTCAACAAGTAGCCACCTTCAACATTCGGCGACATACCTCAGCGGTCAGCCGACACATCAACATGTTCGGCTACACCTCAGATGTTAGCCGACACATCTTTGGCGACACCTCAGCAGTTAGCCAACTTTAACTTGCGGCTACACACCACAGCGGTTAGCCGACACGTCTTCAGTGGCATCTCAGTGGTCAGCCAGCACCACGACTTTCAGTCAACGCACCCCTAAGGGTCGGCCAATGTTGATTTCCAGCTATCACAGCTCAATAGTCAATCAACGACGACTCAGATGGATGCGCCTCTTCGAGACAGGCCTACATCAACTCCGGGCCAACAAATCTCTCAGAAGCAGGCCCCCATCAACTCTAGGCCAACAAGGCTCTCAGAAGCAAGCCCCCATCAACTTCGGGCTAACAAGTCTCTCAGAAGCAAGCCCCCATCAACTCTAGGCCAACAAGTCTCTCAGAAGCATGCCTACGTCAACTCCGGGACAACAAACCTCTCCGAGGCAAGCCAGCATCAACCCTCAGCTTTCTGGAAAGCAACGAAGCAGTAAGGTACAGCTCTACAGAGGGCACGGACCGTCCGCCTCCGTCCCGGGTTTGACGAACGTTCCATGGGGGGTATTTGTTGAAAGCAAATTTTGTGTGCAAAAAAAAACCCGCCGGGGTGAAAAGAACCCGTCCGGGGTGAGAGGGACCCGTCCGGGGTCGGGGGGACCCGTACGGGGTCGCCCGGCACCGGGTGAGTTGGCGCGCAGGCGGGCAGGGCCTCCCGGGGCCTCGCTGCCCCCGAGGTGACCTCCCCGGGGTCATTCGACCCCGGGAGGACCCACCCGGGGTCAAACCACCCCGGGCAGACCCGCCCGGGGGGTCGCGACCCCGAGAAGGTCCCCCCCGGGGGCGCGCGACCCCGGGCAGGTCCCCCACGGGGGCGCGCGACCCCGGGCAGGTCCCCCCCCCCCGGGGGTCCGCGACCCCGGGGAGGTCCCGGACCGTCCCGGGGACCTCCCACCCCGGGGATGTCCCATTCCCGCGCACGGACTAAAAAAATTTGAAAATGTGACCTCCCCGGGGTCATTTTCATCCCGTTGGACCCGTACGGGGTCGAACACTCCCGGGGAGGTTCCCCACTTCTATAAATAGACCCCCGGAGGTCCAAAAAAAGAGGAAAAGATCTACGATCTACAAGCTACAACCTACGGAGCATCCAGCATTCAAAGCTTTTTGTTCGTTTGTTTCGACCCGCGTGGGATAAGTCCCCGGGTCTTGTACTTATGCCCCTACGGGGTATATTTACGTTTATGCCCCTCAATGGGCCATGTTTGTAATTATGCCCCTCAGCGAGCCATGTTTGTAAATCTTTACGTCCCGGGACGACTAAGTCATGTATTTCTGCCCTTATAATGGCGAAATTACAAAAATGTCCTCCCCGGGACCGTAAAAGACCCAAGTCCTATAATTTGCAGTTATACCCTGCGACTTTTGTAATTGGGGCTACGCCCCTATCTCCCGCTCCAACGCGGAACTCTGTACAGTCGACAACTCGCCGACAACCTTTGTACTCATTTGGAATACAAAAGCACTCAGCATGTGTTATGTATGTCCTCGGGGAAAAAATTATAAGAAAATCCCGACTTTTATAAATTTGTGCATATGCCCCTTCTTTGGCAAACCTGACACACGAGTCTTTTATGAAGCCAATGTCACTCCTTCAACCCAGAGATGTTGTCAGCTCAACCCGACACTCAGAGGTCATCCTAACCCTAGGTCTGTGTAGGGTACGGTAAATTACCAAAATACCCCTGTGACCTAGAAATAACCCAGCAGCCCCTAAAATCCTCCAAAAAGAGCCCCAGCGCCTTGGGGAATCAGTGACCCGATCCTACTTCCATTCCAGCCCAGAAATTTCAGAAATACCCCTAGCCTGGTAATATTACTAAAATACCCCTGGGGTGGTAAAATTATCGAAATACCCTCGGGGTCCAGAAAACTTCTCTCTACTTCAAAAATACCTCTGGCTTCCGCATATTTGCGCTTCTATTCCTAAATCTTAGGGTTTTGCTCATACCTAACCCTAATTCAGTTGTTTCTGTTAGTCGGTGGTGAGTGAGTGGACATCATGAGCTCTTCAAGAGAGTTTGCCCTCAACATCAGAACCTTGTAAAAGACTTTGGGGATTTCTTTGACAGTCAAACAAAGGTGTTCAGATGTTAGGCCGATGTAAATCAACACTGACTACGATCAGTGGGGAGAGGTCCAGCACTCGAACCCAAATCGTCTGATACTATGCGCACACACGGAATATCCCTCTCTATGTAGAGTAATGTCTCTTTTCAAAAAGAACATTTATTTTTCTCACGTGAAAATATTCCGTGTCTTACACCCACTACAACCCGCCTGTCGGTAGCTGGGAGAGATAGGGAGAGCGGCTTTAGGTCAATTGGCTGGGCTTGACTCCAGGGACCTGGAGGACTCCATCCTGCCCATTCCTGACGCCCCGGTCAATAATCAACTAGAAAAAGAAGCCACCATGCTGGAAGGTTTAAGGCGGGAAAATCAGGCATTAAAGTCTCTAATACAAGAGTTATTACAAGAGCGAGATGTTCTACACAAGCATCTGATGCTTCCACCAAACTCTTTTGCCTCGCCCGGGGTCATGCTAAATAGCACCCCTCTGATGATGGTGGCCGAAACGTCTGTCGTTAGGCCTAAACTCAGTAAGGCCCATCCTACTGCGAGGAGAAGTGTGAGCGTCCTAGGCTCCCCCTTTATGGGTGTTCACTCGCAAGGAAGAATTGGCATGAATAACGCCCTTGAGGCGACTAAGGGAAAAGCCCATGTAATAACATTGGCAAGGCGAATGGAGACGTCATATTCGTTCATCAAAGCACACACCGAGCCATTGATCGAGTTCTGCATGGCACGAAACCTTATAACATTGCCAGAGCCTCGCAGACCAACGAAAGAAAACAAGGTCAAGGACCTCACTTTTAGCTGGTACCATCGAATGTCTGCCATGCTACGGAAGACTGCTATGTCTCCAAAGACGAGGTTAAAAGCTTGATACAGCCTGGAGTCATTCAAATTCAAAGTCATCGGGTGTCTCCCCCGCAACCTCATTCATGGGATCGGCTAAAATCCTCGACTAGGCAAATTCTCACTACAGCCGCCTCTACATTGCCTAGGTTTGTGGCAAAGGAAACAAGGGGCCTCGCCCTCCGTCGGGAAGGAGAAAATGTGAAAATTCACTATTTGGTCAACACCCTCGGGGTCTCGCCCTCATCCAGCAAGTCATCCTCTGACGAGGAGACCACCCGCCCTTCAGATGAGTCGCAAAAGGAAGGGACACCTCTAGAATCGGACGAACAATTTCCTCCGTCCGCTCTTAGTAACTTAAGAGTGTCATGGCGCTCATGCCACTATGCCTGGCGACAGAGGGGAGTTCATCGACCTACATCCAACTCCGCAAGAACTAGAAGACGGCGGACAAGCAACAGTAGACGAGTTGGTTGAGCTCAACCTCAGGGATTCTGACGATCCCCGACCAATCTTCGTCAGTGCTCTCCTGAATAAGGAAGAAAGGGAAGCATATAAACAACTCTTGACGGAATATAAAGATTGCTTTGCTTGGATGTATAGCGAGATGCCCGGGCTGGAACCCTCCATGGCGGAGCATGAGCTAGCAATACTCCCCACGGCTAAACCTGTCAAACAAGTTCAAAGACACATGCGTCATGAGCTTGAGCTTAAAGTAAATGCTGAAGTTGACAAGCTCCTAGAAGTGGACTTCATTGAGTCTGGCATGTACCCAACGTGGCTTGCTAATGTAGTGCCTGTTAAGAAGAAGAATGGACAAGTCCGTGTCTGTATTGACTATAGGGACCTAAATAAAACTTGTCCGAAGGATGATTTTCCCCTCCCGATTGCTGAAACTATGGTTGATATGATCATCGGACATGAAATCTTATCCTTCATGGACGGGTCATCGGGATATAATCAAATTCGGATGTCCGTTAAGGACAAGGTGCACACGGCCTTTCGGTCTCCCAAAGGAATCTTTAATTATAAAAGAATGTCTTTCGGCCTAAAGAACATCGGCGCCACGTATCAAAGGGCCATGACCAGAATTTTTGATGAAATGCTCCACGACTTGGTCGAGTGTTATGTAGACGACCTCGTCGTTAAAACTCGGAGGCGTGAAGACCATATGGCTGATTTGCACCGAGTTTTTGAAAGATTACGCCAATTCAAGCTCAAGATGAATCCGATGAAATGCGTTTTTGGTGTTTCAAGCGGCAGGTTTCTTGGCTTCATAATCAGATATCGGGGTATTGAAATAGACCCCGATAAAATCAAGGCAACCCGAGAGTTGCCGCCTCCAAGGAATATAACGGAATTAAGATCCCTCCAGGAAAGGTTGGCCTACATCAGGCGTTTCATATCCAACCTCTCAGAAAGATAGGCACCTTTTGGAAAATTGATGAAAAATGGTGCACCATTCCTATGGGACCAGGAGTGCCAAAACACATTTGAACAAATTAAAGAATATCTCCTCACTCCCCCGGTGTTGGGAGTACCAATCAAAGGAAAGCCATTAATACTCTACATTGCTGCCATGGACGCTTCTTTAGGAGCCTTACTGGCACAGACGAATAAAGAAGACAAAGAGCAACCATTATACTATCTCAATAGAAAGCTCGTTGGTCCCGAGCACCGCTATTCCCCAATGGAGAAAGTGTGCCTAGCACTCGTATTCGCTGTCAAAAAGTTAAGACATTGTTGGCCACGAAATTTATTTTATCGTAGATAAAATAGAGATTTAAATGTTCTTGTTGAAAAGAAACACTTCCCCTCTGTATATAGAGAGTTTGTTCCGTGGGTGCACATAGTATCAGACAATTTGAATTCGGGTGCTGGACCTCTCCCCACTGACCGGAGTCAGTGTTGGTTTACATCGGCCTAACGTCCGAAAACCTTTGTTTAACTGTCAAAGAAATCCCAAAGTCCTTCCCATAGGTTCAGACGTTAAGGGCACTCTCGCTCGAAGAGCTCACACTATCCATTCATTCACCACCAACACATTGACTAGGCAAAACCCTAAGATTTAAGAGTAGGGATGCAAAAGAGCGAAATCCGTAGGCATCTTTGAAGTGAAGGGAGATTTTCTAGACCCCGAGGGTATTTTGGTAATTTTATCAACCCAGGGGTATTTTGATAATTTTACCAGGATAGGGGAATTTTTGAAATGTCTGGGCTGGAACGGAAGTAGGATCGGGTTCCTGACTTCCCAAGGTAGAGGCCGTTTTTGGAGGGTTTAAAGGGCTCTGAGGCCATTTCTAGGTCACAGGGGTATTTTGATAATTTTACCCCACCCTATATAGACCTAGGTTTGAGGTAACACCCGAGTGTCGGACTGAGCTGACAACATTTTCGGACCGAAGGGATGACCAGGGGCTTCATAGAAGACACGCATCTGTCAATTTGGCCGAAGGAGGGGTATATATGCAATTTTCAGAAGTCGGGGGGTTTTCTTATAACTTTCCCCGAAGAAAGTTGCAGAGTGTATTGAGTACATTTATAACCCAAATGGGTGCAACGGTTGTCGGCGAGTTGTCGACTGTACAAAGGTTCGCACTAACGCGGGAGACAGGGACATAATCCCAATTACAAAAGGTTGTAGGGTAGAACTGCAAATAACAGGACTTTTGTCTTTTACGGTCCCGAGGAGGACATTTGTCTAATTCCGTCATTATAGGAACAGAACTTAGTCGTCCCGAGACGTAAAGACTTACAAACATGACCCGCTGAGGGGCGTAATTACAAACATGGCCCACCGAGGGGCATAATTACAAACATACCCCGTAGGGACATAAGTACAAGACCCGGGGACTTATCCCTCACAGGCCAAAACAAACAGAACAAGCTCCTTGCGCGAGTTGCTGATGTTCTCCGTGTGTGTCACTTCGTTCTCTCCAGCTCTTCTCTTTCCACTTGGACCCTTGGGGGTCTATTTATAGAAGGCGGGAGGACCCAGGTTGACAGAAATGAGAAGAAACGCTCCAATTCTGTCAAGGTGGGGTGTAAAAACCCCTATTTCTATCAAGGTGGGGTGGCAAAAAGCTCTTTTGACCCCTCTGGCTAAAAGAGGAGTCAAATGACCCCGGTGGGATGGCCAATAACCCCCTTTTTTTCTTTTTTCTTTTTTGAAATAGGACTGAGAGAGGGGGGCGGACCCACGGGACCCAGCGGGGTCGTGTGACCCCGTAAGGGGGTCACGCGACCCCACTGGGGTCCAGCGGGGTGGACCGGACCCGCGCGGGGTTCGGCCGACCCCGATGGGGGCCCAGCGGGGTGGCCCGCCTCCTACGTAGGCTAAAGGGGTCAAAAGACCCCTCTGCGCCCCAGTTGGCCCCTCTCGGAGCGTTTTTGCCCTATTTTTGTCACTCTGGGTCGGGAGAAACCAAGGTGAAGCTTTTATAGCCTGTGGAGCCCCCTCCTTCGCCGCGTGGCAACACTACGTTCGTGGAGTTTTGTGCGGGAGCAAAGGGGGGTCTTGTTTGTTGGTTTGTGCGTCGCCACGTGGGGAGGAATTCTCGCATCCGTCTGTGTCGTGTGATACACTTGCTCGGCGACTCTGACAGGTATATGCATGTATCTTCCTCCGTAATTTCCTTGTTGCGATGTCGATTGTGATTGGATGGTCGGGCCGATGGACCCTAAATTGTGGAGGTACTCCATGATCCGACGAGGTCGACGATACGTCATATTTTCTCGTCGGTTGTTACATGATGAAAACGTTCTCAAAATATTTTGAGACAATTTCGGGTGCAAATGACATTATCTTTTATCCCATCGGGTGGAGTTGGTTTCGAAATATGACCCGCTCAAGTTCCTCCTTAAACAACCTGTGCTGTCAGAAAGACTTGGTGATAAGTGTGTATTTTTCCTTGTTAATTCATAATTATTCACATTTTTATGAGCTTAAATTATGATCAATATACACCTCTCACACTTATTGTTGATTTTGTATCAAATGTTTATTTTTCTGAAATTAAATAAATTTTAATTACATTTTTATGTATTTATGCAGGCACGTAGTACGAGAAAAGCTCCACGAAAAAGAAAATAAAGAAAATAAAAATATTATGTTGAATGGGCCAAAAGCCCAAGGATTTGTTCAAAAAGAAAAGAAAAAAAAATAGAAAAAAAATAAAATCATTTGATATTTTTTAGAATTTTCTAAGATATATATACTATATATATATATAGATATATAGATATATATATATTATTTATATATATATATATTTTTAAAAAAAAGTTTAAACCCGCCCCCCCTTTCCCGCCTTCGCCCCGCCCGCGCCAATGGCACGGGCGACGAGGTGAAGGCGGGCGAAGGAGAGGGGGGGCTCGTGGCAGCTGGCGCGCGAAGGAGGCAGGCGGCACGCGAAGTGGAGGGGGGTCGTGGCGACCCGGCAGGAGGCGCGGGCGGCACGCGGCGCACACGCCGCGTGCGACACGCGGCGGCGGCCAGGCGGGCGGGTGCACGGCGGGCCCACGGCCGGCTGCCTAACCCGGCCGAACCGGTCGGCGCGTTGCGCCCGCAGAAAGAGAAAGAGAGAAAGAAGGAGAAGAAAAGGTCATAAAATACCAGAAAAATTCAGAAAAATCCGAAAAAAATGGCAAAGTGGGCAGAACCTACCTGCCTACCATTTTAGGCTAAAATTGGGTACACTTGTTTGTATTGATGGAGTGTTTTTGGTAACCCCTATATAAAGGGTGCATTGGTCTTGAATGAAGGGAGTTAGTAAGTGGAGTTAGTTGTTAGTGAAGGTTGAGTAGGGAGAGAGAGCTAGCTATGGATCATGTGTAATGTAAGTTTGTTCTTTATTTTTCTGAAGTTGTTGATTGTTAGAGTTGTATTTTACAAGCTTTTGAAGTCAAAGTTGTAAGTTGAAGTTCTTTCAATAAAAGTTTCATTTTTGAATTCAGCCTTTTCCTAGCCTTATTTCTCATGATTGTGATCTTCATTTCAATTTCTGTTCTTCATAAAAGTTATTTGATTTCAAGTGCTCTTCAACTTCTCTGTTGATCATTTCTTCAAATTCTTCCTACTTCATAGAGTTCTGGTCCGTTTTCTTAAGTGCTGTTTTAGGTGTTTACTGTTCATCCGTGGTGAGACATTCTAGTTTTCTTATGTTTTGAAGCTTTTCTAAATCTTTTTTTCAATCTGAGTTCTTCATAAACTTTGTTCCTCTCTTATAGATCTCCATTTCATTATTCTACCACTTTGTCTAATTCTGTGTATTTTTAGAGTTAGAATTAATTTTTCAAGGTGCTGTTTTTCTGTCAGTTACTATTCACCAGCAGTGATAGATCTTGATTTTTCATTGCCTTCCTCTTATTTTCTGTGTCTGTGTTCTTCATCAAAGTTCTTTCTCTTTCAATTCTCTACAACGTTCATGTTTTACACTTCTCCTAATTCCGTCTATATTTGAAGTTATATTTTTTCTTCCAATCCCTATTTTCACTTGAATTCTGTTATGTTTTCAAACTTAAGTTTTCAAACTTGTTATATGCAACCCTTGTCTTCTTAATTTCTTTTACTTATCTCTTGTCATTAAAAGTTATAATTTCAATTTCTTTAGTGATAATCGCACTCCAAAATACAACATTTGATTTTCTAAATATAAGGATATGTCCAACTCTATGTAGTCTGAGGCGTGAGGCGAGCGAGGCGACCAGGGGGGCGCCTCACGCCTCAAAGGCCTAGGCGAAGGCCGAGGCATTTGAGGCGTTTGAGGCGAGAAATTAATAAAAAAATAAAATTAAAATTATATGTCACAATATCACAAAAAAATAAGCCCACTGCCACCCATGAGAGTGAGAGATCGGAGAGACAGAGAGTGAGAGATCAGAGAGAGAGTGGAGAGAGTGAGAGTGAGAGATCGGAGAGAGTGAGTGAGAGATCGGAGAGAGTGAGAGAGTGAGAGACAGTGAGACAGTGGAGAGATTGAGAGAGTGAGAGACAGTGAGAGACAGTGAGAGTGAGAGTGAGAGATCGGAGTGAGTTAGAGAGTGGAGAGAGTGAGAATGAGAGATCGGAGAGAGTGAGAGATCGGAGAGAGTGAGAGAGTGAGAGTGAGAGAGTGGAGAGAATGAGAGATCGGAGAGAGTGAGAATGAGAGATCGGAGAGAGTGAGAGAGTGAGAGTGAGAGAGTGGAGAGAGAGAGAGATCGTAGAGAGTGAGAGAGAGAGATCGGAGAGAGTGGAGAGACAGTGGGAGATCGGAGAGAGGGGACATACCGAGAGTGAGAGTGGCCGGAGGAAGCCGGAGAAAGCCGGAGGAAGCCGGACTGCCGCACGCCGGATGAAGTCGGAGGAAGCTAGTGGCGCTGCCGCACGCCGGAGGAAGCCGGAGCCGCTGCCGCTCGCCGGACGCCGGAGGGAGGATCGCAGTCGCCGCTGCCGCGGAGATGGAAGCATCGAAGGAAAAAAAATAAACGCAGTCGAAACCCTGGGGGGGGGGGGGGGGAAGTTAACCCGACGACGCGTATATCGAGTCGTTGAGACCCGATACGCAGATCCGGCAAGCGATACAGCGGGGAGAGGCGCTCGGGCGAGCGGGCGAGGCGCGAGCGGGCGAGGCGCGCGCAGGCGGCCGACGCGCGCGAGGCGCTCGCCTCGGCGAGCCGGGACGGCGCGAGGCGGGCGACGGGCGCCTCGCCCCGCCTCACCGCCTAGGCGACCGCCTAGGCGCGTTTTCAACTACATAGGTCCAACTTGAACTAAAATCAAATATTCTCTCCCCGTGGGATCGACCCGTACTTACCATTGTACTCATGTTTTCAAATCCATAAGTGAGTGAGTGCGGTTATAAATATTTGAAATTTGTGTGGCACGGCATATTTAACAACGACTGTCGAGCACCATCAAATTTTTGGCGCCGTTGCCGGAGAGTGAATTATGATGATAGTTGGATATTCTTGTGTTTGGTGTATATATGTGAATATGCATTTTGCTCTTTTTACTTGTGCAGGACAAAGAAAAAAATTTGAAAATCAAAGAAAGAGGAAGATCGAACCTAAAATTCCAAGGATATGAAACGTCGTTAAATAGCCCGGAAGCATTGCTAAAGGGCTGAAATCAAGAAACAGGTTCTATCTTTCCACTTTCTGAAAAATCTTTACAAAAATCTGAAAATTTCTTGAAAACTCTATAAAAATCATAAAACAATCAAAACAAAAGAAATTTTTTGTACTAGTTAGATAGGTTCATTAACTAAAAAATAAAAAAAAATACTTGCACCAAAATCTAAAAAAAATGCATTTCAAGATTAGAAACCACACATCATGTTTTAGGACATGCATCATTTAGTATAGAAGTTTTCTTTGTTCAATTCCTGTCAATTGCATATTGAAGATTGCGAGGGGCAAGGTACGTTCTACTCACCATATTCTGGCATTCATTTTGCATAAAGAACCCCTTGTTTGAAATTGTGGTGTGCATTTTCATTTCAAAATACTTTAAGGGCAACACCCCTAATAAGATAAGGTGGGGATTTCATCACCCTTCCTTAGCCCACAAACCACATTTCTCTTGCATCTTCGCATGACCTCTGCCATAAATAAAAGTCAGTAAACGTTGGCCCTAGGATCACACTGTGATTCTTGTGTTATTTAGGTTTATCCTCATATGAAAACCGGTGCCTAAGGCAAGACGGTCGGACAGCAAACGCTTTAAGCGGGTTAGTGGTTTGGCATAATAAGATCCCTACGAAAGTAGGGGGAACCTCCCACTTCCCCACCCCTTACCTGGCTGGTGGTCATATTGAGGGTAAACTTAAGTCTCACTTTAATCATTTTGTGAAACCCTATTTATAGGTCCAGGTCACATCTAGGTCATTAGGGTCATTTGTGTGCTAACTTGTTTATCTTTGCATAAAAAAATAATAATAAAATCAAAACATAAAAAAAATTTCATTGAAAAATCATCACTCTTTCTTGGGTCTTTTTCATTTCCACATCTAATTTTGTTCAGGCCCAATAATAGATTCTTTGATGTTTAACTATGCGGGCTATGTGAATTCCAACTCTTCATTTGCCCCTTATCATCAAACTCCTTCACTCTTCCACAATGGGGTTCATAATTCATCTTTCACCCAAGAGCCATATCAATGGTCATCGGATTTTTCCACCTCTGTCTCCTACACAAACCCAAATAATCAATGGGAAAATCAACAATTTTCTTCTTGGGAACCATACCAAGACCCCATTCAACGTCCTTCAAATCCACACTTTGCAGATTGGGATTCATATTCCAATGATCCTTACAATCAAGTCCATTCTTATGATCAACCCTATTATGGAGGGCAACCAATACACTCTCCTGATTTTCAGACTGAGTGTCCTTCAAATTACTATCCATCACAATCTGACTCTCAGCCCACTTATCTATCTCCTCTATACACAGATTTACATAAGGAGGAGATGTTTGATAAATTGACACGGCTCTTCCAAACTCAACAACAAACCTTTCAGGAACCACTGCAAAACTTTGAGGCCCAAGTGAGTAGGATTGCTGAAAACATCATAGAAACGGAAGTGGATCCAATGCCTAATAACTCCACAAGTCTTGAGGACCAACTTCTTGGATGTTATAATGATAAAAGTCTATATGCTCAACCTATGATCCCACAATCTACCACTCATATCACTGTTGATTTTGAGGGAATCATGGAAGCGTCTTATGCGGAGGACGTAACGGAAGAGCAACCTGAGGAGCCTAAACCCCATTCCATTTGTGAAGAGGATTATGATGATCTTGAGTCGTCGGGGGGAGAAGAAGGGAATGATGAAAATCGTATTTGAGCCAAAACCTCTGATGACCATTATGACCCAGCCCAACAGACAAATCATTACTATTCATCTCTTCCACCCACACCTAATGCCTCTGATGATCAATTCATTCAGTTACTTCTCCATAGTCAATCCCTCCAACAGCACATCAATAGGCTTACTGAGGAAGTCAAAACCATGGAGGGAGAGCAATTCTTTGATTCCTCTGGACCCGATCCTCATCAAGTCCTTCCCACTGACTATGATCACTCTATGATTCCCCAAGAGTATTACCCTTTGATTAATCTTAATTTAGAAGATGAAGGAATTATGGAGAGATCTTGTCAAAACGATTTGAATGAGGAACCTAGACAATTTGAGGAGATTGAAGAATTTGATGACAATGAAATTCATGACGGTGATGAACTGATGAATGATCATATTCCCCCTCCTACAAAGGAATTTGAGGAGCCAGTGCTTGCTTGTCAACATGAGGGACAAGCAAGAGAGGTGGATGATCTTCAGTTAGGGGGAGAGGATGAATATATTGAGCCTCATCACAAGTCTCTCCCCGATCATGATGACATTCTCTTTGAAGATGGGAATGGAGAAGAAGTGGAGATGGGACATGACTTTGATGAAATTATCTTTGAAGATGGGAAGGAAGAAGAAGTGAAGATGGATCTAGAATTGAATATTTATTGGAATAATGAATTTGGGGTAAATGAGGAATTGAATGATTTGAATGTACCGCATGATACTTTCAATCTAGAGGAGAGGATAGAGCTTATGCCAATTCTTGACCACGGTGATTCTTTTGAAGTTCTTCCAACAGACTGGTCTACTCTTGCTCTACATGATGATCCCATAGCCTCTAAGGAGGAACATTTCATAATTGATGACATGATTTTTCCCAATGTTCCTCCTCTATTCTCTGATTGGGGTGGTCCGTTTGTGATGCCTCCACCTCGATACATGCTTTGCCCTTGCGCTCACCAGTCACATTCGTTTTCTTTAGGGCATGAAAAAGACAATTTTGGCAAGGATAAAATTCTTTGGTGGCTCATTTTAAAATCAACTTGTTGGTTATTGAGCTATATTGCGTCAGGCTAAAGATGTTAAATTTAGCGCTTTTTGGGAGGCAGCCCAACGTTTTCACAGTTTGGTGTGCAAATAAATGGCTTCTTGGGAGGCCACCCACGGTTTTTGTGATTTGATGATTTGTTTAGTGTGTTTCTTTTACAGTTCTCAGGCCACAACGCAATGAAGCCCTCATCACTTCGCCCGACCCATCAGGTTGTATCCTTCCATCCCAACTATATTATCTCTTTTACATGTCCTCTGATCTTTCTACTGTTTATGCCATTGAGGACAATGTCATTTAAGTTGGGGGGGAGATAAATGTCAAAAATTTCAAAAACAAAAATTTCAACAATTTCAACAATTTCTAAAAATTTCAACAAAAATTTTTCTTACTTTCGTGAATTGTCATGTTCAACAACAGTTTTCCCCGAGTTGAATTTCTTGATTCATGTCGCATGGAAAGTGATTCTGAATAGAAACAACTAGGAAAAGGATGATGGATAATTTCTTTAAGCTAGCACTGGAAAACTGATTTAAAGAATCTCTTTAAAGTTCAGATGCACTTTCAAAAAAAAAATAAATAAATAAATAAAATCACGATGCACGCTAATGAAACAAGAAGGACAAGCCTTCTGCTATTTTAGATATACTGTCTGATATTCTACACTTTTGAAAAAAAAGAGATTTGTTATAAGCTTTCTACCATAGAAAAGTACGAGAAAAAAACAAAGCACCATGAAAAATGCTCCGATTCTGAGTAACCGGGCCTACTTCACCTAAGACGTGTTGAGGTTCGCGTCAAAAGGAAAAGGGAACTCTGATCTGCGTAACCGGGCCTACTTCACCTAAGACGTGTTGAGGTTCGCGTAAAACAGTGAAGGGTAGTGCAGCATCATGTGTGTAAAGAAAAAAAAAGAAAAATTAGAAAAGAAAAAATATATATATAGTGATCCCAAAAGAGACATATCAATAAGGCAGACAAAAAGCTAGTGTGCATTGAACGCTCTAAGTAAGAAGTGCAGAATTGAAAGACATTTGTTCAGAATAGCAACTGGAGGATGCAATTGTCTCTACTGTGAATTTAGTATTCCACTTGCACAAGTGCTACTGAATTTTGATTAGATTCTTGATCATGTACCTGAATTTCCGACATAAGGCTAGTCTGTGGTAATTACTCCAGAGTCCTGATCTTTAGTTAACTCTATGAAAGATGAACTGGAAATGAGGCCTGAATATCTTTAAACTCTTGTTAGTCCTAAATTTTTCATTATGTGCATTGCTAAGGGACTAGCAATAAGTAAGTTGGGAGGTGTGATAAGTCTGTATTTTTCCTTGTTAATTCATAATTATTCACATTTTTATGAGCTTAAATTATGATCAATATACACTTCTCACACTTATTGTTGATTTTGTATCAAATGTTTATTTTTCTGAAATTAAATAAATTTTAATTACATTTTTATGTATTTATGCAGGCACGTAGTACGAGAAAAGCTCCACGAAAAAGAAAATAAAGAAAATAAAAATATTATGTTGAATGGGCCAAAAGCCCAAGGATTTGTTCAAAAAGAAAAGAAAAAAAATAGAAAAAAAAAATAAAATCATTTGATATTTTTTAGAATTTTCTAAGATATATATACTATATATATATATATATAGATATATAGATATATATATATTATTTATATATATATTTTAAAAAAAAAGTTTAAACCCGCCCCCCCTTTCCCGCCTTCGCGCCGCCCGCGCCAATGGCACGGGCGACGAGGTGAAGGCGGGCGAAGGAGGGGGGGGCTCGTGGCAGCTGGCGCGCGAAGGAGGCAGGCGGCACGCGAAGCGGAGGGGGGTCGTGGCGACCCGGCAGGAGGCGCGGGCGGCACGCGGCGCACACGCCGCGTGCGACACGCAGCGGCGGCCAGGCGGGCGGGTGCACGGCGGGCCCACGGCCGGCTGCCTAACCCGGCCGAACCGGTCGGCGCGTTGCGCCCGCAGAAAGAGAGAGAGAAAGAAGGAGAAGAAAAGGCCATAAAATACCAAAAAAATTCAGAAAAATCCGAAAAAAATGGCAAAGTGGGCAGAACCTACCTGCCTACCATTTTAGGCTAAAATTGGGTACACTTGTTTGTATTGATGGAGTGTTTTTGGTAACCCCTATATAAAGGGTGCATTGGTCTTGAATGAAGGGAGTTAGTAAGTGGAGTTAGTTGTTAGTGAAGGTTGAGTAGGGAGAGAGAGCTAGCTATGGATCATGTGTAATGTAAGTTTGTTCTTTATTTTTCTGAAGTTGTTGATTGTTAGAGTTGTATTTTACAAGCTTTTGAAGTCAAAGTTGTAAGTTGAAGTTCTTTCAATAAAAGTTTCATTTTTGAATTCAGCCTTTTCCTAGCCTTATTTCTCATGATTGTGATCTTCATTTCAATTTCTGTTCTTCATAAAAGTTATTTGATTTCAAGTGCTCTTCAACTTCTCTGTTGATCATTTCTTCAAATTCTTCCTACTTCATAGAGTTCTGGTCCGTTTTCTTAAGTGCTGTTTTAGGTGTTTACTGTTCATCCGTGGTGAGACATTCTAGTTTTCTTATGTTTTGAAGCTTTTCTAAATCTTTTTTTCAATCTGAGTTCTTCATAAACTTTGTTCCTCTCTTATAGATCTCCATTTCATTATTCTACCACTTTGTCTAATTCTGTGTATTTTTAGAGTTAGAATTAATTTTTCAAGGTGCTGTTTTTCTGTCAGTTACTATTCACCAGCAGTGATAGATCTTGATTTTTCATTGCCTTCCTCTTATTTTCTGTGTCTGTGTTCTTCATCAAAGTTCTTCCTCTTTCAATTCTCTACAACGTTCATGTTTTACACTTCTCCTAATTCCGTCTATATTTGAAGTTATATTTTTTCTTCCAATCCCTATTTTCACTTGAATTCTGTTATATTTTCAAACTTAAGTTTTCAAACTTGTTATATGCAACCCTTGTCTTCTTAATTTCTTTTACTTATCTCTTGTCATTAAAAGTTATAATTTCAATTTCTTTAGTGATAATCGCACTCCAAAATACAACATTTGATTTTCTAAACATAAGGATATGTCCAACTTGAACTAAAATCAAATATTCTCTCCCCGTGGGATCGACCCGTACTTACCATTGTACTCATGTTTTCAAATCCATAAGTGAGTGAGTGCGGTTATAAATATTTGAAATTTGTGTGGCACGGCATATTTAACAACGACTGTCGAGCACCATCACTTGGCAAATGGACATTACTCCTCATGGAGTTTGACATAACTTTTGTCGTACAAAAGGCGAACAAAGAACAAGGAATGGCAGAATTTCTGGCGGCACACCCAGTTCCAACAGATTCTCCTCTTAACATTGGACTGCCTGATGAAGAAACACTCTTGCCCCAAGCAGAACCAGAGAATCAGGTTGAGGGTCTTCCATCACGAAAAGAAGGTGCCTTCACAATTGACATTCCATGTTGGGAGCTCTATTTTGATGGAGCTTCCCGAACAGTCAAGAAATCTGACGGTACTACAAGCCTCACGTCAGTAGCCGGTATTGTCTTTGTGACACCTCAAGGCGGGATCCTACATAATTCCTACGCCCTTATGAAGCCCCTGACAAATAACGAGGCGGAATATGAAGCGCTAATTGTCGGGCTCTAATTGGCCCTTGAGATGGACGTCAAATGCATCAAAGTCTTTGGGGACTCGCAACTTGTCGTACGACAAGTCCTAGGTGACTATGAAGTCCGAAAGAAGGAGCTAGCCCCTTATCACACTATGGTGATGATGCTCAAGGAAAAATTCTACATATTTAAAATAAGCCACGTTCCTAGAGGTAGAAATTCTCAGGCTGAAGCCTTGGCAAACTAGGCGCCCGCCATAAAACTTCCACCTGAGGGCGAGCTAGACGTGACTGTCAGGCATAGAAAGCTCATGCCAAGTGTCCTAAACGAAGAGGTCAATCCCTCCGCCTCAGAGATACATGCAATTGAAGAAAACAACCCCGTTAAAGAAGAAGATCAAGATTGGCGTCAGCCAATCATTGACATAAAAAGCGACTGCCTCCCCACAGATCGAGCCCAAAGGATTCAGCTGTTGCGAAGGACGGCATCCTACCAATTGATAGGAGACCAACTCTATAAGCTTGTCCATGAAAAAGACAAGTCTGTTCTCCTCCGTTGTCTCTCACGAAGGAAGGTTAAAGTAGTCATGCGCGAGGTCCATTTAGAGCTCTGCGGCGCTCATCAGGCTGGGGACAAGCTGAAGATTAATATAAAACTCAAGGGCTTTTATTGACCCACTATGTATGCAGACTGTAACCGCTACGCCCGCACGTGCCATCAATGTCAAGCATTTGGCCCTGTACCAAGAAGGCCTCCTAACTCATTACACCCTACGGCTCCTACATGGCCCTTTGCAGAATGGGGAATGGATATCGTGAGATCTTTCCCACCGTCCACAAAGGGCATAAGTATATTCTAGCTGCGACTGATTACTTCTCCCGATGGGTTGAAGCCGTCCCTTTGCGAGAAGTCACGGGGGAAGGAGTCGCCCAATTTGATAAGCACTACATTATATACCGATTCGGCACCCCCTGTCGAATCATGTCAGATAATGGCAGGCCGTTCAAAAATAGGACCATTCACCAGTTGGTAGCAAAGTTTCATATCGACTGGAGAACTTCGACAGTCTACAATCCTCAAGCCAACGGGTTGGTTGAAGCATTTATCAAGACCCTTTGTAAGTTTCTGGCCAAGATTGTTGGCAGCCGCAAAAGAGACTGGGGTGAAAAGATACATGAAGCTCTTTGGGCATACCGAACAATCTACAAGACTCCTACCGGTTGTTCCCCGTTCTCTCTGGTATATGGGGCCGAGGCCGTAGTACCGGTTGAAATTGAAATGTCTTCCTATCGGGTGGCTGTGCACACTGGTCTGCAGACCCAAGAGCGAGACGAAATAGAAAGAAGGCTTAAAGAGCTCTCTAACCTGGAAGACAAAAGGTTGGAGGCTTATAAACACCTTCAGGTATATCAAGCCCACATGACACGAGCTTACGAAAAGCTAGTAAAACAAAGGACATTTAAAAAAGGCGACCTTGTCATGGTTAAAGAAAGGGAAGTCATGGCGGGCAAATCCAGCGGCAAACTACAGCCCAACTGGCGTGGGCCATACGTCATCATAAGAGCCTATGAAGGAGGCGCATACACAGTTGTTGACCACAAAGGAGAAATGCTATTCTCGTCACTGAATGGAAAGCATTTAAAGATATACTATGCTCCCAAGTATGATTTCAAGTAACAATCTACACAAGACCTTCCCTCCTTTGCAGAGGAGTAAGAGAAAGTAAGGGAGATACCTCCCAAGAAAACCCAAAAGTCACGGCTGCTTTGAATAATTCTTGTTCATGTCCCCCACCGTGCCAAATGCCAAATCTCAAGTTCTCGGCTTCCCAACTTCGTTGGGTCAGCCCCAAATCCTCAAGTTTTCGACTTCCCAACATCCTTGGTCTGCCCCAGATCTTAAGTTCCTTCGGTTTTCCAACATCACCCTTTCCTACTACCAAACTTCGTCTTGGGTCAGCCCAACGATCCCAACGTTGCACGCTACGTTATTCTTCTTTTAAAAAAAAGAGAGAAATATGGGGCTTAAAATAGAGGTGCCCCCGACAGACTTGAGCGACTAGTTTACTAGTTACTCAAGGACAAAAAGGTCACAAAACCCGACTGGAGTGAAAACCCGAAAGGGGGTTTCAGGCAAAAATGGGTAACCCCTCAGTGTGAAAACTCAAAAGGGTGCAATGGAAAAAGTGAAAGGGGGCTAGTCTTGGTGAAAACCCGCAAGGGCACTTTGACTGGTTAAAAAAAAAAGGGAAAAAGAAAAGGAAAAAATGTGGTAATGGAAAAGCTATCTGCACTAATGCTTTCATTTATCTGTAGAATGGGAGGCTGAGATATGCCCTCGGGCTAACCACAAAAATGGAGGATCGAAAAGAATAATAATAATAATGAGAATATGCAGCCTTATACATAGGGGGTTTCTTTTTCATCAAGTCCCCAATTGCACTCTACTTTGCCACAATGGCTTCCTGCATCACCTGGCACTCCGAGATGAGGGAATCCTCCTCGGCCTGCAGCTCCTGAGCGGCCTTCGTGTCGGATTCAGCTGTGGTCTCCAACTCCTCAACTCGCTGCAAGACACTCCTCACTATTTCCCGAAGTAATGTGGCCTGATTCCTGTTCTCAACTACGACCACTTCAAGAGAAGCTCGGTAGTCTCGAATCTGCTTAGCCCGGCGATGTAGCTTTTCCATCTCGCTAATAAGAGTGCGGGCTTCTGTCTCTAATTCTCGGATTCTCAACCTGCAAGTCTCCCATGTTGAGGCCATATGTAAACGCTGAAATTCGGCCCGAATGCCTTCCATGGCCATCATCCAGGGCTTCTTGGGCAGTCCCAATGCATGGAAACCTCGGGTGTCGTTCCGAAGGGTATCACGCACGCTCTCCATGGCAGGGAGACTCCCCCTCTGGAATAAGGCTCGGGCATCACTAATAATCGTATAAACCATTAACTCAGCCCCCACAAAAGGTATGGGTTGGAGGTCATCAGGCCAGGCTATCCCGTGCAGTGGAAAGTCAACGTCGAAGGCAGATTGCTACCCGCTTGCAATCACGCCCGAACAAGCACCCTCTGGCAAGCCTGCAAGGAGAGAAGGAACTTTCAATATGGTCATCATGACTCAATACAGCTTGTCATCTTCACCAATTAAAGTCATTACTGCCTTACCTGAGGAGGTCACCTCTCTCAAAGCTTCACCCCTAGGGAGAGGTCTAAATGAGTTTTCCTCTGTGGTGCCAAGATGAGCGGGGGAAGGAGACGTGGACTGGTCATCAAGGAGCTATGTTCCTCCTGGCAAAATGCCAACCCCAATGTCCATTAACGATGTATATAGGTGCAATTAACATCAATCGCCTTGAGAGAGAATCAATTACCGGATAAAGGGCTCTCAACTCGAGTTGGGTCCTAGGTGGCAGGCCCCGTACCAAAAAGAAGGCACCCTTCCTCCCCTGCATCATGCTCGTCACCAAGCAATAGTGTCGCGGCATCCCCTAAGAAAGGAAGGCAATAACAATCATTCAGGCACAATATGAGAATGGAGTTTGCAAGGGAATAACAAATGAATGCAAGGCTCCATACCCCTCAAGTCAACAACCTCAGTCCCCTTGGTAGTCAAGGTCGCCGAATCAAATGGCAGAGGAGAAGCCTCCACGTGAGGTGTATTCTCCCTCTCTGCCGAGAGTGGCCTGCTACCTCCAGTTGCTGAATCATATGAGAAGGCAGAGCATGCAATTGGATTATTTATGAGATGGTCCGCGCCCTCTAAAGGAAAAAGAAAAAAATATATAATGAGGGAAGCAAACATGGAGCCTCACCAGGCTTTACCCCGCCAAGGAAAGAAGGGATTGTTGTTGCATTAGAGACCTCAGCATCTGCACCCCCCGCCATAGGGGTGGACCCGTAAGCCCCATGGCGGGCATCGGTCGGCCCCTCCTGCGCCAAGCCATCCTTTCCAGTCTCTCCCAACGCACCGGGCAGTCCTTATGTTGGTGAGCCAACTACAAAACAAGAAGGAAGTGTCAATGACCGAGTCTATATTGTAGAGGGCAGCAAATAAAAGGGGTAAGATAAATACTTTTATCGGCAGCACGAATAGCCTGAACCGCACCCGACCCAGAAGGGCCAACTGGGCTACCATCAACTTCTACACGAGAGCTAGGTTCCCCCTCTTTCTCGGCATATAACTCAGCTAAAAGTGCCGCTGAATATCTAGCTACTGTATCTCCATCATTCGAAGAGTGGGTGAGAATTTGAGAAGTTCTTCATTTAACCCTGAACTCAGGAGCGTGGTGAATTCCTTTACAGAAGCTCCAAAGTCACCACTCAACAAACCTAGAAGGAAGAGACGTCAAAATAACTTCACAGCCAAGATAAGCTTGGTCTTAAAGGACGACGCCCCGGGAAACCTACTCAAGGAAGCTGGGTCGACATCTAATCCCATTTCCTCTGCTAAGGCTGTGACCGCATCATATCTGCCGCCACTCTCCTGAAGAAAAGGGAGTTGCAAAATCACGAGCTTGCCCAAGGAAGAATGTTCATGATTAAATATAGAAAGGGTAGAACTCACCAAGGAAAGCTTGACTAGAAGGCTCTCCACTGGAGAGGGACAGTGAAGCACATGTCACGGGGTTATAATCGTCATCTTGTAATTCGCCTTCTTCTATGGCCTCGATTATCCCCGATGAGTTGGTTTCCTCTACAATAGGAGGACGCCCCCTCCTTGCACACGAGAAGAACTTGAGAAGCAGCAAGATCATTAAAAGAATTCCATAAAATTGACCTATTGAAGACAAGCTAAAGTCCTATAAAGTATGCTACCTGGCCGCTCCCATGAAGCACCCTTGCTAGTGAGGGGACGGGACACCCGAGTGCTAGGACCCGCCTCATCGGTAGACCGTGGCCTTTTGGATGAAGTGGAGCCTCTTTTACCTCGATTTGGGGCGCTCTTTTTAGCAATGAAGCTCGCAGCAAGAAAAAAGGGAGGTACAAGCATGACAAGTTTAAGAAACACTTAATGTAGAATAAATTTCAGCTAGCTGAAAGATGCAAAAGTATTAATCACATACCGTCCGGAGCAAGAGAGAATGTAGGTTGCAAAACCATCTCTTCCGGTCGTACGCCAATGACCTTCCCGGCTTTTGCCACCCCATCTCAAAAGTCTTGGAGTGTGATTGCATTTTCCACAAGCGTAGCATACTCAAAAGGCCCAACGTGGATGATGGAGCCTATCAAGTGCCTCTCCCACCGAGGCCATAAATCATTGGTGTGTCCCTCTGAATGAAGCCTAGTGGACATCTGAGCATCTGAGGGATAGCCACAGTCTGAAAGCAAATGAGCCCACCACGAATACACCCTACAAACCGTTGGGGCTTTATCTTGCCCCAAAGAAGTCTCCGTCTAGCGCTTCAAAGGCTTAATCGCCCCTGCATATGGCCGCCAATCTATGGTGATAGTCTCGTTCTTGGCCTCCCACGCTTCACGAAACTCTCTCACAGTCCTCGCCAGACGTGGAAAGTGGACATGAAGAAAAGAATACTCAACAGAAAGTGAAGGAAGGTCAGTCCTTGCAAGACGGGCTTCTTCTACCTCCAATTTTTGAGGAGGTTGTCTAAACACGTTACTGTGCTTTAATCACCGGTGAGCATAATATATGTCAATCTGACCAATCCGCCTCCCCTCAGGTAAAGGACACCTCTGGTCCGGCACTCCCCTGAAAAAATAGTCCCACCAACCGCTAGCAACAAGGTGGGTATCGTGGCTCCGACATAAGCATCCCTCTATGGCAAAATCAGCATTGGGAGGTACCGATTGGTCATAACCAAAATTCCGAGAAAAGCGATGAGGGAAATACGGCTCTAGGATTGTGGTGCTGCCCTTCCGGAACACAAGAATGCTCGGCCTAATGCAACATAACCAATCTTCATAAAAAGAAATGCCAGCAGCTCCACGGTGAGGCAAGCTGTAAGATGGCCCATTCAGCCCTTCAATAGCAAATGGCCGGAAATCATAAGAACTGTGGGCAAAGTTGAGACCCTCCTCCCCATGAATGGGAACATATGACAACAACCTTCGTGCCTTTGATAAATGTTCAAATGAATTCTGATTAGGGCGATTCCGGAGCAGGAAAATCAACGGCGCCGCCAGATTCTCAACGGGAACATTTTGACACAACCCGAGGAGAAGCAATCCCACCCATGCACTCAAGTAGTGGGTGGCTATACACACACTCCTGTCTCTGGGAGAATTGTGCGCTGTCAAGTTCCCCACTCCATGATAAATGTTTGCCAAAGCGGTAGGGGCAATGGCTAATCTGTGTCCATTAGCAAGCAGGCAAGCGGGATAAATAAGCTCGGGCCATACTAGGCCCTCTTCCCCATATGGCATCACAAAGGTGGCAAGCCAGTAAACCACTGTTGGCAGTATCGGCCGAAACCGATACGTTTCGGCCGAAATAGATCGGTTTCGGCCGGTACCGATCCGAAACCGGCCCTTAACACTGTAGCAGGTCCGAAACCTATTAAATAATACTTTTTTAATGGTTTCGGCCGAAACTCACCTGTTTCGGTCCGAAACCTGACGATTTCGGCCGAAACCGGACAGGTTTCGGCTGAAACCGGACATGTTTTACTAAATTTTTGAGGTTTTTGAATGGTTTCAACCGGTTTCGGCCGAAACCGAAACCGGTACGTATCGGTTTCGGGACCGGCCGAAACCGGTACGTATCGGTTTCGGGACCGGCCGAAACCGGTACCGAAACCGATACTGCCATCCTTGCAGTAAACTAGATATGCTGCAAGATAAACCTGGTCAGGTAATCCCCGGGGGTTCCACCCCTCATTTTCAGGCGCTAACAAATACCTTTTGTTCTCCTTGAGGAGTAGAATGAGCTGCTAATATTGATTTAGGGACCTGTCATCTTCGGCAAATCTTTCATAAAAATAGAATGGTCCATTATAGAAATATTGAACCCAAGCATTCAAACTAACCCTTACAGCTCCTGTAGAGGCAGAGAGAGCCTTCTTTTTGCCAAAGTGGGCTAAGTCCCGCCAAACCTTCATCAAGTATCTGAAGTTCAAAGGAAGTCCATACTCTCCTGTGCCTGTAGAGTAATTCCTATGAAGGTCATCAAGAGACACCTCCTCATAACGGCGGCCAGAAATGGGAAGACCCGAAATCCGGTGAAAACTCCACAAGTCAAGAGTTGTCTCACCCTCCGTTGTAGCAAATGTATTGAATCGGCAGTTGAACCTTTCAGCCAATGCTTGTAATAGTCCGCTATAACAAGGATAGCAGGATAAGGCAGCAGTCACAGCATGTCGAATACCAATATGTTCAAGCAATCTGCCATAATGGTGAAGAATCCCCATCAACCACTCAGTAGCTCCCAAGTGAAACCTGTGAGAAGAAACAACGACTCACTTGACGTACCAACTCGGAGTAGATCCACTCATAATTCTGTCCAGAAGGCACAGCTTATCATAACCTTCAGAAGCAAACCGTGCGCCGGAAGGGGCAAGAAAGCAACTTGAAGCAGCTTCAAATACCGTCTTGTGCTTTCCGCACAAGTCCTAGGCAATGGAGGAGAAAGACTGAAGCTGAGCAGTACAGCCGGTCTCGCAACTAAAGAAACCCAACTGTGAAGAAGCAGGAAATTGGGTTTGGCGCACTAAACCCATAGGAAAGCTGGGGTATGAAGTGCCACAACAGCCGAGCATGCTGTCCCGCCCAACTAAAATAGCCCTCTCTAACTAGATGGGCTCTGCCACCAAAGACCCATCATCCTCATCCATACCCTCAGGGATGAAATGTTTGGAAATAATAGGGTCATTTTCCCTCTCAGGTCCCCTCGGCACGCGGCCACGACTCTCTCTCATGCAAGACATGATCACTCCCTGCGGAGAACAAAGGAGAAAAAAGAAGAAGAGCTTTGTCAGACACCAACCCAATGGACATATATGTGGGAAGTGATAAAACGTATATCAGCATTCGAGCATGTAAAGATATCATGTCGCAAACACAACAAAAATCGAATGCACGGGTCACCCGCCATCGCCTTCGGCTCCGACGGAACCCCTGTGGGAGGCATTTGTTGGACCCCCAAAATCATTCAAGTATCAATTTCTGATAATTTTAAGAATTTTCAGAAAAAAATGAAATGGTTCGCAACCGGCCTCGGAATAACAGTTCCATGCAACATAATACGCGCTTTATGCACGAAAAGATCCATCTAAAAATCCTGTAGGGCAGCAACCTCGCTTACCCACGTGGATGGTTAACCACAAACAAATTTATTCGGACCATCCCGACCCATATGGCGGTCAACGGGATTATTCTCCCGACAAAACAAAGCCCAGAAGCAGCCAAAGGAAGCTCCACTTGCTGCAGTCATGTTCTAGCAGCAGTAAAAAATGATTTTTCAGGAGTACAACAACCTTTTATAGCCTTTCAAAGTCAAGAATTGGCCAAGCCCCCCCCCCTCCGCCCTCTCACTCTCTCCCGCGGGTGAGCACAGTCCCGGATGGGGGTGCCTTCGGTGCCTACAGGCCCGGAGGGCCCCCCTCCAATTTGAGCAGCAATCGGAGGACACCCCTCATGTGCGCAGTAACCAAAGGGAGGCCTCTGGTCTGCGCAGCACCAGAGGCACCCCCTCCGGTGCCTGCTGCAGCTGAAGGGGGCCTCCGGTCTATGCCAAGACCGGAGGGACCCCCCCTCCGGTCCCTTTTGCGTGCCTCCGCCCAAAAAGAAAAAAAAAGGCAAAAATACAGAGAAAGGGAGGGAGGGGGTTACAAGCTTACCCTTTGGTCTTCCACCGGAGGGTCCTCTGGCCACCAGAGCTCCACCACCTCCACTCCACTTTGCAACCCTATCTTTCATATGATTGTCTGCCCCAGTCGCTCAGGCTACCCTCATGTCCTCGTCTTCGTCGTCTTTCAGTATTTCAAAATTCGCGGACGAAGTTTTTCAAACCAGGGGAGATTGGCGTGGAGCGAGTCTTATGACATTAGACTACGGACTCGATTTTATATGATGACATCATTTTACATGGACAATGCTCGGAGTTGTAGTAGCGTCATTTTTTATTTTTATTGTCTTTTATCTATTTGAGCCTAGTCTTATAGTCGCAAGTGAATAGGATTAAATCTTTAATTTTCATAATTTTATTGGATTCGTTTGGAGCTAATGTTGTGTCTTTTATTTTTCTATAATTTTTGGTGCAATTTTTGCACTATGTTCTTGAGTCTAGGAGTATTTTCGTTCATAAGAGTCATGTTAAAATTAGGGTTAGCCTAACTCCAATAAATAGTCTTGTAATATCTCTTTTCTAATAAATGAAGAATTTTGATGCGAATTTTAATATTTTTCTTTGTCTCTGTGATGGCGATGAGAGAGCCTTAAGAGGAGGCAACCCTAGGTGGTCCCTACGGAGGGAAGGGCGCGAGGCCTACACCCCAACCTCCTATCCTTCTTCCCCCGTCCCACATCAATTTTGAGAATAAGAGAGAGAGAGAGAGAGAGAGAGGACGGAGAGGTAGGGGACGTGACAGAGTGAGCAAGGAAAGGGCGTTGTCCCACTGGTAAAGGGGGGGCAACACAAAGAGAGAGGGTGGTGGGGTGGTAGGGTGGATGGAGGGAGGAGGAAGAGAAGGCCTGTGCGGTACAGGTGGTGGGTTGTGGTGGGGTTGGTGCACAGAGGTGTGACTAGGTTGAAGCAGAGGAGGGAAGAGAGGCCGAATAGGGAGAGGTGGGTGGCGAACCGGACCGGTGAGGCGGCGGTGGCGGGACGCTGGCATGGAGATGGTGTCGCTCGGGCGTCCTTATGGCCAAGGGAAAGGGGAGCGGGCGCCAATCGGGTGTACGGCTGCAGCGGGAGGTCCCGACCCCGTTGGTGGCAGGTATGAGGACCAGTGGCATCCCGACGGAGGTCGTGTGCCCACGGGGAGGGGGGGGCAGCTGCAGCTGGTGCCGGTGCAAGTGTGTCTCGCTCCATGCCAATATCGTTGTCATGTTTTCTTATGTTTGACGTAATAAAATAATGAGAGGGGATGGCAGCTGTCTAACTTGAGCGAGCCGCATCCCACAGCTTGCACATGCCTCTTCTCTACTACTTCTTCTTCTTCCTCCTCTCTTCTTCCACCATGTAACCTAGAAATCTACATCGTATCAAAGCCGACATCTTGCTAGACCTGTCAGACCCTCTTGTCTACTGCACCTAAAACCCTAAGGGGTGCAAGGTGATTCCCTCTCTGTTCTGGCTGGGCTGGGTGATGATCTTCTCAGCCGTAGAAGCATCTTCACTATGCAGCGATGGCCTCCAAGCAGCACCGCAGCATCTCCCTCCTCTCCTTGAGCTGTGTGGCTCTTCTATGTGCTGGATAGGAGCCTACCCATGGCAGTACAGTGTCCAATTGTGATAAGAATGAGTTCGGTAAGATACGTAGACATTGTGGATGTGGTAATCACGATGCAGGCAATTGTTGGGATCTTCATCCTGAGAAAAAACTGCCGAAGTTCAAAAATGGAAAGAAAGGGCAGCAGCCAAAGGGTCATTCCACAGCCACACAGTCCATAGACTACTCGTTGGCCCCTACTCCCCAGGGAGGGCCAACTAGTTTCTTCGGTTCCACCTTTTGGGCATGTCCTCTTATGATATTGACATATTGTACAACTCCAATGGCTTCTCTCGCAGCTTCATACTAGTACCTCTGCTACCACTTGCAGCTTCTTAGAATTCATTTTTTATTAAATTGGGAAACATGGCTCTACAATGTTTTGCCAATTGGCAAACTTGACACTGAAGAGACTCTAAAGGAACAGACTGAGAGAATGTCCTAGATGACGGTGCCACATATGGATCTCCTTTATTCGACTCATCACATCACTAGTGGATCTCAATTGAAGAGCTACACTCCCCCTATCTTGAAGCAGATAAAATCCCCTTTCCTCTGTCCCACTCCCAATCATTCGTCTAATCCTCAAATCCTGAAGAACACAGTGAAAAGGAAAGAGGATTATGGACCAGTTTAAAGATTTGGTTAGACTCCTAAGAGACAATAAAGTAATTTGAAGTGAAGGCATATGTAGGGCCATGGAAAGGGATAGATCATTGTTAAGCTTAACAGTTCCCTTCCCAGTAATGGTGGCATGAGTCCCATCAGCTACCTCACCTTGCCCTGACTAGAACAAAATGAGTAGGCAGAGAAGAAGCTTGGGTTACCAATCATATGATCAGTGGCTCCAAAATCAATGATCTATGAGTTGTGCCTAGGTGGGAGGCAGCACTTAGTGCTTTCTTTTCAGTACTTGACGGACACATGGAAGAAGAATATGTCGTTGTATCCAGCCATGAAAGAAGCCTCTGTAGGTGAACTATATCATTGAAAGTGAGACCCATGAGTCTGAATTCTAAAGGCTCAGTAGTGGCACCATCACCTGAAGGACCTTGAATAGTAGCAACACGACATTTGATTTGCTGTCCTCCTTTCTTGATTTTGAAATTTTCAGGCATCTTCTCAGGGTAGAGTACTGTTTCACATGCGGAAAATATAAATTTTAAAATATCCATTCATTGGATAAATATGCACATTATTTTAGCTAAGTGATTAGCATGTGCATTGTTATTTCTACGCTTTATGTTTAACAAACGATTTAGGGTTCATGTACTTGACATTTTCCCACCGACTGTGTACGGTGTTTACAATGGCGTAAAGTCTGAATACCTTTGATCAACCGTCGAAGAGGCCCCTAACCCTTACAATATCCGTTGTGATATTGAGAGGTTCATCTAATGGACATGACCATGAAGATCATTCATTCGAGATACACATTTGCAAGATAAAAATGAATGTTTCATTCCTTGAATTCATAATGATACAGAAACCCCTTTTGGGAGTACATTCACAATTTCAGACTCTTATTGAGCATGTTGGCAATTCTAGACCCCCTTTTTGGGTATATCTTTAATTTCAAGCCCTGCTTGGGTATATTTGTGGTTTTCCCACCATTAGGGTTTTTTCCCTTTCTGGAATTCTCCAACAACTATGGTATTTCTACACTGTCGAATCCTTTGTGGGTGTGTTTACAATTTCAAAACCCCTTTTTGGGTAAATTGGCACTAGCTAATATCTTTTCATTAGGACAGGCGCCGATCCTTAATCTTCATGATTGTGGGGTCTTCTCGCACTTTTCCCTTAAGCTAGAGTTTATTTGCAGTTTTCCCTTGAAGAAGGGTTTATTTGCAATTTTCCAATTTCGGAATTTTATGCAATTTTCCTGGACATTTATACAATTTTGTAAGATCCAAGGTAAATCTATAATTTCTTGGATTTCTATACAAGACAGGGACTTTCCTCCAATTTCAGAGAATATGACTGCAAACTTGAACATTTTCCTTCAATTTCGGAATTTTCAAGATTTTCCTGAATTACATGAGTATTTTTGCAATTTCACCAAGTTTCAAGGCAAAAATGCAATTTCTAGACCCAACAGGGTTTTTTGTGTAATTTGACAACACAATTCTGAAACTTTGAACATTTGTGAACTTTATATGGTTTTTCCATGATTCACATGACTTGACTCTTCATGAAGCACACAACAAACCCTTTACGTTGGGGGTGATTATGTCAACATACCCTTGTATGAGGGCATTTACACAATTTAAACTTTCAGGAGATTTTCTGAGTCTTGAGAGGGCCGTCTCCAGCAACTTGCGCAAGGTTGCAATGGCTTCAAGGGAAGAAATAAGTCAAAGACTTTTAAGTTCTTCAAACTCTTCTTCTCCAAGTGTTTGTTGCTCCCTGAGTCCCTCCAGTCAAGTCCTCCAAACTTTGGCTTCTCCAAGTTTTTTTTCTTCTTTCAGGTTCTCCCTCGCTGCCTCCTTTTATAGGCGCTGAGGAGAGAAGAGGAAGCGATGCCTCCGGTTGCATGGTGGTGGAGGGGCCTTCCTTGGTGTGCCTCCGGTGAAACGTAAGGAGAAGGGAGGATGACCTCCCTCCGGTCAGTCTTTCTTCCTTTTCTTTTTTCTTTTCTTCCCCCCTTTTTTTGGTATGAGGGAGAGAGAGGATCGGAGGGGGTCTCCCTCCAGTGCCAGGCAACCAGAGGGGGCCCTCCGATGCTGTTACAGACCAGAGGGGAACACCCCCCCCCTGTGCAGACCGGAATGAGGGTCCCTCAGGTCCCCCGCTTGCCTGGGCGAGAGAGAGGGGCGGCAGAGGTGGCTGGTCGCATGGCGGCACAGCCCCTAGGAGGGCTATAAAAATCCTAGGACCCAGGCTTTTTTTGTATTTTTTCTGGTAGGTTGCCATGGCGGCTGCATGTAGAGGCTTTTCATTTCTCCTCTTGTCTTCCCCTTAGCACTGTCTTGCTGTCTAACTACCCGGGAGTGCAGGGACCACACTTCAATTAATCGGGAACACACGACGGGCACCCGGAACCTTCGCCTCTTGTTGATTTGTTGTGTGTGTATGTGACTACGTGTCACCCACCAAGTGTTTGATGGAATTCTTTTGTATTAAAATATGAAGGATTTAGGAGAATAGCTCCACTTAGTGGTACTCTAGGGCCGTTAAAGATCGTCCAAACATGGAACAACCATGGTTTTACACTGATGTACGCCGTCACATGATGGGTTGAATTTAAATCATTTTTCTCTTTTCTGAAAATATCAGAAAAATATGACGAAAGTCATAGGGTTCTACAAGTACCCAACAATTTTCCACTAGACGATTGGTCCTTCCATAATAGGTGCATTTTCGTCCTACCTTGGTTTCCTCCTTTTGTCAAGTTCACAATCTTCTGTTTTCCTTTACTGGCCGGTGCTAAGTGATCAACAACAGAAGCCTTTATTGAAGACTTCATAATTTATTTCCGATGTTTCCCCTGTCAAGATTCGTTGATATACATCATCGAGGGGAGGAATTGAGATTTCATTGAGGATTTGAGTACGAAAGATTCCCATTTAGGATTCAGCCCACCAAGCAATTTTAGACCTCTCACCTTCTGAATTTTTTTCAGGTATTTCCAATGATCATTATTGCAATCCCACTCTTTGGTGTCATAGTAATCTAACTTTTCCCATGGAGTGTGTAGTGCAATAAAGTAGTCTTCAACCAAGAGAGTTCCCTGCTTAAGCTCATAAATCTTCTTTTGAATTTGGTTCACACGGAAGTCATTCTTCTGCTGGCCATACCACTTCTCCAAGAACCACATCTCTCGCACTGTAGACTTTCTCATAATGAGTTTCATGGAGCATCTTCCACAGAATTCATCAGCCAAGACATGACAATAGCATTGTTTTCAGCCCAATCATCAAACATGGTCATCATTTAGATCGGGTTCTGTGATTTTCCCATTTATGTAATCCAATTTTCTTCTCACCTGAAGAAACATATTGACAGAGATGAACCATTCTACATAACTTTTCGTGTAATTTCATGGTAGCAATTCACAGGAAGTGTCTATCAAGATGTGAAAACGGGGGCACCTTTGTCAGAGATGTCTCCGTTGGTGCAAAGGTGTGTCCGCTGTCCATTGGAGTAGCATCGGAGGAAGACAACATACTGCTCGCCATACAATAAACACTCCCTTTCCTGAAAGTCCAGCAACACGTTGAGAGTGAACCAAGAAAGAAGGAAGAGAGGTAGGGCCGTGGCAAGAGGCAACAGGTGCAGGTGAAGGCCTGTTCCTTAGAGTGTCTAGCGTAAGATTGAGGCCAGCAGGGAATGGGACGTGGCTGTCCAGTCAGCGGCAGGGAGCAGCAGTCTAGACGTTTGATCTCTAGGGTTTCAGATCACAGAATCTGGCCAGACTGCAGTGTTCTGTCTGCGGCCTCAAGGGGGTCAATCAGTCTTCAGAAGCTTCTGGCCACACTAGGGTTTCAAATCGCTCAAGGCTCTGATCAGATTTCAGAGATCTGTACGCAGGCGAGGAACTACAAAGCCCTGTCCACCCCTTTAGGGATCTGTCCGCAGGTCCTTCTGGTGCAGTCCGCCAGCAGCAACCCTGAGAATCAACCTCCGGATAGATGACCACTGCCTTCAGATGTCTGTTCGCGTGCAGCAATCCTAAGAAACAGAGGATCCACAGGCAACAAAGAGGGATTTTGCTGGCCCCTAGGGTTTCTATCACTGCTCTGATATCATGTAGAATGAGAAAGTAGTGAGGGAGAGAAGTATTGGAGAGGAAGGAACCGAGAAAGAGAGAGAGAGAGAGAGAGATTGCAACAGTTTCTGGAGATCGTGATCCAATCCTTGCACTTGCAGTCCTCCCCTCTCTGCTATTAATAATAAGGTAATCAGTTACATGAGTTTATGACCATAATACCCCTAGTTAAGTAACTAACCAGTAGGTATTATGGGAAGAAAACAGAAAATAACTAAGAACAAATTATAAGAATAAAAGACCAAATAGCCCTCAGGTGTTCTTACATGTGGCAGTAGGCAAAGTTGGAGAGAACATGTTTCTGTTCAGGTAAAGAGGGAACTACAGAAGATGATTGATGTCGTTCATGTTCTCTATTGTATGTGAATAGAGAGTGATGGTCAATTACAATATGTGAAAAAGTGAGAGAGACAAGCCGAAAGAGAGAGGGGCTGATAGAGAGGAAGGGTCGGCCAAACCAACCAAGAGAGCCGCCTTGCTTCTGTATTAAATAGGATAACTCAGAAAGTTTAAAAGTAAATACCCCTCATAAGGAGGGTGACCAAAAAGGAAATAAGGAAAATTACATTACAGTCCATAAAGAACTGAAAATTAGGCAAATGCCCAAATTGTCCTTTAACTACTCACTTCTCTACACTCCCCTCAAGCTGAGCATAGATATTACACATGCCCATCTTGCTTAAGGCTGAAATAAGCTGTGCCTTAGTCAGGGCTTTGGTGAGGTGGTCTGTAGCCTAGTCTTGAGATTTCACATATGGCCGGCTTAGAATACCAGCCACATTGTCCGTTGCACTTGAATCTCAATCAATAACCCAGGCATGATCAGAGAGTTTGGTTGAGGCACTCAAGGCTGCACCCTGAATACTTGAGAAGAAAGAAGATGGAGTGAAAGTCATAAGCTGTGAGAGAATCCGCTGAAGTGTAGTAATATCAAAGGAAGAGAGTGCAACTGGTCCAGGAGCAGTCGGAGTAGAAGATCCACCCTGGAGAAGTAGAGGAGACAGAGCAACAACCACATTACCCTTGGCTTTTTTTTTCCTTCTTGGTTCTGAACTTGTAAGGCTCCTTATCTAGAAACTTTTCCCAAGAGAATCACTGTCATGATTTGTGCAGCACAGTGTTCTTACTTCTGTGTAGAGTATTCACTGAAATCTGAAGTAGGAAGACTAGGTTTCTTGAGGCCTATAACCTGACGGCATTGTTCCTCGCTCATAACTTTGAAGTAGGTTTCTTCCAAAAGAGTTGGGTCCATATTAAGAATCTGCATATTCTGAATTTAGTCCACTTAGGAATTTTACAATTTCATCATCTTCTTGAAACAAAGATAGGTCTGTTGATCAGCTATGGATGTCCACTTAGCAATACGATAAACATCCAACTCGTTCCACAGGGAAGGGCGCAAAGATACTGTGTGACAGAAAGTGAGCACTGCTTCAACTCATGAATATTATGACTCAACTGATAGAGGTGAACCTTGTTTTTCTTACGTCTATGGAGATCGAATTCCAAGCTAACAGAGTTTAGCAGCCGGGACAGAAGAAAGAATGCAGCGGGTCTAGCATCTTCTGATCGCCAATTAGAAATCCCAGTTTATCACACCCGGTGATGTAGAGGCCAACAGCGACAGCCCATGAAAGGTAATTATCCTCCATCATGTTTTCCAACGTGATCTGTAGTGTAGTTTGGCCAGCTATGGACAATTGCACAGGCTAAACTGTAGGAGATAACCTATGTTATCAAAAGCGCCCGAGGCACTCGCCTAGGCAATGAGGCGAGGTGAGGTGGGGATAGCACGCCTCGCGTCAGCCCAAATCACCTACACAATCGCCTCGGGTGCTTTTGGGCTGCCTCGGGTGCCTCAGCATGCTCGGGCCAATACCGTGAACCACCCGCTAACTAGCCCGCCTGCACCTGCACCTGCACCTGATACGGGGATGTAGGGTTTAAATAAACCCATTCACCCTGCCCCTCTCTCTCCCTAGCATTCTCTTCCCGTTCAAGTTTTGATAGAAACCCTAGGTGGGGAGTAGCAACCCTGCGTCTCGCAAACGGCGATGAGGCGAGTGGTGAATGGTGCCCCGCATGCAAGCGGCGACCAGCGAGCAGGCGAGTGGACAACGACGATTCTATCTCGCACCAGTACCTCTCCCCTCTCTCTCCCACTCACTCCCTCACTCTCTCTCACGCACACACATAGGGCTTCAACCCCCCTCTCTCTCTCTCTCTTTCTCTCTCTCTCTCTCTCTCACACACACTCACTCTCCCTCTCTTGGAATCCCATGTGAATTAGCAAGGACCACCTTGCAAGGCTAAATACTCCTGGGTGGCCGATAGCGAAGTAGTACCGTCAGGGAAAGGTGAAAAGAACCCCCATGGGTCAAGCCCCGCGCACTCTATGTTTCACTCTCTCTCTTTCTCACACACATGCACACACAAAGGGGTCTCTCTCTCTCTCTCTCACACACACACAGAGCGCAAGCTCCAAATGTTCTCACTCTCTTCATCTCTCTCTCAATCTCTGTCTCACTCTCTTTGTCTGCACTCTGTAGGATGGGAAACATCTCTGTCTTGCGATTCCAGTCTGGACTACTCCGGTCAACAAGAAGCTTAAACAGTAATTTAGCCATTTAATTTTTCTTGTTTAAATTTGTTGTGAATTTTATTTAAACTTGTTACATTTTACATGAATTTAGTGAGTCATACAATAATTTAACACAGAAATAAATGAATTTAAGAAATTTATTGGCTTTATATATACATTTATGTGATATTTAGACATATAGTTTAATTTCTGAATTATATATATATTTAATAAATCTCGCTTCAAATGCCTAGGCCATTGCCTGGACGTTTGAGGTGTGAGGTGACGCCCTAGTCACCTCGGTTGCCTCACGCCTCTAACTACATAGGACATGACATCTCTGATAATGTGGATTGATCATAGACCATGGCTGAAGGGAGAAAAACAACCACTGTCCTGAGGGATAACTGTTGGTCTCAAAGAGCAGCGTAACCGTAGCATCCGTCGGAGAGGTGCAGCAGGAAGAGGAAGGGTGGTTGTCCAAGAATCAGATCTCCATAGGCACAGCAGGAGGAAGGAGGATTCACTACCATCCTGATAAGATGAGCGACAATGAGAAGATGCATCCACAGAAGCCGGAGAACGAATTTGACCCCCCCCCCTGCAAGGAAACCCTAGAAGGGCCACAGGGGATTGAACTGCACCAAAAGAAGAAAGAAGGGACGACTGCTCTCCTGTACTGTGCCAGAAGAACCCTAAGAGGGTTGCGGCCTATAGAAGGCTTTCCCCGGTGATCCGAGAGCAGCAGCAGCAGCAACAAGGGCATCCAATGCAAGAGAAGCCCCCTGAGCAGATTCTGATCAGAATTCAGAAGCGAACAGCAGCACCTTGAAAGGTTGCGGGCTGTTGAAAAAAGTCTTATGGGTGGGGCGGTGAAGTGGAAGGAGTTCCAAGGCCAGGCCCACTCTGATACCGTGTGAAATAGTGAGAGAGACAGGCCAGTAGAGAGAGAGAGAGAGAGAAGGGTTGGCCAAACCAACCAAGAGAGCCCCCTTGCTACTATTAAAATTAAAATAGGTTAACTCAGAAAGATTAAAAATACAGAAATATCCCCCATAAGAAGGGCGACCAAAAAAGAAGAGAAAAATTACATTACAATCCATAAAGAACTGAAAATTAGAAAAATGCCCAAATTGCCCTTTAACTGCTCACTTCTCTACACAATCAAAGAACTTAAAGATGGAATTTGACAACATATAATGGTGGTGCTTGTAGAAGAGCTTGTGTTTTAAGGGAGAAAAAGGCAAGTGACATCAAGAAAGGTTGGAGAAAATCACGTCATCCCTTATTGACTGTGTTTGTCAATGTGAAGACATCTATATTGTTAGTTGTACACACTTCAGAGTTCCCCGTAAGCGACGCGTTACATCGGAACCCGGATGGGAAACATCTCTGTCTTGCGATTCCAGTCTGGACTACTCTGGTCAACAAGAAGCTTAAACAGTAATTTAGCCATTTGATTTTTCTTGTTTAAATTTGTTGTGAATTTTATTTAAACTTGTTACATTTTACATGAATTTAGTGAGTCATACAATAATTTAACACAGAAATAAATGATTTTAAGAAATTTATTGGCTTCATATATACATTTATGTGATATTTAGACATATAGTTTAATTTCTGAATTACATTATGTGATAATATTAGGGCGTTCCCCGTAAGCGACGCGTTACATCGGAACCCGGATGGAATGACAAGTGAGCAAGGGCTGGCTAGGGCGTTCCCCGTAAGCGACGCGTTACATCGGAACCCGGATGGAATGACAAGTGAGCAAGGGCTAGCTAGGGCGTTCTCCGTAAGCGACGCGCCGCAATGGCGCCCGATTGCAGTGTCAAATAGGCAAGGGTTCTCGTGTGGGGTTGGACGCACACGGGTAAAGAAGCAAGTCCAAAAATATAGGATCCGTCTAGCTACTTGGAATGTAGGAACTTTAACAGGTAAGGGTTTAGAATTAGTTAAGTTAATGAAGGACAGGAGGGTTAACATAGCTTGCCTACAAGAAACTAGGTGGAAAGGACATAAAGCTAAAGACATTGATGGATATAAAATTTGGTATACGGGTAATAATAACTCTAGAAATGGTATTGCTATAATAATAGATAAAAACTTAAAAGACAGAGTTGTGGAAGTAAATAGATTGGGGGATAGACTAATGCTAATTAAACTTATCTTAGGTGAGGATATTTTGAATATAATTAGTGCATATGCACCTCAAGTAGGATTAGAAGAGAGCATTAAAAAGTAATTTTGAGAGGCTATTGATAGTTTGATCCAAAATATCCCTAGTGAAGAGAGAATCTTTATTGGAGAGGATCTTAATGGTCATGTGGGTATAGATAATAGAGACTATGAGAGGATTCATGGAGGGTTTGATTTTGGCAATAGAAATGATATGGGTAACACTATTCTTGATTTTGCTGTGATCTATGATCTAGCAATTACTAATACCTTTTTTAAGAAGAGGGACGAACACTTAATAACATACAAGAGTGGAACACATATAAGTCAAATTGACTATTTTCTCATTAGGAAGGTCGATAGAGTCTTATGTAAAGATTGTAAAGTTATTCCTGGTGAGAGTCTAGCCCCTCAACATAGGTTGTTAGTAATGGATGTCACTATCCCTAAATTCAAAAGAAAGATCATTATAAATAATTATTCCAAGATTAAATGGTGGAATTTAAAAGGTAAAAATTTAGAAACATTTAAAAATCATCTATTAAAGGAAAATATTTAGAATTTAGAACAAGAAACTAATGTAATGTGGAATAATGTTACAAATTGTATAACGAGGATTGCAAAACAACTCTTAGGCGAATCTAAAGGTAAAAAGAATTTAGACAAAGAAACTTGGTGGTGGAGTGAGGAAATCCAAAATACCATTAGAGTAAAAAAGGAATGCTTTAAAGTTTGGCAAACTAACAAAAATGACCAAACCCTAGAAGCCTATAAAATCGCTAAAAAGAGAGCTAAGAAAATAGTTAGCGAAGCTAAATCAAAGGCATTTGAAGATTTATATAATAAATTAGGAACCCGGGAGGGTGAAAAGGACATATTTAAACTTGCTAAATTAAGAGAAAGGAAAACTAGAGATTTAGATCATGTTCGGTGCATTAAAGGTGAAGATCAAAGGGTTTTAACTGAGGATCTTGAGATTAAAGGGAGGTGGCATAGCTATTTTCAGAAGTTACTTAATGGAGATTCTGTCAAGGATTTATCTCTAGAAGGTACCCAAGAGTCCACAATATTTGATAAATATCAATATTTCAGGCGTATTAAGATGTCAGAAGTGGAGGATGCTTTAAGGAAAATGAAAGTGGGCAAGGCCTTAGGATTAGATGGCTTACCTATTGAAGTATGGAAAGGCCTAGGAGATATTGGTATTCAGTGGCTTAACTAAATTTTTTAATAAAATTTTAAAGGAACGGAGAATGCCAGAAGTTTGGAGAAAAAGTGTTGTAGTTCCTTTCTATAAAAACAAAGGAGATATTCAAAGTTGTAATAATTATCGTGGAATTAAGCTTATGAGTCATACTATGAAACTTTGGGAAAGAGTAATTGAAAAACGCCTCCGATGTATTACTACTGTATCGGAAAATCAGTTTGGTTTTATGCCAAATAGATCTACTACAGAAGCTATTTTCTTACTACGGCAGCTAATGGAGAAGTATAGAGAGATGAGAAAAGATTTGTATATAATGTTTCTTGATTTAGAGAAGGCGTACGATCGAGTACCGAGAGAATTGATTTCGTGGAAATTAAGAAAGAAAGGAATCTCTCAAGGATATGTTGATTTGATTAAAGATATGTACGGCGGTGCTATTACTAGTGTTCGAACTATTGCTGGGGAGACTAGTGAATTTCCCGTTTCTATAGGTTTGCATCAAGGTTCTGCACTAAGTCCGTATCTCTTTGCCTTAGTTATGGATGAAGTAACTAAACAATTGCATGAGGATATCCCTTGGTGTATGCTATTTGCAGACGATATTGTTTTAATTGATGAGAGTATTGATGCTTTAAATGCTAAGTTAGAGCGTTGGAGACTTGTCTTGGAGTCTAAAGATTTTAAAATTAGTAGGAGTAAGTCAGAGTTTATGCACTGTAATTTTAGTAATGGGAGAGTGGTTCAGGAAGACATGGTTCTAATTGATGGACATAACATTCCGAAGAGTAGTAGCTTTCGATATTTAGGGTCTATCATACAAGAGAATGGGGAGATTTATGATGAGGTTACGCATAGGATTAAGGCAGGCTGGTTAAGATGGAGAAGTGCATCAGGTGTCCTTTGTGATCGTCGTATGCCTGTGAAACTCAAAGGGAGGTTTTATAGAACGGCTGTGAGACCTGTTTTGTTATATGGTACCGAGTGTTGGGCAGTACGAAAGGAACACATCCACAAAATGTGTGTAGCAGAGATGAGGATGTTGAGATAGATGTGTGGCAAGACTAAGAAAGACAAGATTAGGAATGAGCGCATCCGTAAGGACTTAGGGATAGCTCCAATTGATAGCAAAATAAGAGAAAATAGACTATGGTGGTTTGGACATGTGTTTCGTCGTCCTAACTCAGCGCCGGTTAAAAGATGTGACCAAATCTTAGTGGATGCTAGTAAAAGAGCTCGAGGAAGACCTAAAATGAGATGGTGCGATGTTATTAGGAAGGACATTAGTTCCTTGAGTTTAAATATGAATATTGCACTTGATAGAAATCTTTGGCGGAATAGGATTCATGTAGCCGACCCCAATTAATTGGGATAAGGCTCTGATGATGATGATGATGATGATGACACACTTCAGAGATTTGGCTTACAATGCATTGAGTTGGGTGCAACAGCATGAAATAGAGTTGATTAGCTGGACTGGGTTAGTTAGCAGCAGGGGAGAGGGTGGGCTGATGTTGCTAGTATTGGCATGCTCAGAGACAGATACAGGTGGCTGCTTTGGGGCAGGGGGCAGGGGAACTGAACAAAGGCTGCAAGACAAACTAGCAGGGATAAAGATCTCATGGGCTTAAGAGAGGGCTGATGAAAGAAGAGTAATGGACTGAACAGGTTTGAAGAGAGTGCTGATAAACTCAGGAATGCTTTGTGTGGCAAGGAGGGAGAGTGGGTACACCGCTGTGCAGGGAGTGGGGCTGGACAGCAGCAGGTTGTGGAGGCCTCGGCCGGAGCAGGGTTGGCAGTGGCAACAGAAGCATCATTACGGTGCAAGGTCATGGGGCTTAACACCCCCTTCCCACCAGCCCCATTTCACAGGGGCTTGCCTGGTGAGATACAGTACATTGGAGGTCAGAATAAGAACAAGACAGAAGACAGTGACATTGCGCTGGGTACAGGTAACTCTTAGGTTTATAAGAAAATTCCCCCTGCACTCATGACCAATTGGCTTTGAGTTGGGTATGGCTGAGTCCTAGGTTTATAAGGAAATGGCCCTCTCCACTCATAGCCAATTGGTTGCCAGTTGAACAGACTAACATATATAACGTGTGGTACTCTGATCAGCATCCAAGAGACATATTGAAGCTGTTGATATCCATACATACACTATACAAAGAGCTGGTTATGTCGAGAAGGGTCAAGGAGCAATCAGATATAGTGTCATTAACTATATTCATCAATATCAATATAAAATATGCAACACGAAAGACAATGATAGACATCCCTGACATATTTCAAAAAAGTTGATACCCATATACCCACTAAAGAAGGGGAAAGAAGCAGAGAATGTGAACCATCTGACCATCTAAAGCTAACGGGTTAGATTCCATTACTATCAACAACGTACTGCATATCAGAGGCAGAAAAAAAGGTTAGGCGCTTACCATCAAGGGCCTGGGCATCAATAGCAACAAAATCCACCATCTGAATGGTGAAAACATAATTCCGTATTCCAAATTCTTTCTCAAAGCGGTTGATCACCTATAACACAACATGTGTTGAAGATTTAAAGTTCATTTACAAGTTCAATTAGTTGTAAAGCTCCTCCAAATGAGAGGCTTTAGAGAGCTTAACATAGAGTACATTACCTTGATTGAAATGGACAACGACAATGGAATAGTGGATTATCTTGATAATTAACGAAGGTGTGTTGCCAATGGTTTCCAGAAAGTTGATACCTCTAGAACAAACTTGTTAAATTGTCTTGCTGATGATTCAGTTATTGGGACTGTTTGTAATATATACTGAAGCTTGGAGGATTCTCATTTTATTTTGTATGTGCACTTAGAAACAGCATGGCACCTCTGAGGATTTCTGTTGGCAGAGACATGTTCCTCGATAAAAGACTATCTACTACGTGTGGGCTGTTTAAATGATATACGAATGTTTTTTTACTTTAAAATGGAAGGTACCATGTATTTCATTAAGGAAGGAAAAATGAAAGCATACAAGTATGTAGAGAAGAAAAAAAAGTATTCACATCCCTGAACAGAATTTCCAGCACACACCAAGTCACTCCTGCAAAAACTTCCATCATACAAGACCCACAGCAAGATGGTCTCCTAAACCACCTGCATAGTGTAAGACTACTCAAAATACAAGATTTAGAGACAACTATCGCTCCCAAGCTTTACCCAATTCCCTGTCTTGTCAAATGTAGGAGTGTTGAACCAAATTGTTAACCCCTCAAAGTAGTTAGGGGAAAAGACACCACAAGTGGTTAAATTTTGTAAAGGAATTTGAAATTCCACAATAGACAGTGGGGAAATGGGTGAGGAAGGTAACTTAATGACATGAAAACCATCCCACCTAGAGCACAGAAGCACCAAACCACGCACGTGGGAAACGCCAATTTCTCTCTCTTCATGTGAGAAATGAACAGTGGGAAAGCTATTTATAGGGGCAGCCACCATTTTTCCACCCCTTTTGGGGGGTTTACCCCGGGTCCACTCCCAAAAAGGGGGGCTTGCCCCGGGTCCACCCCCCCTTTGGGGGGGTTGGCCCCTGTTCCAACCCCCCCCCCCAAGGGGTGTTCCTGGGTCCACCCTAAACATTAAATTAAAGGGTTTGGGGGCCTGATTAAGGGTTAAATAGGCTGGATTAAGCCCTAAATAGGTATTATACCCTAGTTAGCATGCAATGTAATAATTTCCAAATCACGGGTCAGCAAACAGACATGCTAACCGAGGTAGCATTAGCACCATAATGGCAGCTGCAACAACTCAATAGTAGCTGCAGCAACATAATAACAGCTGCAACAACTCAACAACACAAGGGCAGCAGCTCAATGGCAGCAGCAGCAGCAGCAGCTCAAGGGCATCAGCAGCAGCAGCTCAAGGGCGGCTGCAGCAGCTCAAGGGCAGCAGCAGCTTAATGGCAACAGCAGCTCAATCGCAGCAACAGTAACAAGTGTAGCAGTGGTGCAGCAGCAACATAATAACTACAACAGCAGCAACAATCCCGGCAAGCAGCTGCAGCATTGATACAATCACAAGGAGAGCATCCCCAACTTAATCCTTCACAGCAGCAACTCATGTCACAAATACAAAACCAGACTGTGCAACTTCAAACAAAAAAAAAAAACTGTCAGCACATCAACAACAGCCCTTATTTAAGGGAAAAATTAACCAAATTTGGAGCAAAAGGGTAGCAGCACCCTGGATTTACCCCTATGTGGGGGGTTTGGACCAGGTCCACCCCCATATGGGGGGGGGTTGGGACCTGGTACACCCCCATATGGGGGATTTGGACCGGGTCCACCCCCCACATGGGGTTTTGGACTAGTTCCATCCTCCCCAAGTAGGTTTTGGCCCGGATCAATTCCCCAAATCCCATAAATACCCCAATGGGGTCCATTTGAAAGGAGAACGCATAGACAAAGGAAGGAAGAAGAGAACCCAGCGCTTGTGTTTGGTGCCTGTGCTTTGTTTAAAAGCCTCGTGTTGTAGTTGTGTTACGAGGGTATGTCATAAACCCATGTGCATCACAACTCATTTTGTGAACTGTGTAACCTAGAGGAAATTTCTCTGTATAGAGAAATCTCTGAAGTCCGGTGATGTGATTATGTAAACACCCTGGGTATGACCAGGACACTTGTGTAAACCCTAATTGCTTATGAGCCAAGAGATCATGTACAATCAAAACCCTAATTGCCTATGAGCAAAAGATAGATTTGACTGCCCTAATGGAACGTGAGGGTCAAATCCAAAAGCCGATAGACACAAGATGGGTTGGCAGCCCGGGAGGGACATGCATAGGCCAAACCCAAAAGAAGAAATAAATAGATTTGACAGTACTAGTGAGACATGAGAGTCAAACCCGAAAGCCAATAGACGAGATGGGTTGGCAACTCAAAAGGGACATACATAGGCCAGACCCAAAAGATGAAAGGAGGGGGTTCGATAGCCCTAGTGGGACATGGGAGTCGAACCTGAAAGCTAATAAGCGAGATGGGTTGGTAGCCCGAAAGGGACAAGCATAGGCCAGACCCGGTGGGACACAAAGTAGGTGGATTTAACAGTCTGAAGAAGACAATTAGGTTAAATTCGGAAGCCAATAGGCGAGGTGGGTCGACAGCCCGAAAGGGACATGCATAGGCCGAGCCCGATGAGACTAGAGGGATGGATTAGATAGCCCAGAGGGACACGGGATCCAAACCCAAGAAGTCCAAAATATAGGTAGCGCTGACATGCCGAAGGACGCATGAGTCAACTCTTGAAAGAAAATGGATAGACTTGACAGCCCGAAGGGACATAAAAGTCAAATCCAGAATTGACAATGTAAGTGAGGTTGACTAGCTAAGAGATATGCGAGTCAACCCGATCAGAAAAAGAGACGGATTTGACAGCTCAGATGAGGCATATGAATCAAATCCAAGGGTTCAACTACTGGTGATCCCGGCGGGACTGAGTGTAATAATGTCGGGATGCCCCGATGGGACTGGGTGTCGCAGAATGACATGGGAGATATAGTCAAAGCATCAATACAATGCCTTCGCCATTATAGGGTGGAGCTACTGACTTAGAACCACCCATAAAGTATGTTGAAAGAGGATTTTTTTTTCCATGTTACCAACCTCACCCGCCCTTTCGGGTTTTCGCTAAGACTGGCCCCCTTTCGCTTTTTCCGATGCGCCCTTGCGGGTTTTCACACCGAGGGGCTGTCCATTTTTACCCGAGACACCCTTTTGGATTTTCACCTCAGCCGGATCTGTGGCCTTTTTGCCCTTAGCCAAATCTTGAAGGGCGACTAAGTCCGTCGGGACACCAATAGTTTTAACCTCATTTCTTTTTTCCATTTCCTTTTTTTTGTAAACTTGAACCTTCACTGAGGAGAGGTATGTCCTGTGAGGGCTGCTGTAGAAACTCTTGCGGTGGCGCATGGTAGAGTTTCATGTGCTTGCCATTGAGAGGAGAGAAGGGATTGTTCCCCCTATGATCGACGACCGTATAAGCCCCTCCTTCATAGACCTTCTGGATGACGTAAGGTCCCCGCCAATTGGGCTGGTGTTTGCCGCTAGATCTTCCCGCTAAGAACTCTTTTTCTTTGACCATGACGAGGTCGCCTTTCTTGAATGCCCTCTATTTGACTAGCTTATCATAAGCACGTGTCATGCGGGCTTGATACACTTGTAAGTGTTTATAGGCTCTGAGTCTTTCACCTTCAAGGTTGGACAGCTCCCCAAGCCTTCTTTCTATTTCAGACTGATCCTGACCTGGCAATCCAGCGTGAACAGCAACGTGATAAGACGCCAGCTCGATTTCCACAGAGACCACCGCCTCGGCTCCGTAGACCAAGGAGAATGGGGAACAACCCATAGGGGTTTTGTAAATAGTCCGGTAGGCCTATAGGGCTCCGTGGACCTCCTCGTCCCAATTTGCGGTCACCTACTATCTTGGACAACAGCTTACAAAGGGTTTTATTGAAGGCCTCGGCCAACCCGTTGGCTTGGGGATTGTAGACGGACGATGTCCTCCAGTCTATATGAAAATTAGACACCAAAGCATAAACAGCCATGTTCCTGAATGACGTGCCATTATTAGATATCATCCGACTGGGGGTGCCGAACATGAATATGATGTAGTGCCTCACGAACCGGGCAACTATCTCCCCTGCAACTTCTCGTAGCGGAACGGCTTCTGCCCATTTGGAGAAGTAATCAGTGGCGGCCAATATGAACTTGTGGCCATGGGATGATGGAGGGAATGGTCCCACAATATCCATGCCCCACTCTGCAAATGGCCAGGTTGGCTCGGATGGGTGGAGCGGATTAGGCAGCCTCCGAGGCACTGGCCCGAATGCTTAGCATTGGTGACAGATACGGGCGTACTGGCTGCATTCTTTGTACATGGTGGGCCAATAAAACCCCTTGAGCTTGATACTGTTTTTCATTTTAGCTCCTACTTGGTGGGCCCCACACAATCCGGAGTGGACCTTGTGCATCACGATCTTTGCTTCCTTATATGAAAGGCACCGTAGGAGGACTGATCGGTCCTTTTCATGGACGAGCCTGAAGAGTAAGCCGTCAATCAGCTGGTAGGATGTTACCCTACGTAACAGTTGCACCCTCTGAGCACGATCGGGTGGGAGCCAGCCATTCTTTATTTTTATAATTGGCTCACGCCAGCCTTCTTCTTCGGGAGCATTCTCCTCTTGAATGTGATTGACCTCATAGACAGTGAGGCCAGATTCTTCATCGAGCACGCTTGACATGAGCCTTCGGTGTCTGACAGTGATGTTTAACTGTCCCTCGGGTGGGAGTTTTAAGGTTACTGTCAACTTTGCCAGAGTGTCAACCTGGGAGTTACTGCTTCTTTGGACATGGCCTATTTCGAATAGGTAAAATTAATTTTTCCTTGAGCCTCATGACGACTACATGGTAGGGGATGATTTCCTTCTTCCGGACGTCATAGTCGCCCAGGACCTGTGGAATGAGGAGCTGAGAATCCCCATACACCTTGATGCACTTAATGTCCATCTCTAGTGCCAGTTAAAGCCCAATAATTAGTGCTTCATACTTTGCCGCATTATTAGTCAATGACTTCATAAGAGCGCAAGAGTTGTGGAGAATGCCGCCTCGCGGGGATACAAAAACTATCCCCGCGCCCGATACAAAGTCTGTAAGGCCACCAGCCCTTTTGATTGTTCGGGAAGCACTATCAAAATACAGCTCCCAATGTGGGAGGTCGAGGGAGAGGACACCCGGCTCCGCCTGTGGTGGGACGTTTTCAAAACGTTCCCCGGTTTCTTGTGAAGGCACTAACACCTTTTCATCAGGCAACTCGAAATTGAGTGGCGAATCTTCTGACACAAGGTGCGCAGCTAAGAACTCGGCCATTCCTTGCCCCTTGATCACCTTGCGTGGGACAAAGGTGATGTCGAATTCCATGAGGATAAGTGCCCACTTGTCGAGCCTACCGGAGAGGACGAGCTGTCTGAGCACAAATTTGAGTGGGTCACATTTTGAGATGAACTCCACCCTATGAGCTAGAAGGTAGTGCCTTAACTTCTTGACAGCTAACATAAAAGTCAGGCACACCTTCTCCATAGGCGCATATCGATGCTCAGGCCCGATTAGTTTTCAGCTGAGGTAGTACAACGGCTGCGCCTTGCCCTCGTCATTGATCTGGGCTAAAAGTGCCCCCAACGAGGCGTCCATGGCAGCAATATAGAGGATAAGGGCTTCCCTCTCACGGGCGCCCCTAGGACCGGAGGAGTCAGTAGATACTCCTTGATTTACTCGAAAGCCTTCTTACAGTGCCTCTTTCTTCATCAATTTACCGAAAGGTAGGCACCTTCCCGAGAGGTTAGAAATAAACGGCCTAATATAGGTGAGTATTCCTTGCAAAGATCTAATCTCTGTCAAATTTTTAGGCGGAGGTAGTCCTCTTATGGCCTTGATTTTATCGGGGTCGATTTCTATGTCTCGATACCTGACGATGAAGCCAAGGAACTTGCCGCTGGAGATGTCGAAGGCATATTTCATTGGATACATCTTGAGCTGATACTGTCGAAGCCTTTCGAAGACTTGACACAAGTCGGCCAAATGATACTCTCGCCTTTTTGTCTTGACGACCAGATCATCGACGTAGCACTCAACGAGGTCATGTAGCATCTCGTCGAAAATCTTGGTCATCGCTCTTTGGTAGGTTGCACTGGCATTCTTCAGACCAAACGGCATCCTTTTATAATTGAAGATCCCCTTAGGAGATCGGAAAGCCGTATGGTCCTTGTCTTTGATGGCCAGCGGATTTGATTATAGCCCAACGACCCGTCCACGAAGGACAAGGCTTCGTGACCAATGGTCATGTCAACCATTGCCTCGGTAATTGAGACAGGGAAGTCGTCCTTTGGGCATGCTTTGTTCAAATCCCTAAAGTCGATGCAGACCCGGACTTGGCCATTCTTTTTCTTGACAGGGACTATATTAGCAAGTCACACAGGGTACATGCAAGGCTCTATGAAGTCCACGTTGAGCATTTTGTCAACTCAGCATTGACTTTCAATTCCAACTCGTGGCGCATAGGCCTTTGGGCTTGCTTGACTAGCTTGACTGTTGGAAGTATTGCCAGCTCATGCTCAGCCACAGATGGGTCGAGCCCCGGCATGTCTTTATAAGTCCAGGCGAAACAATCCTTGAACTCTTCTAGGAGTCGTCGATATGCCTGCCTTTCTTTCTCACTGAGGAGAGTACTTACGAAGGTTGGCCAATAATCTTCTTTGCTTCCGAGATTGATCTCGATCAACTCGTCCACAGTCGCTTGGCCACCATCTTCGAGCTCTGGTGGAGCGGGTTGGAGGTCGACGAAGTCTCCCTCATCATCAGTGTTTGCTTCATAGACTTCAAACTCTTCGAAACTATCTTGTTCGTGGCTTGAAGTCGAGGGACCTGCTCCGTCTTGCTGGTGATTAGCAAGTTGAGCTATCCCTCCCTCGGGGAGGTGATTAGCATTGACTTCTGGTGATGATGTCATTGGCGTACCACCATACTCCCCTACAGAGTCGCCAATCTCGGGCTCAACTTCAGCATGCCCTTGAGGAGATAGCAGTCCTATGGCAATGACTGCGTAGTAGACCTCGAAGTCCCTCTCTTGGTCATAGCTGAGTCCCCTCGTGTCTTTGCGGGAGAAGGGAGGCTGCCCACGGACTTGCAGAGGATTCCATAGCTGGTGGAAATATGCCGCCCGTGCGGGGTCTTGAGCTTGCGGGATATGCTGCTTTTTGCACATTTCCCTGATGTGTTTTGGCATATCATCCATCTTTTGGATTATCTCTGGCGCAGCGTTGGCGGGAGTATTTTAGCCGAAATCATCCTCAGGAGGGCTCAGTGGGACTAAATCACTTTTGTAAAAGTTGATCGTCTTGTCACCCTTGCCCTTGTTACTTCTTCTCCGATGATAAGAGACTATGAAGGTCTTCAGCTGCTCCACCTCGTGTTCCTCCTGTTGAAACGAGAGTTGAACACATTTGGGTGGTAAGGAGATGCTTCGGTCAATAACCCGACTTATGAGGTTGGCTTCGAAGTCAACGTTTTGCCTCTTCGGCTGAGTCAGCTTAGAGGCGGCCTTGAGGCTTAGCCTATACAATCTCGCCGGATCTTGGTTGACTGTGAACATCTGCCCTTCCTCAGCTTCATAGTTCACTTTTTGCTTCCCTTTGTCCTTTACAGGTTCAGGGATTGCTAAAGTGGGCTCCCCAAAATATAAGGAAGTATCTGTTAGATGGCACTTATTAGGGTGGAATGGAGCCTGATCTGCAAAGACAATATGTTGCTCCCCTCTTTTGGCATATTTAATGCATTGGTGCAGAGTCAAAGAGATAACCCAATTCTCGTGGAGCCAAGGCCTCCCAAACAGCACCCTTATATAATGTATCGGCGTTGATAATAAAAAATGTCACTTGGGTGACAAAATCGCCCAAAGCTAGCTTGACTTCAACTCGACCAAGCACCTCTTCAGAATCCTAATTGAATCCCAAAATCTTGATCGCGCTACCTTGTGTCAATAAGGTGCCAGACTTGAAGGTCTTCAAAGGCATGATGTTAATGGCTGCTCTAGCGTCGACCAAAATTTGATTCACATCATGTCTGTTAATCGTCCCCTGCATATATAAGGGGTGATTATGGCACGGAGAGGACAGCAACATGCCTTTGTCCGAGAAGGAGATGTTGGTTGTAAATGCCTCATATCCCTGGGCATGCAATTATGTCACATGGGCTTCATAGGCCTCTAGATCTCGGAGTATCTTAACAAGAGCCTCCCTCAGATCTTTGCTCTAAGCGATGGCTTCCCAAATGGCGATATTGGTTGGGAGCCGCTTCATATGATGAATGATTTTGCAGTCTGCCCGAGCACGGGTCTTGTCAAATGGTCGGATGATCTCCACCAGAGTCTTCTGTGCCTGGCGAGGCTTCTCCCATTTAGAAGGGCACTCCTTTCCATTCTGACCCTCCGCATTTTCTTGGAACAGCAGTGCTAGAGACTCCTCCAGAGGTGGCAAGGGTTCATCATGTTGGCCCTCATTAGAAGGACTTGCCTGGCTTGTAGGCTCAACCCTGCAAGAGGGGCTAGCCTGTTCCGACGCCTCCTCGCGCACTAGTAGCTTGGCTGGCTCTTCTTCTTCATCAGAAGAGGCGATTGTGAAAGGAATGCCACTCGATTTAGCTCCTGAGATGGGGCCTGAACCCTGTGAGGAGTTGAGGACAAAAGGGATTCCCTGAACTTGAGTTTCCGAGACAAGACCCAATTCCTCCCCTCTGAATAATATGACCCGGTCGAGAGTTAGGGGACCGTCACGTCCACGTCCTCGTCCTCGGCCACAACCTCGGCTATTTTTTGCCGGGCGGCGCTGATATGTCGCCATGGGAGCATTGCCCCCAGCGCTATCAGCCACAGGGAGTTAATGTTGTCAGGCGGCGGGATCGCCACCATGTTGCAGGAGAGCTCTTACAACATTTCCTCGAGCATTTCGACGGTGAGCTTCTCATCCTTGTAAAATAAGGAGAGCTCTTCCGGGATCGGAAGCTCTTCTCCTTCTTCAAGACGATGGACCATCTCCCGGAGCCACTGAAGAAGGTGGGCTTTCCGCCCAAACTTGTCTCAAGGAATATATTTGTCTAGTGTGACGACCTTGGTGGGGCGAGAGGGAGTATACTCCTCCAGCTCATCTATGAGCTTTTGTAGTCGCTGCAAAGGAGCTGGCTCCTTAGGGGCCTCCATAGCTGCCGCTTGTTCAGCTTGGTTCTTCAACCTCCACTTCAAATTTTTCCTACGATTCTTCTCTTGCTTCATTTGGTGTGCCGTCTCTTGAGAAGAAAGTGGACTTTGTTTTGGAGGTGAGACTGATTTGCCCCCAGAATTTTGCTTTCTGTTTCGGGCCAGCTCCTTAAAAGCTTTGGTTCCGCGGCTCTTTTTGAGGGGTAACCTTAGTCCAGTTAGCCTCTTCTGGTTGCACATGGAAGATGTTGTTGATCGCCTGAGCAATTATCTCGGGCAACAACTCCAGGAACTCTGCCAGTCCACAGTGGGGCCCTTGGGGGCTTTGCAATTTCACCGATTTTGTTTTGACTGGCGACTTTACTTGTTCGAGCTATTTAAGTCTTTCTACAATTGACGACCTTGTTGGCTCGACATGAGGTTTGGCTTGAGGCTCTCTCACCTTAGCTTTGCCTTTATTATCTGGTGGAGGGTTTCCCCTTATGACGATGTCGGGTTGACTCAGTCTGGAAAGAGGTTTGGAACCTTCTCCCACGGCTTGACTTTTTAGGCATTGGGCCTTAGGGCCCTCACACCAGGCCTTGCCTTTGGGGTTTGGCTGAGAATTGCCACTGCCTACAGACTTGCCTAACATGACCTGCTGGGAGGTGGGCTTAGTCTCCCGCGGCTTGGTCTGCTCTGGTTGAGCTTGCAGGAGAATCTTTTCAGCGGCCTCTTTAAGACGCCGCCTCGCCGTCAAATTCCCCTGCGCATCGATCTCTCCTCTTTAGAGGACTTCAATGCAATCTCGAACTTCCGAGCATTCCCCAGTGGGGTGAGACACTCTGGCATGATATTTGCAGTAGCGAGGATGACTCTTGGTCGTCTCATTACAGTAGGACGGGGGATCATGCATCATCACCCGACCTTCTTCTAGAAGCTTGTCGAAAATATTCTCAGTGTCCTCCTTGGGGAAAGAACACTGATGCGAGGACCGCCACCCTGGATACCACAATGTGGACTTGAGCGGTTGCGAACTGACTCCTTCCTCCTTCAGCTCCGAGAGTCGGAAAGCGACTGAGGCATGTATGACATTAACAGAGAAATGAAAACTCTCATGTACATGCGGCTGCGACAGATTGACCAGGAATTCGCCCATATTAACCACCGCTCACCTGATTAGGTCCTCGGCGAGGTCCTTGAAAGGTTGGCAGTTGTGGATGATGTGGCCTACCACCTCATGGTATGGGCAATAGCCTTGATGCAATGCGGCAGCTGGTGCCTGCTCACTGGGTGATGGGTTTACCAAGCCCGCTCGCCGACAGGCGAAGAAGTTGTTCAGGGTCTTCTCGCGGGGCAAAGAGTATAGCTTCTCTGGCTCCTCGCCTTCAGATGAATCCGAGGATTCCTTAGAGAGCCAACCCCTGAGCGGAGCCCGGCCAATAGGTGATACACCCGCCTCCCGTATATGGGTTGGAGTTAGTCCCCTGGCAAATGGGCCCAAGGGAAAGGTGGCCAACTGCTCGTCAATGCTCTCTAGGAACTGCAGCAGACGCCTTTGTTCCAGTTGCAATTGTCGAATTTCCCATCGGATCTTCCGAATAGTCCTCCTTCAATGCCAAGCATTCATGAAGTGAGAGAGGAGCGGCTCTGGGACCAGGATTGGGCTGTTGATTCGAAGGCCCGGCCTCAGAGGCATTGGAGCTCGAAGTCGTCGCCACCAAGCAGACCATATTAGCCGACCGGTTTGATCGGCTCCAAACATGAGGTTGTGGTGGGTCGACCGCATGGCCCAGCATATTTATCAAGCCCTTTTGAATAAGCTCTTCTGCTATGTTCTTGAAAACATAGCAATCCCCGACGGTGTGACCCAACCTTCGGTGATACACACAATAGATAGGATCATCAGTTTTATCCACCTCTGAGGGCTTCCACGGATCTGGTAGGGTCATGAGCTTTTCTTTCATACACAGATCAAAAGGCATCTTGGTATGCTCCTTCCTGAAGGAATAAGGCGTCTTCATACGCTCTGCTAAGAGAGACGTATTCGACTTGGTGTCGGGCTTTTTGCCATTACTCGTTGACTTTCCTTCCCCCTTGTCTCGGTTCGTCGGGGAGAAGTCTACTGCATTTACTTCCTTGCCGATGGCCAGGCGATCTTTGGAGGATTTGCCTTTGGCAGAAGCCTGTGCCGGGTGATCAGCGAAGAATATATCAATTTCCGCCACCACTGTATTCAGCTGGTCGAAGCTTCTGATATTTGAGCCTAAAAGCTTATAACTGACTTCCGCCGACAAACCCCTGCGGCATATGGTGATCGCGTCTTCGGGCGTCGGAGGATTATCGCAACGCCTGTTGACGTCCCTCCATCGCTTGATGAAGTCCAACGCGATCTCGCCTTTTCTCTATTTAAGGGCGCAGAGTTCCGCCAGAAAGACTTTGCGCTCGGCCGTTTGGAAACGGTCGACGAACTTCTTTTGCATGTCAGCCTAATTAGCCACTGAGTTGGACTTCAGCCTTGAATACCACTGGAAGGCGGTGCCTGTCCGGGACGTGGCAAAATACTACCGCAAATATGCCTATTCCAGCGCCAATTCACCCATGGCCGTCATATAATAGGCCAGGTGTTCATGTGGAGAGGCCTGCCCGTTGAACTTCTGGAGTTTCGGGGCCTTCGGACAGTCAGGCGAAAGTTTCTTGAATTGATGGTGGAGGGGATAGGGCACGCTGTACAAATCAACGGTAGCCACACCCTCACCATGTTGAGCGAACTTCACCTCCACGATGCACTCGATCATCTGCCTTTGCACCATGAGACTTTCTGCAACACGAGTGGCAAAGGACTGTGTGTTGGCTTCGTATTGTGGCACTTCGAATTCAACCGCCAATGGTAATTTCACCGCAGTGATGGAGGCATTAGCACTGACTAGAATGGGAGGAGGCTGTTGTTCCATCACAGTGGGCGCCGCTTGAGACTGAACCTAGACCTCCCTTTCACACAATAGCGATTGCTAGAGGCTCTTCAGTTCTTAATTTTCACGTCGAAGCTCTTCCAACGCGAGAGTCTGCGCCTCTTTCCCACGATCTTCCTCGTGTCTGGGGTTGCTGTCCCCGTTGACACTATGGACATCTTCTTGGCGTTCTTCTTGTCGTGTCGGCTCGGGTTGAGATGTCCCAGCAGCCGGCGTCTGCTGTGTCGGTGCCAAGATTTGGGAAACCGGCCTTGACCTCCTCAAATACTGAAGAGGCTGGTTCAGCTCCCCCGAGGTGTCCTCCGGTTGCTTATCAATGGAGGTAGCGTAGTAGGTGAACACTTTGACAATGTCATTGGTCACCTGAACCACCCGTTTCTTCCTGGGCAATTGTCTTCCGGGCTTGGGCACCATCCCTAGTCTGTCAAAAATAGAAACTCAGGACGTGGAGGTCTGAGCTGAGCAATCCCCCTCCGTCTATGTTGAACTGGCCCACGGAGAGGTAGGCCGCACCTTCTTGCCGGCCCCTCGGCGCTTTTGCCCACGTGGGGGCTGGATTGTAGACCTCGGAGATGTCGAGGTTTCAGTGGTTGTCGGACTCCGCATCCGTTGAAGATGCGACATGCGAAAGGGCCCTTCCGCCCTTACTCGCTTTATGATTCGGGCCTCCTCCTTGGTGACCCATATTTTCTTCAATTGGAGCTGACGCTCCTCAACGGGGTTGCCCCCCCCCCCCGACTTTGATCGGGGAGCAAGTGGCTTGGGTAGTTGAACTGGACCCTTACTTGCCGCCAGTACGGCGAACTTCTTCAACTTCACTCTGTCCTCTCGAACTTGTCGGAGGAGCTCAAAACGGTAGGAGGTTGAGATAGATGGGACGTGCCAGTCCCGAGGCATAATTGGCTCACCCCCATCGAGCCGAATGCGAATGTCCCCGACAATTATAGTTTTGCCGGAGCGGGATGTCGCCGCTGCAGGCTTTACGCCCTTGCGGCTATGGCGCTACCCCCGTTGAGCAGGAGCGACACTGGTGACGCATGCCCTAAGCATGGCGTCATTGTGGCGGCAATGATGCCCCCGTTGTGCAGAAACAGTACCTCTGAGGATGGCCGCAGTAGAGTTGGTGCCGTTACGGTGACGGTGGTGCCCCTGTTGTGCAGGAGCGACGTCAATAGTGACTTGATTGACCAAGAAAACTCGACCATTTCCTGGGGCAGAAGGCCTGACACCTTCGGCCGTTGTCATGGCAGCCGAGCGAACTCGGCCAATTGCTGAGACGAAGGGCCTGGCACCCCTGGTCCATGAAGAGTTGGCCGGGCGGACCCGACCAATTGCTGAAGCGGAAGGCCTGACACACCCAATGGTTGACTTGTTGACCGGGCGAACCCGGCCAGTTGCTAAGACCGAAGGCCTGACACCCCCGACGGTGGTCTTGCTGACCGGGTAGACCCGGCCTGTTGCTGAAACTGAGGGCTTGACACCCCCGACGGTGGCCGATGTAAGCGTGGCTGAACTGACTTCAGCCACCGGTACGACGCCCAAGAAGAAGGGCAAGCCGACGACTGCTAGGAAATCGCCGAAAACGAGTAAGGTGGCCAGGTATCCGAACCTGGCGTGGTTGGAGACAACCTGAGGTCCGTAAGTAACGGCGGCCATCGTCTTCTGCTGTTGTTGACAGTGCGTAGCACGAAAGGAGTGGCGCGCGAATGCACACAAAGCCCTCAAATAAGCAAAAGGGTGTGTCCTCCTCTTCCCGTCCTAGAAGAGGAAGAGGGGGGGATCAAAATCTTGAGGAAGGTTTGGGGACTTTCTTTGACAAAAAGAAGAAAGGCAGGAACAATCCCACCGGGCGTGCCAGTATGTCGGTCACGAATTTTTTTTTAAATAAAACATATGTTCTTTTGAAAAGAAACATCCCCCCCCCCGCATATAAAAGTTTATTCCGTGGATGTGTATAGTATCAGACGATTTAGGTTCGGGTACTGGACCTCTCCCCACTGACCGCAATCAGTGTTGATTTACATCGGCCTAACGTCCGAACACCTTTGTTTGACTGTCAAAGAAATTCCCAAAGTCCCTTTCATAGGTTCGGATGTTGAGGGCAGGCTCTTTTGGGTGTCTCGTCGCAACCACTCATTTACCACCAAGATGTTGACTAGACTAGGGTTTCCTCAAAAGCCTCTAAAGTTCGGGCAAAACCCTAGAGTTTAAGAGCATGAATGCAATTTTGCAAGAGCCATAGACATTTTCAAAGTGGCAAGAAGTTCCCTAGACCCTGAAAGTATTTTGGTAATTTTACCTTCCCAAGAGTATTTTGGTAATTTTACTAGGTCAGAGGTATTCCTAAAATATTTGAGCTGGAACGGACGTAGAACCGGTTTATTGACTTTCCAAGGCGCTGAGATCATTTGTGGAAAGTTTTAGGGGGGCGACTAGGCCATGTCTAGGTCACAGGGATATTTTGATAATTGTATCGAACCCTATATAAACCTAGATTTGAGGTGGCACCCACGTGTCGGACAGGGCTGAGGTGACGAGGCTTCACAGAAGGCTCACGTGTGTCTGTCTTGCCAGAGGAGGGATATATACGCAATTCCCACAAGTTGAGGGGCTTTCTTACAATTTTACCCGATTGATATACAAGGGAAGTTTATGGAATAAACCAGATACATTTATGATCCCAGTGGGTGCAAGGGTTGTCGGCAAATTGTCGACTATACAAAGATCCACACTAACGCGGGAAGTAGGAGCGTAACCCCAATTACAAGAAATTGCAGGGTAGAACTGCAAACAACAGGACATTTTGTTTCTCGAGACCTCAAGAAGGGCATTTCCACTATTCCCCTGTTATAGGGGCGGAAGTACATAATTTAGTCGTCCTGAGACGTGGAAAATTATAACATGGCCCGCCTAGGGCCACAATTACAAAGATACCCCTTAGAGGCATATACACAACAACCGAGGACTTACCCCTCACAGGTCAAGACAACGTACAAAATCCTTGCGCTGGATGCTTCCCGTGCGTGGTGAATGCTTCGTAGGTCATAGATCCTCCCCCTTGTGGACCCTTGGTGGTCTATTTATAGAAGGTAGAGAACTCACCTTGACAAAACCATGAGGATTTGCCTCAATTCTGACAAAAAAAAATGAGTTTTGGCCCTAATTCTGACAAGGTGGGGTGCAAAAACCACTTTTTATCAAGGTGGGGTGGCCTAACCCTTTTTTCTCCCCTCTTCTTCTCTTTTTTTCCTTCTTCTTCTCTCTTTTTTTTGGAACATAGACCGGGGGGTTGGACCCGCAGGCAGACCCAGCGGGGTCAAATAACCCCACGGGGCTCAAGTTGACCACGTGGGGGTCAAGTTGACCCCGTTGGGGTCCAGCGGGGTTAGCTTGACCCCGCAGGGAGCCCAGCGGGTGCCACGACCCCCCCCCTGCGGGGTCGGCTGGCCCCGCTGAGTAGGCCGCCCCTCGCAAGGGGTCGGGCTGGCCCCGTGGGGGCCCAGCAAGGTCCCCCCCCCCCCCCCGCGGCCGCCCTTTCCCGCAGGCCCCCAAGGTCAAAGGACCCCGTGGCACCCCTTTTGGCCCCTATCTGTGACTTTTCTCCCTTTTTCTGTCGCTCTGGGTCAAGGAGAAACCCCAACTCTGCATTTATTGTCTCTCAAGATCCACTCTTAGCCGCGTGGCAGCAATACGTTGGTGGAGAACCATACGAGAGTGAAGACTTGTTCGTCTGTTGTTTTGTTGTGCGTTGCTTGCCTGGAGAGGAACCTTTGCATCCGTCTGTGCCATGTGATACACTTGCTCGGATACTTTGACAAGTGTGCATGCGTATTTTTCTTTTAATCTTCCTTGCTGCGAAGCCGTTTGTGATTGTATGATCGGGTCGATAGACCCTACATTGCGGAGATACTCCGCGGTCCAACGACATCGGCGCTATGCCGTATTTTCCGTCGATTATTATGAGACAAATTTCTCGAAATATTTTGAGATGATTACGGGTGCAACAAACGGCAAGGTGGATGAGGGGGGATGCACGATAGGACAAGAAGTAGGAGCAGATGCTTCGGTGGATCGAGTCGAAGCCCATGTTCATGCGCGATCAAAGAAGAGGAAAGAGGAGGAAGAGGAAGAGGAAGAAGGAGAAGGGGAGAAGGGGACAAGGCTGGAAGGAGAAGAGGAGATGAGAACAGAAAGGGTATGGAGTGGAGGTGTAGGCCTTGTGCCCTCCCTCTCGCAGGCACCACTCTCAGGCCCTCCCTTACAGAAACGGCTTGAGTTTGTTCCCAAAAAAGTTCTTCATACTTCATTGAATTGAAAAAAGAGGTTAACATCATTATTTATAGTGGTTATTGGTTAGGCTAACCCTAACCCTATCACGACTCCCTAAACACCTTTGGACCAAGATGTCCCTAGACTTAAGAAAATAGTGTAAAATCACACCAAAAATTACAGACAAATAGAAAAGACTCTAGATAAAATCAAAAAACATAATAAAATTAAAAATGACTCAATTGGCTTGTTGATCGTCTTCCATTGTGTCGCCGTCGCAAAGTTTGTCGATAAAGCTAGGCAAATCTGGGCAGTCCATTTCAAGGTTGGTAGTATCGGCCGAAACGTATCGGTTTCGGCCGAGACCGAAACGAATTCGGACCTGCTCACTGTAGCAAGTCCGAAACTAAAAAAACAAGTTTTTAATGGTTTCGAGCGAAACCGATACCAGTTTCGCCCGGAACTTACAGGTTCGGACCAAAACCAGATTATTTCGGTCCGAAACCATCTGATTTCAGCCGAAACTCACGTGAACTCCACTTTTAAGGGGAGTTCACTTCTTGTTCTCCCTCAGAATCTCAAATCTGAGGAGAAAGGTCCAGGGAGGGCTGCTGGCAGCTACTGCAGGGTGAGGGAGAAGAGAGGGTTTTTCGCCGCCACCACCGCCGTCGTTTCTTCAAGTTTGCGACGTGTAGCTGCGTTTTCGTGGCTCTCATTCCTAATAGATCTTGTAAGTTTTTATTTTTTTGGTTGGTTTGATAGTTTTTTTTGTTGTAGGTTAGGTGCTCTTAAATATATTAATTTTAAACCATGAAATATGTTAAGACTCCAAATTAAACCCTAATTAGCTATTTAAATTTGGGAGTTTTGTTTAATTAGGTTTAATTAGGGTCAATTGAAGCTCAATTAATCTTCATTGAAGAATTTAAGATGGGAGCATGCAACTAATTAAATTTTATGAAAGGTGATTAGGGTAAACTTGATAATTAAGTCCTAATTAGTTGTTTAAGTTTGAGACTTTTGTTTAATTAGATTTAGTTAAGGTCAATTGAAGCTCAATAAAACTTCATTGAAGAAATTTAGGGTGAGAGCATATTGCTAATTAAATTTTATGAAGGGTGATCACGGAAAACTTGATAATTAAGCCCTAATTAACTATTTAAATTTGAAGATTTTGTCTAATTAAGTTTAGTTAGGGTCAATTGAAGTTCAATTAAGTTTCATTGAAAAATTTAAGGTGGAGGCATGTTTCTAATTAAATTTTATGAAGGGTGATTAGGGTAAACTTGATAATTAAACCCTAATTAAATATTTAAAGTTGGGGTTATTGTCTAATTAGGTTCAGTTAGGATCAATTGAAATTCAATTAAAGTTTGAATAATTTAAGGTGGAAGCATGCTGCTAATTACATTTTATGAAAGGTGATTGGGATAAAATTGATAATTAAGTCCTAATTAACTGTTTAAATTTGGGACTTTTATATGATTATCTCAATTCAGCATAATTTGAAGCTCAATTATGTGGAATTGCATTTTTTCATTGTATTTATAATTATTTATTTTTTACTGTCTTAATGTACCATCATGCCTAGACGTGAACAAGGTCAGGAGCAGCAAGAGCAGGAAGATCCGGGGTGGGCTCACCTCTCCTTAGTTGATGCTGGGACAAGAAAAGTGAAATGCAATTATTGGGGTAAGAAGATACATGGCAGAATTACTAGAAGAAAGTAATATTTGGCAGGGATAAGAGGAGAGGTGAAACAATGTGACAGATGTCTCCGAGAGTTCCGAGAAGAAATGTGCCAATGCCTTTTGAGCAAAAAAAAGAGAATGCAACAAAGGGCTGAAGAAGAGGCTGAAATTGTTGAGGAAATTTCGGGCAGAAGAGGAATGAGGGATGATGATGAGGAAGGCACTGAGGATTCAAATCCAGAGCTAACTGAAGCAATAGAGCGTTAACAAGCCGCTCGAAAGAAAGGAACAGCACCAAGAGGTTCAGGGACATATGCCAATACAGTTGGTGTAGCACGAGCTGCACGACGTCCTGACACTGATGCAGCCCCGCAGAGAGGAGGCCCCATGGACAGCTATCTACACAGAAGGCAAAGTGCAACACAACCTAAAATCAAGCAATCATTGAGAGAGGTAAAAAAATTAACAGAAGTTGCAGGACAAGTATTTAAAAGTATCTGTAAATGATTTTTCCATATAGGTGTCCTTGCACATGCAGCTGAAAGCGAATATTTTCAACCTATGCTAGATGCCATAGCAGATGCTGACCCTGGCTTGAAGGCCCCGTCATGTCAAAACATATACGGGAGTGGCCTTGAAGGAGAGGTTGAGGAGCTCCATCAGTGGGTTTAAACTTCAAGCATACATGGATGGAGAGATGATGCACTATCATGTATGATAGTTAGACTGGTACCACGAAGAAATCTATGATTAACTTTTTGGTCTATTGCATCGAATGTACAGTATTTGTTAAATCTGTAGATGTATCAAATTATGAAAAAAATATCAATTATTTGCTTTATTTGATGGATAAGATGGTAGACCAAATTAGAAAGAACAATGTTATGCAAGTAGTGACTGATAATGAAATCAGTCATAAGACTGCAGGAAATAAATTGATGCAGAAGCGCAGGCATTTCTATTGGCTCCCACGTGCAGCACATTGTCTAGATCTGATACTTAAAGACATAGGGAAGGAAAATCATGTGAAAAAGACAATTGACATAGCACAAAAAATCACCCAATATATTTATGGCCATCTTAGGATATTGAATATGTTCAGGAAGCATGTAAGTGGGAGGCGATATATCATCCGTGCAAGGCCAACCAAATTTGTTTCGAATTTCATTTCTTTGGAGTCTTTACACATGTATAAGATTGAGCTCAATTCTTTCTACTTTATCCTTATAGATATGATCTGTATTTGATTCAAATTTCATTTCTTTAGAGTCTCTACACATGTATAAGCTGAAAGCTTTCATGTACCACAATGCCCTGCGGGAATACATAGACAAGTCTAATATTAATACTCTGATGGATTATTTGGATGTCTACCACATCATGGAAGATAACAAATTCTGAGACAGGGTCTTACGATACATGAAAGTAGTCACACCTCTCGTGAAGGTCCTAAGAATGGTGGATGGCGATGAGAATAATGATATGGGATATCTGTACGAGACCATAGACCGTGCCAAATTAGAGTTGTAGGATTCTCTTCCCAGAGAATATGTAAAGTGGTAAAAAATTATTGACCATAGATGGGATAACACATTACACCACGACTTGCATGCAGCTGGCGAGTGATTAATTGTATTGATACATTGTTCTTTAGGTTATTTTATATCTAATATTTAGTTAACTATATACAAATGCAGGTTATTTCCTCAACCCTCGATTGATGTACAATGTTAATGCACATGTTGATGACGAGGTGCTTCGAGACACTTTAAAAGTCATTTGTTGTTTATCAAGGACACTATAAAAGAGACTTCATGCCGAAGTAGAGGTTGACCTTTACTGATTTTATCAATAAGACGTATAGAATTTACTTAAGTAGTTATGTTAATCTATTACTTTATCTTTATAGATGAACTACTATAGAATGAGGATTGGGACGTATTCTAACTCCCAATTGCAATACGTCGTGGGAAGAGTGAGCCTAGGTATACTTTATCTTTGTGCTTTCTTAAGCTCAATATGTATTAGTAAATCATGGGGAATTGATCTTTATTTACATCTTACATTTATTTGTGTATGGTTGGTGGAACAGCTGACTGGTGGATAATGGTGAACAACCAAGATGTGGGCAGTAATGCATTGGCTTCCATTGCAATTAGGGTGCTCAGTCAAACAACATCAACAAGCTAATGTGAAAGAAATTGGAGCACGTTCAACCTTATACACTCAAAGGTTCACAATCAGCTAAAGGCTGAACGATTAGAAAAATGAGTTTACTATCACTACAATATGAGGTTAAAAATAAGGAACGTGAAGCTAAAACAACATCTAAGGGACAAACGCATCGTAGAGTATGCAACTCTAGAAATTGATGTGGACGCTTTATTTGATGATGACAATCCCTTGCCGTCTTAGGTGGAGATACGAGAGCAGATTGATGAGCCCGTTTTTTATGTTGATGGTAGAACATGAGCAGAGAACATCTTAGATGAAGATGAGCCAAGATATCCAGAATTCAGAAGAGTAACAAAGAGGGCCAGAGATACTCATGCGCACCAGAGAAGGGACCCAGCTTTGTTTGTTCATGAAACTAAGCAACAGCCAGAATTTGAGTCAGCTAGACACTCAGAATCAGATAGCAGGCCAGTCACTCCTAGAATGGTCAAGTCACCTCCATTCTTATAAAGAAGTACATCAGTGCATGAGCTAACTAAAAGGACTAGTACTAGTGCTAACTAAAAGCACTGTGCTACTGCTCAAGAGGACCCGACAATTGAGCAGTTGAAGCAGATTTATGTGAGACACACGCCAAGGGGAAAAAGACTCATGTCAAAGATGACTGAAAAAATCACACCAAAAGAGAAAAAAGCATCCCCAAAGGCTAAAAGGCGACTGGTTTCTTATGGTTCTGATGATGAGGAGGAGGATGAGGATGGTGATGATCCCAGTGCAGATGCATGTGCTACTACTAGTGGTGGCACATATGCACCTACTTCCTCCTTCCACACAGACACAGGCATAGTATACAGTCATAGTGAAGGAGGATATGATTCACAAAGCCAATATGGGCATCCATCAGGTTATGGAGGTGGCCAATAAGAAGTAGGCATTTATGGGTGGGGTCATCAACCAAAATTTCAATTTCATCTAGTTCCACCCAGTAGTAGTTATGGGTCAGCATCCTCTTCTCATTCTCAAGGTTCTTATGCTGATTCTGGATTCCAATCAAGCCAACAACCTTACACTCCAAGAGTGATCCAAAGAGGGATGCACGACTTGACTACCTCATTGTTTGGTTATAGTGAATATACAGAATACATGCAACCTTTTTATGAGTATTGACATCCGAAGCCAGGCGATGAGGGAGAAGGTTCTTCTAGTTATTATTCATATTAGTGCATCATCATTTAGGTAAGGATCATTTAATTTCTGTAACATTTACTGTGTCTAATTAGGTTTATTGTACTGCTTGAACCTACTTTATGTTTAATATGTACTCAAGAATATTAGTTTAATATGTTCAACGCCTACTTTATGTTTATTGCACTTAATTCAATTTCTTTACAGTCAAATGTATGCCTAATGAATTTTCTGATTTTTATGTGATTGTTTATATTTTTTATTTGTTTCAGATTTTTTGGATTTATTTTGATTTTTTTTGAATCTTTTGACTAAGTTTCGGCCGGTTTCAGCCGAAACCAAAACCGAGTCGTTTCGGTTTCGGACTCGGCCAAAATCGAGTCCGAAATCGACACCGCCATCCCTGGTCCATTTCAATTGGTCAAAAGCGCTCCGCATCACTACAAGGCCACCAACTTCTGCCTGGTTCATCTCTGAACCAGCCCACATCGTACTACACTAGTCTTGCTCTGATACAACAATGTCATGACCCGATCCAACCCTTGTAAGGTATTCTCCACTTTGGGCCAAGCTGCACAGTTTTAGCCTCAAAAGACATCTCACAAGTTATAGATCCAAGCCCTACATATATAGCCCAGTAACTTTTCCCACTTTCAGATATGAGACTAATCGGGTTTATTCCTATCCCATCTCCCATCCACAGTGGTTGTTCCACACTGGTACGTCATATACTCTGCGTCCCGATAGCCCTTTCCAATGGGTAGCCCTCTCCACCTGCATGGTTTGCGACTGGGTCACAACACTTTTGTTCTGGATTTTTGATCTTGTCAGTTATATATTCTATCTTGACCCTTCCAATGATGTACATCTGACCCGACACTGACCACACTATATAAATTGCCTCCATTAAGCTTTATAGGAGTGATCTAAAGGGACAGATTCTTGTTACCAAGTACAACAATTTGTCTTGCAGATGTCGAGGAAACTTCACTGGATGTGGTGAACATTTTCCAGAGAATTGAGGCAGGAGACAGAAAACTGCAGCAGGAAGAGAACTGATACACCTCTCTCAAAACAGCTGTCACAAGATCAAACTGGATGTCCTGCGGAAAGCAGAGGTGACTCGCTCTCAATGCAGGATGGCAAATAGTGTCTGTCCACCTGTAAGACGACAGGTTCAAGCCTCCTTCCCAACATCCACAGCCTAGTAAAGCATGAACAGACCACCAATCCCTCAGAATAAAGGTATTGATGTACAGAACAGAGAGAGAGAACAAATCAAATACTGGAAGAGGGAAGTAGTTTTTCCCCCTGTTGTTGGGAGAGACTCCTACCAGGTAGTGTGATGATTGTGCGACAGGGTTCTCTGGATCCGGAGACTAGTCTACTGCCCCTAAGATCTCCAGGTGGTGAAAACTCCTTGACTTCCTCTGAGAGCTTCTCTTCAAACCCCCGCTTAAACCTACTCTGATACCATGTTGGAAAAAAGAACAAGAGGAATGGCAGCAGAAGGAATAAAAATTCTGAGCAAAACAGACAGGTGGATGGACAGATCTGTCACATGCACAGCCGCAACACACCCTTAATCATCTTTTATTAAACACCTAATTATTAGCTTTCTCTCTAAGGGCATAATGCCCCTTATAAATAGACAAATGACATACTCAAACAGCAGCACATAACAGAGGATAAAACTGCCCTCCACATATGTGGTCAGATCCTCACTAGTGGGTTTGCATCTGCTAGTAGATAGGCCCTCTTCCCACACTACCAATTAGGATATATGGCCCAGTCAATTAGACCAATTCAGCCATTCCAATTAAGACATTTAACTCATATGGTTCGAATCACATGGGCCAATTAAGACATTTAATCATGCAGCTCTAGTGTATGGACCAATTAAAACATGTAACTCATAGGGTTTGAACTACGTGGGCCAACGTTGGGTCATGTGGTGTGAGATACGTGGGCCAATTAAGACATTTGAGTCGTATGGTTTAAAACACTTGGGTCAGTGAAGACATTTTGTGCTAGAGCTACTCTCCTTCCTGTCCTCTCTATAGGTAAGGAGACGGCCAACCTCTAATTTCTCTCCCAACCCAACCCCCACTGCCCCTTTGTTTGGTACAAACAGTGTTACTCCAAATCTGATCTCTACAACCATAGGTGATGTTCTATGAACACCAGATTTATGTTGGGTCATTCTTTCACCCACCTATGCACACATTTTTGCTACATATCATCTGCAAGTGATGTAATCAGTGAAATTTAGAGCTATTGGAACCCTTGAAAAAATAGGGTTCAACAAAGATGTATGAACTCACTAACTACACCAATCAGCCTAAGATCAACCCACCTAAAACTTTGATCTAAGCTCGTAAACAAAGGCCTACTAACAGGCTGCTGATCGAGGCATCAAGAACAAGGCTGGAGAACATTTATTAAGTACTAGCAAATGAGAAGCACGAGAGAGATAAAACACCACAAAGGCAAGAAGATGCAACCACCTCCAATAGCTGAATTGCTACAATGATATTTTTTGAAGTGGAATTGTTGCAATGATATATTAGTCAAGTGCAATAAACATTTAAGTGTTGCCTGCTTTTGCGGTAAAACAATGTAAAAAGCTCTAAAATATTGTTTTACAATGTTTGCCTTATGTTTAAGTGCTGTAAATTGTTCGAGTTTCAGAATCCTGTCAGCCTACAAGGCGCCACTTGAACCTAGATTCCATTTCCAACACAAAACTAATGGGTACCAAAATGTTTTACAGCCATCCAAACAAAGCATTCTGGTTAAAACTTCTACTTTTAGAATCAGGTAATGACAGTGTTCAACAGCAAAATAAACATCTAAGAGAACCTGATTCAGATTCATCAACAGAAAAAGTAAGTGGGACTGCAGTAAATGTACCTCTGGATGATGTGTGTGGAAAGCAGCATAGCCAATATCATGGTTTCCACTAAGGTAATAAACTTGGGCATATAAATTTCTTCCTTGTTCCCTTTGATAAAATATGTGTCTAAAACGATTCAGAGACTCCTGCCACCTATTAAAATAAGGACATCAAGAAAAATCCATAGAAGGGTGTCTTTTATTCCCTATAAAGTATTGAAATTAGGAAAAACTCCTCATATGTCGCATATTTAATTTTGACTCCAGTAAATTTAAATTTTAGTATTTTTGGTCCCTTCTGTCTATTTTCATTGATTTTAATAAGCTAACTATAGTTAATTCTAAACTATGGTCAACTATGGTTAACTTAGAGTGGATATTACTATCCTACCCCTGCTAAAAGACTGGTCAACTCTGAAAGAGAGAGAGAGAGATGGGATGTGTAGTCTCTTACTCTTGTGCTGCAGGTGGGCCTGCATGTTGCAGCAGTTGTGGGAGGCAGTGTGGCAGCAGCTGCTATGGCTGGGTAAGATGAGGCCATGGCATAGCTGCTGGCGTCACAGGGCTGCTGTGGCGGGACGGGATGTGGGTGGTAGCAGTGTGGGGGAATCTCCCAAAAAACCAGCAGGTGCCATCTCTCTCTCTCTAACAAATGTGTTGCACCCACTATTTGTCTCGGATAAGTTGAGAGCTTACCCTCAAATTGGTTGGGATTCACTATTCGGCAAATCGTCACTCCGTGGAATATTTCCACACATCGGAACTTTTTGGCCTGTATATCTCTACAATTATAGACGCCTTGTAACAAGCGAGGTGGTCGGGAACCGGATTAATTCACCGCGAGTGTCAGGATCGGGTGGTTCCGAGCAAAACCCCGAGGGAGTAGAGTGTTCCTCCCTTGAGTGTTCAAGGTAAACAAACGAAACCTCATATACAAGAAGAGAGAGATGCAAAGGATGATGTATACACGGCCGAAGAAGTCTCACGCACGTGTACCATGCGACACGGACGAGCACAACTCCCCTCTTTGCGGCCTACGGCGTGAGAAAGACGACAAACGAACAAGGAGAGCGCTCCCTCCTCTCTCCACGCGGCGTGCTGTGAGAACAAGGCTAAAAAAGCCCCAAAACCAAGGGTAATAGGTGCAAGAGACCCAACAGGGTCGAGCGGAACCGTCCGGGATCGCCCAACCCCGGGGGGATCCACGAGCGACCGGGCGAACCCACCGGGGTCGTGCACGGACCGGGGGACCCGCCGAGGGTCACTTGACCCCGGTGGACCCTGTCCGCGTCAAACGACCACGATTGACCCCGGGCAGGTCCCCCACGGGCTTGCCCGGGGTCATTCGACCGCGGGTGGGGTCCCCGGGTCATCTGACCCCGCCCCCCTTTCTCTCTCGCAGAAAAAGAAAAAAAATAAAAAAGAGCCTCCCGGGTTCATTTTTAGCCCATGCACCTCGTACGGGTTCAAACACTCCGGGGTAACCTTCCAACTTCTATAAACAGACCGCTGAGGGTCCAAATCAAGCATATATGAAGCATTTAGCATCCACGAGAGATCAAGGACACCGGCGCATTAGAGAAGAAAATTGTTCGTTGTTTTGACCCTTGAGGGGTAGGTGATTTCCGGGTCTTGTATTTATGCCCCAATAAGATATGCTTGTAATTATGCCCCTATGCGAACTATGTTTGTAAGTTTCTACGCCTCTCGGAACGGCTAAATTATGTAGTTTTGTCCCTATAATGGGAGAATTACGAAAATGACATCTCTAAGACTGCGAGAAACATAAGTCCTGTTGTTTGCAGTTTTACTCTGTAATCTCTTATAATTGGGGCTACATCTCTACTTCTCGCATTAGTGCGGACATCTTTGATGTACAGTCGACAACTCGTCGACAACCCTTGTACCCACTTGGGCCATAAATGTATTTGGTGTACTCTGCAAATTTTCTCTGCACCCCGATCAAGAAAAATTATAAAAAATGACTTTTGAGAATTGCATACGTGCCCTTCCTTTTACAAAATCGACAAGTGTGCGCCTTCCATGAAGCCCCTCATCGCTCCTTCGGTTTAGGGACATTGTCAACTCAGTCCCATACTTGAGTGCCACCTCAGACCTAAGTCTACGGAGGATTTGATAAAATTATCAAAATACCCCTATCACCTAAAAATAGCCTAGTAGCCCCTAAAACCCTCCATAAATGATCTCAGCGTCTTGAGACATTAGGGATCTTATCCTGTCTTCCTTCCAACCCAGAAACTTCAGAAATATCCCTGGCCTGGTAAAACTACCAAAATACCCCTGAAAATCTAAAATTATCAAAATATCTTTCTTTTTTTTTTGGGAAAACCCTACCTAGTTGCAATAGGAGAGTGCACCCTCTACCAGGGGTAGAGAGAGCCACTCCACCATTACTCACTAGGGGGGAAATTTTATTGATATATCAAAGAGAGCAAAACATGTTACATTAGTCGGATGCTGGGCATACCCAACTTATCCATGCGAGCAACCCCTTTTATATACATGGGAAGTTGTTGCTACGAAAGAAAGAAAGAATTACATTGTATGGAACATGCTAAGTTAGCTAAAGAATCAGCCACCTGGTTAGCTTCACGAAAAATGTGTGAAATAGAGTCCGCGTTGGATATCAAATTCCAAATTTCCCTAATATAGACAGCAATCCTCCACGGGCAAGGTGACTTTCGGGTTACTATATGCACAAGAGTTAGGGAATCACATTCAATAAGAGCTGGTTGAGAAGTCAATGCCTTCAGGTACCTTAAGCCCTCCATAAGAGCTCTGGTTTCAGCAACTAAACTGCTGCCCTGTGCATAATAGTGAGAGAAAGCTAATAAAGAAGAACCATGGCCATCTCGGATAATACCCCCACCTCTTGAAACACCATCACCTTTAAATGCACCATCAGTGTTAAGCTTCAGATATGGCCATGGAGGACACAGCCATTTCACCAACATGATAGACTGGTTCTTATTGGAGCAGGCAGAGATGTCGAAGGAAGATAGTATATTCCTCCTGGAGTTGTTCGGTTCCTGAAATCCAGAATAGTGTGCAACCTGTTTGACCTGAACAAGGATTTTCTGAATCAACTTGTTTGGATTAATGTTTGTATTTTCATGGATGAAGGCATTCCTGGCAGCCCAAATCTCCCACAAACCATAAGCCATTACACCAATTGCAAACAGGCCGAAGGATGTATTACCATTCACATTAAGGACAGTGCGAATGATAATTCTTCTAGCTGTGTTATCAGAAATATGAAGGCCTCTTGAGTTAAAGTATGACCATATGTGATTAGCCAGCTCACTGTTAGCAAAAAGGTGGTTAATGTCTTCCTCTTTACTGTCCTTGCAGCACCTGCACTTAGAACACAAAGGGATTCCCGAACATTTGATATTACAGTCCAGAGGTAGACAATTATGTATGATCTTCCACAAGAAAACTGAGATTCTAATAGGAATCCATGGGGACCAAAACAGCCTCCAAAAAGAATGAGTTTCCAACTGCTGAACACTAAATAAATTGATGTATGTTGAAGACACCGTACAATTGCCACTAGAAGAGAGAGACCATACTGCTCTGTCTGGAATCTGGGATAATGTAGTAAGAAGCACAGCTCTTGTTAAATCTCTCGGAAGAAAACCATCCAAACAGCTGATAACCTCTGGGGTAGGAGAGGACAGAATGTCCCGAACAGAGGCATTGCAATCAGGAATAGAATTAACAGGAATAAAGGAGTCCAAGCTCTTGTCCCCAATCCAATTATCCTTCCAGAAGTTAGTAGATAGACCATCACCAATGACAAATATAAGATTCTGGACAATGAGGTTCTTGGCTCGCAGCCAACTTGTCCTATTAAAGCCTTGCATTCCATTAAAGTTAACAAGACTAATATGATTGCCTCTAATGTATGTTGCTCTAAAGAACACTGCCCATAAAGAATCAGAAAATAAAGCATGCCATAACATTTTAGTCCGAAGAGCAATTTCCATGTGCCTTAAGGATATAATACCCAAACCACCTTGGGGAATTGGTTTGCAGATATCAAGCCAAGATTTCCAGTGCTTTCGATTGCCATGATTAGAAGAGCCCCAAAAAAAATTGGCAAAGGATTGATCAAGAATGCGATGGACCCCTTTGTGGATTGGAGTAGAAGTTAAAATATGTATAGGAATTGAAGATAGCACATGCTTGATGAGAATGAGGCGAGCACCTTGAGAAAGGAATCTCACTTGCCATCCTTCAATCTTCCTTTGAATAGCAGTAATTGTACCCACAAAATGAACCTTCTTGACCCTGCCCAAAGCCAGAGGAAAACCCAAATATTTGTGTGGAAAGTTCTGTCTGGCAAAACCAGTGATGCTCTCTATTCTGCTGGAAAGAAGCTGAGAATTCTTTGGATGAATGAAATAGCCACTCTTGTGCACATTAATAAGCTGACCATAGGCTCTTTCATAAGTGTGTAGAATATCCATAAGCTTCCTGATGGAGGCAGCAAAGGCGTTAGCAAAAATGAGTGTCATCTGCAAAAAGAAGGTGAGAGATGGTAGGGCATCTTCGAGGCCCAGAGAATCATCCAACCATCCCTTCCATGAATGCTTTATGAAGAGATCTACTAAGTGAGTCCTGAGCAAGAATAAACAGATAGGGGGTTCTAGGATCACCCTGTCGAAGACCCTTGGTGGATTTAAAGAAACCAGCTGATTCACCATTGATGGAGACTGAAAACCAACAATTACTAACCAACAGCTCAATAAACTCAATGAAGATATTACTAAAACCAAACCGCTTCAGCACCACAAAGAGGAAGTCCCATTCAATTCTATCATAAGTCTTGGCCATGTCCAATTTGAACATAACATTGCCCCCTCTGATCTTCCTTCCCAAATTCTGAGACATCTCCTGAGCTAAGGCAATGTTATCTACTATATGCCTGCCCTTTACAAAAGCAGAATGTTCCCTTGATATCAGAGATGGTAGGAAATTGCTAAGTCTGTTGCACAAGATCTTGGAAATGATTTTATAAGGAAAGTTGCACAAACTAATTGGTCTGTAATCAACAATATCAGAGGCATTGTGGGTCTTGGGGACAAGAGCAATGAGAGTGATAGTGAACCCCCTAGGGAGGGGTCTGCGTTCAGCAAAGAATTCCTGTGTAGCAGCAATTACATCTTGCTCAACAATAGCCCAAGCTTTCTGGAAAAAACATCCAGTAAAGCCATCAGGGCCTGGAGCACTGTCAGAAGAAATAGAAAAGACAGCCTCCTTGATTTCATTAGGATCAGGAATAGCACAAAGGAAGTCATTATCAACTGCCGAAATCAACTGGGGAATACAGTTAGTAATTTCATTATCAATAAAATGTTGCTGAGAGGTGAAAGCTTTTTGAAAGTGGTCCACAGCAATGGCCTTCATTTCCTTTTGATCAGAGGTGAGAACACCAGCCCCATTCCTAAGATGATGAATGACATTGCGCCTCATGTTAGCCACAGCAGTCTGGTGAAAAAATCTGGTATTCCTATCACCTTCCTTGAGCCATCGGATCCTTGACTTCTGCCTCTAAAATATTTCTTGTTGGAGAATTCGGTCTGCAAGAGAACACTTAGCAGCATTTAAGGCAACCAAGTTTGCAGGGTTGGGAATAGAAATTTCCCAATACTTCTAAAACGCACGCTGCTCTTACAGAATTGTGACTATGTCCTCAAATCATAGGGTTTCTCGCTTAACCTTGCGGCTTTTGACGAAACCCTGGTCTCATTAATTCTTCAGTGGTGAGATAAAGCTGAATTTGAGTCGTACGGGTTAGCATGCCCTCAATATCAGTACCCTTGTAGAAGATTAAGGTTTCTTTGACAGATAAACAAAGGTGCTCGGACGTTAGGCCTATGTAAATCAACACTGACTGCGGTTAGTGGGAAAAGATCCAGCACTCGAACTCGAATCATCTGATACAATGTGCACCCACAGAATAAACCCTTACATAAAAATATTTCGTTTCAAAAAAAAAACACCAACATATTTGAATATATTCCGTGGCTAACAGAGTGGCACGCCCGGTGGGTCCTTTCTCGTCTTTCTTCTTTCTGTCAAAGAGATCCCCAAACTTTCTTCAAGGTTCCGATTTCCCCTCTTCCTCTTACAGGACGAAAAAAGGATGGCACTTTTCTTTGCTGACTTGAGGGCTCTATGTGCATTTGCACACTACTCCATTCATGCTACGCACCATCACCACCACCAACAGCGAGAGGACGATGGCAGTTGTCACATACAGCCCTTAGGTCGTCGGCAACCACGTCAGGTTCGGATTCCTGGCAACCCCCATCGTCTTCGGCAACTTTCTAGTAGTCGTCGGTTCGCCCTTCTTTTTGGGCATCATACCCGTGGCTGAAGCCAATTCAGCCATGCCTGTGACAATAACTTCTGAGGGTCTCAGGCCCTCTACTTCAACAAATGGCCGAGTCTGCTCGGTCAACAAGAGAACCGTCGGGGGTGTCAGGCCCTTGGCCCCAACAGTTGGCCGAGTCCGCCCGGTCAACAAGACAACCGTCGAGGGTGTCAGGCCCTCGACTCCGACAACTGGGAAGGTCCGCTCGGTCAACAAACCAATCATCGGGGGTGTCAGACCCTCTACCTCAGCAGCCGACCGAGGTCGCTCGGTCAACAGACTGGCTGCCGGCGTGTTAGGCCCTTCGCTCTAGCAGCCAGCCAGGTTCGCCCGACCAATTCTCCACCGACCAAAGGTGTCAGGCCCTTCGTCCCAGCAAGCAACCGAGTTTTCTCGATCAACCAAGTCACTATTGGTGTCGCCCATGCACAACGTGGGCAACGCCGCCGCCGCAACGGCATCGACTGCACGGCAGCCACCTTCAGAGGAGCTGCTCCTACGCAACGAGGGCAACGTCGCCGCTACAACAACGTCGTGCTTGCAGTAGACGTCACCGGCATCACTCCTACTCAACGGGGGCAATGTCATAGCCGCAAGGGCACAAAGCCTGCAGCGACGACATCCCGCTCCGAGAAAACTATAATTGTCAAAGACCTTCGCATCCGGCTCGATGGAGGCGAGCCGATTATGTCTCGGGACTGGCACGTCCCGACCATCTCCACCTCCAATCGCTTTGAGTTTCTTCTGCAACCCCAAGAAGACAGAGAGAAATTGAAGAAGTCCGCCATACCGACGACAAACCAGGGTCCAATGCAACAACCCAAACTAGTAGTTCCCCGATCAAAGTCAGGGGGCAACCCAACTGAGGAGCGCCAGCTCCGCCTAAAGAAGATATGGGTCACCAAGAAGGAAGCTCGAGTCATCATGCGAGCGAGGGCGGAAGGGCCCTTCCGTATGACAGATCTACAACAAATGCAGAGTCTAGCATGCATTAAGACCTTGACATCCCCGAGGTCCGCAACTCAGCCCCCACGTAGGCAAAAGCGCCAAGGAGCTGGCAAGAAGGTGCGGCCGACCCCTCTGTGGGCCAATTCAACGCACACGGACAAAGATTATTCGGCCCAGGCTTCTACGTCCCGAGTGTCTGTTTTTGACAGACTGAGGATGGCATCTAAGCCTAGTAGACAACCGCCTACGAAGAAGCGGGTGGTTCAAGCGACCAACGACACTGTCAAGGTGTTCACGTGTTACACAACCTCTGGCGATAAGTAGCCGGAGGATACCTCAGGAAGAATTAAACCAGCCTCTCCAGTCTTTGAGGAGGTCAAGGCCTGTCTCCCGGGTTCTTGCACAGATGCAGCAGACGTCGGCTGCCAGAACATCTCAGCCTGAGTCAGCATGGCAAGAGGAGGATCAAGAAGACATTCATAGTGTCGACGGGAACAGCAACCCCGGGCATAAGGAAGACCTTGCAAGAGAGGTTCAGACCCTTGCGTTGGAAGAGCTCCGACATGAAAATCAAGAACTTAAGAACCTCTTGCAAGCATTACTGCGTGAAAAGGAGGCTCATGTTCAACCTCAAGCGACACCCACGGAGATAGAACAACAGCATCCACTTGTCCCAATCATGGCCAACACCTCTGTTATTGCTACAAATTTGCCAATGGCAGTGGAATTTGAAGTGTCGCAACATGAAGCCATTCCCCGGTCCTCCGCCACTCCTGCTGTAGAAAGTCTCATGGCGCAAAGGCAGATGATCGAGCGAATTGTGGAGGCAAAATTCGCTCAACATGGTGAGGGTGTGGCCGCTGTCGATTTGTACAGCGTGCCCTATCTCCTCCACTATCAATTCAAGAAACTTCCACCTGATTGCCCAAAATCCCCAAAACTCAAGAAATTCAATGGGCAGGGCTCGTCACATGAACATCTGGCCTACTACATGACGGCCATGGGTGAACTAACGCTGGAAGAATCACATTTGTTGCGGTACTTCGCCACGTCCCTAACAGGCATCGCCTTCCTGTGGTATTCAAGGCTGAAGTCCAATTCAATGGCTAATTGGGCTGATATGCAGAAAAAGTTCGTCAACCGTTTTCAGACGGCCGAACACAAGTCTCTCTGGCGGAACTCTATGCCCTCAGACAGAGAAAAGGTGAGACCACGTTGGACTTCATCAAGCGGGGGAGGGACGTCAGCATGCACTGCAATAATTCTCCAACGTCCGAAGACACAATCACTATATGCCGCAAGGGTCTAGCGGCAAAGGTTAGTGAAAAGCTTTTGGACTCAAACATCAGAAGCTTCAACCAGCTGAACACAGTGGTGGTAGAGATTGAGATGTTCTTCGCTAACCATCCTACACATGCTTCTGCCAAAGACAAATCCTCCAAAGACCGCCTAGCCAGCGGTAATGTTGTGACTTCTCCCCGACGAATGGAAACAAGATGGAAGAAAAATCAAAGGGCAATGGCAAAATGCCCGATGCCAAGGCGAATGCGTCTTTGTTAGTGAAGCGTATGAAGGCGCCCTATTCCTTCAAAAAAGAACACCCTAAGATGCTCTTTGATATGTGCATGAAAGAATAGCTCATTACCTTACCTGATCCACGAAAGCCCTCAAAAGTGGATCAAATAGATGACCCTACTTATTATGTGTATCACTGAAGGTTGGGTCACACCGTCAGGGACTGTTATGTTTTCAGGAACATAGCAGAAGAGTTCATTCAAAAAGGCTCGATAAATATGTTGGGTCATGCGGTTGACCCGCCACAGCCCCATGTTTGGAGTCGGCTGAACCGGTCGGCTAATGTGCATGGTGGCGACTGCTTCGAGCTCCAATACCTTCGAAGCTAGGCCATCAAATCAACAGCCTAATGCTAGTCGCGGAGCTGCTCCTTCCTCACTCCCTGAATGTCTGGCATTGTGGAGGACTATTCGAAAGATCCGAGGGGAGATCCGACAGCTGCAAGTGGAATAAAGGCGTCTGCTGCAATTCTTGAGAAACATTGATGAGCAGTTGGCCACCTTCCCCTTTGGGCAATTTGCCGGGAGGGGAGGCAGGTGTATCATCTACTGTCCGGACTCCGTTAAGGGGTTAGCTCTCTGAGGAATACTCTGATTCATTTGAAGGTGAGGAACCAGAGAAGTTGTGCTCTTTCCCTCACGAGAAGACCCTGCAAATTTTCTACGCGTGTCGGTAAGAAGGCTTATTAAATCTCCCGACGTCACCCAGCCAGTAGGCACCAGGCACCGCATTACACCAGGGCTATTGCCCATATCACGAGGTCATAGGCCATATTATCCATGATTGCCAAGCCTTCAAGGAGCTCGCTGAAGGCTTGATTAGGCAAGGAGTGGTCAATATGGGCGACTTCTTGGTCAACCCACCGCAACCACATGGACGGGAGAGCTTAAATTTTTCCATCAATGTCATACACGCCTCGGCCACTTTTCAACTACCAGAGTCGAGAGAGGAAGAAGTCAGTTCCCAACCGCCCCAGTCCACATTGTGATATCCAGGGTGATGACCCTCTCATCAGTGCTCTTTCCTCAAGGAGGACACTGATAAGATTTTCGATAAGCTCCTACAAGAAGGTAGAGTAATGGCACGTGATCCACCGTCCTACTATAATAAGACGGCCAAAAACCATCCCCGTTACTGCAAGCCACTAGGGAATGCCTGGAAGTTCAAGATTGTATTGAAGTCCTCATCCAAAAAAAGGAAATTGATGCGCAGGGAAATTCGACAACAAGGCGACGTCTTAAAGAGGTTGTTGAGAAAATTCTCCGTCAATCTCAACAGGAGTAGACCAGGCCACGAGATACTAAACCCACCTCTCAGCAAGTCCAACTGGACAAGTCTACGGGCAGCAATCCTCAGCCAAACCCTAAAAGCAAGGCGAGGTGCGAGGGGCCTAAGGCCCAAAAGCCCAAAAAGCCAAGCCACGGGAGAAGGTTCTAAACCTATTGCCAAGCTAAGTCAACCTGGCATCATTATAGGGGTAAAACCTCAAGTAGGCAATAAAGGCAAAGTCAGGGCGAGGGACCCCGAAGCCAAACCTCATGTCGAGCCAACAAGGCCACCAATGGTAGAAAAACTTCAACAACTCGAACAGGCAAAATTGCCGATTAAAACAAACCCGGTGGAATTACAAAGCATGGTTGTTCGTTTCGGCCGAAACCGATACGTTTCGGCCGAAACGTATCGGTTTCGGCCGGATCCGAAACCGTTTAAGCCTATTTTACTGTAGCTTAAACGGTTTCGGGTTACGGTATCGGTTTCGGGCGAAACCGATACCCGTTTCGCCTTTCGGGCGAATGGTTTCGTCCCGAAACCATTCGATTTCGGGCGAAACACGTGAACTCCAAACTTTGGAGTTCACGTGAGCCTCCCCCGACCCCGAAACCCCCTGCCCCTGTCCCCTCCTGCTCCAGTCCCCTCCTCCCGCCCCCGAAACCCCCCTGCCCTAGCAGCAGCCGCGGCGGAAACAACTGGAGCAGCAGCAGCCAGCAGGCGCCGGCGGATCCCCTCCCGCCCTGCAGCAGGAGCAGCAGCAGCCGCGGAGCAGCAACAGCAGCAGCCGCGGAGCAGCAGCCCAGCAGCCCCGCCAGCCCCCCCGGCGGATCCCCTCCCGCCCTGCAGCAGCAGCAGCCGCGGAGCAGCAACAGCAGCAGCCGTGGAGCAGCCCCGCCAGCCCCCCCTGGCCGCCGCCCAGTGGCCCCTGCGCGCTGCTGTTGCCGCCTGGCCTGCACGTGCGTGCGTGCGTGCGTGACCTGCCAGCCGGCCAGCCCTAGCCCGCGATCCCCTCCCGCCCGGCGCCCACCACCTTGCCCTAATTAGCTCTGGTTAGGGCTAGGTAAGATTTCTTAGATGATTATTTTGTTAAATAATTCTGTTAATTTAGTGATTAGACTAAAAATGTTAGTTTAGCCCCTATTAGACTATTAAATTTAGGGCTTTCATGTAATTAGGTTTTGTAAGGGTCAATTCAAGTTCAATTAAGTTCCATTGACTAATTTTAACCTCTATCATGTTGGTAATTAATTTTTGTCAAGAGTGATTAGGCTAAAATTATAAATTAAATCTTAATTAGACTATTAAATTTGGGGCTTTCCTCTAATTAGGTTTAGTAAGGTTCAATTGAAGCTCAATTAAGCTTCATTAATTAATTTGGACCTCTATCATACTCGGGATTAATTTTTATGAAAAGTGATTAGGCTATATGTGTTAATTAAGCCCTAATTACATTATTAATTTTGGGGCTTTCCTCTAATTAGGTTTAGTAAAGTTCAATTGAAGCTCAATTAAGCTTCATTGACTAATTTGGAGCTCTTTCATGTTGAATTATATTTTTTTCATTGTACTTACAAGAGATTGTCTTTGATTGTCTTAATGCAGCATCATGCCTAGACGTCAGCAAACACAGGAGCAGCAAGGGCAGGAGGATCCGGGGTGGGCCCACATGTCCTTAGTTGATGCTAAGAGAAGGAAGGTTAAATGTAATTATTGTGCTAGGGAGATGTATGGCGGAATTACCAGAGGCAAGCAACATTTGGCAGGGGTACGAGGAGAGGTGAGACAATGTGACAACTGTCCAAGAGAGGTGCGAGAGGAGATGCGCCAGTGCCTTTTGGGGAAAAAGGAGAGGGTGCAACAAAGGGCTGAGGATGAGGAGGAAATTGCTGAGGAGATTTCTGGCAGAAGAGTTAGGAGGGATGATGATGAGGAAGGCACTGAAGATTCTGATCCGGAGCTGACTGAAGCAAGGGAGCATGAAGAAGCCGCTCGAAGGAAAGGAAAGGCACCCATGGGTTCAGGAGGGACCTACTCCAGTACAGCTGCACGACGTCCTGATGTTGCTGCCCCGCCTCCGCAGACGCAGAGAGCAGGCCCCATGGACAGTTATCTCCACAGAAGGCCCCAGGCTACACAACCTAAGATCAAAAGTGCATTAAGAGGGGTCAAAAAATCTGCAGAAGTTGCAGGGCATGCATTTAAAAGCATCTGTAAATGATTTTTTCATGCAGGTGTCCCTGCACATGCTGTTGAAAGTGAATATTTTCAACCTATGTTGGATGCCATAGCAGATGCTGGCCCTGGCTTGAAGGCGCCGTCACGTCGGGACATATACGGGCGTGGCCTTGAGGGAGAGGTTGAGGAGCTCCATCAGTGGGTTGAAAGCTTCAAACATATATGGATGGAGAGAGGATGCACTATTATGTGTGATGGTTGGACTGGTATCACGAAAAAGTCCATGATTAACTTTTTGGTGTATTGCATCGAAGGTACAGTATTTGTAAAATCTGTAGATGCATCAAATTTTGAAAAAAAATGTCAATTATTTGTTTCATTTGATGGACAACATGGTAGACGAAATTGGTGAAGAAAATGTTGTACAAGTTGTGACTGATAATGAAGCCAGTTATAAGGCTGCAGGGAGGAAATTGATGCATAAGCGCAGGCATTTATATTGGCTCCCATGCGCAGCACATTGTCTTGATCTCATACTTGAAGACATAGGGAAGGACAAACATGTGAAGAAGACGGTTGAAAGGGCACAAAAGATTACCCAGTATATTTATGGCCATCCTAGGATATTGAACATGTTCAGGGAGCATGCAAGTGGGGGGCGGGATATCATCCGTGCAGGGCCAACTAGATTTGCTTCAAATTTCATTTCTTTGGAGTCTCTGCATAGGTATACTGTTGAACTCAATTATTACTTCTTTATCCTTATAGTTATGATCCGTATTTGATTCAAATTTTATTTCTTTGCACAGGTATAAGAATGAGTTGAAAGCTTTCATGTACCACAATGCCCTGCGGGAATACATCGACAAGGGCAATGTTGATGCTCAGATGGATTATTTGGATGTCTGTCAAATCGTGGACAACAACACATTCTGGGGCAGAGTAACACGATACATGAAAGTAGTCACCCCCCTCGTGAAGGTCCTAAGATTGGTGGATGGCGATGACAAGAATGATATGGGATATCTGTATGAGGCCATGGACCGTGCGAAATTGGAGTTGCAGGAGTCCCTTCCCAAAGAACATGCAAAGTGGTGGAAGATTATTGACCATAGATGGGACACCACATTACACCACGATTTGCATGCAGCTGGTGAATGATTATTTGTATTCATATATTATTGACCATACATTAACTATATACAAATGCAAGTTATTTTCTGAACCCTCGATTAATGTACAATGCCAATGCACATGTTGATGCCGAGGTGCTTCAAGGCACTTTAAAAGTGATTGGTCATTTATCGAGGACACAAGATAAGAGGCTTCAGGCGGAAGTAGAGGTTGGCCTGTTTGATTTCATGAATAAGAGGTATAGAATTTACTTACGTAGTAATGCTAATCTATTATGTAATTTTTGTAGATGAACTCCTATAGAATGAGAAGTGGGACGTATTCTGACTCCCAATTGCAATATGCAGTGGGAAGAGTGAGCCCAGGTATACTTCATCTTTGTGCTTTCTTTGCAATTACATCTTCCTTAATTAATTTTTATTTACATCTTATATTTATTTGTTTATGGTTGGTTGGTGTAACAGCTGACTGGTGGATCATGGTGAACAATAGAGAATTAGGCAGTTCTGCATTGGCTTTCATTGCAATCAGGGTGTTGAGTCAAACCACATCAGCAAGCCAATGTGAAAGGAATTGGAGCACGTTCAGCCTTATACACTCAAAGGTTCGCAATCGGCTAAAGGCTGATCGGTTAGAGAAATTAGTGTACTGCCACTACAATATGATGTTGAGAATAAAGAATATGAGGTTGAGACAACAGCTGCGAGACAAACGCGTCGCCGAGGATGCCGCCACAGAGATTGATGTGGATGCCTTATTTGATGATGATAATCCCTTGTAGTCTTGGGTGGAGACACGAGAGCAGGTTGATGAGCCCGTTTTTGATGTTGATGATAGAAGGTGGTACTAGTGCTGCAGGTGTTACAGGTGGTACTACTGGAGGATATGATTCACCAGGTTACGAAGGTGGCCAACAGCAAGCAGCTATTTATGGGCAGTGGAATTATGAACCATCATTTCAGTTCCATCCATATCCGACCAGTGACTCTTCTCTTCCTCAAGATTCCTATGTTGATACTGGATTCGAATCAAGCCAACCAAACACTCCAACAGGGATCCAAAGAGGGATGCAGGACTTGGCTACCTCATTGACGCTCAAATACAGTCTGTGTCAATGGCTTAGTCAGTGGATCTGCTATGTTGTCTTCTGACGGTACACGCTCTACCATCACATCTCCACGATCAACAATCTCCCGAATAAGGTGAAAGCGCCTGAGAATATGCTTTGACCTTTGGTGAGATCTCGGTTCCTTCGTCTGGGCGATGGCCCCATTATTATCACAAAATAATGGGATGGGAGCTGATATCTCGGGAACTACGCCAAGTTCCAAGATGAATTTCTTCATCCAGACGGCTTCCTTAGCAGCTTCAGCTGCAGCAATATATTCCGCCTCCGTCGTCGAGTCTGCAGTCGTGTCTTGCTTGGAGCTTCTCCAACTGACTGCCCCTCCATTCAACATGAATACAAATCCAGACATGGATTTGCAGTCATCTGGATCTGACTGGAAACTAGAATCTGTGTAAGCTCTAAACTGTAGGTCATCTCCTCTATAAAGCAGAAAAAGATCCTTAGCCCTTCGTAGGTACTTAAGGATGCCCATTACTGCCTTCCAGTGCTCTTCGCCTGGATTTGCCTGATATCTACTGACAATGCTCAAAACATTGGCAACATCAGGCCGTGTACATAGCATTGCATACATGATTGACCCTATCGCCGAAACATAGGGTACCTTATTCATGTGTGCCACCTCCTCAGAAGTTTTAGGACTCATCCCCTTGGATAGGCAAATTCCATGTCTCATGGGAATGAGACCTCTCTTGGAATTTTCCATCCTAAACCTTTTGAGGATAGTGTCTATGTACTTGGATTGGGATAATCCTAGCATCCTTTTAGATCTATCTCGATAGATCCTTATGCCCAGCACGTAGGATGCTTCTCCCAAATCCTTCATGGAGAAAGTCTTGGACAACCAAGACTTAGTTGATGTCAACATCCCTACATCATTCCCAATGAGTAAGATGTCATCAACATAAAGGACCAAGAAGGCCACTGAGCTCCCACTGACCTTCTTGTAAACACAGGGTTCATCTTCATTCCGAATGAAGTTGAAAGATTTGACAGCCTCGTCAAATCTTAAGTTCCAGCTTCTAGATGCCTGTTTTAATCCATAAATGGACCTTTGAAGTTTACATACCTTATTAGAATGTGGCTTGGAAGTGAATCCCTCAGGTTGTACCATGTACACCTCTTCTGACGGGTTTCCATTAAGAAAAGCTGTCTTCACATCTATTTGTCAGATCTCGTAATCCAGGTATTCAGCAATGGCAAGGAGGATTCTTATTGACTTAACCATGGCTACCGGCGAAAACGTCTCGTCATAGTCAATGCCTTGCCTTTGACGATATCCTTTCGCCACTAGTCTAGCCTTGTATGTGTCAATCTGTCCATCTGCACCGATTTTCCTTTTGAAAATCCATTTGCAGCCGATAGGGACCTTCCCTTCGGGTACATCAACTAAGTTCCAAACTTTGTTGGTGTACATGGACTGTATCTCTGAATCCATTGCCTCTTGCCATTTCTCGGAATCTACACTACGGATCGCCTCCTGGTACGACTGAGGATCATCATCCTCATCGATACATACCTTAGAGGACCCCTCTGAGACATGTCCAACATATCTCTCAGGTTCTCTCGGTAGTCTACCAGATCTCCGTAGTGTCAGTGTTTCACCTTGAATAGGATCAACCGATACAGTCTCATCTAATGAGTTTGTGTCTATGGGTTGTGGTTCTTGGACCTCGTCCAATTCTATCTGGCTCCCACTGTTTTTCTGGAGTAGATATTCTCTTTCCAGAAATACAGCTCTCTTGGCCACTAAGACCCTTTGCTCAGAAGGGTGATAGAAATAATATCCAAACGTCTCCTTTGGATATCCCACAAACCTACACTTATCGGTTCTTGACTCAAGCTTATCACTCTCGTTCTTCTTTACATGAGCAGGACACCCCCAAATTTTAATGTGATTAAAATTTGGTTTCCTGCCCTTCCATATCTCATATGGAATAGAAGGAACTGATTTACTTGATATCCTATTCAATAAATAAGCCGCAGTCTCTAACGCATAGCCCCAGAGAGACAAGGGTAGTCCTGACATAGACATCATGGATCGGACCATGTCTAACAAGGTCATGTTTCTCCTCTCGGATACACCATTGTGCTGTGGTGTATACGGTGGTGTCCACTGAGAAACTATTCCATGGTCTTTAAGATAAGAAGTGAATTCATGGCTTAAGTATTCACCTCCTCGATCCGATCGAAGAGCCTTAATACTTTTGCCAGTCTGTTTCTCTACTTCATTCTTGTATTCCTTAAACTTCTCAAAGGCTTGTGACTTATGTCTCATTAAATACACATAGCCATATCTAGAGAAGTCATCAATAAAAGAAATGAAATAGAGATAACCTCCTTTTGCTTCTATGGACATGGGTCCACACATATCCGAGTGTATGAGCTCGAGAAGGTCAACAGCCCTCTCTCCATGTCCACCAAAGGGAGCCTTAGTCATTTTCCCCATGAGACACGACTCACAGATATCAAATGGCTTGTATTCGAATGAATTCAAATACCCATTTGAGTGTAAGTGAGAGACTCTTTACTCACCTACATGACCAAGTCTGCAATGCCATAGATATGCAGAATTCACTTCATCAGCATTGGAAATTTACATAACATTAGAACGTGTATCTAATACATATAGACCATTGACTAATGAACCATTGGCTATAACCAAACCATTATTCATTATAGAGCACCCAGTGCTATTAAAAGCCAATGTATATCCAATGTTATACAAGCCAGAGATTGAAATAATGTTCTTAATAATATTAGGAACATAATAACAGTCATTCAGCTCCAGAATGACTCCTGAAGGTAAACTGAGGCGTGCAGTCCCGACATCTTTGGCAGAAACCAAAGCTCCATTGCCCATCCTCAGTTCAATCTCCTTTTTGCCCAATCGCCTTCTATTTGCCAGCACCTGCACAGAATTGCAGATATGAGATGCACATCCAGTATCCAATACCCATGATGTGGATTCCATATATGACAAATTAAGGTCTATGACAAAAATACCTTCATTTAGAATTGCCTTGCAATTCCTTTTCCAATGCCCAGTTTCCCCGCATCGAAAACATTTGTCTTCCTTTTCATTGTTCTTGCCCTTCCCTTTGTCAACTTTGGCGAGTTGCTTACCCGTGGCCTTTTTCTTTCCCTTCCCTTTGTTACTCGTGGTGGATATTTGAGAGGCCTTCCTTTTCTTGTTGGCCCGGCCAACAACCATTACAGACGAAGATGGTTTATCTTTCTGCATGGTTCCTTCAGCACTCTTTAACATATTGAGCAGCTCTGGAAGAGTTGCTTCAATCCTGTTCATGTTAAAGTTCATGATGAAGGAAGAAAAGGAATCAGGCAATGACTGGAGTATAAGATCAATGCATAGTTCAAGATCCAACTTGAACCCCAATGCATTGAGTCTTTCAATCCACTCCATCATTTTCAGTACATGGGCCTGTACAGATGAACCCTCAGACATCCGTGTCCTGAAAAGCCTTTTGGAGATGTCATACCTCTCAATCCTACCCTGCTCCCCGAAGAGCTGGCGTAGATTGAGAAGTATACTTCTACAATCAGTCTTTTCAAATTGCCTCTGCAGCTCGGGAGCCATAGAGGCCAACATGTAACATTGGGCAAGGGAGGAGTCCTCAGACCACTTGGCATAAGCCAGTAACTCGCCCTCGTCAGCATCAGGAGCTGGCTCAGAATGAACTGTGTCCAACACGTACGCAATCTTTTCGACAGTAAGGACTATGCGTAGATTACGCAGCCAATCCGAGTAGTTCGGTCCAGTTAATCTATTTGCATCCAAGATGCCGCGGAGGGGGTTGGACGACGACATTGTAATCTGGATAAGAAATAAAAGACAACTTAGCATGTGTTCAAATTCTAACTTAGATGTGGTTTTCTATCTTAGTTAGTCCCACTATTTTTCGGTCGGACTATATAACCCTCAGTATATAGAACGGGAGATCAGCGAGATCTACCTAGTGGGTCGGAATCCCAACGAGACTGATGTACGACCTTGTGGAAAGCACAACAAGCCATACACCATCTCAAGGGCAGTCAACAAGCACTTGCATCTAATGCAATATCCGATATTCGGCCCCCGAGAAATCATCCCCTTGTGGAAAGCACAACAAAGGATATTCTCGGTTAGATCTAACCATCATTACTACATAGCAATGAGTTCATGACCCGACCCTTGTGGAAAGCACAACAAGGCCGAGTTCAATTCCTCACCCCATTGAGGCCGAGCCTTGGAGTTTAATCCCGCCCCCAAACTCATAGACCTTGTGGAAAGCACAACAAATCCATGAAATGAAGACGTTCATTCACTCCATAATGATGGAAGGCCACGACGACTCCTAGAGCCACGCTTATCAGATCTAAAATTTAATCGCGAGGGAATTTAATTTTATCTTGATCTCACCCTAGGTGGTAATATAAATATATCCAATATATTTACCGTACCTAGTAGTTTGCACAAAATAAATGCATCCAATGCAAAATAAACGCAAGTGATCATGGACTTTAACCCTAATGTAACTAAGACATCCGGCCCGCTTCCGAAGCAGCTAGATCGTCCTCATCGGGTGTGCTCCGCGCTTTCAAACTCCGACGCCGCATCAATTACAACTTTTACACGGCACGCAGGCTGGAAAAATTAAATTACATGTGACTCAAATTCCAGCAGCCCTCAGGGCGAGTACAACAATTGAGGAAGATAGAAGTACATTGGAATTTTAACAGAGAGAGAAAGGAGGTTCACAGACCCCAATTAATTACATTAATCCAAGTCCATGATCACTTGCCAACCCATTCAAATAAAATCAATCAAGGTTTATTTTCTGAAAATAATCCTTACTTTGAATTTAAAAATGGGATGTGCAAACAAAAACAGGCTAGCTTTGTTTAATTTTAAAAATCAAAGCATGATTAACTAAAATTAAACACACAAGCGGGCCAATACAAGGTAATTAAAGTAAAGCACGTAAAGAACCATCATTTTCTACAGGGGCATCTAATTGAGATAATTAATTAAATCTTAATTTAAATTTAATTATCCAATAATCAAATTTAAATTCAAAATTTAAATATGCCAATAATTTAAATTTAAAATCAAACTAATTATCCAATAATTTTGTTTGAAAATAAATTTAAAATAATGCAATTATCCTCAATTAGTAACTTTCTAAAATTCAAAATTTGAATTTAATAATTATCTAATAATTAAAATTCAAATAATTGAATTTTTCACATTTAACTTCAATAAAATTTAAAATTTGAATTTTCTAATTATCTAATAATTAAAAATTAAAAAATTAAAATTTACTGAAGTAACTTCAACTATTATCATTTTATCCCAAGGTAAATAGTAATTATCTCACCTCTGTAAATTCAAGTCGGTTAAATAAAATTTACCATTCGACATTTACTATTGAGATAAAACTATTTAACCTACTAGATAAAATCCTATTTAATTTACTGTGCATTTTCATATATATATCTAATATATATATATGTTATAAATATGCACCAATAAATTAAAAAAAAGTTAAAAACGTAAATATTTTTTTAATAATAATAAAAAAATTTCTGCGGCGGGCGGGGGGGGGCCGCGCGCGCGTGGGTGGCGCCCACGCACGCGGACCCGCCTGCGGGTAGGCGCCCGCAACGCGGGCGTTGACCCCCGCGTGCGGGCGCCCGCCACCCGGGCGCTGACCCCGCGTGCGCCACGCGGCGCCCCCCGCGTGCGCCACGCCGTGGGCGCACTGCGCTTCAGGGCGCAGTGCGCCCGACGGCGACCAATTTTTTTTTAATTTTTTTTTTAAAAAAAAAAATTTGCTCTCCTGATGCCCAGCATCCAGAAAAAACAGAAATGCCCAGCACTCCCGTCTCCAAATAATAATTGAAGATTTAAGATGCCCCTGAAGCATGGTTCTAAACGGCGATAAAAACACCGACTAGAGCGCGAACCTGGCTCTGATACCACTGTAAGTTTCGCACAGCACCTACGGGCGACGCAGCGGATAACAAAAATTTAATTTGCCCGATCCCGGTATTATGGAAAGCTTAATCTATGCTCTAATCGGTGTTTCTAATACCCTAATTACGGGTTACGTGTTTCACCTTGCGCGGAACGAAGCTGTCCGCTAAGCCCGATGCAGAAAAACCGAGCCGCACAGCTGTACAGCCTCTAGAGATGATCCACACGGATCCTTGGGCAGCGACGGTACCTCCCCGGCACGACCTTCCCCAGCTCAATCACCTTCAGGAGAGAGAGAGAGCAAGAGGGAGAAAGGGGGAGGTTATTCCTCTCCCTTAAGCTTAATGCTTGTTAGCTTAAGGGAAGGAAGGAAGCAAGAGTTCGAGTGAACTCACGTAGGATTCTATATATAGAGATTTGGTCATTTCTGAAAGGGCTCCAAAAGACCAAAATTATATATATATCCTATCTACTATTATACATATGTATTAAGCTCCATTTACACTCCTTTCCAAAAGGAATTAAAGGGAATTAATACATACGCTTGTATAATAATAAACCGTCACCCAAGAATCTATTGTGTGTGATCCTCTAGGCCCACAGTCACTCTAGTTTAAAGTCCATTAACTTCTAATTCCCAATTAGAAGTAAATTAAACGTATTCTTCGCTTCTACTAGAGCCGAACAATAGTTTAATTTATTCCGAACCTTTGATCACGTTGGGTCAAGCAAATCCGCGTGATCCTAGAGGACGTCGGGTTTAAACCAACATGTCTGGTACCTGTAAGTCCACAGTTACCGCATCGATATAATCCCTCGCTCCTTCTATGAGTCTGGTACGATCGAGGGTACGGTATCTGTCAAACCCCATGATCGTGCCATTTGACTATGACCTCCTTAAAGTGTATGACGTCCGTTCTAAACGAACTCATACGACCCTGGCCAGGGATTTAACGGAGCGTCAATGTCATGACCCATTAACTGTCTGATATATACCCGACAGTGAGCGATCCCTTCTTGACCATTGACGATCTTCACACGTATCCTGGAGTTGTTAACGACTCGGCAACTCATGACTTATGGTTAAAGTCACTTAGCCAAGTAATTAAACCATTCCAATCCTCGTGTAAGATCCGATCAATGTCTCAAGTCAAAGGACCAACGATGCTACTGAGACCGTTGGATCTTCAGTTGACATTAGGTATAATCAACCATCTGAAGATCCAATAGCGGATCAGTTCAGTGCACATCCTCCAAGGACATACACCTACACATATGTGTTGGTGCCCCGCACCAATGACCATGAGACTGGTCACTGACACATCATGTGTACTGGTTTAATAGGTAATCAAAGTCCTCGAGTGATTACCCTCCAACCAGGAACAGTTTAAGGTATGTGTACATGTAAAGTCAATCTCATGTTCGAGATCCCAACTCGAGCTGACTTTACAACCACATATCCTAGGGACAACGTAAAGTAACACAATCGCATATTTACGCTCAAACACCACTTTATTAATAATGAACGAGATCGTACAACTATTGGGCCTACCCGACCCGAAATTGGCCTGTAGCACACCAACACTAACAATTCTGTAAGTTTCGCACAGCACCTACGGGCGACGCAGCGGATAACAAAAATTTAATTTGCCCGATCCCGGTATTGTGGAAAGCTTAATCTATGCTCTAATCGGTGTTTCTAATACCCTAATTACGGGTTACGTGTTTCACCTTGCGCGGAACGACGCTGTCCGCTAAGCCCGATGCAGAAAAACCGAGCCGCACAGCTGTACGGCCTCTAGAGATGATCCACACGGATCCTTGCGCAGCGACGGTACCTCCCCGGCACGACCTTCCCCAGCTCAATCACCTTCAGGAGAGAGAGAGAGCAAGAGGGAGAAAGGGGGAGGTTATTCCTCTCCCTTAAGCTTAATGCTTGTTAGCTTAAGGGAAGGAAGGAAGCAAGAGTTCGAGTGAACTCACGTAGGATTCTATATATAGAGATTTGGTCATTTCTGAAAGGGCTCCAAAAGACCAAAATTATATATATATCCTATCTACTATTATACATATGTATTAAGCTCCATTTACACTCCTTTCCAAAAGGAATTAAAGGGAATTAATACATACGCTTGTATAATAATAAACCGTCACCCAAGAATCTATTGTGTGTGATCCTCTAGGCCCACAGTCACTCTAGTTTAAAGTCCATTAACTTCTAATTCCCAATTAGAAGTAAATTAAACGTATTCTTCGCTTCTACTAGAGCCGAACAATAGTTTAATTTATTCCGAACCTTTGATCACGTTGGGTCAAGCAAATCCGCGTGATCCTAGAGGACGTCGGGTTTAAACCAACATGTCTGGTACCTGTAAGTCCACAGTTACCGCATCGATATAATCCCTCGCTCCTTCTATGAGTCTGGTACGATCGAGGGTACGGTATCTGTCAAACCCCATGATCGTGCCATTTGACTATGACCTCCTTAAAGTGTATGACGTCCGTTCTAAACGAACTCATACGACCCTGGCCAGGGATTTAACGGAGCGTCAATGTCATGACCCATTAACTGTCTGATATATACCCGACAGTGAGCGATCCCTTCTTGACCATTGACGATCTTCACACGTATCCTGGAGTTGTTAACGACTCGGCAACTCATGACTTATGGTTAAAGTCACTTAGCCAAGTAATTAAACCATTCCAATCCTCGTGTAAGATCCGATCAATGTCTCAAGTCAAAGGACCAACGATGCTACTGAGACCGTTGGATCTTCAGTTGACATTAGGTATAATCAACCATCTGAAGATCCAATAGCGGATCAGTTCAGTGCACATCCTCCAAGGACATACACCTACACATATGTGTTGGTGCCCCGCACCAATGACCATGAGACTGGTCACTGACACATCATGTGTACTGGTTTAATAGGTAATCAAAGTCCTCGAGTGATTACCCTCCAACCAGGAACAGTTTAAGGTATGTGTACATGTAAAGTCAATCTCATGTTCGAGATCCCAACTCGAGCTGACTTTACAACCACATATCCTAGGGACAACGTAAAGTAACACAATCGCATATTTACGCTCAAACACCACTTTATTAATAATGAACGAGATCGTACAACTATTGGGCCTACCCGACCCGAAATTGGCCTGTAGCACACCAACACTAACAATTCTGTAAGTTTCGCACAGCACCTACGGGCGACGCAGCGGATAACAAAAATTTAATTTGCCCGATCCCGGTATTGTGGAAAGCTTAATCTATGCTCTAATCGGTGTTTCTAATACCCTAATTACGGGTTACGTGTTTCACCTTGCGCGGAACGACGCTGTCCGCTAAGCCCGATGCAGAAAAACCGAGCCGCACAGCTGTACGGCCTCTAGAGATGATCCACACGGATCCTTGCGCAGCGACGGTACCTCCCCGGCACGACCTTCCCCAGCTCAATCACCTTCAGGAGAGAGAGAGAGCAAGAGGGAGAAAGGGGGAGGTTATTCCTCTCCCTTAAGCTTAATGCTTGTTAGCTTAAGGGAAGGAAGGAAGCAAGAGTTCGAGTGAACTCACGTAGGATTCTATATATAGAGATTTGGTCATTTCTGAAAGGGCTCCAAAAGACCAAAATTATATATATATCCTATCTACTATTATACATATGTATTAAGCTCCATTTACACTCCTTTCCAAAAGGAATTAAAGGGAATTAATACATACGCTTGTATAATAATAAACCGTCACCCAAGAATCTATTGTGTGTGATCCTCTAGGCCCACAGTCACTCTAGTTTAAGGTCCATTAACTTCTAATTCCCAATTAGAAGTAAATTAAACGTATTCTTCGCTTCTACTAGAGCCGAACAATAGTTTAATTTATTCCGAACCTTTGATCACGTTGGGTCAAGCAAATCCGCGTGATCCTAGAGGACGTCGGGTTTAAACCAACATGTCTGGTACCTGTAAGTCCACAGTTACCGCATCGATATAATCCCTCGCTCCTTCTATGAGTCTGGTACGATCGAGGGTACGGTATCTGTCAAACCCCATGATCGTGCCATTTGACTATGACCTCCTTAAAGTGTATGACGTCCGTTCTAAACGAACTCATACGACCCTGGCCAGGGATTTAACGGAGCGTCAATGTCATGACCCATTAACTGTCTGATATATACCCGACAGTGAGCGATCCCTTCTTGACCATTGACGATCTTCACACGTATCCTGGAGTGGTTAACGACTCGGCAACTCATGACTTATGGTTAAAGTCACTTAGCCAAGTAATTAAACCATTCCAATCCTCGTGTAAGATCCGATCAATGTCTCAAGTCAAAGGACCAACGATGCTACTGAGACCGTTGGATCTTCAGTTGACATTAGGTATAATCAACCATCTGAAGATCCAATAGCGGATCAGTTCAGTGCACATCCTCCAAGGACATACACCTACACATATGTGTTGGTGCCCCGCACCAATGACCATGAGACTGGTCACTGACACATCATGTGTACCGGTTTAATAGGTAATCAAAGTCCTCGAGTGATTACCCTCCAACCAGGAACAGTTTAAGGTATGTGTACATGTAAAGTCAATCTCATATTCGAGATCCCATCTCGAGCTGACTTTACAACCACATATCCTAGGGACAACGTAAAGTAACACAATCGCATATTTACGCTCAAACACCACTTTATTAATAATGAACGAGATCGTACAACTATTGGGCCTACCCGACCCGAAATTGGCCTGTAGCACACCAACACTAACAATTCTGTAAGTTTCGCACAGCACCTACGGGCGACGCAGCGGATAACAAAAATTTAATTTGCCCGATCCCGGTATTGTGGAAAGCTTAATCTATGCTCTAATCGGTGTTTCTAATACCCTAATTACGGGTTACGTGTTTCACCTTGCGCGGAACGACGCTGTCCGCTAAGTCCGATGCAGAAAAACCGAGCCGCACAGCTGTACGGCCTCTAGAGATGATCCACACGGATCCTTGCGCAGCGACGGTACCTCCCCGGCACGACCTTCCCCAGCTCAATCACCTTCAGGAGAGAGAGAGAGCAAGAGGGAGAAAGGGGGAGGTTAATCCTCTCCCTTAAGCTTAATGCTTGTTAGCTTAAGGGAAGGAAGGAAGCAAGAGTTCGAGTGAACTCACGTAGGATTCTATATATAGAGATTTGGTCATTTCTGAAAGGGCTCCAAAAGACCAAAATTATATATATATCCTATCTACTATTATACATATGTATTAAGCTCCATTTACACTCCTTTCCAAAAGGAATTAAAGGGAATTAATACATACGCTTGTATAATAATAAACCGTCACCCAAGAATCTATTGTGTGTGATCCTCTAGGCCCACAGTCACTCTAGTTTAAGGTCCATTAACTTCTAATTCCCAATTAGAAGTAAATTAAACGTATTCTTCGCTTCTACTAGAGCCGAACAATTGTTTAATTTATTCTGAACCTTTGATCACGTTGGGTCAAGCAAATCCGCGTGATCCTAGAGGACGTCGGGTTTAAACCAACCTGTCTGGTACCTGTAAGTCCACAGTTACCGCATCGATATAATCCCTCGCTCCTTCTATGAGTCTGGTACGATCGAGGGTACGGTATCTGTCAAACCCCATGATCGTGCATTTGACTATGACCTCCTTAAAGTGTATGACGTCCGTTCTAAACGAACTCATACGACCCTGGCCAGGGATTTAACGGAGCGTCAATGTCATGACCCATTAACTGTCTGATATATACCCGACAGTGAGCGATCCCTTCTTGACCATTGACGATCTTCACACGTATCCTGGAGTGGTTAACGACTCGGCAACTCATGACTTATGGTTAAAGTCACTTAGTCAAGTAATTAAACCATTCCAATCCTCGTGTAAGATCCGATCAATGTCTCAAGTCAAAGGACCAACGATGCTACTGAGACCGTTGGATCTTCAGTTGACATTAGGTATAATCAACCATCTGAAGATCCAATAGCGGATCAGTTCAGTGCACATCCTCCAAGGACATACACCTACACATATGTGTTGGTGCCCCGCACCAATGACCATGAGACTGGTCACTGACACATCATGTGTACTGGTTTAATAGGTAATCAAAGTCCTCGAGTGATTACCCTCCAACCAGGAACAGTTTAAGGTATGTGTACATGTAAAGTCAATCTCATGTTCGAGATCCCATCTCGAGCTGACTTTACAACCACATATCCTAAGGACAACGTAAAGTAACACAATCGCATATTTACGCTCAAACACCACTTTATTAATAATGAACGAGATCGTACAACTATTGGGCCTACCCGACCCGAAATTGGACTGTAGCACACCAACACTAACAATCTCCCACTTGAACTACAGCCAATTGCCCACAACTTTGAGGCCCTAGCCACTTTGGTCGGAACAAGACCATAGAGGCGGTTGAGCATCGATTCTATTGGCCTAGCCTAAAGAGGGATGTTGCTCGTATTGTGGCCCAGTGCCGCACTTGTGCTATGGCCAAACAAAGAAAGCAAAGTACCGGCCTCTATACTCCCCTTCCCGTCCCGGATAGTCCATGGCAGGACATTAGCATGGACTTTGTGTTAGGATTGCCCCGCACCCTCCGAAAGCATGACTCGATCTTTGTGGTTGTCGACCGATTCTCTAAGATGGCAATATTCATCCCATGCTCCAAAACCTCGGATGCCTCTAGAGTTGCCCGTCTATTTTTTTCACATTGTGTCTCCAGGTTCGGACTCCCACGCACTATAGTGTCCGATAGGGATGTGCGCTTCACTAGCTATTTCTGGAAAACCCTATGACACATGATGGGCACCCAATTGAAATTCTCCACTGCATATCACCCCCAGACGGATGGTCAGACTGAGGTTGTCAATAGGAGTTTGGGGAATCTTCTTAGGTGTCTTGTCCGAGATCGAGTCAGGGATTGGGATTTGGTCTTACCCTTGGCCGAGTTCGCCTATAACGATTCGGTCAACAGGTCTACAGGTATGAGCCCCTTCGAGATTGTCACTGGCCGTAGACCTAGGAGACCCATAGACCTAGTCCCACCTCCCATCCAGTCCCGGGTGTCTGAGTCAGCCGAGTCTTTTGCTAGCCATATTAGACAGTTGCATGAGCATATTCGTTGTCACATTGAGTCCAGCAACGCACGATACAAAGAATTGGCTGACGCCCATAGGCACCACCGTGAGTTTCAGGAGGGCGATTCTGTCATGATCAGGGTCAGACCTGAACGGTTTCCCTCAGGAGCCGTGAAGAAGTTGCATGCTCGCGGTGCCGGTCCCTTTCGGGTAGTGAGGCGAGTCGGATCGAATGCATATGTTGTGGACTTGCCAGAGGATTACGAGATCAGCTCGACTTTCAATGTCTCAGATCTCGTCGCGTGTTACGGAGGAGAGCACCATGCCTGTGTCACGCTTCCGTCGTGGTTTGCGGCCCCACTATCAATATGAATTATTTCGCCGCAATGTTACCACCTTGGAAGATGCATACCAGGTTGCTCTAGAGTTGGAGCAGTTTGAGGCGGAGTTCGCTCCCGTCCAACGCCCGGGGTTCACTTATCAGCGTGGGACCGACCCTCATACCACGCCTACCTCCTATAGCCGGTTTCCGGTGGCCCGCCCCCCGGAACCCCCTCGACAGGACCCCACTGCTCCTAGGCTCCGCACTTTCCCTCCGAGGGACCCTCCCCCTCGCCCGCAGGCACCCATCCCTGCCACTCGGCCTTATCAGCCCGCCGTACCAGCTCGGCCTCTTCTTCCTACACCCCCAGTCCATCGAGAGGACAAGGGTAAGGGGCCAATGATTGGTGGAACATCTCAGGGCAATGGGACACGAGACCGTTGCTACACTTGTGGTGGAGTTGGCCACTTTGCCAGCAAGTGTCCCACCCGGGGAGCACTTGTTATTGCTGACACACCGGCCCGTGACCCCACGCCTGAGTTGGTGCCAGTCAGCTACGAGCCGGACCAAGAATTGGCCGAGGAATTCTTTGACGAGTTATTGGAGGGCGAGCAGGTTGACGCCCCTGGTACCTCGTATCAGGATGACGTACATTTGGGTGTAGTCAGGTGCATCCTTACCCAGCCTCAGGTGAGCGACGACTGGCGTCGCACCACCATATTCCACACATTCTGTAGGTTGGAAGGGAAAGCTTGCAAGGTGATTATAGATAGCGGGAGTTGCATCAACGCTATCTCCACAGGCACCGTCAAGCGCCTTGGTTTGACGCCCGTGGATCACCCTGCACCCTATAGAGTTTCTTGGGTGGATTCCACTTCCATCCCCGTCAGACTGCGGTGTCTGGTGCCGCTACAGTTCCAGGCATACCATGATGCGATATGGTGCGATGTACTACCCATGGAGGTGGGTAGTATCATCCTTGGTAGGCCTTGGCTCTTTGACAGAGATGCCACCCTTCATGGCAGGTCGAACACTTGCACCTTCGACCATGATGGCCATAGGATTACCCTCCACCCAGTCCAGCCGAAGGACCCAGCTATCTGCGGACCAGCTGGCCCCAGCACTACGACCACTTCTGGTCAGGGGAAGGCCGGTCCACCCACTTTGTCCTCGGCACAGGTATCCACCTCTTCGACTACTCCTAGCAGAGTGGACCCTCCACCCAGGAGGTTGATGATGATCAGTCCGAGAGAGATGGAGCAGGAGGTGACCGGGGGCAACCCCATTCTAGCTATCGTCGTCAGGGGCGTTGAGGATGTTGCCCCTAGGTCCGAGGATGAGCATCCCCAGGAGATAGCGGCAATACTGCGGGAATTCTCCGATGTATTTCCCGAAGACCTCCCGGGAGGCCTTCCACCCATGAGGGATATCCAGCATGAGATCGACCTCGTCCCGGGCTCATCCTTGCCCAACCTTCCCCACTATAGGATGAGCCCCACGGACCATGCCGAGCTACAGCGGCAGGTCGAGGAGTTCATGAGTCGGGGATCTCTTCGGGACAGCAAGAGCCCTTGTGCTGTTCCCGCATTATTGGCCCCGAAGAAGGATGGCACATGGAGGATGTGCATTGATAGCCGTGCAATCAACAAGATCACGGTGAAGTATCGTTTTCCCATTCCCCGATTGGATGACTTTCTTGATATGATGTCGGGAGCCACTATCTTCTCAAAGATAGACCTTCGTAGTGGCTATCACCAGGTGCGGATCAGGCCTGGGGATGAATGGAAGACGGCATTCAAGACCAAGGATGGTCTTTATGAGTGGTTGGTTATGCCCTTTGGGCTTTCCAACGCCCCTAGCACCTTCATGCGGTTGATGACCCAGGTCTTACGCCCTATGATAGGGGTCTTCTTGGTCGTCTACTTTGACGACATTCTTATCTACAGCCGCACTAGGGAGGATCACTTAGACCATCTTAGGCAGGTCTGCATTGTGTTGAAGCGTGAAACTTTATATGTCAACCCGAAGAAATGTGCTTTCATGTCTGATCATATCACTTTCCTCGGGTTTATTGTATCGAGAGATGGAGTCTCCGCTGATCCGGAGAAGATTAGGGCCATCCAGGAGTGGCCCGAGCCCCGCACACTCCACGATGTTCGGAGTTTCCATGGCCTAGCGACGTTCTACCGTCGCTTCATTCGTGGCTTTAGTTCTATCACTGCCCCAATCACTGATTGCATAAAGAAGGGGGCATTTGTATGGACCAAAGCCGCAGCCACAGCATTCCAGGACATCAAGGAGCGTATGACCCAGGCACCTGTTCTTGCACTTCCTGATTTTTCTAAGGTGTTTGAGGTCACATGTGACGCTTCTGGGGTAGGCATTGGTGGAGTGTTGAGTCAGGAGTCCCACCCCATTGCATTCTTTAGCGAGAAGCTGAACGATGTCAAACTGCGCTATTCCACTTATGATAAAGAATTTTACGCAGTCGTCCAGGCATTGAGGTATTGGAGGCATTATCTATTGCACCAGGAGTTTGTCCTCTTTTCTGATCATGAGGCCTTACGATTCCTCCATACCCAGAAAAAGCTGAACGCTCGTCACAGTCGTTGGGTGGAATATCTCCAGGAGTACACCTTTGTGCTTAAGCACAAGGCAGGGGCGGAGAACAAGGTGGCCGACGCACTGAGTCGTCGGGTGATGATGTTGACCACCATGAGTGTGGAGGTGGTAGGGCTAGAGAGGCTGAAGGACGCTTATGTTGACTGTCCGGACTTTGGTCCGATCTATGCCGTCCTTCAGGCTGGTCCCTCACGCGATTATAGCGAGTTTGTACTACAGGAGGGTCACCTATTCCGGGGTGACAAGTTGTGCATCCCACGGACTTCTGTTCGTGACTTTCTTACGTGGGAGATGCATGCAGGTGGTCTTGCTGGCCACTTTGGTCGGAACAAGACCATAGAGGCGGTTGAGCATCGATTCTATTGGCCTAGCCTAAAGAGGGATGTTGCTCGTATTGTGGCCCAGTGTCGCACTTGTGCTATGGCCAAACAAAGGAAGCAAAGTACCGGCCTCTATACTCCCCTTCCCGTCCCGGATAGTCCATGGCAGGACATTAGCATGGACTTTGTGTTAGGATTGCCCCGCACCCTCCGAAAGCATGACTCGATCTTTGTGGTTGTCGACCGATTCTCTAAGATGGCAATATTCATCCCATGCTCCAAAACCTCGGATGCCTCTAGAGTTGCCCGTCTATTTTTTTCACATTGTGTCTCCAGGTTCGGACTCCCACGCACTATAGTGTCCGATAGGGATGTGCGCTTCACTAGCTATTTCTGGAAAACCCTATGGCACATGATGGGCACCCAATTGAAATTCTCCACTGCATATCACCCCCAGACGGATGGTCAGACTGAGGTTGTCAATAGGAGTTTGGGGGATCTTCTTAGGTGTCTTGTCCGAGATCGAGTCAGGGATTGGGATTTGGTTTTACCCTTGGCCGAGTTCGCCTATAACGATTCGGTCAACAGGTCTACAGGTATGAGCCCCTTCGAGATTGTCACTGGCCGTAGACCTAGGAGACCCATAGACCTAGTCCCACCTCCCATCCAGTCTCGGGTGTTTGAGTCAGCCGAGTCTTTTGCTAGCCATATTAGACAGTTGCATGAGCATATTCGTTGTCACATTGAGTCCAACAACGCACGATACAAAGAATTGACTGACGCCCATAGGCACCACCGTGAGTTTCAGGAGGGCGATTCTGTCATGATCAGGGTCAGACCTGAACGGTTTCCCTCAGGAGCCGTGAAGAAGTTGCATACTCGCGGTGTCGGTCCCTTTCGGGTAGTGAGGCGAGTCGGATCGAATGCATATGTTGTGGACTTGCCAGAGGATTACGGGATCAGCTCGACTTTCAATGTCTCAGATCTCGTCGCTTATAGGGACCCAGCGGTGATACCCAGTGAGCCCTTTGAGCCGTCTCCACCCATTGTGAGTGACACCACCCTAGAGTGTCCACCTCCAGCCTTGTTACCTCAGCAGCGAGAGCAGATAGAATGTATACTAGACGAGCAGATGACGACTACTCGAGGCGGAGTGTACCAGCGCTACTTGGTGCGTTGGAGGGGACGGCCCGCGTCCGATGACACCTGGATCACCCGGGCAGAACTACAAAGGATAGATCCAGATCTGCTGGATCGATACCAGAGCGACCCGAACCCCTACTCAACGGGGTCGAGCTTCTCCCACCCGGGGAGAATTGGTGAGGACACTAGAGCACGAGTACGGCCCGACTCAGCAAGCCGTCGGTACCGGACCCGCAGCACGACTCGGTCGACATCGACATCCTTGTGGCTGGACGACAGTATGGAGTCCCTACCAGAGTGTTGATACTTTCCTATGTTTATTGTGAGTGTATTAGCATGTATTTGCTTATTGTGAGTGTATTAGTGTGTATTTTGTATTTTAGCTTCTAGTTGGGTCAAGATTGTAATATGGGTTACACTTCATGTAAGGGATCTAATTTCTAAATTGGGCCTCAAGACCATTAGGAGCCCAAGTCCAATGTGGGCTTCTAGAAGACTTGGACTATTAGACTAAGGAGACAAAGGTGGAGGATGCCACATCCTTGTCCCCCATGCTTGTCTCCCACCTACCCTTGACCAATGTTAGTGGATGTCCTTTGGTGTTAGTGGATGTCCTTGGATCTAGATCTAGAGTTTTCATATTTATAGTCTCTTGTTGTATTTTGTGTGGAACTAATGAAAAATTCAAGAGAATTATGCTTGGTGTGCACACCCCCCCTCTCTCTTCTCTTGTTCTTGGTGTTCTTCACCAATTCTTCTTCTAACCCCTCTAGATCTGAGTCTTAGATCTGATATCTCCCCCCAAATCCCTTCTTTTTCTCTTCTACTATCTGCTGGGATCGTCTATCGCCGCCGCCGCCGCCACCGGAGCTACCAGCAGGCCGCCACAGCCCCTCCTCCTAGCTGATGCCCTGGGCTGCGACCTGCAAACCATAAGCTTGAAGACGAAGCGAGCTCTCTTGATCCAACCGTTGGATCGAGCGGATTTTTGGAGGGTAGGTCTCCCCATGTCTCCCCTAGTTCCAGTTAAAATTTCATGAAGATCAGAGCCCGTTTGCCCCACTTCCAAGCTTGCTATTCAGACCCCTGTCTGTCTGCCCTAGGTATAGTCCGCGGGATAGATGCTGGCATTTGATTTTCCCCACCCATCAAATGGAGTCCAAATCAAGCAAAAGACCCATATACGTTTTCCTAACCCTCCCCTCTACCCACCATAAAAATCCCAGGTCCTAGATCCGTCGTTTGATCCCCGGTCAAAGCTCAAGAACAGGAGGCTTTGCTTCTGTCCCTGAGATCGGTCTGTCCAAACCAGAAAATGAGCGGTTGAACAGTCGTTTTTATTTTTAATCCGACCGTTGGATGGGGTTGATTTTCATATATGTTGAAGAGCTCTGAGTCCTCTTTCCATCGGCGCTAACCACGCTTCGATCCGATCTCGGATCTGCTCTTGGCGGCCGTTTTCGTGGAGGCGCGCCGGTCTGGCCAGAAAGGGGCTGCGAGATAGCCTTGGGGGACTAATTCCCAATAAATCCCCCGGGCCACCGTCGGCGTCCACCGCTCCCGGGGACCGACCCGGGGCACCCCAGCAGTGACCCCTCCGGTCGCCACCGCCAGAAGACGCCAGGAAGCCGCTGCCCAGTAGCCGGGCCCACTTGGAGCCTTGTGGGCCCCACGTTGAGCGCCACCGCCGCGCTGTCCGGAAACCCCAAATTGCAGCCCGCCAACCCCTGAAACGGCGCTCCCGGATCGCTGTTGTGGCCTTTTACCTCCCTGCGTGGAGTGGGCCTTAGTCCTTTTACTGCTGTAATTAAGTTAGTTTGTATCGGGAGTGACGGTTCACGGCCGGGACGTCTTCGCCACGCCGTGAGCGTGGAGGTACACTCGCCGCCCAGTAGTTTAGTTTGCTTATTTAGTATGCAATCTACTGCCGCTGCATGTGTGTATTTACTTTCCTAGCTAGTTATATTGATACCAATTTGACGCGGGACGACTACGAGACTCGGCTAGACAGACGACGCGACCAGCAACACACTAAGACGCGGCACCGAACGAGCTCCAGAAGAGGCGAACTAGCCCCAAATAAGAAGCACTACTCACAGTCGGCCCCATCGAGGGAAACGTGACGATCGTGCACGGTTGAGAAACCGGCTTTGAGACTGGGGTAGTCAACTCACTCTCGTGCTCGAAATGAGTCACGGGACGGGTTCTCGTTCTCACACTCACAGCGGTGACAAAAATATAACTAGCTAGGAAAGTAAATACACACATGCAGCGGCAGTAGATTGCATACTAAATAAGCAAACTAAACTACTGGGCGGCGAGTGTACCTCCACGCTCACGGCGTGGCGAAGACGTCCCGGCCGTGAACCGTCACTCCCGGTACAAACTAACTTAATTACAGCAGTAAAAGGACTAAGGCCCACTCCACGCAGGGAGGTAAAATGCCACAACAGCGATCCGGGAGCGCCGTTTCAGGGGTTGGCGGGCTGCAATTTGGGGTTTCCGGACAGCGCGGCGGTGGCGCTCAACGTGGGGCCCACAAGGCTCCAAGTGGGCCCGGCTACTGGGCAGCGGCTTCCTGGCGTCTTCTGGCGGTGGCGACCGGAGGGGTCACTGCTGGGGTGTCCCGGGTCGGTCCCCGGGAGCGGTGGTCGCCGACGGTGGCCCGGGGGATTTATTGGGAATTAGTCCCCCAAGGCTATCTCGCAGCCCCTTTCTGGCCAGACCGGCGCGCCTCCACGAAAACGGCCGCCAAGAGCAGATCCGAGATCGGATCGAAGCGTGGTTAGCGCCGATGGAAAGAGGACTCAGAGCTCTTCAACATATATGAAAATCAACCCCATCCAACGGTCGGATTAAAAATAAAAACGACTGTTCAACTGCTCATTTTCTGGTTTGGACAGACCGATCTCAGGGACAGAAGCAAAGCCTCCTGTTCTTGAGCTTTGACCGGGGATCAAACGACGGATCTAGGACCTGGGATTTTTATGGTGGGTAGAGGGGAGGGTTAGGAAAACGTACATGGGTCTTTTGCTTGATTTGGACTCCATTTGATGGGTGGGAAAAATCAAATGCCAGCATCTATCCCGCGGACTATACCTAGGGCAGACAGACAAGGGTCTAAACAGCAAGCTTGGAAGTGGGGCAAACGGGCTCTGATCTTCATGAAATTTTAACTGGAACTAGGGGAGACATGGGGAGACCTACCCTCCAAAAATCCGCTCGATCCAACGGTTGGATCAAGAGAGCTCGCTTCGTCTTCAAGCTTATGGTTTGCAGGTCGCAGCCCAGGGCAGCAGCTAGGAGGAGGGGCTGTGGCGGCCTGCTGGTAGCTCCGGTGGCGGCTGCAGTGAATATAGACCATACATGCAACCTGGTTATGGGTATCGACATCAAGGGCCAGACGATGAGGGAGAAGGTTCTTCTAGTAATTATTATCCATATTAGGTAAGAATCAATGACTTTTTGTAACATTTATTTTGTCTAAATTAGTTTATTGTACTGCTTCTATTAATGTACAATGGAATATGACTTTAACTTTCACATGTTCAATGTTTGAAGTTGAATTTTTGTAGTTGTCTACTTCAAGGTTATTGCACTAACTTATACAGTCAAATGCATGTGTAATGATTTTTGTGATTTTTTTGATTTTAAGTGATTATTTATATTTTTTATGATTTTTTTCAGATTTTTTAGAATTAATTTTAATTTTTTTAACCTGTTATATGAGTTTCGGCCGGTTTCGGCCGAAACCGAAACCGAGTCGACTCGGTTTCGGACCCGGGCGAAACCGAGTCCGAAACCGAAACCGCCATCCTTGTTACAAAGCCCCCAAGGGCCCCCACTGTGGCCTGATAGAGTTCTTGGAGTTGCCACCAGAAATAATTACTCAGGAGATCAATGCCACCTTCCAAGTGCAACCAGAGGAGGCTGACTGGACTCAAGTTATTCCTCGAATGAGCCATGGGACCAAGGCTCCTAAGGAGCCGGCCCGGAGCAGAAAACAAAATTCCAGAGGCAAATTAGTCCCACCACCAAAACCAAGCCCACTTTTTTCTCAAGAGGCGGCACGCCAAAAGAAACGAGAAGAATCGCAGGAATAATTTAAAGAAGAGGTTGAAAAAGCAAGTTGAACAAGCGACAGCTATGGAGACCCCCAAGGAGCCAACTCCTATGCAACGACTACAAAAGCTCATAGATGAGTTGAAGGAGTATAGTCCCCCTCACCCCACCAAGGTCGTCACACAGGACAAATACATTCCTTGGGACAAGTTCGGGCGTAAAGTCTGACTTCTTCAGTGGCTCCAGGAGATGGCCCATCGTCGGGAAGAGGGAGAAGAATTCCCAATCCCTGAAGAGCTCTCCTTATTTTACAAGGATGAGAAGCTCACTGTCGATATGTTCGAGGAAATGCTGCAAGAGATCTCCTGCAATATGGTGGCGATCCCGCCACCCGACAACATCAACTCTCCTTCTGAACAAGGCACTATAGCTGATAGCACCGGGGGCAAGGCTCCCATGGCGACATATCAACGTCGCTCGGAGAAAAATAGCCGACGTCGTGGCCAAGGACGAGGACGCGGACGCGACGATCCCCTAACTCTCGACCGAGTCATATTGTTCAAGGGGGAAGAGCCAAGCCCTATCGCAGAAACTCAAGTACGGGGTATCCCCTTCTCCTCAAATCCTCAGAGGGTTCAGGCCCTATCTCGGAACCCAGAAGGCCGAGTGACGTCCCTTTCGTACTCGCCTCCTCTGATGAAGAAGAAGAGCCAGCCAAGCCGCCAGTACACGATGAGGTGTCAGAGCAAGCTGGTCCCTCTAGCAGGGCTGATCCCGCAAGCCAGGCAGGTCCTTCTAATGAGAGCGAACAGGATGAACCATTGTCACCTCCGGAGGAATCTCTGGCACCACTATTCCAAGAAAACGTGGAGGGCCGAAGTAAGGAACATCCTTCTAAGCAGGAGAAGCCTCCCGGGGCCCCAAGACTCTGGCAGAGATCATCCCGCCATTTTACAAGACCCGTGCTAGAGTGGACAACAAAATTATTCATCATATGAAGCGGTTTCCAACAAACATCACCATTTGAGAAGCCATAGCTTGGGGCAAAGATCTCAGGGAGGCTCTTATCAAGATACTCCAAGAACCATAGGCCTATGAAACCCATGTTGTAGAGTTGCAGATCCAAGCATACGAGGCATTTGCAGGCAACATCACCTTTATAGACAAAGATATAGATCGCTAGTCAACCCCGTGCCTTGCCTGGTTGCGGCAATGGCATGGCCGCCTGGCTGAGCCTGGCGGTCTCCGGAAGACCGCTAGGCCCCATTTTGCGGTCCAGGGGTGACCGCCCGAGGGACGGCAGTCTTGGGAGGACCGCCACTCCGTTTTCTTTCGAGCAGTGGTTTCCGTGAGTCTGAGTCTTACCTCCAGTGACCTGTCCACTAGTCGTAGCTTTCCTGCGCACGCGGGTGCGGACCCACTTGGGAGTGGTGGAGAGCGTGACCCGGAGAGACAGATGTTAGGCTGGTTACCATAGGGCCCTTTCGCGCAGCCTGAGTCCGGGCTTTGGGGAAGAACCAGCTAGAGGGTCTGACCTAGGACACATGGTCTGTGTGTGCACACGTGGTTGGGGGTGTCAGACCCGCGCTGACGAGCGCGGCCCCAACTAGTCCTTGTTCGTGGTACTTGTTGTGTGTCTCAGTCTCTGCCTGGGGCGTGTAGGGAGACACTTGGGCGCGGTGTAAAACGTCAGGGGACGCATCCGGTCTTGCTTCTAGTGGGTAGTGCTCTTGTCTTCTGGCAGGTACGGACTTGTTTTCCTGTCGGACCGCAGTCGGTTTGTTCGGTATGGTTAGTTGTAGGGAGCTTTTCCGTTTATTTATTGTTGCTTGTTGCTTTTGCCGAACTTCCGTTAGGTAGCGTTACCTTCCGCGTACGTGTGTGCCTTGCTGTTTCGTTTCTCTCGTTGCGAGGTGGGGGTCCGTGGGATCCCTACTGAGCCTATAAAATGAGACTCACCCCTGTGTTTTCGGGTGAGGCGGGTTCGTTGAGAGACGCGTATGAGGCTCCTTGTGATTCGTTTGGTCAAGGTTAGTTGCCAATTGCCAAAGCCGGGGTATGCCCCGCGCACTTGTACATCTCTTCCTGATGACTGTACTTATTTTGGACATGAGACACACCGGACCTTATAGCTATTAGTGAGTAGTTATTTATTTCCTGCATTATTATTTAGATTATTGCATTATTTCTACAGTTATTTTAGCTTCTTGTGTACCCTCACACCATCCTTTAACCCTTCCGAGTCTTCGGACTCGTGGGTGGCGGGCGAAGGTTCGAGCCGCACCGGTTCCTTTCAGGTACTCGGATCTTGGGTCGTTACAGTGCGTCTCCAGCCTCAAGCAGCACCCACTAGAGTGGAACAACAACCTCATCCCAGTCCAATCACGGCTAATATTTTGGCTATCGCAGCAAAACTATCGGTAGCAGCAAAGTTTGAATCTCTGCAAAATAAGGCCAATGTGTGATCATTCGCCACTCCAGCCACAGAAAACTTAATGGCTCAAAGATAAATGATCAAAAGGATTGTGGAGGAGAAGTTTTCCCAGCATGGTGAGGGTGCAGCCATCGTTGATTTGTACAGCATGCCATATCCCCTCCACCATCAACTCAAGAAACTTAGCCCCAAAACTGCAAAAGTTTAATGGGCAGGGCTCACCACATGAACATCTGACCTATTATATAACGACCATGGGTGAGCTGGCGTTGGAGGAGTCATATTTCCTCCGCTACTTCACCACATCCCTAACGGGCACCGCCTTTCATTAGTACTCCAGACTGAAGCCCAACTCAATGGTTGATTGGGGTACATGCAGAAGAACTTTGTCGACCGCTTCCAAACGACTGAACGCAAGGCCTCTCTTGCAGAAGTTTGTGCCCTCGAACAAAGGAAGGGTGAAATAGTGTTCGACTTTATCAAGCGAAGAACGGACGTCAGTATGAGGTGTGACAATCCTCCAACACCTGAAGACACAATCACCATATGTCACAAGGGCTTAGCGACAGAAATTAGTGAGAAGCTTCTAGGGTCAAACATCAAAAGCTTCGACCATCTAAACAAGGTGGTAGCGGAGATTGAAATGTTCTTCGTTGACCACTCGGCACATACTCCCGTCAAAGGTAAATCCTCCAAGGATCGCCCAACCAACGGTAAGAAGGTAAATTCAGTTGACTTTTCCCCGACCAACGGAGATAGGGGGGAGAAAAATCAAAGGGTAACGGCAAAAGGCTCGACGCTAAGGCGACGGTCACTGTATTAGCAGAGCGCATGAAAACACCTTACTCTTTCAGAAAATAGCATACGAAGATACTGTTGATCTGTGTATGAAAGAAAAGCCCATCACTTTGCCTGATCTGTGAAAGCCCGTGGAAGTGGATAAAATAGACAGCCCTAACTATTATGTGTATCACCGAATGTTGGGTCATACCATCGAGGAATGTTACGTTTTCAAAATGTAACAGAAGAGCTCATCCAGAAGGGCGTGATAAATATGTTGGGCCATTTGGTCGATCCGTCGTAGCCTCACGCCTAGAATCGATCAAATTGATCAATCAGCGTGATCCATATGGTGAATGCACCAGAGGCCAGACAATCGAATTAGCGGCCTAGAGCTGATTCTGGATCCCTCCCTTCTCCGTTGCCTGAATGCCTAGCAGCGCGGAGGACCATTCAAAAAATTAGAAGGGAAATTAGACAATTACAATAGGAACAACGGGAACTACTGCAATTCCTGAAAAGTGTCGATGAGTAGTTGGTAACCTTCCCCTCCAGGTCATTTGCTAGGAGACCTGCTCCAACACATGCAGCGGGTAAAGGGACCATCAACCACCCAGATACCACCAAGGTCAAGAGGATGCCTCTCTGAAGACTCTTCAGATTCATCTGAGGACGAGGAACTAGAGAAATTATAGTCCTTCCCTCGTCACAAAATCATAGAGATTTTTCATGTGTGTCAACGTAAAGGGCTACTAGATCTCCCGATGTCAAAAAATGATGAAATGACAAGCAGTATGCTATAGCATGGCTATTGTTTATATCATCGGACAATAAGCCATGTCATCCAGGATTGCCACACCTTTAAAGACATTGTGGAAGACTTCATCAACCAGGGGATAATTGATATGGGCGACCATTTGGTCCGCCCACCGCAGCCACATGTGCGAAGAGAGTTAAACTTCTCCGTCAATGTGATACACATGTCGGCCTCCTTCACATTCCTCGAGTCAGGAAACGAAGAGGCCAACTCTAACCACGCTAAACCCACATTGTGGTTTTTGGGCTGGTGACCCTCTCATTAGTGTTCTTTTTCTAAGAAGCACAATGAAAAGATATTTGATAATCTCTTAAGAGAGGGTCGAGTGATAGTGCATGACCCACTGCCATACTACAATGAAACGGCAAAAAGTCATCCTCTCTACTACAAGTATCATGACAGGGTGTCTCACCCCACAGGAGAATGCCAGGAGGTCACAACGACGCTTGGCTTCGTGCCATTTGTTGGTCGTCGTTGATTTAAGTTGTCTTCAATCACCTCAATTGCTTTGAAAAACTTGTGGTTCATGAGATCCTTTGACCAGGAATCCTAGAATGTGGAGATAACTCCTCGGAGCAACGATACTGACTTTGTGCCATATTCTGACCGTCGCCAAACTTTAGTGTAATTTAGCTCGATTGATTTCGAGAAAATTATCTCGATTAATTCGAGAAAAATAACGGGTACAATAGTATGATACAGTCGACTTGTGCCAAATCATGGGCCACCCAAGTCACAATACAGGGTGTATCGGCCCGATCCAAGTGAACCAATTTATTAATTATTTAAATAATAGTATAATAAACAAATGTTAGTTAAATCTTCTAAAAAAAGTTCACAGTCATGATATAATGATATACCATTAGATCCTACATTTTCATAGATGAAGAGCATGAAACTCTATTTTCAAGCTTATTGATTTATTGATTACCTCAATAATGATATAATATTAAAATAGTTAAAAATGAAAAAATGGACTATAACATTGCATTACTGTCTTATTTAATTTATGTATCATAACTACATCAAAATTTAGGATAAAAATCCTTAAATTTTCATAAAAGTTTGATTTTGTAAACAAAAATGCCATCAAATTGCTTGAATAACGTGACACTACCAAGTTGGCCTGATTGCGTCCAAGTTGGACCAAGTCGTACTGAATCAGGGCCAACGAGTCAAGCTAAATAAGCGATCTGGCAAACCTTGCTCTGCATACCCAACATGAGCTAAAAGCATATCCCAGGATTTCAAAACATCCTTAATCCATTAAAATGAGGCTCTAAACTTGAAATTACCAGTCCCCGAAATAATTTGCAAATTTAGAAGTTTGTCCTTTTGGCTTGAAGGCTTCTCAGGACATCTCAAATGCCTTGCTACCTTTGAAACTCTTTCCAGGCGAGGAGAAGTTCACAGGCTATCTCCTAATTGCATTTTTATAAGCAAATTTAATAGTTATGTGGTTTGTCTCATTTAGGGTATCACCATTGGGAGTTGGCAGTTAATCAAGAGTTTTTGCTCATTAGAGCGATGCAATTAACACTGGCCAAGGTCAGTGAGAACGGTCTAAACTCAAAACCCAAAATTGTCAAATCCAATTAGGCAAAACTTAACTTTTCAACACCAAGTTCAAAAAAGGAGGGGAATGTTTCTCCAAATCAAACCCTTCAAACACTCCTTTATTTAATATTTTCAAATTTCTACACTTGTAAAATGATTTTCTTTATCCTATTCCCACTTCTAAAATATCACAGTCACTAGTATGATAAACATACATCTTGACAGCAGCAGATAACACAGGCAAATCATTCTGTTAATTCCAGGGAAAAGTAGATAAGTTTGCAGACATAAAAGGGTTTCACACTAGGCCTATGCTTGCATAGTCAAAAGAAGAACAGTCAAATGCAAAAGACAAGAAAAGACTAATGCCATGATGTAAAAAAAAGAGGATATCTCACTGCCATCAATCATTGGAGAGGAAAAGATAAAAGCAGAGATTAGATAACTCACTGTCAACAAAGATCAGAAAGGAAAAGATAAAATGCAGAAGGCAGCAATTCCTTACTCATGATCTGACAAGAAAGGTCCACCATCAAACTGGTCCCCCAGAAACAGGATCCGGTCAGGCTTGAAAGGCAGAATGGATGAAAGGAAAGATCTTCTCATGTACAAGTCTGTATAGAATTGTGCTGCCTCTAATGCTAGCGATTTTGGAGCAAGTCCTAGAGATGTTCGATCCATTAGCTGTTAAAACAAAATGAGCTTTAAAACAATTAAATAACAACTGCAAATCTGCCAATGAAAGAGATTTTTGTTTTAACAATGGAAATAAGTTCAAGCATAAATGATAAATTTAGTATTTTCAAATGTTACATTTTTTACAAAAAGACAACTTCAAGAATCCATGTATAAACTTTTGAAATGATACATCTTCTTGGTTGAGTTTGTTAAATGCTTAAAATAACATTGAGAATGCTGCCCAGGTAATACCAGACTCACTTCTTCAAAGTTAAAGGAAATGTGGCACATGGGAGTGTAGAGGTACTATTCATTGGAACTCTACGTAAAGATAAAAGATGAAGCCATCTAGAGCATGAATACAAAAACATGTATGACAAAAAAATTAGTGAGCAACAGCACGAGCAATGAATTAGACCTGTGGATCAGCCAGAACTGCAATGTTCACTTGGCCATCTGGATTGGATTTGTTGTCTATTGTCTGTGTATGCAAATGAATAAAAGGTCAAAAGATGGATTGGCAAAGAAAAGAAACAAATGAATCATGTGTAATGAAGAAAATGTGAAATAACTCTACTCACCAATGCAAGCAGTGTTAAGTGTATTATATGCTCTTTACTAGGACGGTAAGTTGGTAACCAAGAGTTTTATTAGAACCATGAGAGAGAAGGAAAGACATAGCAAGCATAAGACCAATATGGCATGGCCTTTTGTCACAAAGAAGCCATCAAAACCAGCTGCCTTCTCTAACAAAACCTATGTTATCAAAAGCGCGCCTAGGCGCTCACCTAGGCGGTTTTGAGGCAAGATGGCCCCAAACCGTCTCGCTTTTACCTCAAACGCCTCACTCCCAAGAGGGCTGATCCCAGGAGATCTTGATTGACTTACTTTATGTAATTTTGCCTCAAATCTTGATTGTATGTATGTATTTTTTGTAATATTTAGACAAAAATATATTTTTATTTGTATATTTTTTAATAAAATGCCTCAAATGCCTAGGCCATGGCCTAGGCATTTGAGACATGAGGCGACCCCTTGGTCGCCACGGTCGCCTCACGCCTCGGACAACATAGAACAAAACAAAAGCAAAAATTGCCACTTCCCACTTTTGCCTTCCCAAGGCTTTGGTCTTGACTGACTCCATTGATGTCCCAACAAACAAATAATCAACTCCATATTAATTTCATTGTTCAGAGGAACTTCAGTTTCTTACCTCCACTATACTTACAAATCCACCCAAAACTTCATTTCTTATTTTTCATGGTACTCATGAATATGCTCCCTAAAATTTTAGGCACCCCAAGATGTCATGCCCATGCTCGCTAGCAATTCCAGGCCCTCTCTTAAACTAAAATCGTAAAGTTGCCCTTGAAATTTTCAACATCAAGCTCTATTTTTCGGGGGAAAGTGAGTAGTATCACTAATATATAAAATGAAAACACGATGTACAAGTATAGGCCAAAAACCCAAAAAGAACATATACACGTATAGGCCACACTAAGACAGTGTGGATCACTCTAACCCCCCAACAAACCAAAAAGAAAAGAGGTGAGAGAATTCAAATTACAAAGGATAGCAGCCCATTCCCTAACTCTATCACAAACAAAAGAGACAACAGTTTCCTCAGCTCTAGCCTCCCTCCTGAAAATCTGGTTGTTCCGCTCTCCACAGTGTCCACAATGGCGTGAAGGACAAGCCACCGCACCATCCTGTCCTCCTTAAGGAGCCAGCATCTGTCCCAATGCTGAATCAAGTGATGCACCTCACTATGCCGGCCAATAGCGTTGTGAGTCCTCCTAACAAGTTCCCTCCACACCCCATGTGAGTAGGAATGGACTACAAATAGGTGGTCAAAGTTCTCCTCGACCTCTCCACAAAGACAACAAGTCGACTGAATGCTCGAAAGAAAACGGAGCAACCTGTCCCTAATAGATAATCTCCCATGGGAGATCCGCCAGACTAGGATCTTCATCTTCAGCAAGCTCTTTGGACTTCACACATGGGCACATAAGCTGTGACGGGCACCTCCATCCAAGATAGCGGCATATGCATATCTAACCATAAAGGAGCCCCCCCTCTCCACCTCCACACCTACTCATCCTCTCTATCCGGCTAAGGATGAAAGGGCATGAGAAAAGAAAGATCCTAAAGTTGTACCATCTCCTCCTGCCTGAGATCCCTCCTTATGGTTGGGGCCCAAGTTCCTCCTTCTAGGAAATCTCCACACCATATGTCCTTCCAAAAAAGACTCATATCGTCTTTACCCAGTAGGACCCGGAAGCTGGAGACGATAACATCCCTGCAAGAGAAGATATCCCTCCAAAGAGGGGAAGTCCTATGCTGTGGAGTAGAAGCCAAGTCTCAGACTCTCCTCCTATGGAAGTATTATTGCCTGATCAACTACGCCCACAACCCATCCTCTCCACACCCCAACCTCCACACCCACTTGCTCAATAGAGATGAGTTGAAGTCCCTGACATTCTCGACTCCTAGGCCTCCCCTTCCTCGCTAGTGACCAACTTGTCCCCTGCTAAATCATGTCATCCCCTACAATTCCCTCCACTACTATACCAGAAGAACCTGCTTTGAATAAATTCAATCTCCTTCTCCACCGTCTTCGGAATCCAGGACATGGAAAGAAAATATATAGGAGACTATCCACCATTGATCTGCATAGAACTAATCTGCCACCATAAGATAATGCTCTAGTCTTCCACCCAGCTAGCCTAGACTCGTACCTCTAAATAATAGGAAGTTAGTCAGCACAGTGAAGACGGTAGGGTAAGAGGGAGACCCAAGTAGGAAATAGGAAACTCTCCAATCATACACCCTACCATGCAGAACATCAAGCTTTACTTACAAATTATTTTTTAAAGAGCTGGATTAAGAAATGAACCGCCAAGTAGAATCTCAGTTTTTGGTAATGGAATAATGAAAAGGACTAGAACAAGGGTATCCCCTGTTCTTTATGCAATTTAGCAGCATAATAGGATATGAAACTTGAAGGAAGGTTCCTTGACAAGCTCCAGAGTTAGAATGCCTATCTTCACTTAACATTTGTAAAATGTATGTGATATTATTATTGTAGTTCACTGAGAACATGCTCATGACTTAATTCCTTAGCTTTAGATGTTAATCTTGCCTTACCGCCATTGTCCACCTCAATGGCTCTCCTGAATCTGCCAGAAAGGGATGAAAGAGGGGGGGATGGAATGGAAGGAGCCACATGCTGTGCATGGCAGTGTGATTGAGACAACTGGAGTATGGTCACTGATTCATTTTTTATGGACATCATAGCGCTAAACGACTTCGTGAGCATGTTCACTCATATCAACGCGATTGAAAGCTTAGTTGTCCAGAGGTCACATGCTACAGATGTATAGAAGAATGAAAGCTTAGTTGTCCAGAGGTCACATGCTACAGATGTATAGAAGAATGACATGTAGTCACTAGTTGTAGAAATGTGTTGGTTTGTTGGAGTTGTCATGGTATTGGGCATCATAGCTTCCCTGGTCCTCAACGTCAGGTGGTTTCCAATGATGAGCACAGACCAGAGTTAGAGATCAAACAATTAGAGAATCCAGACCTATTTTCTCTCTGTGTTGATTCACCCTGGTCTGCAGCGTTTATGAAGAATCAGCGCATCTTTGAAGACTGACTTGTTTGTTCTGTGGACACTCCTGTTAGCCAGGATTTTATCAGATCTGAATTGAAGGCTCTGTGGCCGGAAGCTGCATCTTGGCAAATAAGCAAGCTAGATGAACCTAAAGTTATGGTGTTCTATCCGAGTAGCAGTTTTCAACCAGTGCTTCAGAACAAGCAAGCAACAGGCTTGAAATGGTCAGCATTGAATGTTAATTCCAGTACTTTAGGTGTTGTGCAAGGAAGGCATATTTAATGCCATTTGATGGGTAACCCTTTTCACTTATGGGACGTAGAGATTTTTTGAGCCATAGCAAGTTCTCACGGCACTCTCATACAGGACAATAGGAGTACTCTGCAATGGCGGAACTTGGAGTATGCCAATGTATGCATAAAGATAGAAGCAGGTCAATCGGCCTTAAAAATTGTGAAGATGAGGTGGAGTTATTTGAAATGTTGGGTGCATGTAACAATGGAGCCCAAACCAGCTGCCTCTTCCAATGATCTCTCCGGGAGCTATGCGGGGATCATGAAGGCATACACAGAGTACAAGGCAGCAAAGCCAAAACAGTGGAAGCATGGGACCGATATCTGGAGGTTGAAGATGACTGATCCATCCAAGTCACTTAACTCAGACAAGTTGGCTTTGACTCAGAACGAGAGGCATCATCTGCAAAAGGTGGGCCATTAGAGGCTAACCAGGGGAATGACCCAAATACCTTTCAACCAGTAGCTGCTGTTCAAGGAAGCTTGAAGGGATCTTTTCTGATGAGTTGATTTGGACTCGTGTTATTTCCACCCTCGCTTCCAAGGTGCTTAATCGTTTATATGTAAGGAATTCTCAGATGGCAAGCAGATTCCTTTTGGATGTGCATCCCATGCATTTCAGCGAGGAAGGCGTCCAGTTTGATGCAAGCCACAGAAAAGCTTCGAGCATTGCCTTATCAGGCCATAGAGGAGTGTTCAAGCAAGGAAAGAGGCTCTCAATGAGGTCAGTGGCTAGCTGTTCTTGAGGGTTCTTCAATGCCAGAAGGTTCAAAGGGGCAAAATCTTCAGCTGAAATTTTCGGAGTGCAAATCTGTCTTCAGCATTCCAGGTTCAAATTATAATTTCAGATCCCCACTAACTCCCACTCTCCTCTATCATCTTCTGTGAACCAAAGCAAAAAAAAATAGAAGAAGGGTGTGCCAGCAAAGGAGATGTTCTTGGTTACCTCCTCTTATTTCCAACTGGGTATTGAGTTAGAAAAGAGGGTAGCAATCTTGGGCATTCACCTTCAGAATAAGCTCAGCCAATTTCTGAAGCTTTGGCTGGAATCCAAGGAGGATTCGATGATTAGTACTACCCAGTCCAACAAAACCCAAGCGAAACAGGAATTATAGAATTTACTCAAAGATCTTTCGGGTTGATAAGAGAGACAATGCCTGTGCCACTTTACAAGAAGTTGTTTTGGTTGTGAATATGAAGTTTGTTTCCTGGAATATTCATCTTTGCATGGCTGGTTTGACACACTTGGCTGGCAGGAGGATGAAAGCATCTATCATTCTACATTTTCCCTAGGGCACACGTGGGGATTGTCATGAGCATGCAAATTTGAAATGTGTTCCAATTGGTTACCATTCGTCATTTGCACAGGCTGAGGATATAATGGACTTGTTCTCAGCAAGAAGATTTTATCTATGTTGTACCTTGTCATTGTTGGAATATATGGAAGTAACACACCGACACAGGGTTTAGGGGATATGGTTTAGGTAGTAGAGGGACCTCTCCTGTACACCTTGATTACATTACATCTATTTGCAACAAAATTGGTGGTGCAATCCACAATTTTCTCTTAAAAAAAGAGGATGTTAATCAACGGATTCATGCTTGATAATTGATTAGAACATGAAGCCAATGGTGTGGGTGTGGATTGTTTTTTAAGAAACAAATGCTAAAATGTTTTGCAATATAGAACACATATTGACATCACATGGTGTTCAGCCAATCATTGCAAATAGTATTCACCAAGGAATTAAAAACCCATGCTTGTGGTGCTTCAAGATGAAGGTGGATAGGGGCTTTTCCATCTAATCTTCCAAGTCTCCTTCAACAGATACTAATGCAATTCATGGTATTTTTCTGGGGTTTACTATTTAACGGTGGTCATTCAAGCACCACAAAACTGTGGCATCAATGAAGATGAAGACAAGTGTCACACCCAAACTAGGATAGTCACTCCTTAATATCCAAAAGAGATCCAAGGTATAATAATCTTTCAATCAGATCAAACTTTTGGGAGATCAATTCTCGAATGTTTCAAACAGTCGACAAAAAAGAGGGTTACGTTCATAAAATTTTCCAAGAAAGTGGAGAAGCTTGGGAAATAGATCCCTTGAAAGTAAATCTTAGAAAGCAATTTGCTTACAAGTAAAAGCAGGAGCTTAGAAAATCAGCATCTGGTAACTTCATGCATGCCCCACTTTCTAAACCCATGCTACCTTTTTATTTTCCAAAAGGAAAATTGAACACCATCAAGAAGATCCAGAAATGAAGGCAAAAATCCGTTCCATCAATAACGGTGAAGGCTTTGATGGGCTTTTTCATGTGAAAACATCCGGAGAGGGATATGCATGGGGGAGATTCCGATGACGAATGTGAAACAGAAGAATGAGGGAAAGAGACTCAAAAAGAAAAAGAAAAGCTCCCACTAGAGATTTGGGAGAGTGACTAGGGTAGAGAGAGTGTGTAAATAAAGAGTGTATGACGGGAAAATAAAGTCGAATGCCAACTAACATTTTCCTTTATGTATACAATTTGAGAAAATTGGTTAGGAAATCAAAAATCATGGAGAAGTTTGAGTTGCCAAACCTCCGCCACTTTCACACACACACACAGGATCAAAAAAAAAAAAATCGAATTCGAGTACCATATTGGAAACATGATTTAAAGCACTCGGAGTGTAACGAAGATTCGCGAATGGATTACCACACAAGCACTCAGAGGGTCTCTTCGGGTTTAGGAGAACAAGAGTTCGAGCGGTGCGCCAGTGTCCTTACCGAGGAGGAGGAAGAGGTAGAGAAAGAGGAGCTCTGATGTGGCCAGGAGCATGTCCAGAGGGGAACCCAGTAGGCGACCATCTCGCCGTAAAGGAGACTACCCGCCCACGCACAACAGAGGAAAAGGGTCAGCCGGGAGAGGCTATGCATTGTCGACGTTAGACGAACATCCAACAACAATTTCCCCCGGCTCAGTTTCGCACTGGGATCGCTCAATCGTCTCCTCTTTCCGCTCCCGCGCCCCCCTCCCGATTCTGCCGTTTCTTTTTCTCTTTCGGTGGCATTTGGTTCGGGACCTTAATTAACCCAGCGATTTTTTTGTAAAATCTTTAATCCGTACGGTGCACCGTCTGTTAGTACTTTTTTTTCATAAATTGTGACTGAGTTATCTGACGAAAATATAAATAACATATTCGATTCTAACATCGTCCATTGTGCCACATTCAAATTACCCGACAAAAAATGTAAATGACGTATTTGACTTCTAACATCGTCAATTGTGCCATAGTTAAATGACCCGATTCATCTTAATTATCAGGTCATCCTGTCTAGAAGGGTGTGTAATGATAGTAAAAGACATAAAAATAGATAAATGAGATATTAAAGATAGAAATAAGTGCCAAAAATAACTTCAAAATTGGCAAAAAATTCTTTCGTGAGATATTTTTACATATTACGATAGATAGTATCTGACGAGTCTATATTCTCTCTCATTAAAATTTGGTGCACAAAAAATGGGATGAAAATATTTCATTTAGTTGCACTATAAATTTTATCATAATTTTAATCATTAGTATCTCAAAATTCATTCACACAAACTCAACCAAATAGACCTTTGACTGCAAAGGGATGGATGGGTAGAGTGGACAAAGGGGCGGCCATGAAGCCGGTAGATCTTGGGATGGGCCACGGTGACATTTGAGAATCAAGAGCATTGACTCTATCAATGGTTCGACGTCCGCTCATCACTCACGTGGGTTGGTCTGAAGATTTTTATGGGGAAACTTTTTTAAGTGAAAATTATCTTTATATATCTGAAATCATTCAAAAATATTCTTATATCCCTCTCTTCGTTGTATTTATCATAATACTCTTAAAATTCTTAAGAAGATAGTCATTGTATCCCTTCCCAATAGTAGAGGAGTAATTTTATGTTTAAGGATAGGGATGAGTTTGAGCTCTCTCTCCCTTGGGGCTCACGGCTGAGTTAACACTCTAGGCCTCCGGTAGTGGCCCGAGAGTCATGAGTTGAGTTAATAACCCAACTCTCCTTATGTCTGGGTTAGAGTTTATGCTCGATCTCACTCGAGGCTGGGGACTCGGGGCCGAGTTAATGCTCTAGGCCTCCGATGGTGGCCCAAGGACCTTTGGTCTAGTTAATACACGAACTCTCCTTTTGCCCGAGGTCAAGTTTATGCTCGATCTCATTCAGTGCTTGGGGTGAAGTTAATGCTCTAGGCCTCCGATGGTGGCCCGAGGGCCCTTGGATCAAGTTAGTACCTGAACTGTCCTTATGGTGGGGGTCGAGTTTATGCTTGATCTCACTCGGGGCCTGGGGTCTAGTTAATGCTTTAGGCCTCTAATGGTGGCTCGAGGGCCTTGGGTCAAGTTAATATCCGAACTTTCCTTATGCCATGGGTTGAGTTTATGCTCAATATCACTTGGGCTCAGGGCAAAGTTAACGCCCTAGGCCTCTGGTGGTGGCCCGGGCACCGTAGGTCGAGTTAATAACCAAACTCTTTTTATACTCAAGTTCGAGTTTATGTTTGAACTCACTCAGGGCTCAAGGTCAAGTTAATACTCTAGGCCTCCGATTGTGGCCCGAGGGTCGTGGGTCTAATTTATACCCAAACTTTCCTTATGCTCAAGGTCAAATTTATGTTCGATCTCACTTAGAGCTTGGGGCCGAGTAAATGCTCTAGGCCTCCAATGGTGGCCCGAGGGCCTTGGGTCGAATTAATACCTGAACTCTCCTTATGCTTGGGGTTGAGTTTATGCTCGATCTCATTCAGAGCTCGGGCCAAGAGCTCGGGCCAAGTTTATTACGAAAGTAGGGACGTAACCATGGGTAGCAAGCACATCCAAACACATGTAAAAAGGAATAGTCAAGGGTAAGGCCAAAGAGCTTGTGGAGTGGAAAAGCATTGTGACGGAGCGGCATAAGGAGCCGATTAATGAGAAAGGTGGCGGCAGAGACGGCGTCATCCCAGTACTATGGGGCACAGAGACAGACTTAAGGAGGGCAAGGGCGATTTCAACAATATGGCGGTGTTTATGTTCCACAACCCCATTTTGTTTAGGAGTGTGCGGATAGGAAACCCGATGAAGAATGCCTTCACAGTCAAGGTGACGACAATGAGCTTGTCATTCCCTGCCCCAGTCAGAATGAAGCATGCAAATATTTGTTTTGATAAAGTGCTCAGCATGGCACTTAAAGTGACAAAAAATATCAAGGAGATTTGACTTGTTACGCATGAGAAATAACCAAACATAATATCGAAATATATGGTGAGAGACGATAAGGGCGAGCCCCCAGACATCAGAAAAAATCAATTCAAGAGATGCATAGGACACAAAGGATGATGAACCAAAGGAGAGTTTTTGACTCCTAGCCTACATACAGGTAAAACAAATGACAGAAATGGGACTCTGAAATATAGGAAGACCGAATGTAGATAAAATGTTGATAACCGTCTTCAAGGCAGGGTGGCCAAGGTGCGCATGCCATGAAGATTAAGAGGCTCATTCACCAATAAAGGCAGTGGGGTGAGGGACATCAATGGCTCGCGGAAACTGTTGCAGAGAAAAATTGTCCCCTATTGACAATCCTTCACAAAACAATCAAACGGATGAAATTCAAAGATGACATTGTTGTCTTTTGTGAATCGATGCATAGAAAGAAGGCTTTTAGTAATTTTAGGAACAGAAGAGGGAAAAAAGGGGTGGGAGCACAGTTTTAGGTAAGTTAAGGATACGCAAACCTGTAAAATTATGGATCTGCACCGTGTTTGTGCCAATGTATGGGGTGGTGTTGGAGATTTGCATGTAGTCTAGTGTCGCATGGTGAGTCAGACTGGAGTCGGTATACCACCTAAAAGAGGGAGCCGATAATGGCAATGGAGGAGCCACCTATGAGGCCATGGAGATGTAGCATGTAGTGGTCGGCATAGCCCTAGCGGGGGGGGCATGAAGAGAAGCTAGGCAATGGTGCTGGGGTGGATGATGGACCACTGGGGAACGTTTGATTGAAGCGCTATGGGCACTCAAATCCTCGATGAACAACACCCAGACATATCTGACAGTGGTAACCACGATGCTTTCCACAACCGCGGCCGTGTCCACCACGGCGAGCATCCCACTCGACGAAGTCAAGTCCACCACGGGTGGTGGAGTTGATGGAGGGGAAGGTGGACTCCATGGAGAGCTTGTCTTGATGTTGGAGAAAGCTCTCATGGGCCAAGAGCATGATGTGGAGGGCTTGAAGAGAGATCAGGTCCGTGCAAGTAGTGACGGCGAGGATGAATGACTCATAAGGAGAGCCAAGACTAGCGAGGACCTACATGATCAAGTCAAACTCAGGGATAGGATGCCCAATGACTACAAGATTGTTGGTGACGGTCTTGATATCTTGGATGTAGTCGGACACAGATTGAGTGCCACAACAAATCAGTTGGAGCTCCGTATTTAACTATAGCACTCGAGTATATAAGTGTGATGTGATTCCCATGTGAATAGTATCCCACGTAGCCTTGGAGTTGTTGTAGCTGACCATGCAAGGAATAAGAGGCTCGGTCATGGAGGTAGGCAGGATGCTCAAGACCAATTGGTCCTTTCTCGCCTAGGCTTCATAGGCGGGATTGACAACAAGAAGCTAAGGGTTCTTCTCGTCGAGAATCGTTACTGAAGGGCTTGACTCGATGCCGTCGATGAGGCCCATGTGTCATTGGGATCCGAGAATGGCTTCCAGTTGAAGTTTCCCACAGAGGCAATTGTCATGTGTGAGCTTCATGTAAAGAAGTGACATGACGTGGCTGTTAGATGCAGCCCTCTAGAGGGAGCAACAATGGAGCAGCAGGTTGCAGTAGAGGAGGAGAGGGATCTGTAAAAGCGAGAGTGGTGGAGGAGGAGACGTTGGAGCCGCTCATGGTGAGGATGCTATGCATGGATGATGGTTGTTAAGCCCTTAGGGCTCTAAACCCATAAAGAGGAAGCGCGCACATAGAAACAAAGGAAAGAACAAGGATAGAGAGGCTGGAGAAGAAGGTCTGGGTGCTCTCATCGATGATGAGCCACTCTCGACGTGCGTTCTTTATATAATAGCTTATGTGCAATTGTTTACAAGGAAGGGAGTTCATATTTTTGGTATGAATTGATATACAAAGTAATCCCAGAATCCCCAATCGATTGATATGCTGTTTAGATGGCCTAATCTGGGAAGAGCCAACTCCTCCGGGTTTCTCCAATGGAGAGACCTACGTAGAATCGTCCACGCAATTGATCCCTACTTATCCGGGATAAGTGGTGTAGATGGATCCTTTATTACAACCTGCAGGAAAAAATGCAAGTACGAGTTGGGGTGCTAGACTGCCAACACAAAGCTTTCCAGCAACAAGACACTGAGGAGGCTGCGAGTGAGGGGAGGGAACGACCAAGTGGAGGGCTTTGAGATTGGACAATGGTAACTAATGGTTACTGGGAGTGAGGTTGTCTCCCGCAAGACGTGTATTCTTGATGCAGTTTACAATGCCTCCAACAATATGCTTGTCCGTACCCTGACACTTGCGAAGAGCGCCGTAGTGCAGGTCGATGCAACCCGTTCAAACAAGCGTTACCTCCAGCACTATGCATGGTGTCTACGAAGCAACAACAGTAGCCCATCCGCAGCTTATGCCAAGAAGGAAGGAGCGGAGGGTGATGGTGCTGCGGAGGATACAAAGAAAAGCAATAACATTACGAGGAAGATAGAGAAACATCAATAAGGCCGCAAACTTTGACCCACACACATATTGAGGAATAGTTTGGTAGTGACAGGTAGGGATGTCAATGGGTCGGATACGATATAGATATCCGTTAATTTATCGAAAAGAAGAATATTATTTATTTAACGAAACATACAGTTATCTAGTTGTCGATTAACATTGACATCCCCAATGGCAGGTAGTTGGCTACAATTTCATTCAGGCTCAGGCAATGTGGACGTGCTGAAGTGATGGGTGTATACGTTGGAGGGAAAATAACACGGAGAAGATTCGGAGGAATAAAGGGAGGGGTGTTGATACTGGCTAAAATCCTTTTCCCCTTCCCCGTAAACATGCTTAAGTTTCTTTCAACAGCATATGTTAGCTCCGGTAGCCATTTTCATGGTTTTGTTAAAACTGCGGTTGATCAAGCTACTTTCCTACACAACACCGAGTACGGATTGACATCTTTTTTTTTAAATTACATGATATTTTTTATGAGTTATTTATTTTTTGACTCCTATAATTTGTATTATATTAAGAATCGTCTTCCCCAATCCAACTATTTATTAATAAGCTACTCAATTCTTATAACCTTTATTAAAAAATCCCTCCCACTAACAATCGTTTAAAAAAGAACCTTTTGAGGGAATACTGACCATTATTTTTTATCCTTTCCTACTTTTCTCTCTCTCTCCATTCAAAAAAAAAAAGACGACGACAGTTGGGATGGAGGCCCCAACTGTTGGGGTGTTAGTCGAGGATGAGGACTACGGCTGTTAGGGTGACTGACGATGGCGACGACGATGGGACTAGAGCACTATCTAAACCCCCAGCGGTTCTTGGTCAAAGACGAGGGTTGTGCTAACCGACTACAGCGACCCCCTGCTGCAACAACTTATTCGCCCCCCTCCCCTCTCTCTCTCTCTCCCTGCATCTCTCCTTGTGCCCCCCCCCCCACCCCAAACCCGACGCCACCAATTTGTTTAATAATGTAATGTGGCATATGTCTAGACTTTAGTCTTGTACCTTTCCAGTGGACCCGGAAACCAAAGGGAGGGAGAGGTGACGAGGCGGCAAAAATGATCCGTAGTTTTAAAAATATGTTGGGATGAGATATATTTAGATAAATATTTATTATAATAAAATTATTTTAATAAACATTCTTTTTTGTAGAAAATGTTCCACTTGGATTTGACGGATAGGATATAGGAGGCCAATAGATGTCTTTCATCGTGTCAGGTAAATTGTTCCGTTCAATCAAAGTTTTGAGTAGAATAGTTCTGTCAAATGATGTGAGGACCAACAGAATCCCAACGTATAGTAATTAAAATAATACTTATTACACCAACCCCTTGATTACACCACCAAACAGTGCACTATTTTTTTTTTTGAAAATTTAATTTACGTAAAACTCACACCAAACTATCTTCATGTAGACCCCATACCACCCCTCCCCCTCTCCAAGAAAACTAAAAAACCTCAATTTTTGCACCATTCATAAGATCTTTTTTATTTGACTGCCACGTCCCAGTAAATGAGGACTGGGGACTCAAGTCAAAATAAATTGACATAGATCTCACGTTAAAAAAATTAAAAAAAAAAATTTAAACATGAGAACATCTTTTTTGGAGTAACCGGTTTGAGAACATTAAACATGAGAACATGTTTGAACTAGTTGTGCAAAATTAAATTAAAAATTTTTTATCCATCGCTGAGCTTCACAATTAAGGGGGACGGTGTAGTAAACATTGCTCATAATATTTCACAGCAAGGGTTGTTGAATCCCACCCGGTTCAAGTATCCAGCGTGAGACTTCATCAGGTTTACAGAAAAATATGCAAGCAATAGCTGGGAGAACTCTGATTTCTATTAATTCGAAGTGGAGATGGTCAAAAAAACTAAATTGCATATATACCGAACAAATTTGCTAAAGCGAACTGGTAACATAAATTGTCATGGCTTAATAGTCATTTACGTATTAAACAACATCACACACACACACACACACACACATACACACACACACAGAGAGAGAGAGAGAGAGAGAGAGAGAGAGAGAGAGAGAGAGAGTATCCCCACAACCTAAGACAGACAAAGTGCCAAGGTACAAAGCACTACAAACGAAATGCACACAACATCTGATTCAAATCCCTAACCGTGGAGGCCTCGCAGAATTCCATGAGCATAGCCCCCAACCATTACAAAAGACACGAGGGAGATAACACCAGCAGGAAACATCTTCCCGGACTTCCTGAAGCGAGAGCCCATAACCGCCAACAGCGTAGCTGACAGACCTGCTCATGAATGGATGAACCAGCCATTAGTTCTGCTTACGTTGTAAAATATACTTCATACACACACAATCGAAAGTGCATTCTCACCGAGGCCCAGAGATGATGCAAACGCCGGTCTTACTGGCAGTTGCGTGTACACAAAATACAATAGTAGCGCTGATAGACCTCCGACAGCTAATGACTTCTGGCTGCCACCTTTGAAGTACCCCATGAGTCCACCGACTGACAAGGAATAAATTCATACTTCATATGTGCCCACAGATGCATGATAGCCGAATTCAATATCGGGTGTGAAAACTCATAATAGAAAGTGCGGGCCTATTTGTCTAAATTCTGGTTCAATTGGTACACCCCTCATTCCACGGCCAGAATACACTAAGACTGAAGGCTCAGCATGAAAATAGTCTTCACATTGCACAACTAGTTCAAACATGACAACGGCCAATACAGAAAATAACAACATTCTGTTCCACAAGATTCAAGGATCCACATCATAGAGCAAGTTGTGAAAGACACGCCATCCGAAGCTCTATCTAGTTATATCATGTGTTCCTCAGACAACTGATCCAATATGAGCATGAAATAATAGGGCACCACAGACGTTAACATGATAGTCGTTCATTCTTTAGTGAGAGATAACTAATATGTCATGACACTACTTTAAATTCATAATTCCATCAACCATTTGGCAATTGTTTCACGAGGAAAAATAACGAAAAGAATTAAGATGTTCATTTGTTGAACAAAGATGCACATTTGTTTAGCTATTTAATCAGCATGTACCTCAGACGCCATCTGAAGCTCTATCTAGTTATATCATGTGTTCCTCAGACAACTGATCCAGTATGAGCATGAAAGAGGGCACCACAGACGTTAACATGATAGTCGTTCATTCTTTAGTGAGAGATACCTAATATGTCGTTACTCTACCTTACATTCATAATTCCATCAACCATTTGGCAATTGTTTCACGAGGAAAAATAACGAAAAGAAGTAAGATGTTCATTTGTTGAACAAAGATGCACATTTGTTTAGCTATTTAATCAGCATGTACCTCAGACAACGCCATCTGAAGCTCTATCTAGTTATATCATGTGTTCCTCGGACAACTGATCCAGTATGAGCATGAAATAGGGCACCACAGACGTTAACATGATAGTGGTTCATTCTTTAGTGAGAGATACCTAATATGTCATTACTCTACCTTACATTCATAATTCCATCAACCATTTGGCAATTGTTTCACGAGGAAAAATAACGAAAAGAATTAAGATGTTCATTTGTTGAACAAAGATGCACATTTGTTTAACTATTTAATTAGCATGTACATGATTAATTCTGCGCTTTAAGTTTATCAGACGATTTAAGATCCTTGCACTAGACATTTTCCCACCAACGGTAGTCAGTGTTTATTTATATCGACATAAAGTCTGGAAACCTTTGATTAACCACCAAAGAACATCTTTTGTCTTGATATCAGTTGTGATGCTGAGGATTTTATCTAATGGTCAGGATCTCAATGATGGCCCATTAAAGATACATATGTAATTTGGATTACAATCGATCTTTCAAGACCTTTACATTTATCCCAATTCTATAATCAGATCTTCGAGTTTACAACTAGTCGTAATCCAACCTTGAATTTGCTTTAGTCTTCAGTTGGACCTTTAAATTGACTTCTATCACAATCGAAACTTTGGATTTGCTCCTGTCCCTGATCAGATGGTTGGATTTGAATTATATCACGATCGGACTATCGGATTTGACTCCAGCCACGTTCTAACCATTGGACTAGTTCTTGATCAAGATCTGACCGTTGACTTCAGATTTCATCACGATCAGAACGTTAGATTGTCAATATGATCATTATTGGACCGTCAGAGTTGCTTCATAGTCATGATCACTCTTTTGATCGTGATCGAACCCTTAAGTTGACTTGATGTCTATAAATGACATTTTCGCACAAGGCGGGGTATATTTGAAATTTCTAACCTTTTTTAGTTATTACTCTAATTTTTCACCAACTCCGCCATGGCCAGTCCAAGTCCGGATGAGAAAGGAGGGTTTGTATTAGGTTGACAGCCAAAAGTAAAAATTTGTCACATCTACTATATGAATTCTAATCTAATTACAATTTGTGCTAATGCTAGAGCGTCTCCCGGAAACGACGCGTTACATCGGAACTCAGATGAAACGATAAGTGAGCAAGGCTAGCTAGGGCGTTCCCCATAAGTGACGCGTCACAATAACCCCCGATTGCGGTGTCAAATAGGCAAGAGTTTCCGTGTGAGGTTGGACGATCATTGGTAAAAAAACTAGTCCAAAAGCATAGGATCCGTTTAGCTACTTGGAATATAGGAACTTTAACGGGCAAGGATTTAGAGTTGGTTGAGTTAATGAAAGATAGGAGGGTTAGCATAACTTGCCTGTAAGAAACTAGGTGGAAAAGACATAAAGCTAAAGATATTGATAGATTTGGTATATGGGTAATAGTAACTCTAGAAATAGTGTTACTATACTAACAGATAAAAGGTTAAAAGATATGTTAGGTCCCGTAGTGCAGGAAGACGGATCTAGAGGGAGGTGAATAGATCCCTCTATAAAAAATTTGTCCAATTTAAAACACAAACTCTCCACAACGGAAACTAACACTTAGGCACGGCGTAGATTTACCAAGAGGCAATAGATGGACATTAAGAATTAAAAGTGGCTTGAGTATCTAAACTCAACTTAGCTCTTAGTGTGTGTAAATTAAATGTGTGAGCAATTGTTAAAGCACAAGAAGTGTAATAGATAATGACCAGCTCACAGTGTGTGTGATTCTTCAAACAAAACAAGGAGTACAACTCTGAAGAACAAATTCCTGTGAATGGGGTAGAAGATAAGGAACCAATCGCACAATGCAAACCACTACATAGAGAATTTTAAAGGTGGCTTGGGATCAAAACGGGCTCCCTACGTCCACCCCTCACTCAACTGAGTGAGGCTTCACTGCTGAAAAACTAACACGGGGATAAATCCCCACACACACGAAGCCAAGCTCCAACACACACACGCAGGACGACGCATGTACATACACACGTGAGAAAACTCCCAACCACACACAGGGAACAATCCCTAAAGACAAGCACACGCTGTAGAGACGCAGCAACACACGGGGATGAACCCCGAAACAAGTACACACGCTGCAGACCGCGACAAACCAAACACACTCGGATGTGCACACTCCAAACACACACAGTAATTGTCGTTGTTTATACAAATATATCTGTCAAGATGACAACAAATAACACATCATTTTTCAGATATATCAATAGAAAATTCTGCAGGAATAGTTTTCCCCTTTAGATGGCTCCACCCGATGCTTGAATAGCCGCGAGGATGATAGGACGACGATCTACGCAGCACAATCTGTTCAAAACACGATCCGAATGAAGAATCTTGGCTTCAGCAGCATGGGGAAGCGAGCTCCTCTCATCTTCCTCTTATTCTTCTTCTTCTCTAGCCTCTCTAGCACCAAGAGGACCCATTTGAACCCCGAAAACGCAATCAAAACGCAAAATCCGGCTCACACCCCAAAATCACACATTTTAACCCCGGCGGGAAAATAAACCTTCTTGGCTCGCCTCAGGCTACCAAACTCGCGGGAAATGATATACAGGGGTTAAGGATCCGTCCCCCTACCTCCATCGAAGATTCCGCGCGTCGAGGATGCCGATCCGCCAAGAATACGCCGCACGAACCGTCGCGACGCCCCAAACTCGCGGCCGAGCTTTGTCGCGCCTCGATCCTCGCCCATCCTTGCCCGCTCCTCGCCCGCGTCGCCTCCACCTCGCCCCCACCTCGCTTCGTCGGCCGTCGGAGAAGAGAGGGGAGAGGGAGAGAATGAGAGTGAGGAGGAGAGAGGGGATTTATATATAGAAAATCCATAAAATTCAAAAAATATAGAAAATAGGAAAAAATACTCCCCACGATCCTCGAAAAACGCACAACGCGTTGGTAACGTCCCGAAGTCGGAGAGCACAACAGTTCACCCTACACGGGGTTCCAAAGGCTCGCCAGAAGAAAACACGCGTAAACCACAAAACTCAATCCGAGACCCACAAAAGCGATCCGAAACCCACGGATCCTGATCCGAAAAATATCTGAAAGATCCAGGACGTTACACAAGCTGTCTTATATGTCTACCATTTACGATACATTATGCTAGGTATGATCCAAATATAGAACAATGTGGCATAACATTGCTCCTTTATATCTTCTTTACTTATAACTTAGCCATCATATGCATGGTTATAATTATTAGTAATCAAACTTTTCATAGATCTAACTTAAATGAGAGCTCAGGCACATCACAAAGAATTTTGTAAGACTATAAATTAATGTAAACATGTCAGATTGTGATGCCTAAAGCAATTATAATATTATAACCTTGGTTAATGATAATTTCCTTATCACAATCATCGTCATGTGGGTCATCTTTTGTATTTTTCTAAGTTTAAGCCAAGTTTTAACTGTGCTCAGAGTTCCCTTGGTTATGTACTAATTATACAAAACATGCATAAATGTCATCGCTATCACTATTCTAATCGTTAACACATTAATTATCATTGGCATCATTAGCCTTTCCTAAGTTTTCAGCAAAATAAATAATTAAGGAAAGCATAAATCACAAGATAAGCAAAGCTTAATAATGGTGGTTTCCATAAACGTACTTGCATGATTTATTAAACATTCCCCCATTCTTTACATAGTCATTAACCTTAATTACCATAACATATTTAGATAAGAAGATTATTTAAGAAACCAGTCTAACAGGGTCTCCCCCCTATGTGATCGTTATCCCTAACCACTAAATCTTAATCATAGAAGAAAATGAATGTAGGAGCTAATAGGTAGCATCTCAGCTTTGGCCCAATGATCCTACAGCTGCATGGGTTAGCCAAAGCAATTCAAGCAGAATGAAATTTTTTGAAAGTGCAAACAGAATGAAATTGACGTCAACTGAGTTTTATCGGTTTCCTTTGGTTTGATTTTGGAGATTCTTTGATTTAGATTGGTTTGGAAAAGCTTTTCTTCCAAACCAAACCAAACCAAACCAAATGGAGATGTGGTCTCCCCCAGTTCGTGATTGAATTCTGTCGTATGATCTGCACTGTGTTGTTTAACATTTCTTTCAATGAATGGAAGCCTTGTGATCACCTTCCAAAAATATCTAGAATCATAATCCAAGAAGTATCAATCATATTACAAGTCACAAATCAGTAGACAATACAAACATGTGCAACCTGCCAAATGACATATGGCACACCCAATTTGAGAAGATGGACCATAATAGATTGGGTTTTCTAGATTTTAGCCCCAAAAAAGGTCTTATTAAAATCATAAGATTAGTCTGATGGTGGGTTAGGTATGAAGTAAAGATCTATGGTTCCATTCTTTATTCCATGAAGACACCTATAAATAAAGAAAAAAAAGAAAGATCAAAGCCAACAAAGCAATGATTATATTACAACAATTATGACTCGGAGGACATGTTATTCAAGATTTAAGTTGATGACTATGAATTCTCAAGAACTAAGACTAAGAGATGACAAGGCCTAAAGATGACCCATGATAAAGTCAAACTAGTATGAAATAAATAAGCGCCTTAAAACTGGGTTCAGACGGCGTTGTTGGACACGGAAAAAATCTAAATCGACTCTTATCGTAGATAAAAGGTAAATTTTCGTTCTTTTTGAAGAGAGACATCCCCCTCTCAATATAGAGGGTGATTCCGTGTGTGCGTATAGTATCAGACGATTTGGGTTCGAGTGCTGGACCTCTCCCCACTGACCGTAGTCAGTGTTGATTTACATCGGCCTAACGTCCGAACACCTTTGTTTGACTGTCAAAGGAATCCCCAAGATCCTTTACAAGGTTCTGATGTTGAGGGCAAACTCTCTTGAAGAGCTCATGATGTCCACTCATTCACCACCAACCAGCAGAAACGACTGAATCAGGACTAGGTCTGAGTCAAACCCTAGGATTTAAGAATGGGAACGCAAATATGCAGAAGCCATAGGCATTTTTGAAGTAAAGGAAAGTTTTCTTGACCCCGAGGGTATTTTGGTAAATTTACCAACCCAGGGGTATTTTGGTAATTTTCCAGGCCAGGGGTACTTATGAAATTTCTGAGCTAGAGTGGAAGTAAAACTAGATCCCTAACTCCCCAAGGCGTTGAGGCTCTTTTTGGAGGGTTTTGGGAGGCTACTAGGCCATTTCTAGGTTACAGGGGTATTTTGGTAATTTTACCTTACCCTGTACCTGGGTTATAGGTAATACCCGAATGCGAGACTGAGCTGACGATATTCCTGGACCAAAAGAATGACAAAGGGTTTCATAGAAAGTATGTCTCTGTCAATTTGGCTGAAGGAAGGGTATATATGCAAATTTGGAAAGCCAAGGATTTCCATGTAATTTTCCCTCGAGGATACACATGGAGCATGCTGAGTGCTTTTATAATTCCATATGAGTACAAAAGTTGTCGGCGGATTGTCGACTGTACAAATGTCCACTTTAGAGTGGGAGATAGGGACGTAGTCCCAATTACAAAAGATTACAGGGTATAACTGTAAATTACAGGACTTCGGTCTTTTACAGTCCCGGGAAAGATATTTTTATAATTTCGCCATTATAGGGGCAGAAATACAAGACTTAGTCGTCCCGGGACGTAAAGACTTACAAACATGGCCCGCTGAGGGGCGTAATTACAGACAAAGCCTGCTGAGGGGCATAAACGTAAATATACCTCGTAGGGGCATAAGTACAAGGCCCGGGGACTTACTCCACGCGGGCCGAAACAAACGAACAAAGGCTTCAAGTGTCTTCCGTAGGTTGTCACTTGTGCCTTCTCTCTCTCCTTCTTCGTTGCCTTCTCCAAAGGGTCCTTAACAACCACGCCCACGTAGGGGCATAACGACAAAACCCACGTAGGGACATAAATACAAAACCCACGTAGGGGCACAACAACAACGCCCACGTAGGGGCATAATGACAAAGCCCACGTAGGGGCATAATGACAAAGCCCGGGGTGTAACATCCCCAAATAAGCCAAGACAACGAACAAGAGATTTCTCCTTGCCACAGACTCTAAGTCTCTTCAAGAAGCATCCTCCCCTCCTTCCCAAAATGGGACCCCATAGGGGCTATTTATAGAAGGTAGGGGACCGGCCCAGGGTGGGTCGGACCCGGGCGGGTTAAGACCACCCCGGGCAGGTCACTCTCCCTTTTCTTCTATTTCTTTTTTTTTCTTTTTTTTTGACGTGGACAGCCGCGGGCCTGCCCTGCCCCGGGCGGGTCCGCCCGAGGTGTGCAGGCCCCGGGCAGGTCCGCCAGGGGTGGGCAGACCCCGGGCGGGTCTGCCCCGCCCGCGCGCGGCCTCGGGGGAACCCGCCCGGGGGTGATTTACCCCGGGCGGGGTTCCCTCTCCCCGGGTGGTTTTTTTTTTGGCGCAAAATTTGCTTCCAACAAATGCCCCCCACGGAACGTTCGTCAAAGCCGGGGCGGAGGCGGACGGTCCGTGCCCTCTGTAGAGCTGCACCTTACTGCTTCATTGCTTTCCAGAAAGCTGAGGGTTGATGCTGGCTTGCCTCGGAGAGGCTTGTTGTCCCGGAGTTGATGTAGGCCTGCTTCTGAGAGACTTGTTGGCCTAGAGTTGATGGGGGCTTGCTTCTGAGAGACTTGTTAGCCCGAAGTTGACGGGGGCCTACTTCTGAGAGACATGTTGGCCCGAGTTGATGTAGTCCTGCTTCTGAGAGACTTGTTGGCCTAGAGTTGATGGGGGCTTGCCTCGACGAGTCTTGTTGGTCCGACGTTGATGTAGACCTGCTTCTGAGAGCCTTGTTGGCCTAGAGTTGATGGGGGCCTGTCTCGAAGAGACGCATCCATTTGAGTCGTCGTTGATTGACTATTGAGCTGTGATAGCTGGAAATCAACATTGGCCGACCCTTAGGGGTGCGTTGACCGAAAGTCGTGGTGCTGGCTGACCACTGAGATGCCACTGAAGACGTGTCGGCTAATCGCTGAGGTGTGTAGCCGCAAATTAAAGCGGGCTAACTGCTGAGGTGTCGCCAAAGATGTACCGGCTAACATCTGAGGTATAGCCGAACATGTTGATGTGTCGGCTGACCGCTGAGATATGTCGCCGAATATTGAAGTTGGCTACTTGCTGACTTGTGATAGCCAAGGTTGATGTAGACCAGCCCTTAGGGCATGTTGGTCTGGGTAGATGTTGGCCGTACATGGGCTGAGGCAACCCCTTTCTTTGCTTTAACTTCAGCTAGTGAGGCTTCAAAGCTGCTTCAGAGTTTTCTGACCCTTGGGATTGAGTGGCCGAATGGTCCTCAACTTGGTGTAGCATTGCCAGATGCATGCATTTGGGTCTCCCTTGGGACGCCTGGATGACTGAGCTTGCGTCTTTATGGGAGGAGTTCGCCTGCCTTCACGCTATTCAAGAACGGAGGAGGAGGACTCGGTTGATGATTCAGCAGGAGCAACAACAGCTTTGCAAATTTCGGGCGGCCCAGGCCGAGGTGGGCGCCCTAGTCGAAGCCGCTTACGAGCGCGAGCAGGTGGCCTCCCACAGAGTGGAGGAATTTTTGTGAGGGGTCCATGGGACCGAGAAAGAGCGCAGTCTTGAGCGTGTTGATGTAGATCCTCTACCGTAGGCTTGAGGGGCGTAATGAGGAAGCTCTTCAGAGTAAGACTCGCCTTGCCGAGCTGAGGAGGAGCGAGTCTAGTGCTTGATAAGCCTTTTCTTCTTCTTCTTTTTTTTCACTTTACCAGCCCTACCGCCCTTTCGGGTTTTCACCAGGACTGGCCCCCTTTAGCTTTTTCCAGTGTGCCCTTTCGGGTTTTCACACCGAGGGGTACCCATTTTTGCCTAAGGCGCCCTTTCGGATTTTCACCTTAGCCGGGTCAAAGCCTTTTTGCCCTTGATTGCTCTTCTAACAGAAACAACCAAGTCCGCTGGGGCCTCAATATTTTTAACCCCGTTTTTTTTTTTTTTTGATCCTATAATGCCAAAAGGCGAGGAAAAGGTGGCACTCCCGTAGGGACGTGTGTGCCGCAGAGGTAGGACAAGTGGATAGATTTGATTGTCCGGGTGGGACGAATGAATCAAATCTGTGAGCTGAAAGGCGAAAAGGGTTGGTAGCCTGAGAGGGCGTACTGAAACCGAACCCAAGAGGATAGAAACGAGCCAAAGGGCGTAATGGGTTGGCAGCCCGAGAGAGCATACTGAGGCCAAGCCCGGTGTGACAAGATGGGTGGATTCGACTGTCCCAGTGGGACGCAATTAGCCAAATCCAAAACCGAAAGTTGACCGGATTAGCAACCCGAAAAAGGTGTGCATATGCCAAGCCCGGTTGGAACAAAAAAGGAGTTGGTTTAACAATCCGAAAGGGACATGAGGGTTAAACCTAGAGGCCGATAGGCGGGATGGGTTGGCAGCCCGAGAGGGCATACATAGGCCAGACCCGAAGCGATGACAGGAAGGGATTCGACAGCCCGGGTGGGACGTATAAGTCAAATCCGTAAGCCGATAGGCAAATAGGGTTGGCAGCCTGACGAGGGCATGTCGAGGCCAAGCCCGTAGGGACAAAGGAGTAAACTTAACGATCCCGGTGGGATATATGAGTCAAGTCGAGATGGGTTGACAGCCCGAAAGGGACATGCAGAGGCCAGACCCAGAAGAAGAGAAAGGGTGGATTTGACAGCCCTAGTGGGACGTGAGAGTCAAATCCGACAGCCGATAGGCGAGATAGGTTGACAGCTCGAGAGGACATACTGAGGCCATTCCCGATGGGACAAACATAGGTTTGACAGCCCTAGTGGGACGTGAAAGTCAAACCCGAAAGCCGACAGGCGAGTAGGTGGGTTGGCAGCCCGAGAGGACATGCTGAGGCCAGACCCAGTGGGACATGTGCCAGAAGGCATGATGGATTGGCAGCCCGAGAGAGCATACTGAGGCCAATTCCAAAAAGAAAGGTGAGCCGAAGGCATAGTGGGTTGGCAACCCGAGAGAGCATACTGAGGCCAATCCCAGAAGGAAAAGTGAGCCAAAAGGCATGATGGGTTGACAGCCTGAGAGAGCATACTGAGACCAATCCCAAGAAGATAAGATGAGCCGAAAGGCATAAAAAGTTGGCGGCCCGAGAGAGCATACTGAGGCCAGTCCCAGTGGGACAAGAGAGTAAATGGGTTTAACTGCTCAGAAGAGACATGTGAGGTGAACCCGGAAGCCGATAGGCGGAATGGGTCAGCAGCCCGGAAGAGGCATGCATAGGCCGAGCCCGATGGGACAAAGTATGACACCGTCAGAATGCCAGTGGGACTAGGTGTCATAGGACGACATGTAAGGCGTAGCCATGGCATCACTATGATGTTTTTGGTCGAGATGGGGTGAAGTCATTGACATAGAGCCACCCAATGAATAGACAGAGCGAGGATTTTTTTTTCACATTACCAACCTCACCGCCCTTTCGGGTTTTCGCCGAGGCTGGCCCCCTTTAGCTTTTTCCAGTGCGCCCTTTCGGGTTTTCACACCGAGGGGTTGCCCATTTTTGCCCGAGGTGCCCTTTCGGGTTTTCACCTCGACCGGGTCTGTGGCCTTTTTACCCCCAGCCAACCGTTGAAGGCTGACTGAGTCTGCCGGGGTATCAGTATTTTTAACCCCTCCTTTTTTTTTTTTGAACCTTCACTGAGGAGAGGTATTGTCCTGTGAAGACTGCTGCAGAAACTCTTACGGTGGTGCATGGTAGAGCTTCATATGCTTGCCATTGAGAGGAGGGAAGGGATTGGACCGTATAGGCCCCTCCTTCGTAGACCTTCTGGATGACGTAAGGCCCACGACAATTGGGCTGGAGTTTGCAGCTGGATCTTCCCGCGAGAACCTCCTTTTCTTTGACCATGACGAGGTCACCTTTCTTGAACGCCCGTTGCTTGACCAACTTATCATAGGCACGTGTCATGCGGGCTTGATACACTTGTAAGTGTTTGTAGGCTTTGAGCCTTTGACCTTCAAGGTTGGACAATTTCTCGAGCCTTCTTTCAATTTCAGATTGGTCTTGACCTGGCAATCCGGCGTGCACAGCAACGCGGTAAGATGCTAGCTCGATCTCCACAGGGATCACTGCTTCAGCTCCATAGACCAAAGAGAATGGGGAGCAACCCGTGGGGGTTTTGTAAATAGTCCGATAGGCCCATAGGGCTTCGTGGACCTTCTCACTCCAATCTCGCTTACGGCCACCTACTATCTTGGACAGTAGCTTGCAGAGGGTTTTGTTGAAAGCTTTGGCCAATCCGTTGGCTTGGGGATTGTATATTGATGACGTCCTCCAGTCAATATGGAATTTGGCCGCCAAAGCGTAAATAGTTCTGTTCTTGAACGGCGTGCCGTTATCGGATATAATCCGACTGGGGTGCCGACTCTGTATATAATGTAGTGCCACACAAAACGAGCAACTACCACCCCCGTAATTTCCCGTAGCGGAATGGCTTCCGCCCACCTGGAGAAGTAATCAGTGGCAGCAAGTATGAACTTGTGCCCCTAGGACGATGGTGGGAATGGTCCCACAATATCCATACCCCACTCTACAAATGGCCAAGTAGGCGCTGTTGGATGGAGCGGGTTAGGTGGCCGCCGAGGGACCGGGCCAAATGCTTGGCATTGATGGCATGTACGAGCGTATTGATTGCAATCTTCGTACATGGTGGGCCAGTAGAACCCTTTGAGCTTGATGTTATTTTTCATCTTAACTCATGCCTGGTGAGCTCCACACAATCCGGAGTGAATCTCATGTATGACAGTCTTCGCTTCCTTAGGTGAAAGACACCGTAGGAGGACTGATCGGTCCTTTTCATGGACGAGCCTGAAGAGCAGACCGTCAATCAGTTGGTAGGATGTCGCCCTGCGTAGCAGTTGCACCCTCTGTGCCCGATCAGGAGGGAGCCAGCCGTTCTTTATCTTTATGATCGGCTCACGCCAATCTTCTTCTTCGGGAACAATCTCCTCTTGAATGTTGTCGACCCCATACACAGTGAGGCCAGATTCTTCGTCGAGCACATTTGGCATGAGCCTCCGGTGTCTGACTGTAATATTCAATTCTCCCTCAGGCGGGAGCTTTAGGGCTGCTGCCAACTTTGCAAGAGCATCAGCCTGGGAGCTGCTGCCTCTGGGGACATGGCCTATTTCAAATAGGTAAAATTTTTCTTTGAGCCTCATGACGGCTGCATGGTAAGGGACGAGCTCCTTCTTCCGGACGTGATAGACGTCCAGTACTTGTCGGATAACGAGCTGAGAATCCCCGTACACTTTGATGCACTTGATGTCCATCTCTAGTGCCAGTTGAAGCATAATAATCAACGCTTCATACTCTGCCTCATTATTAGTCAATAACTTCATGAGAGCGCAAGAGTTGTAGAGGATACCGCCTTGTGGAGACACAAAGACTACCCCCGCACCTGAGACATAGTCCGTAAGGCCACCGGCCCTTTTGATTGTCCGAGAGGCACCATCAAAGTATAACTCCCAATGTGGGAGATCAAGGGTGAGGACGCCTGGCTATAAGGGGTTACCCATCTGTGGTGGGACTTTTTCAGAATGCTCCGTAATAGCTTGAGAAGGCACTAACACCTCTTCATCGGGTAGCTCAAAGTTGAGTGGCGAATCTTCTGGCACAGGGTGTGCGGCTAAAAACTCCACCATCCCTTGTCCCTTAATCGCCTTGCGTGGGACGAAGGTGATGTCAAACTCCATGAGGATAAACGCCCATCTGCCGAGTCTACCAGAGAGGACAGGCTGGCATAGCAGAAATTTGAGTGGATTGCATTTTGAGATGAGCTCCATCCGGTGAGCTAGGAGATAGTGCCTCAGTTTCCTGACAGCGAACACCAGAGCTAGGCACATCTTTTCCATGGGAGTGTACCGATGCTCAGGCCCGATCAATTTACGGCTGAGGTAGTACAGCGGCTGCTCCTTGCCCTCATCGTTGACCTGGGCTAGCAGCCCCCAAAGAGGCATCCATGGCAGCAATATATAAGATAAGGGGCTTCCCTCTGACAGGTGCCCCTAAGACAGGAGGAGTCAATAGATACTCCTTGATTTACTCGAAGGCCTTCTGACAGTCTTCATCCCATATGAAGGGTGCCCCTTTCTTCATCAGTCTGCCGAAAGGTAGACATCTTCCTGAGAGGTTAGAAATAAACCGCCTAATATAGGCGAATCTTCCCTGAAGAGATCTGAGCTCTGTCAAGTTCTTGGGCGGAGGTAGCTCCTTGATAGCTCTGATTTTGTCAGGATCTATCTCTATCCCCCGGTATCTAACGATGAAACCGAGGAACTTGCTGCTGGAGACCCCAAAGGCGCATTTCATCGGATTCATCTTAAGCTGGTATTGTCGGAGTCGCTCGAAGACTCGACGCAGATCAGCTAAGTGATTAGCCCGCCTTCTTGACTTAACGACCAAGTCGTCGACATAGCACTCAACAACATCATGCAACATCTCGTCGAAGATCTTGGTCATTGCCCTTTGATATGTTGCTCCGGCATTCTTCAGACCGAACGGCATCCTTTTGTAGTTGAAGATCCCCTTAGGAGACCGGAAAGCCATATGGTCTTTGTCCTTGACGGCCATGCGGATTTGATTATAGCCCGACGACCCGTCCATAAAAGACAAAGCTTCGTGACCAGTGGTCATATCAACCATTGTCTCAGTGATTGGGACAGGGAAGTCGTCCTTTGGGCATGCCTTATTCAAATCCCTGAAGTCGATGCAGACTCGGACTTGGCCATTCTTCTTCTTGACGGGGACGATATTGGCGAGCCACACAGGATACATGCAAGGCTCTATGAAGTCCACGTTGAGCATTTTGTCAACTTCAGCATTGACCTTCAGCTCCAGCTCATGGCGCATATGCCTTTGAGCTTGCTTGACTGGTTGAAAGTATTGCCAGCGCATGTTCGGCCACCGAAGGATCAAGTCCGGGCATTTCTTTGTAAGTCCAGGCGAAACAATCCCTGAACTCTTCTAGGAGCTGTCGATACAACTGCTTTTCTTTCTCACTGAGGAGAGCACTTATGAAGGTGGGACGATGGTCACTTTTGCTTCCGAGATTAAACTCGATCAATTCATCCACAGTTGCTTAGCCACCGTCTTCAAGCTCCGGTGGAGCTAGTTGGAGGTCGACGAAGTCTCCCTCATCATCAGTGTTGGCTTCGTAGACTTCAAATTCTTCGAAGCACTCTTGCTCATGGCTTGAAGTCAAAGGGCTTACTTTGTCCTGCTGATGGTTAGCAGACTGGGGTACTCCTCCCTCTGAGGGGTGGTCGTTATTGACTCCTGATGAAGGTGATAATGTGGTAGACACATCAACGGACTCCCTTACAGAGTCATCAATCTTAGGCTCAGCTTCCGCTTGTCTGTGATGGAGAGGTAGCAGTCCTATGGTGTTGACTGCAAAGTGGACCTCAAAATCCGTCTCCTGGTCATAGCCAAGACCCCTTGTATCTTGGCGGGAGAAGGGAGGCTGCCCGCGGACCTGCGGAGGGTTCCATAGTTGATGGAAGTATGCCGCTCGCGTGGGGTCCAGAGTTTGCGGGATGTGCTGCTTTTTACACATTTCCTTGATGTACTCTGGCATATCGTCCATTTCCTGGACTGGCTCTGGCACCACATCGGCGGGAGTATCCCAGCCGAAATGATCTTCAGGAGGGCACGGTGGGACTAAATCACCTTTGTAAAAGATGATCGGCTTGTCCCTCTTGCCTTTGTTGCGTCTCCTTCTCCGTTGATAGGAGACTGTAAAGGTCTTCAACTGTTCCACCTCTTGTTCTTTCCATTGGGACAAGAGTTGAAGGCACTTAGGCGGTAAGAAGATACTCCCGTCAACGACCCGACTGATGAGGTTGGCTTCAAAGTCAACACTTCGCCTTTCTGGTTGAGTTGGCTTGGAGGCGGCACTGAGGCTCAGCTTGTGCAGCTCTACCATGTCTTGGTTGACAGTGAAGAGCTGCCCTTCTTCAACTTCAGGGTCCACCTTTTGCTTCCCTTTGTCTTTTAAAGGCTCGGGGATTGTTAAAGTAGACTTCTCAAAATATAGTGAAGCATCGGCCAGATGGCACTCATTGGGATGGAACGGGGCCTGGTCTGCGAAGACCGTATGTTGTTCCCCTTCCTTGGCATATTTAATGCACTGATGCAGGGTTGAAGGAACAACCCAGTTCTCATGAAGCCAGGGTCTTCCAAGCAGCATCTTGTAAGATGTGTCGGAGTTGATGATATAAAATGTCGCCTGAGTGACGAAATCGCCCAAAGCTAGCTTGACTACAACCCGACCAAGCGCTTCCTCGGAACCCTGATTGAATCCCGAGATCTTGAAGTCGGTCACCTTTTGCAAATAAGGTGCCAAGTATAGAGACTTGAAAGTCTTCAGAGGCATGATGTTGACGGCTGCTCCGGCGTCCACCAGGATGCGATTCACATCATGTCCATTGATCGTCCCCCTCATATATATGGGGCGATTATGACACGGAGAGGACATCAATATGTCTTTGTCCGTGAAGGAGATGTTGGCTGTGAGTGCTTCATATGCCGGGGCTTGCAACTCTGCAACATGGGCTTCATATGCCTCCGGGTCTTGGGGTATCTTGACAAGAGCTTCTCTGAGATCTTTGCTCCAGGCAATGGCTTCCCAAATGGTGACATTTGTTGGGAACCGCTTCATATGATGAATGATTTTGCGGTCCGCCCGAGCACGGGTCTTGTCAAATGGCGGGATGATCTTTGCCAGGGTCTTCGGCGCCTGGCGGGGCTTCTCCCGCTTAAAAGGGCGCTCCTCCGTATTCTGACCTTCCGCATCTTCTTGGAACAACGGGGCCAAAGATTCCTCTGGAGGTGGCAAAGGCCCATCATGCTGGTCTTCATTAGAAGGACCTGCCGGGCTTGTAGTCTCGACCCTGTTGGAGGGGCCGGCTTGCTCTGACGCCTCCTCGCGCACTGGCGACTTGGCTGACTCCTCTTCTTCATCAGAGGATGTAATTGTAAAAGGGACGCCACCCGGCTTAGCCGTTGAGATGGGGCCTGAACCCTCTGAGGGGCTGAGGATGAAAGGGATCCCCCGAACTTGAGTTTCCGGGACAGGACCCGACTTCTCCCCTCTGAATATTATGACCCGATCAGGAGCTAGGGGACCTTCACGTCCACGACGTCGGCCACGTCCTCGGCCATTTCTTGCCGAGCGACGCTGATATGTCGCCATAGGAGCCTTGCCTCCAGTGCTATCAGCCGTGGGACAGTAAATGTCGTCAGGCGGCGGAATCGCCATCATGTTGCAGGAGAGCTCTTGCAGCATTTCCTCGAGCATCTCGACAGTGAGCTCCTCATCTTTATAGAATAAGGAGAGCTCCTCTGGGATTGGGAAGTCTTCACCCTTTTCAAGGCGGTGGGCCATTTCCCGGAGCCATTGCAGAAGACGGGCTTTGCATCCAAGTTTGTCCCAGGTAATATATTTGTCTAGAGTGATGACCCTGGTGGGATGAGGGGGAGTGTACTCCTCCAGCTCATCTATGAGCTTTTGAAGTCTTTGTAGAGGAGTTGGCTCCTTAGGAGCTTCCATAGCAGCGGCTTGCTCGGCTTGCTTCTTCAACCTCCTCTTCAAATTCTTCCTGCGATTCTTCTCTTGCTTCTTTTGGCGTGCTGCCTCTTGAGAAGAGAGAGGAGTTTGCTTCGGCAGTGGGACTCGCTTGCCCCCAGAATTTTGCTTTTTGCTCCGGCCTGGCCCCTTAGGAGCTTTAGTGCCATGGCTCTTTTTGGAAGTGACTTTGGTCCAGCTGACCTCTTCCGGTTGAGCCTGGAAGGTAGCATTGATTGCCTGAGCAATTATTTCAGGAGGTAACTCCTGGAACTCTGCCAATCCGCAGTGGGGCCTCCGGGAGCTTTGTGGTTCTACCGACTTTACTTGGACCGGTGGGTTTGCTTGCTTGAGCGGCTGAGGCCTTTCTACAATTGGCGACCTCGCTGGGCTGACAAAGGCCTTAGTCGGGATCTTTGCGGGCTCAAGGGGTTGAGTTCTCTCCCCGACTAATGGTCTTGCTGACTTGGCAGGAGCTCTGGCGGAAGGTTCTGACGCCTTGGCTTTGCCTTTGTTATCTGGCCGAGAGTTCTCTCTTATGACGATGCCAAGCTGACTGGACCTGGGACGGACCTTGGAACTCTCTCCCGTGGCTTGGCATCTTGGGTTCTGGACCTTAGGCTCTTTATAGGTGGCCTTGCCTTTAGTGAGTAATGGGAATTCATCATTTCCCGCAGTCTCACTTGGCCGGGCTAATCGGGAGAAAGCTTCATTTTCTCGCCGGGCCTGCTGGAGAGTCTCCCTGGCGGCCTCTGCAAGGCGTAACCTTGTCATGGAGTTCCCCTGAGGATCGACAACCCCTCTCTGGATGAGGACTTCAATGAAGTGCTGAACCTCTGGGCATTGCCGAGTGGGGTGAGACACCCTTGCATGATACTTGCAATAGCGGGGGTGCCTCTTGGCCGTCTCATTGTAATAAGACGGCTGGTCATGTGTCAGCACCCAGCCATCTTCCAGAAGTTTGTCAAAAATCTTCTCAGTGTCTTCCTTAGGGAAAGAACACTGATGAGATGGTCGCCACCCTGGATACCATAATGTGGACTTGGGTGATTGGGAACTAGCTCCCTGGGAACTAACTCCCTCCTCCTGCGGCTCTGGGAACTGGAAGGCTGCTGCAGCGTGAATGACGTTGACAGAGAAGTGAAGACTCCTTTGTGCATGCGGCTGCGGTGGGTCGACTAGGAACTCGCCCATGTTGACCTTCCCTCGCTTGATCAATCAAATCCTCAGCGAGGTCCTTGAACGGTTCACAGTTGTGGATGATATGGCCAACAACTTCATGATATGGGCAATAGCCCTGACGACAAGCAGCACCTGGTGCCCGCTCCAGAGGTGACGGGCTAATCAACCCCGCCCGCTGACATGCGAAGAAGATATTGGGAGTTTTCTCCAAAGGGAAGGAGTATAGCTTCTCTGGGAGCTCGACTTGAAGTGGAGCCTCCACGTCTTCCGGTGAGTCCTCCTCGTCTTCAGATGAATCTGAGGATTCTTCAGAAAGCCAGCCTCTGAGCGGAGCCCGATCGGCAGGTGATACACCTGCCTCCCGTATGTGGGCTGGGGCTAACCCCCTGGCAAATGGGCCAAAAGGGAAAGTGGACAACTGCTGATCAATGCTCTCTAGGAACTGCAGCAAGCGCCTTTGTTCCAGTTGCAATTGCCGGATTTCCCTTCGGATTTTCCGAATGGTTCTTCGCAATGCTAGACATTCAGGGAATGGAGGAGGAGTGGCTCTGGGACCACCATTGGGCTGTCGACTTAAGGGCCCGGCTTCGGAGGCATTGGAGCATGAAGCCATCGCCACCATATGGACCACGTTAGCCGACCGGTTCGATCGGCTCCAGTGATGAGGCTGAGGTGGGTCGGCTGCGTGGCCCAACATATTTACCAAGCCCTTTTGAATGAGCTCTTCCGCTATGTTCTTGAAAATATAGCAGTCGCCAATGGTGTGACCCAACCTTCGGTGATACACACAATAGGTAGGATCTTCTGTCTTGTCCACCTCTGAGGACTTCCACGGATCTGGCAAGGTAATGAGCTGCTCTTTCATGCATAGATCAAAGAGCATTTTAGTATGCTCTTTCTTGAAGGAATACGGCGTCTTCATGTTCTCCGCCAACCGAGACGCGCTTGCCTTGGCATCAGGCTTCTTGCCATTGCCTTTAGACTTTCCTTCCCCTTTATCTCCATTCGTCGGGGAGAAGTCAACGGCATTTACCTCCTTGCCGCTAGCCAGACGGTCTTTGGAGGATTTGCCTTTGGCAGAAGCTTGTGTAGGGTGGTCGGCAAAGAACATCTCAATTTCCGCCACCACCGTGTTCAACTGGTCAAAGCTTCTGATGTTGGAGCCCAGAAGCTTTTCGTTGACTTCTGCCGAGAGACCCCTGCGGCAGATGGTGATCACATCTTCAGGCGTCGGAGGATTATCGCAGCGCATGCTGACGTACCTCCATCGCTTGATGAAGTCTAATACTGTTTCACCCTTCTTCTGTCGAAGGGAACAAAGCTCTGCTAAGGAGACTTTGCGTTCGACCATTTGGAAGCGGTCGACAAACTTCTTCTGCATATCAGCCCAATCAGATACTGAATTGGGCTTTAACCTTGAATACCATTGGAAGGCGGTGCCAGTCAAGGACGTGGCGAAATACCGCAGCAAGTATGCCTCTTCCAAGGCTAATTCACCCATGGCCGTCATGTAATAGGCCAGGTGTTCATGCGGAGAGCCCTGCCCATTGAACTTCTGGAGTTTCGGGACCTTCGGGCAATCTGGTAGAAGGTTCTTGAATTGATGATGGAGGGGATATGACACGCTGTACAAATCAACAGTAGCCACACCCTCGTCATGTTGAGCGAACTTCGCTTCCACGATCCGCTCAATCATCTGCTTCTGCGCCATGAGGCTTTCTGCGACAGGAGTAGCAGACGACCGCACATTGGCTTCATGCAGCGGGACTTCGAAGTCCACTGCCAGCGAGAGTCTAGCAACAGTGGCGGAAGCGTTGGCTGCTGCTGGAACGGGAGAAGGCTGCTGATCCGCTCCAGCCGGTGCCGCCTGAGGAGGGGAAGGAACCTCCTTTTCGCGCAAAAGCGACTGTAAGAGGTTCTTGAGCTCTTGGTTTTCCCGTCGAAGCTCGTCCAATGTTGGGGCCCGTGGCTCTTCCCCCAGCTCTTCTTCGTGCCGGGAACGACTGTCCCCATCAACACTGTGGACGTCTTCCTGGCGCTCTTCTTGGCGTGTCGGCTCGGGTTGAGATGTACCGGCGGCCGGCGCCTGTTGTGTTTGTGCCAGAATCCGGGAGACCGGCCTTGACCTTCTCAAATATTGGATGGGCTGGTCGAGCTCTCCCGAGGTGTTCTCGGGTTGTTTGTCGCCGGAGGTGGCGTAACAGGTGAACACTTTGACAGTGTCATCGGTCACCTGGACCACCCGCTTTTTCTTGGGCGGTTGTCGCTCCGGCTTGGGCGGCCTCCCAAGTCTGTCAAAGACAGACACTCGGGATGTGGATGCTTGAGGGGAGCGATCCTCTTCCGTGTGCGTGGAACTGGCCCACGGGGAGGTCGGCCGCACCTTCTTGCCAGGTCCACAGCGCTTCTGCCCCCGTAGGGGCTGATTTGTAGATCTCGGAGAGACTGAGGCCTCAGTGCTTGTCGGACTCCGCATTCGTCGCAGATCCGACATGCGGAAAGGCTCCTCCGCCCTGGCACGTCTTATAATCCGGGCCTCCTCCTTCGTGACCCAGATCTTCTTTAAGTGGAGCTGGCGCTCCTCCACTTGGTTACCCCCTGTCCTTGGACGGGGAGCTCGTGGCTTGGGCCGTTGCAGAAGGCCCTGAGTTGCCGCCGGTACGGCAGACTTCTCCTTCTTTGCTCCTTTCTCCCTAACTTGCTGGAGGGGCTCGAAGCGGTTGGAGGTAGAAATGGTCGGGACGTGACGATCCCGTGGCAGAATCGGCTCATCTCCATCTAGCCGGATGCGGATATCTCCGACAATTACAGTCTTGCCGGAGCACGAGACAGCCGCTTCGGGGCTTGCACCCTTGCGGCTACGGCGTTGCCCCCATTGGGTAGGGGCGGCGGTGGTGGCGCCCGCCATAGGCATGGCGTCATCCTGACGATGGCGGCGTTGCCCTCGTTGAGCAGAGGCAGCACCTATGAGGGTGGCCGCAGTAGGTTAGGCGTCGTTGCGGCGGCGGCGTTGCCCCCGTTGAGCAGGAGCGACGGCAGCAGTGATTTGATTGACCAAGAAGACTCGGCCAACAACTGGGGCAGAAGGCCTGACACCTTCGGCCATTGACATAACAGCCAAGCGGGCTCGGCTGGTTGTCGGAATGAAGGGCTTGACACCCTTAACAGTTGGAGAATTGATCGGATGGACCCGGCCAGTTGATGAAGCAGAGGGTCTAACACCCTCGAGGACGGTCTCCTTGACCGGGCGAGCCCGGCCGGTTGATGAAGTAGAGGGTCTGACACCCTCAGTGATTGGTTTCTTGGCCAAGTGAACCCGACCAATCGACGAAGCCGAGGACCTGACGCCCCCAGAGACGACCTTGTTGACCGGACTAACCCGACAAGTTGTTGAGACCGAGGGCCTGACGCCCCCGACAGTTGTCTTCTCGACCGAGCGGACCCGGCCAGCAATTGAGGTTGAGGGGCTAACACCCTCAATAGTTGCCTTGTCGACCGGGCGGACCCGGCCAGTTGCTGGAGCCGAAGGCTTGACGCCTCCGACAATTGTCTTCTTGACCGGGCGGACCCGGCCAGTTGATGAAATAGAGGGCCTGACACCCTCAGTGATGGTCGTCACAGCCGCGGCTGAGCTGACCACAACCACGGGCACAACGTCCAGGAAGAAGGGCGAGCCGACGACCGCTGGGAAGTCGCCAAAAACAAGTGGTGTTGCCAGGTAGCCGACCCTGGCATGGTTGGCGACGATCTCGGGGCCGTAGGTAACGGCAGCCATCGCTGTGCTGTTGTTGGTGGTGGTGGTGCGTAGCACGAAAGGAGTGGCATGGAGATGCACAAAGAACTCTCAAATGAACAGAGAGATGTGCCCTCCTCTTCCCGTCCTTTAAGAGGAAGAGGGGCAATCAGAATCTTGAGGAAGGTTTAGAGACTTTCTTTGACAGAAAGAAGAAAGGCGGGAAAGGTCCCACCGGGCGTGCCAGTCTGTTGGACACGGAAAAAATCTAAATCGACTCTTATCGTAGATAAAAGGTAGATTTTCGTTCTTTTTGAAAAGAGACATCTCCCTCTCAATATAGAGGGTGATTCCGTGCGTGCGCATATTATTAGACGATTTGGGTTCGAGTGCTGGACCTCTCCCCACTGACCGTAGTCAGTGTTGATTTACATCGGCCTAACGTCCGAACACCTTTGTTTGACTGTCAAAGGAATCCCCAAGATCCTTTACAAGGTTCTGATGTTGAGGGCAAACTCTCTTGAAGAGCTCATGATGTCCACTCATTCACCACCAACCAGCAGAAACGACTGAATCAAGGCTAGGTCTGAGCCAAACCCTAGGATTTAAGAATGGGAACGCAAATATGCAGAAGCCATAGGCATTTTTGAAGTAAAGGGAAGTTTTCTTGACCCCGAGAGTATTTTGGTAATTTTACCAACCCATGGGTATTTTGGTAATTTTCCAGGCCAGGGGTACTTATGAAATTTCTGGGCTGGAGTGGAAGTAAAACTGGATCCCTAACTCCCCAAGGCGTTGAGGCTCTTTTTGGAGGGTTTTGGGAGGCTACTAGGCCATTTCTAGGTTACAGGGGTATTTTGGTAATTTTACCTTACCCCGTACCTGGGTTATAGGTAATACCCGAATGCGAGACTGAGCTGACGACATTCCTGGACCAAAAGAATGACAAAGGGTTTCATAAAAAGTATGTCTCTGTCAATTTGGCTGAAGGAAGGGTATATATGCAAATTTGGAAAGCCAAGGGTTTCCATGTAATTTTCCCTCGAGGATACACATGGAGCATGCTGAGTGCTTTTATAATTCCATATGAGTACAAAAGTTGTCGACGGATTATCGACTGTACAAATGTCCACTTTGGAGTGGGAGATAGGGACGTAGTCCCAATTACAAAAGATTACAGGGTATAACTGTAAATTACAGGACTTCAATCTTTTACAGTCCCGGGAAGGATATTTTTATAATTTCGCCATTATAGGGGCAGAAATACAAGACTTAGTCGTCCCGGGACGTAAAGACTTACAAACATGGCCCGCTGAGGGGCGTAATTACAGACAAAGCCTGCTGAGGGGCATAAAAGTAAATATACCCCGTAGGGGCATAAGTACAAGGCCCGGGGACTTACCCCACGCGGGCCGAAACAAACGAACAAAGGCTTCAAGTGTCTTCCGTAGGTTGTCACTTGTGTCTTCTCTCTCTCCTTCTTCGTTGCCTTCTCCAAAGGGTCCTTAACAACCACGCCCACGTAGGGACATAACGACAAAACCCACGTAGGGACATAAATACAAGACCCACGTAGGGGCACAACAACAACGCCCACGTAGGGGCATAATGACAAAGCCCACGTAGGGGCATAATGACAAAGCCCGGGGTGTCACATCCCCAAATAGGCCAAGACAACGAACAAGAGATTTCTCCTTGCCACGGACTCTAAATCTCTTCAAGAAGCATCCTCCCCTCCTTCCCAAAATGGGACCCCATAGGGGCTATTTATAGAAGGTAGGGGACCGGCCCGGGGTGGGTCGGACCCGGGCGGGTTAAGACCACCCCGGGCAGGTCACTCTCCCTTTTCTTCTCTTTCTTTTTTTTTTGACGTGGACAGGCCGCGGGCCTGCCCTGCCCCGGGCGGGTCCGCCCGGGGTGTGCAGGCCCCGGGCAGGTCCGCCCGGGGCGGGCAGACCCCGGGCGGGTCTGCCCCACCCGCGCGCGGCCGCGGGGGAACCCGCCCGGGGGTGATTTACCCCGGGCGGGGTTCCCTCTCCCCGGGTGGTTTTTCTTTTGGCGCAAAATTTGCTTCCAACAGGCGTGCCCAGGTTTCCTCTTTTTCGGAGTGGAGAAGGCCTCTTGCTCCGGAGGAGGGGCTTGTGAGGATCCTCTTGACCTGTTATGGATGATCAGCCGACCTCGGAGGGTGAAGCAGCCTCCGGCAGTGTGCTGGGACACGTCCTCGCGGGGGGGGGGGGGGGGGGGCTCTCCGAAGTGGCGCGTGACCTTCCATCCCTGGCCGCCTGAGACCTCATGAGTTCCACGAGGATATCCAGTTTTGCGTTGACGGCCTGGAAAGGGTCAGCGCCCCCTTAAGCGGTAGCCCTGCCGTCGCGGCGGGAGCCCTACCGCCGCGGGGGGAGGGGGCGGTCCGCCGGCGGGAGTGCTAGCATTGGAGGGGGGATTTTGTGAGACTTGAGAGGGGCCTTCTCCCGCCGCCACCATGGCCTTTCCCCTGTCGCCGGCGTACCTCCTCCCTGAACTTCTTCGCACCATACTGGCTCTTCGGTCGTTTCTCACAGACGGCGCCAGATGAAGGGTCATGATCTCGCGCGGCTCCTGAGCTGGGAGGATGATCACCGAATAGTGAACTGTAAAGAAAGGGAAACGAATCAGGGGGCCCAGGGAAGGTTCCCTGGGGAAAACCCTCCGAAAGCGCGAATGGGGTGAGAAGGTGTTCGAGGCGCTGTGGGCTTACCAGACGATTTATAAGACCCCTACAGGGTGCTCACCATTCTCCCTCGTTTATGGGGAAAAAGCCGTCATCCCTATCGAGATCCACTTGGCCTCTTACTGCGTGGCGGTCCACACCGGCCTAGCCGGCCCAGATGAAGATAAATATCAGAGAAGGCTAGAAGAGCTCGCTGATCTAGAAGGCAAATGACTCGAAGCCTACAAGCACCGACAAGTATACCAGGCCCGCATGGTGCGAGCCTAGGACAAGCTCGTCAAACAGCGAGCCTTCAAGTGAAACGACCTTGTCATGATCAAGGAAAAGGAAATAATGGCAGGATGCTCCAATGGAAAGTTACAGCCTAACTGGCGGGGTCCGTACATCATCCACAACATTTACGAAGGTGGGGCCTACACTGTAATACCCTGAGTCCTTCGGATCTTTATTGGAGAGCTTTCGGATCACTTTTGTGGGTCCTGAGTTGTGTTTTACGATCCACGTGGGTTTTTCCCTCGTACAAGTTACGGAACCCTTCTTCCCAAACCTGTAGCCGGCTTGGAACTAGGTCCACCAAGTCCTCGGCGCCCTAGCACCAGCACCCGCAGGCCCCGCCTGCACCGGCCTCAACGGCTTGAGGACCCCATTATAACCTCGCCCTGAGGATGAGGAAGTCCGACTGCCTCGGGGCCACTGTTGTGCAAGCCGCTCCACATCCCGACGGATCCGGGAAAAGCGAGTCCTCAGGTACTCGTCATCTAGCGAAATGGGAGGTTGATCCTCCCGCATAAGCCGGCTCCTCAGCCTTCCGGATTGTCGAAGCCTTTTGGCGATACAGATGGTTGTACTCGAATCACCACCTGGCGTAATGGACGTCGAACCTCCAGCGGCGGTCTAACCCCGGTGTCGGTAACTGCTCCGGCTCCCCGCGGCAATAGAAGTCCCACCAAGCAGTTGCTACCAGGTGGCTATCCCGACCCTTGGACAATCGGCTCGCCAAAGAGAACTCCTAGTTTGGCGGGATCGCCTGGTCGTACCCGATGTTCTGGGTAGTAAGGCTCCAGGATGCTCATAGCAGACTGGTGCGGCGCCAACACCGTCGGCCGGGTGATGATCACCCACTCCGTGTACACTGAAGCGTCCAACTCTCGCTGATGTGGAAGGGCGCAGGCCGCCCCGTCACTCGAAGGCACCAGAACCATACGAAAATCACTCGAAGCACCGTCAAATGGGAGCCCGTCCTCGTCTCTGCCAGGCAAGTAAGATAGGGCCCTCCTAGCTCCCTCCAACTGTGCCACGGTGATGCGGGACGCTATGCAAACTAAGACTCTATGCAACGACGGGCCTAAATGACAACTACGACCAGCAACGACAATAGCGCGAATGGCGTTCGCTCGACACCTAAGGTTTCCAGGAAGGAAATTACGCCAATCAACAAGAAACTATAGCTCGCAGGTGTCCCAAGAGAGGGAAGAGCGTCGATCCGCACGGTTGAGAAACCGGCGAGTCTAGGGTGGTCAACTCCACACTTGTGACTCAGATGGGTCACGGGACGATCACACTCTCTCACCGTGGCAGTGATATATCAAGCGTGAGGAAGGAGCAGACGCGTACCTCCACGCTCGGGGCGTGAGGAAGAAACCCGGCCAAGTCACACAACCACCCGGTATAAAGCCAAATAGAGGTACAACCCAAAGCAATAGCCCACTCCTCGCAGAGAGGTAAAAGGCTACACAGCACAATCCGGGGGTCGCGCGAAGTGGGGTGACGGGCCGCGAGTGGACGACGTGTCACAGAAGCCGAGGAAGATGCCCACGTCCCTGGTAGCACGTTGTAGTTGATGGCGAGCCTCCTGGACGACGAGGAAGTAGATGGCGCCGGCAGGGACCTCCGGAATAGCCACGAGCAGAGGGCAGACTGCAGGCCGGTCTGCACGCGCGTAGGGAAGCAGCAGGAAGACAAGCCCGGCACGTCACCTTCGGCTCGTCCACCGGTCACGAAGCCTGGCGTGGACGCTGCTGGGAATGTCCAAGAGACGCCGCTGGAGTGGCGGCTGCAACTGAGCATTGTGGTAGTCTTGGCGAATTTCTCAGCGGGCCCTGTGCAATCTGGACAGTCTGCTGGCAGCTTGACAGGGGATCAAAGATGGGGCTAAAACCGGGGTTTCCTGGAGGCGAATGGGGCGGGGTTTTCTCTGGTGGATAGCTGATAGACGTGAGATGACTGGATAGCAGAGGCGGGGTGGTGTGCAGTGGAGGTTTTGGGCATGAGAGGGGCAAACAGACTGGTCTCAAAACTGCAGTTCAGTGCAACCAAAACTGAGGGGGGTGAAGGTGGACGTGGCAAGCAGGGAAACAGGGTTTTAAAATGCACAAGAAAATTCTTGAGAGGGGTTTAGGATGTGTGTAAGCAGTGCTGAAAGTCCCCGGTCGTTCTGAGACGATTTTGGGTTCGTCTCTTTGGAGGGGCTTCAACACTGTCCCGGCAGGGCTGCACAGGGGCAGTCTGCGCGACCAAAAGGGCTCCAAAGAGAAGTTTTTTTCCAGAGTGAATTTTGATGTGGGATTTTAAGGAGAGGTTGAGGACAGAAAGAGGAAGAAATGTTGTGAAGTGGTCGAAGTGATTAGAGGTCGGGAAGGGGGCGTCCCAATCTGATCTTCAGGGTTCAGGTTTCCTGCAGGTCTGCATAGAGGCAGCCTACGCAGCAAAAAGGCTTACAAAGGCAACTTTTCGCACAGAGCGAGTTAGGGCATGGGATTTTCAAGGTAGATGGAAGACAGGAAGAGGAAGAAAAGTCGTGAAGAAGCAAAGGGGTTTTGAGGACGGGAATATGTGGTTCCAACCTGGTCTTTGAGGCTCAATTCTGCAGGCAGACAGCTAGAAGGGGGCACAAGACAGCATAGATCTACCTCCTCCACGCTTGCAACACGACCACGATCGCTGAGCTCCAAGCTTGGGGAGAGGTTGGGGAGGTCGTCTCCCAACAGTTTGAGCAGCAGAGAATGAGAGAGAGAGAGGGCTAGGGCATCGCACCCTAGAGGAAGAGGAAGAAGAAGAGAGAGGGAGTCACACTTTTCAAGGAGAGGGAGAGGGGAGGGAGAAGAAGGAAGGCTCTTGGCAAAAATTCTGATTTTCATTTATTCATCAAATCCTCCCAAGAGGGGAATACAAGGTAATATATATAGTATGGGTTCCATCTTCCCTCCTTGGAGTTTGAATTTGAACCCATTTGAATTTGGAATCCATGGGCTCTCTTTTCCCTCCTTGGAGTTTGAACCCATTTGAATTTGAAATCCATGGACTACCTTTTCCCTCCTTGGAGTTTGAACCCATTCGAATTTGAAATCCATGGGCTCCATTTTCCCTCCTTGGATACAATCCAAATTACATGTCAAATATACACCAAATACAACTAAATACGTACGAAATACAAAATACAAAAAAATACATACGAAATACAAATACGACCAAATACGTACAAAATACAAATACGTATAAAAATACGTACTAAAGTGTCAAAAGCTCTGGTGGAGACTCTAGACTTTCCCCTAGCCACAAAGAGGTCGGTGTCGACCGGGTCGTGCTGCGTGTCCGGTACCGACGGCTCGCTGAGTCGAGCCGTACTCTGGCTCGAGTGTCCTCACCAATTCTCCCCGGGCGGGAGAAACTCGACCCTGTCGAGTAAGGGTCTCCATCGCTCTGGTATCGCTCGAGCAAGTCCGAATCTATCCTCTCAAGCTCTGCCCGGGTGATCCATGCATCATCGGACGCGGGTCGTCCTCTCCAATGCACCAAGTAGCGGTGATACACGCCACTCCTAGTGGTAGTCACCTGCTCATCTAGTATAGACTCTATCCACTCACGCTGCTGAGGTGACAGGGCTGGAAATGGACTCCCAGGGGAGGGCTAGCTCACAAGAGGTGGAGAAGGCCCAAATAACTCACTAAGGATCACTGTCGGGTCCCTATATGCGACTAAGTCCAAGACATTGAATGTGGAACTGATACCATAGTCATCCGACAAGTCTACAACAAATGCATTAGATCTAACTCGCCTCAAAACTCTAAATGGGCCAGCACCACGAGCCTGTAGTTTCTTCACGGTTCCAGAAGGAAACCGTTCCGGTCTGACCCGGATCATGACATAATCTCCCTCCTGGAACTCGCGGGGGTGTCTATGAGCGTCAGCCAACTCTTTATATCGCGCGTTGCTGGTCTCTATATGGCGACGAATATCATCATGCAAACCCCTAACATGCTCGGCAAATGACTCTGCAGACCGCGACACTCTAGCATGCATGGGTAAGGGAACTAGATCCACTGGCTTCCTAGGTCTATATCATGTGACAACCTCAAAAGGACTTATGCCTGTGGACCTATTGACTGAGTCATTATATGCAAACTCGGCAAGTGGCAGAACCAGGTCCCAGTCCCTCTCGCGTTCCCTAACCAAACATCTCAAGAGGTTCCCCAAACTTCTATTGACTACCTCAGTCTGCCCGTCAGTCTGGGGATGGTAGGCTGTGGAGAATTTGAGCTGAGTGCCCATCAAATGCCAAAGGGTCTTCCAAAAGTAGCTAGTGAACCGGACATCTCGATCGGACACAATGGACTTAGGAAGTCCAAATCGACTCACTACACTAGAGAAGAATAATCGAGCAACCCCAGAGGCATCTGAAGTCTTCGAACAAGGAGTGACGAGGGCCATCTTCGAAAATCAATCAACCACCACAAAAATGGAATCATGCTTGCGGGCGGTCCGTGGCAATCCCAAAACAAAATCCATGCTGATATCCTGCCATGGCCTATCAGACACAGGAAGAGGAGTATAAGGACCTGAAATATGTTTCCTCATCTTGGCCACAGTGTAGGTACAACACTGGGCGACAATGCGAGCAACATCACGCTTCAAACTAGGCCAATAAAAATGATGCTCGACTGCCTCGATGGTCTTTTTCCGACCGAAGTGGCCGACTAGACCTCCTGCATGCATCTCCCAAGTGAGGAAGTCGCGAACTGAAGTCCGCGAAATACACAAGCGACTCCCCCGAAAGAGATAACCATCCTGCAACATATAATCAATGTGCTCTTGGGACGGCCCCGACTGAAGGGTGGTATAAATCGGACCGAAGTCCGGACAATCGACATATGCCTCCTTCATCCTATCCATCCCTACCACCTCTACACTGATGGTGGTCAAAAGATAAGCGTGATGGTTCGGAGCGTCGGCCACCCGGTTCTCCGCACCGGCCTTGTGCTTCAGCACAAAGGTATAATCCTGAAGGAACTCGACCCAGCGACTGTGACGAGAATTGAGTTTTTTCTGGGCATGGAGATACTTGAGTGCCTCATGATCAGAAAATAGGACAAACTCCTGGTGCAACAAGTAATGTCTCCAATGCCGAAGGGCCTGCACAACTGCGTAAAACTTCTTATCATACGTGGAATAATGCAGTTTAGCATCGCTCAATTTCTCACTAAAGTATGCAATGGGGTGGGTCTCCTGACTCAGAACATCGCCAATACCAACCCCGGAGGCATCGCAAGAGACCTCAAACACCTTCGTGAAATCAGGAAGTCTAAGAATAGGTGCTTGGGTCATGCGCTCCTTGAGGAGCCCAAATGCGGCCGAGGCGGCCTTCGTCCACTCAAACGTCCCCTTTTGGATGCAATCAGTGATAGGGGCCGTGATGGAACTGAAGCCTCGAATAAAACGGCGATAGAAGATCGCCAGTCCGTGAAAGCTACGGACATCATGAAGAGTACGAGGCTCGGGCCACTCCACTATGGCCCTGACCTTCTCGGGGTCGGCGGAGACTCCCTCGCTAGACACAATAAACCCTAAGAAAGTGACCTGACTAGTCATGAAAGCACATTTCGTAGGGTTGGCATAAAGACTGTCTCCGCAAGATAAGACAGACCTGCCGTAGATGGTCTAAGTGGGCCTCCCGGGTGCGGCTATAGATGAGAATGTCATCGAAATAAACTACCACAAAGACCCCAATCAAAGGTCGAAGGACCTGGGTCATCAGTCGCATAAAGGTGCTGGGAGCATTGGTCAACCCAAAGGGCATGACCAGCCACTCATAAAGACCATCTTTGGTCTTAAAGGCCGTCTTCCACTCATCACCGGGCCTGATCCGCACCTGATGATAGCCACTCTTCATATCAATCTTAGAAAACACAGTGGCTCCCGCCATCATATCGAGCATATCATCTAAGCGGGGAATGGGAAATCTATACTTCAGCGTGATCTTATTGATTGCACGGCTATCGACACACATCCTCCAAGTACCGTCCTTCTTAGGGGCAAGCAATGTAGGGACGGCACAAGGACTCGTGCTCTCACGGAGAGATCCCCTTGTCATCAACTCCTCGACCTGACGCTGAAGCTCAACGTGATCAGCGGGGCTCATCCTATAATGTGGCAAGTTGGGCAATGAGGACCCTGGAATCAGGTCAATAGCATGCTGAATGTCCAGCATGGGTGGTAGACCCTCGGGTAAATCATCGGGAAATACATCAGTAAACTCCCGAAGAACATCAGCAACATCAGATGGGAGATCACTCTCCGTCTCTCCAACCACCTCTCGGACTACAATGGCAAAAATAGGGTCCCCTCTAACAAAGTCACGCTCCAACTCCCGGGAGCTGACTAGCATTAACCTCCTAGTCGGAGGAATACTCGGGGCGGGGACATCCGGAGGCAAGGTCGTAGCCTGAGCCGGCGATGGGGTACTGGGCCCTGGAATAGCAGGAGTCGAGGTACTAGGCCCAGTGGGACCCTGGATTGATGGACTCCTCGGCTGGGACGGGTGAAGGGTAATCCGTTGGCCATTATGGTCGAATGTGCATGTGTTTGACCGGCCATGGAGGGTAGCATCCCGATCAAATAACCAAGGCCTTCCCAAGATAATACTGCCTACCTCCATAGGCAACACATCACACCAGATCCCGTCCTAGTAGGCATGAACTGCAATGGCACCAGACATCGCAGCCTTACTGGAATAGAGGTGGAATCTACCCATGACACGCGATAAGGGGAAGGGTGGTCCACGGGGGTCAACCCTAAGCGTGTCACAGTACCCGTGGAGATAGCGTTAATACAACTCCCACTGTCTATGATCACCTTGCAGGCCTTCCCACCCAGCCTACAAAAGGTATGAAAAATGGTGGTGCGACGCCAGTCATCACTCACCAACGGCTGGGTCAAGATACACCTGACAACACCCAGCTGAACGTCATCCTGGCACTGTGTGCCCTGGACATCTAGTTGCTCGCCCTCAAGCAGCTCATCAAAGAATTCCTCCGCGAGCTCCTGGTCAGCCTCATAACTGACGGATACGATACCATGTGCGAGCTCACTGGTCGAAGAATCCCCGATGACCAAACAAGATCGGGTAGGACAACTAACAGCATAATGACCAACCCCTCCGCACCTATAACACTCATGACGGGACCCAGTGCCTTGAGGTGCTCCACCAGTCATCGGCCCCTTTCCCTTGTCATTATGATAGGCCGGGGGAGGTGGAAGCTGGGGTCGGGCAGGAATGGTGGGCTGCTGGGGCCGAGGGGTAGGGGCTGGAGCCTGGGGTCGAGGGGGATAATCCCTCTGAGGGGGAGGGCGGGGCCTAGGGGCAGGGAAGTCCTGGCGAGTGGGTTCCTGCGGGCGAGCCACAGGTCCCCGAGGATAAGGTCCAGACGGAACACGAGGATCCGGCCCACGTTGATATGTGGGCCCTGGACTGGGGTAAACTCAGACTCAAAGTGCTCTAGCTCGAGAGCGACCTGATAAGCCTCCTCCAGGGTCGTCGCATGGCGGCGAAATAACTCATACTGGTAATGCGGCCGCAGACCCCGATGGAAGCGAGAGATGGTCATGGCACTCTCCTCCGTGACCCCACATCGCAAGTAGTACTCATCAAAATCAGCGATGTAGTCTGTCACAGTCCGATCCCCTTGGCTGAGACCTTGTCACCTATCAATAAGCCTCTGACGGTATGTGGCAGGAAGGTATTTTTGCCTGAGCTTTACCTTCATATCATCCCATGTCTCAACCTGGGGTTGATGTCGCTGCATCAACAGGCTCTCCACGTTCCTCCAATAGGTCTGTGCCTACCCTAGCAACTTCATTTTGGCAAATCGGACTCTCCGGTGGTCTGTCATCTCGTACCACTCAAAGTAGCGGTCCATACCCACCTCCCAATCAACATAGATCTTACGGTCCAAGGACCCATCAAAGGTGGGAGGATCCACGCACATGGACCTAAGGAGACGGTCATCCTCGTCGTCCCTATGGGGCCTATAGCCACGTCGAGCACGGCCATAACCCTCAACCTCATTATCGGACCCAAAATCATCAAACTCCTGAACACGCAGTCTCCGATCGTCGGCCCTAGGGTGTGCGGGCCGAAGAGTAGGGTCAAGTGGGCCTGCCCGGGGACATCCTCAAGCGGAGCTCTATCCTGGTTGGGCCGTCCAACAAGACCTTGAATGGTCCGATCGGAAGCCTCCATCCGGTCCTCCATGGTTTTCATCCGGCCCTCCATGAATGCAGCATGATCTCTAAAGCTCTTATCGGACTGATCTATCCGATTCATGAGAGCCTGCATCATATCCTGAAGGGAGAAGTCACTAGGGGCAGCATTCCTAGGGTCAGCCATCGGGACCGGGCGTTGGTAATCGGTACCACGCCGAGTGGGCATGTAATGGAACTAAATGCAAGGGAATTTTTTTCCTCTCTTTCTATTCTTTTTTTTATGCAAACTAATGCAAGACTCTAAGAAACAAAAGGGGGTAGAACGCAGACTCAAATGCACCCTAGACAACCTATGTCTCTGATACCAAATTTGATGCGGGACGCTATGCGAACTAAGGCTCTATGCAACGACGGGCCTAAATGACAACTACGACCAACAACCACAATAGCGCGAATGGCGTTCGCTCGACACCTAAGGTTTCCAAGAAGGAAATTACACCAATCAACAAGAAACTATAGCTCGCAGGTGTCCCAAGAGAGGGAAGCGCGTCGATCCGCACGGTTGAGAAACCAGCGAGTCTAGGGTGGTCAACTCTACACTTGTGACTCGGATGGGTCACGAGACGGTCACACTCTCTCACCGTGGCAGTGATATATCAAGCGTAAGAGGTAGGCGCCTATGATCTCACAAGCAGCGGCGTCAAGAACCTATACTAAATAAGCAAGCTAAACCAAGGAAGGAGCAGACGCGTACCTCCACGCTCAGGGCGTGGGGAAGAAACCCAGCCAAGTCACACAACCACCCGGTACAAAGTCAAGTAGAGGTACAACCCAAAACAATAGCCCACTCCTCGTAAGGAGGTAAAAGGCTACACAGCACAATCTGGGGGTCGCGCGAAGTGGGGTGACGGGCCGCGAGTGGACGACGTGTCACAGAAGCCGAAGAAGATGCCCACGTCCCTGGTAGCACGTTGTAGTTGATGGCGAGCATCCTGGACGACGAGGAAGTAGATGGCGCCGGCAGGGACCTCCGGAATAGCCTCGAGCGGAGGGCAGACTGTAGGCCGGTCTACAAGCGCGTAGGGAAGCAGCAGGAAGAGAAGCCCGGCACGTCACCTTCGGCTCGCCCGCCGGTCACGAAGCCTGGCGTGGACGCTGCTGGGAATGTCCAAGGGACGCCGCTGGAGTGGCGGCTGCAACTGAGCACTGTGGTAGTCCTGGCGAATTTCTCAACGGGCCCTGCGCAATCTGGACAGTCTGCTGGCAGCTTGACAGGAGATCAAAGATGGGGCTGGAATCGGAGTTTCCTGGAGGCGAATGGGGCGGGGTTTTCTCTGGTGGATAGCTGATAGACGTGGGATGACTGGATAGCAGAGGCGGGGTGGTGTGCAGTGGAGGTTTTGGGCGTGGGAGGGGCAAACAGACTGGTCTCAGTGCTGCAGTTCAGTGCAGCCAGAACTGAGGGGGGTGAAGGTGGACGTGGCAAGCAGGGAAACAGGGTTTTAAAATGTACAAGAAAATTCTTGAGAGGGGTTTAGGATGTGTGTAAGCAGTGCTGAAAGTCCCCGATCGTTCTGAGACGATTTTGGGGTCGTCTCTTTGGAGGGGTTTGAACACTGTCCCGGCAGGGCTGCACAGAGGCAGTCTGCGCGACCAAAAGGGCTCCAAAGAGAAGTTTTTTTCCAGAGCGAATTTTGATGTGGGATTTTGAGGAGAGGTCGAGGACAGGAAGAGGAAGAAATGTTGTGAGGGGGTCGAAGTGATCAGAGGTCGGGAAGGGGGCGTCCCAATCTGATTTTCAGGGTTCAGGTTTCCTGCAGGTCTGCACAGAGGCAGCCTGCGCAGCAAAAAGGCTTACAAGGGCATGGGATTTTCAGGGTAGATGGAAGACAGGAAGAGGAAGAAAAGTTGTGAAGAAGCAAAGGGGTTTTGAGGACGGGAATATGTGGTTCCAATCTAGTCTTTGAGGCCCAATTCTACAGGCAGACAGCTAGAAGGGGGCACAGGACAGCATAGATCTACCTCCTCCACGCTTGCAACACGACCACGATCTCTAAGCTCCGAGCTTGGGGAGAGGTTGGGGAAGGTGGTCTCCCAGCAGCTTGAGCAGCAGAGAATGAGAGAGAGAGAGGGCTAGGGCATCGTACCCTAGAGGAAGAGGAAGAAGAAGAGAGAGGGAGTCACACCCTTCAAGGAGAGGGAAAGGGGAGGGAGAAGAAGGAAGGCTCTTGGCAAAAATTCTGATTTTCATTTATTCATCAAATCCTCCCAAGAGGGGAATACAAGGTAATATATAGAGTATGGGTTCCATCTTCCCTCCTTAGAGTTTGAATTTGAACCCATTTGAATTTGAAATCCATGGGCTCCCTTTTCCCTCCTTGGAGTTTGAACCCATTTGAATTTGAAATTCATGGGCTCCATTCTCCTTGGAGTTTGAACCCATTTGAATTTGAAATCCATGGACTCCCTTTTCCCTCCTTGGAGTTTGAACCCATTCGAATTTGAAATCCATGGGCTCCATTTTCCCTCCTTGGATACAATCCAAATTACATGTCAAATACACACCAAATACAACTAAATACGTACGAAATACAAAATACAACCAAATACGTACGAAATACAAATACGACTAAATACGTACAAAATACAAATACGTACTAAAGTGTCAAAAGCTCTGGTGGAGACTCTAGACTGTCCCCTAGTCACAAAGAGGTCGGTGTCAACCGGGTCGTGCTGCATTTCCGGTACCGACGGCTCGCTGAGTCGAGCCGTACTCTGGCTCGGGTGTCCTCACCACACGGCATCTCCATCCGGCTACCCTGTGAAGCTAAACAGTAAAAGGGCCGCCGGGTTCGCCACCGTTATCCTCATCACTAGCCCAGGAAACAGTAAACCGACCCACACTGAGGTAATGGGTCGGTAGAAGCAAATGCCGCTCGCGTGGTGCAGGATGTGCCGACAATACTCCCAACCCATGGTAGATGTTGGCCAACGCCGCAGGAGCCAACGCCAGCCTCCGCCCCTCTGCCAGTAAGCATACCGGCCACGGTATCTCGGCCCTAAGAAGAATGTCCTCCCCGTGAGGGACCACGAACGTCGCCAGCCAATATGCTAGATACGCAGTCAAGTGAGTCACGTCTGGCAGCCCATGAGAGTTCCACCCCTCTCGCGGCGCATAGATGTATCTGGAGTAGGTCCTGAACCGTAGCTCCACCTCCGTATACTCCCTCCCACGGGGTCTGATCTCGCGCGAACTCCTGGTAGAAGCAAAAGGGCCCGTTGTAGAAATGACAGACCCACACCTTCAGAGGCACCCTGGGAGTTTGCGCAGCCTTCTCTCTCCATGCCAAACCCAGGTCTCTCCAAGTCTTCAGCAAGTACAAGTAACTGTGAGGAACCCGGTATCGTCCCCACCCGTCAGTGTGACTGCGATGGAGGTCGTCAAGCACCACCTCCTCATATCCCTCGCCGCTGATCGGCAAGCCTGAGATCCTAAAGAAAGACCACAAGTCCAAGCAGGTCTCCCCCTCCGCCGTCGCCACTGTGTTCCACCGGCAGTTGAAGCGTTCCGCTAGTGCCTGAATCAACCCCGCATAGCAGGGGTACCCATACAGCGCCGTTGTCACTGCATATCTAATCCATGCTCGGTCCAGAAGCATCCTATAGTGATGTACTACGCCCATCAGCCACTCGGTCGCACATTGGTGGTATCAATGTGAGGAGATCACTGACCAGCGACCGTACCAGCTCATGACTGCCTGCCGAAAGACCCCGTCCAGAAGGATGTGGTCATCATATCTCTCGCCAGCAAACTATAGCCCTGACGGCTCTAGCACCAGCCGCGTCACTCCCTCAGTCTCGACCCGGTGATGGCCGTGCAGGTCCCAAGACGCTGGACCCAACGCGCTGACACGGACCCCAAACTGGTCCGCCCTACCGAAGAAGCTAGTGTATGAAGATGAAGGATTATGATGTGATTCTAGGAGCAGATTAGTTAGCCAAATATGAAGTTAGTGTCCATTGCAAATCTGCCTCCGTGACTTTCTCCGGTAAACCCGGACTTTCATTTGTTGGGGTTAGACACTCTAGATCTGTGCCACTTATTTCGACACTTCGAGCTGATAAGTTATTAAGAAAAGGATGTCAGGCATTTTTGGTGTTGGTTTCTTTGACCAACAAGAGGGAGTTGATATTGAAGGACATTCCGATTCCCCAGGATTTTCCAGAAGTGTTTCCTGAAGATTTGCCAAGACTTCCACCTGAGAGAGAGATAGTCTTCTCCATTGATCTAGTCCCTGGCGCGACTCCAGTTTCTAAAGTTCCGTATCGTATATCTCCTGCGGAGTTAAGAGGATTGAAAGAGCAATTAATGGAGTTGCTAGAGAAGGGGTTTATTCGTCCGAGTACATCCCCGTGGGGAGCCCAATGTTGTTTGTAAGAAAGGACGGATCGCTTAAATTGTGCATTGACTATCGTCAGCTGAATCAGCTTACTGTCAAGAATAAGTACCCGTTGCCAAGAATAGATGAGTTATTTGATCAGATAGCGGGAGCATAATATTTTTTCAAGATTGATCTGCGATCGGGGTATCATCAATTACGGATCAAGGATGAAGATATTTTTAAAACGGAATTCCGTAGCAGGTACGGGCATTTCGAGTTTGTTGTAATGCCTTTTGGTCTAACGAATGCTCCTGCAGCTTTCATGCAGCTAATGAACAATGTGTTCCGACCCTACTTAGGTCAGTGGGTCGTAGTATTCATTGATGATATTTTAATATACTCCAAGAGCAAGGAGGAGCATGAAGAGCATTTGAGGATGACATTACAGATATTGAAGGACCATTAGTTGTACGCCAAGTTTAGTAAGTGTGAATTCTGGTTGCAAGAAGTTTCTTTTCTGGGGCACATTATTTCTAAAGAAGGAATCTCTGTAGATCCCTCTAAGGTTGAGGCAGGGAGAAACTGGGATAGGCCTGCGAATATAACTGAGGTGAGAAGCTTCCTAGGGCTAGCAGGTTACTATCATAGATTTATTAAGGATTTCTCCAAGATTGCGGTACCTTTAACTAGATTGACTCGCAAGGAGAATCGGTTTGAGTGGTCGAAAGACTGTGAGCGAAGTTTTCAGACCTTGAAAGAACTTCTGACCACTGCCCCTGTTTTGGCCTTGCCTTCAGGAGAAGGAGGGTTTGAAGTTTACACTGATGCCTCGAGCATTGGCCTGGGTTGTGTGCTAATGCAGTAGGGAAAAGTGATAGCCTATTCTTCCAGACAGTTGAGGAAGCATGAAGAAAATTATCCTGTCCATGACCTAGAACTCGCTGCTGTGGTTTTTGCCTTAAAGATTTGGAGGCACTACTTGTATGGAGAAACTTTTACGGTATTTTCTGATCATAAGAGCTTGAAGTATCTGCTTTCTCAGAAGGAGCTTAATATGAGGCAGAGAAGGTGGCTCGAGTATTTGAAGGATTTTGACTTCTCTATAGAGTATCACCCTGGGAAAGGTAACGTGGTGGCAGATGCTTTAAGTCGCAAGCAGATAGCAAAATTGTCTAGTCTTATGTTGCAAGAATGGAGACTGTTGGAACAGTTGGCTAATCTAGACCTTAATGTTAGTAAGAATCGGGTCATGATTGCTCAGATTCAGATTCGCCCCGAGCTGTTGATGGAAATTAAGACCCTGCAAAATAATGATCTAGTATTAGTAGAGATCAAGGGAAGTCTAAGCGACAGACCAGATTTTGTGTTAGCCGATGATGGCAGATTATTATTCAAGGGAAGGACATGCATCCCTGATATAGTCGAGATAAAGAGCAAGATCCTTGAAGAAGCCCACAGGTCCAAGTATACCATCCATCCTGGAGCCACGAAGATGTACCGAGATTTAAAGAGGACCTTTTGGTGGCCGAATATGAAGCAGGAGGTGGCAGAGTTTGTAAGTAGATGCCTGGTATGCCAACAAGTGAAGGCCGAGCATTTTAGACCTGCCGGGAAATTAAAACCTCTCGATATACCACAGTGGAAGTGGAAGAGCGTCGGCATGGATTTCATAATGGGCTTACCAAGAACCCGTGGAGGCTTCGATGCAATATGGATAATTGTGGACAGATTGACAAAGTCTGCCCATTTTTTATCCATCAAGTCGAAGTGGACAGTGGATGTTTTGGCTGCTCTTTACATGAAAGAGGTTGTGAGACTCCATGGTATACCTGTGAACATTGTGTCAGACAGAGATCCCAGATTCACTTCCCATTTCTGGAAGGGATTGCAGGAATCCTTAGGTACTCGTCTGAACTTCAGCACGACATTTCATCCTCAGACAGATGAGCAGACTGAGAGAACTAATCAGATTGTCGAAGACATGTTAAGAGCTTGCATAATCGACTTTGGCGTTAGTTGGCATGAGCATTTGGCCCTAATAGAATTTGCTTACAATAACAGTTATCAGTCTAGCATTCAGATGGCACCATTCGAAGCTCTCTATGGAAGAAGTTGTCGTTCACCTCTGTGCTGGAGTGAAGTTGGCCAAAAATAATGGATGGGACCAGATCTTGTCTCAGAATCTTCTAAGAACATTGAGATTATTAGAGACTGTTTGCAAGTAGCACAATCCCAACAGAAGAGTTATGCTGATGTTCGAAGAAGAGATTTGAAATTTCAGGTAGGAGAGCATGTATTCTTGAAAGTCTCACCTGCAAGAGGAATTCAGAGGTTCGGGATTCATGGAAAGTTTGAGATTCTGGAGAGAGTTGGAGAAGTTGCCTACAGATTGGCTTTACCACCCCAGCTATCTGGAGTGCAAAATGTTTTCCACGTGTCTATGCTGCGGAAGTATGTTTATGACACCTCGCACATCATTCAACAGGTGGATCTAGAGCTGAAAGAAGATTTGACTTATGAGGAGAAACTCATTAAGATTTTGGACAGAAAACTACAGCAACTCAGGAATCGGTCTATACCAATGGTCAAGGTTCAGTGGAGCCGACGTGGGATCGAGGAAACTACTTGGGAGTCTGAAGAGACCATCCAGAAACAACATCCTGAATTATTTTGAGGTCAGTAACCTTGGTTTTTCTCATTTAGTCAGTGCAGTGAATTTGGAGGACCAAATTCCTTAAAGTGGGGGAGGGTGTAGGACCCCGAGAAATAATTAACTAACATAAAGGGTAATAACTGAGAAAATAGTTATTTTTTAATTGAAATTCCCTTTAAATGAAATTTCAACTAATTTATAAAAATCTAGAAAATTCATAATCACGTAGAGGACTAAAAGTTTAGAAGAATTGCCTTCTTGGTCATACTCTAAATAAAATTTTAACCAAGCCGAACTGATGGAATTAGGGTAAAAATCGAGTTTAATTTAATCCAATCTTAGATCGTCCAATTCAAGCTCAAATCTCGACCAATTAAGCTCAGATCGGACCCATTTGAACGGCCTAGATGTATAGTATGTTTCCCCTCTGGTGGCCCGTTGAAACCCTAACCTTAGGAGGCTAATTTCGAGGGTGTTGGCGACGCGACTTGGTCAATCCGCGATTCCCGCGCGCGACGAGTAGTGCGACTCTATCCGGCCCTCTCGTTCGCTCCCAGTTCGATTTACCACTTTAAAGCCAACCCTTACCTGACCTAGTAACCCCTTTTTGCTGCGGCGGCCGACGAGGAGTTCGCTTGAGGGAGAATTCCGGCGTGTTCTTGGAAGGTTTTCTTATCACGACCGGCGACCGTCGTCCCCATTCTTCTTTGATTAAGGTAGGTTCTAGTAGACCCAACCTCAAGTAAAATATACCTTTGGAATCATCTTCGAGTCCTCTTTCTTTTGATAGTAAAAGCCCTAATTAGTATTTTCTATAGCCCTCGTATTGCTAGTTTTAGTCGGAGCATGTCGTATTAGGGCACCGATTTTGTACCCTCTCCTTATCTCGATTGAATGCTAGGTTAAGCATACTGTAAACGTTAATTGAGCATGCTATATTGTGTGTTTCTTTGTTATCTTTCTAGTGATAGCTTTTTGCCCAATTGTCATGCATCATACCCAGCTAATTTCTTGCTACAACCGAAGTCTATCGGAGTTCGCCGGAGGTCGAACAAGGCGTCATGTATGCGGTCCTAACATAAACCGTTTATGACCCTGGCGGTCTCGCGACAGACCGTTTTCCTCCTTTTCATATGTATTTGAATCCATTAGACCTTAGCGGCCCCTCGATAGACCGCATGGTCAGGGGTAGCAGCCTGTTCTAGGACTGTTTCCTACCCCAGCGGCCATGCCACGACCGTTTTATGTGCTGTTCTAGTTACACTTATTCCATTTTTATTGGATATCATGATTAGGGTAGCAACCCACTAAATAATTGGAGCGTATGGAATAATACTGCTAACTGTGATTATGACTGCCAATATCTTTCCTTTCATCCAAATTGTATCGTCTTGTCTATTCCTTTGAATTGATAAACAAATTGTTAAATTCATAAGTTATTGGTCATTGATTAATTGTTAAGTTTGTTTGACAGTCACTCCACCCCGGTGGTACTGACCAACCGCTACACATTCGTCTTTCAATGGTTAATTAGCCTAAATTCTTGTAATAGTTAGGACTCTCCGCCGGATATTCCTTCCGTCGGACTAGGACCTCTATTATGAGACCTCTGTAAGCCCCCGCGAGCCTGGGATTCCCATTAGGACGCCGGGCGGGTTGTACTCACAAAGTCTGAACCTTCTAACTCGTTCGAATCGCTTGTTTTTGCCCGAGCCCTGAGTCGGGATTGTCCTGTTTATTGCGGCCCTTCTGAGACCGTTTCTGTCAGTATGCGGTCCAGTCATGACCGCCAGAATGTTTAAACGGCCCTCCTGTGACCGCATTCAACCGGCTGTGCGTCGACCTCCCTTGGGTGCGTCAACCTTAGTCCTCTGGACTCAGTGCTGTATGTGGTCGTTAGTAGACCGTTTACCTCTTCAAGCGGCCCCTTGGTGACCGCATTTATCTGGCTATGCCAAGACATGTGCGTCGACCATAGTTTGGAAGCGGCCCAGCTAGGACTGTCTAGTCCTGATTCTAGCCCATATTGGACCGTTTCTACTCTTTCACTCTGGGCTTGGACCCTTTGACCCAACTAGCCTTTTGCGGTCTAGCCTAGACCGCTTTATCCTCTAGGCGGCATGATCATGACCGCATCTATCCAGAACTTGTGTTCATGTGTTTCATGCTTGTTTTATACTCATAAATCTCTTGACTTCTTAGTCAATTATTGGAATACCACTCGATCTTAGTTGGTAAGTTACATAGCTTAACCTTGGAATTCTGGCCGATTCCAAATGAATGTCTAAGATGGTTACTTGGGATCTTGGATCCACCAAAATCAATGCCAACGCATCATAAGGGCCCGGTCTGGTCCTGGGAGGAGCGCCCGAAAAGTACTAGTACCCCGGAGAGTTGTAATGACATGGTGAGGCATTGCACCGAGTGCATGACTAGCGCGATATCTATGACATTCGTTCATTCTGATATTCTTGGAATTCCTACATGGAATTAATTCTACTCGACTTGCTTGTTTACTTGCTTGATCGGCCAAATACACGGAAATGATATATCTCAGTTCTATTTTATTCTCATTCCATTCCTGCTTATGTTAGTTGTTTATCGCCATTTATTTTATTCACATGACATTAAATTAAACTGTTAATTACTTAAATCCTGCCTGCTATTACCTACTGAGCGTTCAGAGTTGACCTGATAGTCGTGAACCGAGAGTTGTCTTAGTGGTTTTGTTGAGTTTTGTTAAGTCCTTGTTTAGTCCAGTCACTGAGAGTGACCACTCAGAGTTGTAATTTTCTTGATTTTCTTCTCTTCGAGTCGTGAGGTTAGATATCAAGATGTTGTTGGATATTGATGGAGGTTGTTGGACAAGTTATTTTGATTGTTGAATTAAATTAGTATTTTGGAGCTATTCATTCCCTTGCAATTATATTCCTTTAAATTTCGCTAATTGCTCTGTTTTATCATGAATGTACAACTGTTGCGTTCCAATATTCCGCGTCGGGGCGTGACAAGAATAGCCCGCTCCAGCCGACAGCGCTCTCCAGCAACACAAGAGTCTCCGTCTTCCATACCGGGTGGGACAAAACTCCTCACGAATTCGAATAGGTGCCGATGCAACGGAAACTCCATCGGGTAACCTCTCGCGCGGTCGTACGTATGAAGCCCTTTAGTCTCAGAAATCCTGGCCAGCTCCACAGTTCCTACTTCATTCGCCCCCACTTCAACGGGGCCCTCAGCCACCAGCGAACGCCCCAGGTCAAGCTGGCCAATGCTGGCCACGGTGACAACGGGTGAGCCCGAAGGAGGCAAGGGCCGCCCAGTCCTCCTCACCCAGTGGTCCTCCTCACGGGCCACACGTCTCGAAACCCGATCATCCCTGCCGAATCTCGCCATAGCAGCACGACAAAGCATAAAAAGAAACATGTTCACAACATTAGTCAAATGTATATAAGAGCCAGCATATAAAGACGAAACACAAACATAAAGTGCACATAAGGCTCCAAATGCAACTACAAAGGAGCGAAATGAGGAGCTCACAGGCCTAGCGCCCTCGTCTCCGCCTCCGACGCCCGCCCCGTGGGGGGCATTTGTTGTACCCAGATATTTTCCCAGCAAAAATATCAAGAAATGAGGGTTCGGGAATTTTCCCGAACACCTTTAAGGCGTTGGTCACTCAGCCCTTCCTGCGACCCACCGGGCCCGATCGAGGGTCGTAACCAGCTAGCTGTGATCCACAGCAACATCAACAATTGATTGGGGCCACCCCCAATCACGCAGCTTGCGGGTTTACCCGCCTTCAATTTAGCCACCCGGGCCAACCCGGAGGCGCCCTGACCACAAGCCACGACACGTGACACCCAGCAATGAGGCCGGGGTCTACCCCCAAGATGCCTCCCTCTGGCCCTCTAAAGTCAAAAGATGACTCATCACGGCCAACCATGGGCCTCAGAGGCCTGTAGCACACTCATGCGGCCCATGCACGTGTGGTAGGAATTTCCCCGAGCACCTCGCGAGTGCGCATATTCCAGCCATTCTATAGCAAGACGGGGGCCAGTCCACGGCTCCAGCACTCCAGCCGTGTTCCACGGTGACCCTCCTGCATTAATAAAAAACCCCAGCCCAAAGCCGGTCCGTATTAACCCCCCCCCCCCCAGGGGGGGTTTAGGCAGACCAGACCGCCCCCTGGTCTTGTCCGTGTAAACCCCAATAAAAAAAACTTTTTTTAATCAAAAGAACCCCCATCCCAGTCCGCATTAACCCCCCCTGGGGGGGGTTTAGGCGGACCAGACCACCCCCCCAGTCTGGTCTGCCTAAACCTCCCTGCCCCACTCTGAAAATAATAAAAAAATATTTTTTCAAAGGGTTTACGCGTACCAGATTTCACCCCAAATCCAACCCGCGTAAAGCCCCCCTGACCCATCAATTTCTCCTATAAAAACCCCCCTTAAAAGCTCAAGGGACATATGGACTAACGGATGCACACTCGGACCTCCGCAAGCACCCAGTAAGGACGCAAAGAGATAAGCGTGCGTGGGGTTGGCTTGTTGATCGGCTTGACATGTCGAGGGTATGTCACACGTACTCCCCTCACATGGCGTCTAGTCATCTCACATAAGTACATCTCCGTCGCATGTAAGGCGTTATGATAACGGCGAACACACCCCCACCTCGGGTTCGCCTGCGTATGACACCCTATGACAACTGCACATACGCCATGATGCCGCATTTACCTCCATCACGAGACCGCGTGCCCACCATTCGTCCCGATCCGGCCACCTACCGTCCCAACCGCGGACTCAAGTTAGCCGGACCCTGGCCCAGAGGGAGCATTCCCGGGGCCAACCTCGACTCCCTAGCATGAAGACGTCCGCCTTCTGGGACCCATACCCGACCACTCTTCTGGGGCCGTGCTCGGCCTCCCTTAAGCGCCAGCCAGTATCTATTCATGCCATCCAGTCTAGCCTTCCCTCGGCGAACCGGGCACGTCCTACACGCTGATATCCGCCTTGTTACGTATTGACCCGGAGACCGACCCACGCGTCGGAATTGTCCCGCGACTTACACCACTTGTATGTTGGCCTCCGCGGCCCACTTGTAAAGCCCGTGTGGCTCTCATAAAACATGAAACCAGTTGAATACGCATACACGTATCCAGGTCTCAGCCCCACCTCCACACCACCCAGTGTGTGTCCAGTTCTCCAACTCCAGTCAATCAAACCTCCCCGTCGAGCATAACCGTCACCTCATAGCGGTAGGGCTATCCGATCCTCTATCCATGGCTTCAGTAATATCCAGGCCCTTCTTTAGCACGGAACAAAGGTATTCGGATTCAATCGGATGTAAATAAACACCGACTGCTTGCGGTCAGTGGGGAAAGACATCCCGTACACGAATTCCCACAATCACTTGCGCACTCGCACCCGTGGCACCTCCCCTCTCCCCATGTGCTGCCCAATCCCCCGAGCCCACGTGTCGCGTCCTGGCGACGCTCCCCCAGTCAACCTTCTGTTCCATAGGTGATTGTCACGAAATCGACTGGCACGCCCGCATCCCGGTCCGATCACCTAACTCCTGGAAACTTCTCGTGCAAGTTGAACTGTCTCGACCTTCCGTAAAAGGCGAGCGTACGGTGCTGTCGTGAGGAGCATACAGCTACAAAGGAGAATAGCCCTGAGATAATATCAACTCCCTTATTTTTCTTTATTGCTCTATCCTCTCTCTCACCGCGGTCACCGACCCCCGATTTCGCCGCGCCAGTCGCCCGACAGGCGCGTCCCCCGGTGACGAGACAGTGGCACATAAATGTCTCTTTGCCATGAAGACGCAGAAGAAGAAAAAATGTGGTTCTAAAGTTGGATCTTAGGAAGGCTTACGATAGGGTCAACTGATAGTTTTTGCTGGATGTAATAGATAAAATGGGGTTTGGTGATAGATGATTGGGTGGATACGTGCATGCACTTCGTCATCCACTTTTACAGTCCCGATTAATGGGAAATCTACCTCATCTTTACATAGTAGGGGGGCTACGCTAAGGGGATCCCTTGTCTCCCCTTTTATTTGTGCTGGTAGCTCACATTCTGAATAGGATGTGGTTGAGAGCGGAAGATGTAGGATTGATCAAAGACTTCCAAGTCAACAAAGGCAACCATAGCATAATTCGTTTGCAATATGTTGATGACACCATTTTTGAGCCAATTTGTTAACACCTCAAAATAGATAGAGGAAAAAGCATCCACAAGTGGTTAAATTCCACGATACATGTGAGTGAAATGGGATAGGAAGGGGAAAGTCATTGGTGTAAAAAAATTCCCCCACCTAACACAAAATCACCAAACCACCGCACACGTAGGAAATGTCTATTTTCCTCTCTCATGTGAGAAATAAACAATAGAAGGGCTATTTATAGGGGAAGCCACCCTTTTTCCACCCATTTTTGGAGTTTAGGACCGGGTCCACCCCCTTTTAGGGGGGTTTGCCCCGGGTCCACCCTCCCTTGGGGGGTTTGCCCCGGGTCCACCCCAAGGAGGGATTTTGCCCCAGGTCCACCTCCCCTTTGGGAGTTTTGCCCTGGGTCCACCCCCCTTTAGGGTTTGTCCCAGTTCCAACTCTTCCAAGGTGGCCTATTAGCCCCGGGTTCACTCCACTAGCACATAAAGAAAGAGAGCAGAAGGGGGTGACCTCTGTAGGCAACCAATCTTGGGAAGGTAGATAAAATTCATCAAACATTTTATAAAGGAGTGATTGATGAGTTGTTTTTATAGCTGAAAATGGTGACCCTTACAATTTAGAAGGGTTCATGGGCCTTGCTTAATATGAATTCTTTTGGTTTCTTAACTGCATAAAGACTGAAGGCAAAGTGAGACTTTTCAAGCAATCTGTGCACCATTTGCTGTGTGAAGATACCAGCATAACCTATGGGTCCATGGAATAACATGCATGTTTATTTTACAAGATTCTAGCAACATTTCTGTGCTTGTTAACCATATGGATCCTATTCTTAAGAAATAGCCAATCTGGGAAGTTAACAGGTTATCAGTCATGCAAAAATTTGTGGATTTACAACAGAAATTTGTGGATTTACAACTTATGTACCTGAGCTGAAAGCAGTTCACAGCATAGTCTAATAAAAGACCAATAGTCATAATTTCAAGTGAGATGGTTGGTGCTAAACCTTGCAACATTTAGCATTAGAAAGGGAAGGTTACTTCATGGACAAACTTTGAATGACAATGGTCTTAGAAGAGGCAGATTTGCAAAATACAAATAAGCTTCAACAGCAGCAGCAGCAGCAGCAGCTAATGGCAACTCAGAGAGGCAGCAATGAGCAGCCCACAGAAGCAAAACAAATGCACAGCAGCATTCACAACCTGTTACTCATAGGGAAATTGACTCAATTGGAGGCTTAAAGGGTTAAAATAGACTGCATCTACCCCCTTTTGGAGGTTTTACCCCGGGTCCACCCCCAAAGGGGGGTTTTGCCCCAGGTACACCCCTCCTTGGGGGGTTGCCCCGGGTCCACCCTCCACTTGGGGGGTTTGCCCCGGGTCCAGCCCCATAGGGGGTGATTTGCCCCGGGTCAACCCCCAAAGGGTGTGGGTTTGCCCCGGTTCCAACCTTACAAGGGATTTTTGCCCCGGTTCTAACTCTAAAAGAGGGTTTTCTGCCCCGGGTCTGCCCTGTATATGGGATTAAAGGGTTTTGGGTTGATTAAATCCTACCCTACTTAACCAAAATAACTGCCACATCATCATGGCAGCAGCCGAAACAAGTGCTGGCAGCATTGACAGCAGCAACAAGGGCTCATGGAAGCAATAAGCACATAACAACAACAGCTGCAACAGCAGCAAATAAGAATAGCTGCAGCTGCAGCCCAATAATGGCAGCACCTCAAGGGCAATAGCAGCAATATGCTGCCTAGAGACAGCAGCAACATCTCAATAGCAACTAATGACAGCTCATAGAAGCAGCACTGGGCAGTCCCCAGGTGCAACATCAGTAGCTAGAACAAGAGGCAAGCAGCCGCAGCATTGATGCAATCACAAAGAGGAGTATCCCCAACCTATTCCTCCACAGCTTCAAGGGCCACAGCCAATGCCCAGTTCATGTCACAACAGCCATCACCTTTTTACCCCTTGTAGGGGTTTTAGACCCGGATCCACACCCTTTTTGGGGGTTTACCCCGGGTCCACCCCTCCTCGGGGGTTTTCCCCGGGTCCACCCTCCCTTTGGGGGATTGGCCCCGGGTCAACCCCCACAAAGAGTTTTTGCCCCGGTTTCAAACCCACAAGGGAGTTCTTTGCCCCGGGTCCACCCTGAACATGTGATTAAAAGGCTTTGAAGTCTGATAAAAGCCCAAATGAGGCTGGTTAAACCTGGGATAAGCATTCTACCCTAGTGAGTATGTGATACTGGTCCTTAATTGAGGATAAGTATAATGCTAACATAGGAGGTATTATTAGCATGACAACAGCAGTACAAGGGCTGCAGCAGCAGCTCTGCTACAGCAGTAGTAGTACCCACAGGTGATAGCAGCAGTCCAATTGCAACAATAGCCCAATGCAACAGCTGCAACAGCAGCACAAAACTGTTGCAACAGCAGCAAGTAAATTTGATAGCTGCAGCAACAACCTGGTAGCAGTAGCAGCAGTACAGAAATAGCAGCACAGCAGCACAATAGTGACATCAACAGCTAAGGAGAACAGCTACAACAGCAGCCCAACAGCTTCAACAGCAGCCCAACAGCTGCCATATCAGCATCAGACAGATGTAATAGTAGCACATAAATGCTACAATAGCAGCACATAAATGTTACATCAGCAGCAAATAAAATTGTTGGCAGCAGCTCAAATTAATTGCAGCAGCAGCATAGCAACAGCAATAGCAGCACACAGGGGTAGTGGCAGCATGGTCATACCCCCATATAGGTTTGGACCGGTACCAACCCCAAAGGGGGATGTTTTGCCCCGGCTCCACCCCCACATGGGGGTTTTGCCCCGGGTCTACCACCCTCTTCACATGGATTTACCACGGTTCCACTCCCACATGGAGGTTTTGCCCCGGGTCCACCCCCACATGGGGTTTTACCCCGGTTCCGCCCTCCTCTCATGGGTGTTAGCCCCGGGTCCACTCCAAAAATCCTATGTTTTGGCCCGGATGGGGGCGTAACTATCAAGGGTCCTTCGAGACTCTATAAATACCCCCAGTGGGGTCCATTTGAAGGTCCATAATCCATTTGAAGTCACAAACCCCATGCACATCATAACCCTTTGTGAACTGTGCAATCTAAAGGAAATCTCCCAATGGATTATGTACAATTAAAACCCTGTTTGCCTCTGAGCAAAGGGTCTTGTACAGTCACTCCTTGGAGAGAGATCATAAAAAAATTTCCTTCCAGCGAACCCCGGCGTTGCACTGGTGGACACACTAAACAAATTGTGTGAATATCCCTCATGACGGGACAATTGCAAAAATGCCCCCAAAAGGGGGAAATTGCAGAAATACCACCAAACGTCGCAGAGATATCCATGATAGATCTAAATTGTCCTGATTTCCTGCGAGCAAAGGGTCGTGTACAACCAAAATCCTGATTGCCTACGAGCAAAGGATCATGTGCAATAAAAAAAAAACTCGTCGACATGTCTGTACTCATGAAGCATACTTGCGATATCATGTACCCTTTATAACATTTTATGAAATACATCAGTGGCCATGTGAGCCTGCTGTGAGACCACGGAATTTTTCGCGTAGGAAAGTAAACAATAAAAAATGTTCTTTTTGAAAAGAGACATCCCTCTATGTATAGAGATTTATTCCGTGGGTGCACAAAGTATCAGACGATTTGGGTTTGAGTGCTGGACCTCTCCCCACTGACCGTAGTCAGTGTTGATTTACATCGGCCTAACGCCCGAACACCTTTGTTTGACTGTCAAAGAAATCTCACAGTCCTCTCCTTAGGTGGCTCACTCGAGAGACTCTCCATAACCACTCATTTACCACCAACATGTTAATAGGGTTATGGCTAAGTCTGAGCAAAACCCTAAGATTTAGGAGTAAAGACGTAAATATACAGAAGCCGTGGGCATTTTTGAAGTGGAGAGATGTTTTCTAGACCCTGAGAGTATTTTGATAATTTTACCAACCCAGAGATATTTCTGAAATTTTTGAGTTGGAATGGAAGTAGGACAGGGTTCCTGACTTCTCAAGGCGCTGAGGCTCTTTCTGGAGGGTTACGGGGGCTGCTATGCCATTTCTAGGACACAGGGGTATTTTGATAATTTTACCCTACCCTACATAGACCTAGGGTTGGGGTGACATCTGAGTGTCGAACTAAGCTGACAACATCCCTGAGCTGAAGGAGTGACAAGGGCTTCATAGAAAGCTCACATCTGTCAATTTGGCCGAAGGGTATATACACAATTTTCATAAGTCGAGGGGTTTTCTTATAATTTTCCCCCGAGGACATACATAGAACATGCTTAGTACTTTTATAGTTCGAATGGGTACAAGGGTTGTCGGCGAGTTGTCGACTGTACAAAAGTCCGTACTAACGCGGGAAGGAGGGGCGTAACCCCAATTATAAAAAGTTGCAGGATATAACTGTAAATAATATGATTTTTATGTTTTTCGGATCCCGGAGAGGACATTTTTATAATTCCCCCGTTACGGATGGAACCACGTAATTTAGTCGTCCCAGAACGTAGAAACTTACAACATGCCCCACTGAGGGGCATAATGACAAAAATACCCTTGTAGGGGCATATACACAAGACCCGGGGACTTACCCCTCGCAGGCCAGAACAAACAAACGAATAAACTTCATAATATTGGATGCTCCGTAGGATGTCTCCTCTGCCCTCCGTGTCCTTGTTCCCTAGACCCTTGGGGGTCTATTTATAGAAGTGGGAACCTCCCCGGGGTCGTTTGGACCCGTACGGGTTAAACTGGAGGTTGTTTGAACCCGTACGGGTTAAACGGGGTGAAAATGACCCCGAGGAGGTCATTTTCCTCTATTTTTTCTTTTTTCTTTTTGGTTTCCCGCACGTGGAGAAGAACCGGCCCGGGGTGAGAGGCCCCGGGCCTACCCGGGGTCAAATGACTTGCCCGGGGTGGAATGACCCCGAGAAGGTCCGCCCGGGCCCGCACTCCCGCGCGCGGCCCAGCGCGGGCATGCCAGCGTCCGGGCGGACCCGTCCGGGGGCGGGCGACTCCGTACGGGTCCCTCCGACCCCGGACGGGTCTCTCCCTCGTCTGATTTCAATAAAAGGGGGGCCCTGGGGGCTTTGGAGCATCGTTTGCTCGCTGGAGAAGCGAAGACGTGCTCCTCCTTGTTCGTTTGTTGTTTTCCTCGTATCATAGGCCGCAAAGGGAAGACTTGTTATTGTCCGTTCTCCGTGATACACGTGCGAGGGACTCCATTTGCAGTGCGTAGACCTCCTTTTGTGTTACTTTTCCTCTCAAAGGAGAGCAACTTCCTCCCTTAGGGATTTTACCAGAATTACACGATCCTAACAATCGTAGTAGATTTAACCTGGCTCTCGACCGTCTCGATTGCTGCGAGAGGTCTATAATTGTAGCAATATGTAGGCTATGAAGCCCTAGGTGTGGAGATATCCTACGGGGCGGCGATATGCCAAACATAGGACCCCACGTGGGAATATTCCCCGAAATGGCGGTACGCCAAATATAGGCCTCGTCCGATGCGAGGATAATACCCCGAAATCTTGTAAGACAAATTACGGGTGCAACACCTGCCTGTGTAAAATTCTGCGAATGCTTGAATCGTGAAAAACCATGTTTCGCACCATGCGAAGCGAGACTCGATTAACCTCCTAGAGGTCAAATAGCCTCGCAAGACTTAGTGCTTAGGGCAAGGTCTTCAGCATCGCAACTAACTTTATGTAAATAGTGGATTTTCTTTGGCAGTTAATCAAGGGTATTCGGACTTGCACCGATGTAAATAAACACCAACTGTGGTCGGTGAGGAATTGTCTAGTACCCGAACCCTAATCGTCTGATACTCCTAAATCTGTGGAAATAATAATATACTCGCTACCCAAATAACCACGAGTGTGCATTTTCTTCTTCAAAGGAGTGCCATTATTTACTTATTTATTTATTCATTTATTTTCGCAAGTTAAACAGCCATTCTCTTCCTAGCAGAGGAGGAGTCATAGCTCTGTGGCCAAGCTGATACTTGAATTGTTGGATGAAGCCAATGGCCTCATGGTCAACTTCAACAAGAGTCTCATTCTAGGTGCGAACATGAAGGATAGGGCTCTTGAAAGAGCAGCACTTGTTATGGACTATCAGATAGGAGCCTTTACCCTCTCCTATTTGGGTCTCCCATTGTCTCCAAGGGCTTGATATTGCAACAAGTGGTAACTTGTGGTGAAGAAATATGAGTCAAGACTAGTAGGATGAAAGACGAGGCTACTCTCCTATAGGGGGAGACTAGTGTTGTGCAAATCGAGACTTGACAGTCTTCCTATTTACTTTTCTTCCATCTATCGGATTCCGAAGACAATGGTGAAGAAGATTGAATCAATTCAGGCATGTTTCTTCTAGCATGGAAGTGGCAAGAGGAATAGGCGTTGGCATGGCATCTCATGGGGCAGAGTCGCTAGTGATAAAGACATGGGAGGTGTATGCATCAAAAATGTCAGAGATTTCAACTTGGCTCTCCTGTGTAAGTGGTTGTGGAAATTAGCGGCATGTGAAGATAGTTTATGGGCACGAATAGGCAGAGATACTATGCTAGAGTGAGGGATTGGGATATGTCACTTGCATCTCAACATAACATATCTCCTACATGGCAGGGTATTTTGGCATGCAGGGACTTTGTTACTACTAGTGTCAAGGTCCGACTGGGAAATAAGAAGAAGTGTCGATTCTGGAAAGACAGACAGTGTAGCAATTTTACTCTGGAGGCATCCTTTCCCAGGCTTTATGCAATGGCTGCAGCACCATTGGCATCAGTCTCTCAGATCTTTGATTTCCACCTGTCTGGAGGGGCATGGGCACCAACATTCAGGAGAAATCTCAAGCCAGAGGACATGGGTCAGCTAGAAGGCTTGCTTTATTTCCTTCTTGACAACACTCCAAAGCCAGATAAAGAGGATCAATGATGGTGGAGTGATTAGTGTGTATTTTTATCATTTAATTCATGAGTATATGCATTTTTATGAGCTTAATTGATATTAAATATACACTTCTCACACTTATTGTTGATTTTGTATCAAATGTTTAATTTTCTGAAATTAAATAAATTTTTATGATAATTTTTATGTATTTATGCAGGCACGCAGTTCGAGGAAAGCTCCAAGAAAAAGAAAAAAAAAAGAATAACAATATATATGTTCAACTGGGCCAAAAGCCCGGAAACTTGTTCAAAAAGAAGAAAAAAAATTAGAAAAAAAAAATAAATTTATTGGCTATTTTTTAGCATTTTATACAAATATATATAAGATATATATAGATATATATATATATATATATATATTTATATATACTATATTTATATAAAGAAAAAAAACGAAAAAAAAGTTTAAAAAAAAACCCTCCCCGCCCCGCCTTCCCGCCTTCGCCGCCCGGGCACGGGCGACGAGGGCGTGCGAAGGCGGGAGGGGGGGGTGCGTGGCGACGCAGCCGGCAGGAGGCGCGGGCGGCAGACGCGAAGGCAGGGGGGGACGTGGCGCGCGAAGGCGGCGGGCGTCGCACGCGACGCACGCGACGCACGCGGGCGCGTGCGACGCGTGGCGACGGTGGAGCGGTTCGGGCGCACGGCGGGCCCACGGGCGGTAGGCCGCCTAACCCACGCCGGTCGGCGCGTTGCGCCCGCAGAAAGAGAAAGAGAGAAAGAAAGAGAAGAAAAGGCCATAAAATACCAAAAAAATTCAGAAAAATCCGAAAAAAATGACAAAGTGGGCAGAACCTACCTGCCTACCATTTTAGGCTAAAATTGGGTACACTTGTTTGTATTGATGGAGTGTTTTTTTTGTAACCCCTATATAAAGGGTGCATTGGTCTTGAATGAAGGGAGTTAGTAAGTAGAGTTAGTTAGTGAGTGATAGAAGATGGCAAGAAGGTTGAGTAGGGGGAGAGCTAGCTTGGGTCACTTGTAATGTAAGTTGTTCTTTGCATTTCTGAAGTTGTTGAGTGCATCAAGTTGTATTTTCCAAGCTTTTGAAGTCAAAGTTGTAAGTTGTTCTTATTTCAATAAAAGTTTCATTTTTGAATTCAACATGTTCTTAACCTTATTTCGCATGGTTTTAATCTTTATTTCAATTTGATTTCTTCACAAAAGTTGTTTGTTTGTAAGTCTTCTTCAACTTCTCTGTTGATCATTTCTTCAAATTCTTCCTACTTCATAGACTTTTGGTCCGTTTTCTTAAGTGCTGTTTTAGGTGTTTACTGTTCATCCGTGGTGAGACATTCTAGTTTTCTTATGTTTGGAAGCCTTTCTAGACCTCTTTTTAATCTGAGTTCTTCATCAACTTTGTTCCTCTCTTATAGATCTCCATTTCATTCTTCTACCACCTTGTCTAATTATGTGTATTTTTAGAGTTAGAATTAATTTTTCAAGGTGCTGTTTTTCTGTCAGTTACTATTCACCAGCAGGGATAGATCTTGCTTTTTCAGTGCCTTCCTCTTATTTTCTGTCTCTGTGTTCTTAATCAAAGTTCTTTCTCTTCCAATTCTCTACAACTTTCATGTTTTACACTTCTTCTAATTCTGTCTATATTTGAAGTTATGTGTTTTCTTCCAACCCCTATTTTCATTTGAATTCTGTTATGTTTTCAAACTTAAGTTTTCAAACTTGTTCTATCCAAATCTTGTCTTCATAAGTGTTTCAATCATACCCGAAGCGGTAAGTCTTCTTCGAATCATCTCACGGCGTCGACTTCCAAGGCGGAGCGATCTCCACTCAAATGCTCGGCAAGGAAACGGCGGCGTTCTTCTTCAAATTGGCTAATTATTCCTTTACTTTCCTTTTGTTATTCAAAGTTGTAATTCAAATTCCACTTAGTGATAATCGCACTCCAAATCCAAAAATTGGTTTTCCAAACATAAGGATATGTCCAACTTGAACTAAAATCAAATATTCTCTCCCCGTGGGATCGACCCGTACTTACCATTGTACTCATGTTTTCAAATCCATAAGTGAGTGAGTGCGGTTAAAAATATTTGAAATTTGTGTGGCACGGCATATTTAACAACGACTGTCGAGCAGCACCATGGAGGTGGGAGAAGGAGGGAACATTCTCAATGAGGTCAACTCACACTTCCATTTCAAACAGAGGGCAGTGCCATAGTCTCACCTATCAGATTTGGACTCCTAGGAGCCCATTGAAAGTGAGGCTTCTAATTTGGAAGATCTCCCATGGAAGGTTAGCAACATGTGACAGGCTTGCTCCCTTTCTTCAAAGCTTATCCACTCTTTGTTGCTTGTGCGAGGAGGATGAGACCTTGAATCACCTTCTTGTAGGATGCCCCTACTCACAAGAGGTGTGGGGAGACATCGCGAGTAAGATTCAAGGGGCCATCCATCTCTAGGGAAGTGTGCATTATTTGATTAGGCAATGGGGCAGAAGCTGAACCCTAGAAGGAGATAGACTTACTTGGTGGATTATCCTGCATGCCACATTATGGGCAATATGGCGAGAAACAAACAACAGAATTTTCATAAGGTAAGCTAGAACAGTGGATAGATTGGTCTTCTCTATTTTTGAGAGAGTAAGAGAGCTATCAGGCCTCCTTGGTAATGTGAATTTGCACCTTCTTCTGTTTTTGCATTGTTTAGGGATTAGAGTGGCCCACACATACTTGGTGTGGACAGCTTTTATTTTGACCATATAAGGAAATTTTGAGAACTCAGTGAAAACACTTGCGCATCCTTCTTATACTTTTAATAGAATTATGGTACTACCCACTTTCAAAAAAAAACCCTACATCTCTCTAATAGGACCCTTGTTGCTGACTTAACTACAAAGTTTCTTCCTGGCTCTCATCTCAAAAAACCTTTGCTCACCATGTGCAGATTTAATGTGACTAGAATCACATAGACCTGTGAGTTCCAAACACCACAATTTCTGTGTCATGCAGTCCCCTTCTTGGCTGTAGATCGCAAGATCTTCCATTGCCTCTTGTTTGAAAAGCTTTGCCAAATGTCCTCTACATTTTAAAAAAAATGCCTTTGAAATCTTGTTTCCAATGAGATCTTTCCGGACCAAATTCTTCTCAGAACTGAACATGCTTTCCATTTCCAACACTGCAAGTTCAAACCAGGAGAACTCCATTGTAGTGCTGATGGCTTTCCATGTCAACAACACTCACCTACGTCTATTAATCAAAACATTCCACATGTTCCATCCTCTGCAGTACTTCTCCCTTATCAATTTCTTCTAGAGCACATGGTTTGCCATCTCTCAAGATCTCCATCTCTTCAAGTGCCCCAGATCACTAGCTTAAGATGAGATGGAGAAGGGAAGAGTGGAATAAAGGAGGAGAAGGGGACGAGGATAACAATAGAGGTCCAGAGGACGAGGGGTGTGTGTGTGTATGAGAGAGAGAGAGAGAGTGTGAGCTCAAGTCTATTAGAGATCCCCTGGGATCTCATTTCCAACAGTGCCAAGATGGCATTGAGATCTACGAAAGCAACCCTTGCTACAGTGGATTTTTATCCCCTCCTATCTGCCATAATCATCTAGATGCTGCTCAACATGCTCAATGGAAACAATCAAAGCCCTCTCTGATGCGGAACGAGACTCGTGACGTCGGACTATGGACTTGATTTCACACAGTGACATAATTTTACACGAACAACGATCGGAGTCGTAGTAGTGCCATTTTTTATTTTATTATGTAAACCTTTATTTGATTCTAATGTCATAGTCATCAATTTCCTAAGTTAACTTCAGTTTTACAGTTGTATTGGGCTCATTGGGAGGCAACTTGATGTCTTTTCCATTTTCTGTAATTTTTGGTGCGATTTTCACACTATTTCTTGAGTCTAGGGACAAAGTCATCCAAAAAGGTCATGTTAGGGTTAGGGTTAGTCTAACTCCTATAAATATTCTTGTAATCTCTCTTTTCCAATTAATGAAGAATATTGAGTTGCGATTTTACAGAATTTCCCCCCTTCTCGGTGATGTAGAGGAAAGAGCCTAGAGATGAGGCAACCCTAGAAGGTCCTTGCGAGAGGAAGGGTGCGAAGCCTACACCCCCACCTCCTATCCTTCTTCCCCTTCTATCCCAAAACCTAGCCCCACGTTCCACATCACTCCCTCTTCATTCGGTTTTTCATACTTGTTGCCATTCGATGACATAAACTATTTTCTCTTTAGGTCCTTTGCCTTTTCGGAAGAAAGCTCTCCTAATCTCCTCTAGTCTCTACAGTCTTTGGCAGCCTAAAAAATAGATTAGTAATGGACAGCAAAACCAGATAGCAGACTTGGAGAGAACCCATCTTCCACCTTCTGTCAGAAGCATTGCTTTTCGTACTGCTATCTGGTTTTCAAACTTCTGGATGATGGTACCCCAATCTTCACAAGCTTATAGGCCTATCCATCGAAGAGAGTCCAATGCATTTAACTGGGAGCTGTGACCATTGGTAACTCAACATTTTATCTACTCCTCTTGCTCTGACACAGACCAAATCCAGTGAACTCACATTTAGAAATTTCTCCTTAAGGCCTGTGATCTCCTAGTATCCTGAGTAAGATCTTCAAATTGGCAATATTCCTCTCAAGTTTCCTAAAGGGAATAGAAAGGTATCATCTGCTTACTGGAAAGATGGCTATATTGCCTCTATCCACTTCGGCACCTTAAATTACACCTCATCTACTAACTCTCTTCTACATCATGCTGAGAACTTGAGACACAATAAATGAGCCACAATAACAGACAACAAATGAGCCACGATAACAAACAGCACTGGAAATAATTGGTCCCCTTGAGCAGAGAGCAGGGTTACGATCAAGCCATCCTCATGGCCTGACATTCATTAAGATAGAAAATTTGCCACTTTGTATGCACTGACCTACCCATTTAATCCATTTTTTTCTTGAATCTCAAGATTTCCAACATGCCCCTTACACTCGCTTCCTTAAAGTCACATCTGATATAGAAAAAAATTATCTAACAAAGACGCCCTAAAGCTACCAATTGTTAATCATTTCCATAGTCATCAAATAGACGTCGTATACTCGTCAACATGCTCCAAGTGATTCGCCTCCGCAATTTCCTGAAACAAGAGAAGCATTCAAAATTTGGTAGCATAGCTGCTGACCAGGATTAAACTTAAAACTTGACGAGGATTGTGAACTAGATATCCGTTGGATTGAAAATCGCTCTGCTAACACCAAGGATCAAAACCCAGCAATAATCAACACCAGAGCGAATCAAAAGCCGCCAGCAGCTCATTGACAGACAAGCTAAACGCATCCACGAGTGATTAGATAAAGGAGGGTTTTTGCTATCCGTCAGAACAAACGGATCGCAAGCTAGGGACACCGAAATGCAGGGAGACATCAAAACAGATGCTACGACTAATTGAAATTACGGAAGGAACAGGCAAACAGGAAAGCGATCAAGACACGCAGGCGTTTTATGAGCATGTACGCGGGGAGGAGGTGGAGGGGAGAGACGACCAGGGTGACTCACTCACCGCCAACAAGGGTGGCATACCCTAGCGTGATCTTCTGAGACATGGACATCCCTCTTCCCATCTTCTTGCCCTCGCCGCCTTCCGAGGGCCGACCACCCCCCTCCTTGCGGTCCCCGCCTCCGTTCCCCCCGCCGCTGCCGTATCCTTCTCCTCCCATCCCTTCTCCTCCACCGCCGCCCACATCCTCCGCAGTTGCTCCGTGATCGGAGACGGCGCGAAGCGAGCCGTATCCACCGGAGCGGGCTGCGACTGAGGCGAGGATCGGGAAGCGGGACAGCGCGTGGTTGGGAAGGCGGCAGCGATTCCGTGGGAGAGCGGAGGGCGGCCGGGGTTGGAAGAGGAAGGCGGACGAGAAGGAAGCGGCGGCTATCGGCATTTTCGTGTCTCCGCGTAGCGAAGGTACGCTCCGTGGTTATAATTGTACACCCAGGGGAGTAGGAATGCCGTCATCCGTTTAAAATTCGAAAATTTGAATTCGTATTCAGCCGATTAAATAATTATTTGAATAAAATATTTAATAGATAATTTAATCATACATCAGATATTCAATTATTAATCCTATATAAATTCAAATATTAAAATATCCGTGTTAAATATTATCAGATCGAATATGTATACTCAGATAAAAATCTAAAGATACGTATATTCTATATATAATTAACTTAAATTTTAATATATTATTTGATTACTCTTTTTATCTTTTGTTGTCTCAAAATATAATTTAAAAATAATAAATCCACTTACGCCCATTTGGTAACTTATCTCCTATTTTTTAAGATGAATTCTAGTCTTTTGATAACATCTCCCAAAATAAAAATAACTTTCACTCCTTCATTTTTTTGAGAAAACAACATACGACGCTCTAACACGGTTCACACGAGTCACCTCTGAATAAGTTTAGCAACTATCCGTTTAAAATTTGAACCGAATTCGAATTCGTATTAATCCGATAATTATCCAAATAAAGTGGCCGATAGATAATTCAAAAATTAATCAGATAATTCGATTATTAATCGGATATGAATTCGGATATCACACTATTCGCTCTGTATCTGATCCGTTTAAAGGTCTTCAGGGGGGGCGTCACAATGGCAAAGAAGCCGTCGGTCTGCGGGCACCGTGTCTCAGGAGGTTCTCACTTTTTATTATTATTATTATAAAGCGATACTCTATTCTATACAAATTATAAGATGTTTAGATTTAAAATTATATGTGCATATATTTTTATGAGCAGTATTTCCATCGTAAAGTATGTGATCACGTATATCTTGAGCACGTGACTATAAAAAATCTCTCGAATTCAATTTAACATGAGATCTCCTTATTATTTTAACTAGGTTAGAGTATAATTTGCATTGCATTGCATTTGCAACAGAGTAGCTATTTCATTTTTTCTCTCCACGATCTCCCCTCCCCGTGTCCTGGCGTGACAGTATCACTGATAAGGATGTTTTAATTTCTCAACTGACTAACATTGAGTTAGTGAGGAGGACACGTTGGGTGTTTTATTATTACGTCGGGTGGAATTCCATATGAAAGAGTCAAATTTTCATTTTATGATGTTAAAGATTATCCCTCATGATGTTGGACATATGTGAATGAAGATAAATAAAAATATATCCCTCTCATAGAGGATGTGACCAGCATAACGACAATTGACGTTAATCATTATAGTGGGTACGAAGGTCATAAGAGTAAGACGAAGAGAAATTATATAAAGTCACAGCGGATGAGATGGGAAAGGGACCAACAAGTTGTAGAGAGATTGCATTGAGTGTGCTACGTCACTTAAATTCATTATCGAGAGAACCGAATTACATAGTCTAAAATAGTGACAATATAGAGCCCGAAAAAGAAGAGTGAGACTAGAATACAAAGCCTACGAAAGAGGAGAATAGGTCTCTATTGGTGTGCTGAGCTACCTGGATTAAGCTGTTGAGACAGGGGAACCATTAGAGTTGAGAACCGAGTCACGATCTAAGGGTGTCTCTAGATGAGATCCATGAGGCTCGACCAATTGGACTCACACCAAGGGGCCGAGACTTGAAGGAGCATGAGTCTTCAAGGTTGCTAGGCCGGAGATCCAAGCTCAGTTGGCAAAGGTTTGAGTGGCTAATGTGTTAGTCGTTTTGGAGGAAAGACCCAATTGAAGGTACCGGACAACAGCGGCGAGTATGAGCTAAGACCCTTGCCCTATGGTGCATTTGGAGTGACACTTGAGTGAAGGCCTAGCATATGAGCTGTATCACCGTCCTAGGTGATGCACATAGAGATCTGCATTAATGGACCTTCTTGAAGGCAAACCCTCGCTGATGGTTGGAGATAGACACGTGTTGTCGCTGGTAAGACTAGGACTGACCATGTAAGAACTTTCAATCGAGCTCTTGAGAGGAGCTTATTGAGCTTCTAAACTAAGTCATCCAAGATACCCACCGCCTTGAGAGGATCTCGTCGAACTTATTATTGCAAAAAGAATTTATCATCGACATAGGGGTGCCTTGAGAGAACCCTTCGATACTTAAGTCATTAAGCTCCACTTTGATTGGGGGATAAGTAAGAGTTAGCCTATTTTTTTCCTGGGGTTAACATTTTTTTACTTTGATAGGTGGAACAAGATAACTAGGCTAAAAACATAGTTAACCTGGATTTAATCCAGAATTCAAAACTCACCTCAAAATGGTTGGTTAACTCTAACCCAATGCATATCAAATTAAAAGTGGATTAACTCCGAAATAATTTAATATAGTTGAGTTAACTTATTTTTAATCTACCTCTAATCAAAGTGGAGCTAAGCGAGCGGGAGGAAGGAGAGAGGGCTCTCAAGAGAGGGGGGATGCGCAAGATGCTCAGAGGCAACATGATAGAAGGGAAGGAAAAGAGCTGGCATGGTGGAGATGCCATAGCCCTAGTTCTCTTATGCTTGAGATTGCAATATCTTGCGTACTATTAGGGAAGATTGCGGAGACCTCCTTTTATAATCGGGAGCTGGTGAAAAGCATCAGGAGTGATAAAACTTAATTATGTACCTAAAAATATTGAACGGAGTGGCACAGTAGTCAAAGCAGTGATAGTTATGGGATATGAAACGGATCACGACATCATAAATAGACGTGGATATGCTGACACTAGCTAGTCATGATCGCACTATTAAAATCTCAAAATCAAGTGAGAGTACATGATCAAGCGATAGCTGAGACATGTGGACAAAATCGATGTATATGTACATGTTAGATTGTATGACTAAACTTTTAGCAGCCACTCATTTGGTGGCATGTTAATTTTCCCCTGCCGCAACGAGACATTATATATGAGGAGAAACCTTACGGCTATGATTTAATTCGAATATTTGATTTTAAAATAGTTGGTTTCATATGTTGTTTATTTTAAAATTGAGAGTATTTTATTTGACTACTTATAAAATAAAATAAGATATTTTATTGATTCATTGTACTTTTAACTTATTTTTTCTCTAATTTTAATTTTCGGTGGATGTAGAGCAAAAATTAAAACAAGGAAAGTTTAGTACCACGTTAACCAATGCAAACCCATTTTCACTGCTTTGAAGGGGACAATGAGATCAGGCAAGAGGATGTGGGGACGACTGATAGATGACACCTAAATAATGCGATGTTTTGCTTTGTATGTGGGAAGCCCATTGCGTGTGTGTACGTGAATGTCCCACCAAGAGATTGGTGTATGATAAAATAAACCCTTAGGCCCGCTTTGTTAACTGAATTATCGGGAGGTTATCATGTTCGATGAGAGAGAATTGGGAGGGCCCACACTCTCCCTCACATATATGTCGTTAACCGAGCTCGGGCACCGTGTTTGACTCTAGAGAGTCGAACACGGTATCTTCACTTGAAAAATAAAGAGGGCCTTAGGGTGACTTTGATAACTGAATAAGGGTCGATTAGGGTGAGTTATTCCATCTACCTGTCCTTAACCGAGGTCCTTATTTTGGAGTTAACTCATTCGATCCTCTCACACAGAATGTCTTACCCAACCCCGTTTAAGATAAGTTACCAAACCAAAACTTTGAAAACCCAAGGAATAACCCTCCGGGTTAACTTATTGTAACATGTTATCAAAGTCACCCTTATTGTCCTCTATATATCGATTTTATTTGATGCTTTCAAATTGAATTCCATTGTGAAATAATTGAATACTAAAAATATACATATGACTTATCAATAAAAATCATTACATTGTGACTAGGACTCCTGACAATTGGTCAGGTCCCTTTTGGTAAGACAAAATCCCCTTTGGAAATTGTTGACGATTGAGCCAAAACTCTACACGGCTTAATTACCCAACGTTGCAACTAGTTCTCCTGGGCAAAATATAAATAAATCAAGGGAAGCTACGCTTCGTTGAAAATCGTACTTTAAGAACGTGGTGGATGAATGGTTAAAATTTCATGATTTGGTTTCGAGAACGTGGAGACTGATGTTAAGATCATTAGTTTAGATTTTTTTTTGATGTGAAAAGATTGTTCTTGGAAAACTTGGAGATCGAGATAATTTGTAAATCATGAGAAATATATCATTTAAGATTTATAGTTTGATTTTATATGCTTCGATGAATGTAAGCATGATATCAATGTCTAATATTCATATATAAGGACAAAATAAGAGTCGTCCAAGTCGCATGCTCGGATGATAGATTAAAAGAAATTAAGTTAAAAAGTAAAGAGGTGGGGTGAATAAAATAACAAATTCAAACTCTAATATAAAATCTCCAAAAGAACATTCGAACCTATCTCATATTTTAGGTAGTTTTTAAAGATTTTCTAATTCTCTTCTCTTTCTTCCTATCTCTCTCTAAACCTCGAAATCTATCATAAAGTAAAAGTTGATAGGTCATTTAAATATTTGAAAAACCTTTTAGAGGAGGAGGGATTTAAATAATTGGAGAACTTAAAATCTCTCTCCTAAATCCTTTCCAAACATGCCCTAAGAACAATAGGATGCTGGTCAGTGTATATGTCCACAGACCCCATGTACCCTAGATTATAAGTGAGGGCATTTTATGGGAATCTTAAGGTAGGAAGGGAGTCCATGATAACATCTATAAAAGGAAGGTTGATCACCCCCTAAGAATAGAAACTCTCAATCTGATAGTGGAGGGTGAGAACCAATTAAGTTCGTCCTAAGAATAGGTTGGGCAATTAAGGTGGAGAAGGAGAAATGATGAGATATCTTATTGAAAGAGAGCCAGAGAAGATTGCTATCGTTGATGTAGATGTCAATCTAAGAATCCTCCACTTCATCTATGTGCATTGCATCTACCCAAACAGAGGAAGTTTTGATCATGTTAGTGCGGGCAATCTAAAAGTACTAATGAGTGCCCTGAAAAATAAACAGAAGATAAATGAAATGGCATCCACAGTGAAGAGGATAGAGAAATAAAAAGGAGGTGGCAAGAAAGGTATACATCTGCCTGCCATATGGGGTGGTTCTCAGTGCCATATTCAGATACTATGGAATAGACTTTAGCGGGAAGAGATAGTGTCCAAGCCAACCCTATTAGTAAGACCACCTTAAGAAAGTCCGGTTTCACCTAAATTGAGAATTTATGGGTGAAGGCCAACGGAACTGAAACCCGTCTTAGGTAGAACAAAGGCAAGAGATTATTGCGAAGGTTCCACCAATGGCACAAGCTGTTGAGCAAAGAATTGAAGAGGAGGCTCCACCAACGACAATCCCAGCAGAAGTATCTACGGTAACAGAAACTGCAGAAATTGCCATTATAAGTATTCATCAATGTTAAGTGAAATCGAAAGGATTTCCCCACTCCTAGGAACTTCAATTTTAATGATATGCCCTCTGCAGGAGAAGGAAGGATTGATATGCTCACGTGAATGTTCTGGCAGTAGAAAATGATGAAAATAGAGCTATTGAGGCTCTAGAATTAGAAAATGCACAGCCCACTGAAGACAATGAAGAGAAGGGTGAAGAGAAGGGCTTGTCACTGGATTCCCTACCAACTATTAATTCACTCCGCTTAACTCTGTGTTGTCTATCTATTCCACTCCAATTATCGTAGTTGAAAGTATGTTTCGTATGCGTACGGCATGAGCATGTGAATTAGAGGCCATATTGCGATGCATCTCGTAGTGTGCCTAGGTCTTACGACAATTGCTTAGGGGTCTCTGAGACTATTGCTACAAGCTCCTTCTTATCCTTTGGGTGTCTTATAGCTCATTGGGCTGGATTGCGATGCATCTTATAGTATGCCTAAGTCTCACGGCGATTGCATGGGGGCCTCTTAGACCGTTAATACATGCCCTTATTAATCTATTTCCTCTTTATTTTGCATGACCTTTTACCCATTCTGTTCACCCATTCTCATGTGAGGCTCACCCTTGGTTCGAAGATTCCTACGAGCGGGATGTCCAAATTAGGTTCATGTTTTTCGAAACACCCATTTATTACTCTGTCGGACTCCCTTACAAAACAGGCCTTTCGGAAGGGCATTTGTAGACACCTAATTTTGGACATCTCATGGATCACAATTTAACGTTCATAAGAGCGACGCTATTTTTCAAGATGTTTGCACTCCCAAATGTTCAAACCCAGCCCAATAACCTAATTGGGCCAAAACACTTTGAAAAATGGGCTAAGTCCATGGGCTGGGTGGTCAAGTCGATTGTTGCCCACCAGACTAGAGGCGGCCAGGTCGATGGCTACCTCAGCTAGAAGAAGGCCAAGTGTCTCGCCGCCGAGCCTTGAAGGAGGCTAGGTATCTAGCCGCCTTCTGGTCGTTCCAGCAATCATTCGTCAACCCCACGCCCCATGTTCTCAATCCACTCTGGGAGCATCTCTCGTGACATCTCCCACTCCGGGGAACTACTGAGTGCATGAACACCTATCTCGGAGCACTGGATTGGTCCTAGACACCTTCACAAGGATCATGGATGAGTTTCAAATGGATTCCATTTATGAATAGGGAAATGCCTCTCTATTAAAGAAACCCTTTAAGGTACGTTTGATATCGGGATAAGTTTTGAGGAGAATAAGCATAACTCATCCTGAGTTAATTTATCTATATCCTTATTCTCATGTATATTTGGTATACGGGAGAATAAGAATGATGTTATTCATATATCTCATTTAGTAAAAAATAGGGACACAAATGAGAACAAATGTTAAAAAATGATCATTTTACCCTTCTTAACCCAGTTAATATTTAATATTTTTATTCATAATGATGATTGACACTAATGACGATATTGTTTGATAATATTTCTTGTTAATAATATTTAGCACTAATAAAATTATTATGTAATATTTTCATTTATAATGATGATTAATACTAATGAGACTATTGTTTCATATTTTATAAAATAACAGTTAGCACTAATAATATGTCATTTATTTAATAAATTTTCTTTTTATTCATAATTAGTACTAATAAAATTAATGTTGAATATCTTTTATTCATAATGATGATTAGCACTAATGAGGGTGATCTTGAATAATGTTTTTCCTATGAATAATATTTAGCACTAATGATGTTACTATTTAATAAATTTTCTTTTTAATCATAATTAGCACAACTAAAGTTAATATTTAATATTTTTATTTATAATGATGATTAACACTAATGAGAGTATTATTTATTTTTTATTGTTAATAATATTTAGCACTAATAAAGTTATTATGTAATATTTGGATGATTAGAAGTTAACACTAATGAGATTATTATTTAATAAATCTTTTAATAATATTTAGCACTAATAATGTTTCTTTTGTTTAATAATTTTTATTCTTAATCATGACTAGTATTAATAAAGTTAATATTTTTATTCATAATGTTGATTAGCATCAATGAGGGTATTATTTAATAATATTTTCTTGTTAATAATATTTAACACTAATGAGACTACTATTTAACATTTTTTAATCATGATTAACATTAAGGATGTTAATATTTAATATTTTTTCTTCGTAATGATGATTACCACTAATAAGAATATTGTTTAATAATTTTTTTCTTGTTAATAATATTTAGCACTAATGAGACTACTATTTAATATACTTTTCTTCTTAATCATAATTAGCATCAATGAGATTATTATTTTATTTTTTTAATTTATAATAATAATTAATATTAATAGGTTAATAATAATTAAAATCAATAAATGTATCAGGAGAGAAAAGGGGCATGGTGAAATGAGATTAGAATAATGGGGATAAGTCATTCCAACAAAAGGTTGGATTGAGTTATCCCCGGTTCTAACCCCATTTTCAAGGTTAACCCTATTCTTCTTATCCCAGGATATCTCCATATTTTTTGGCCATACCAAATGGGAAATGAGGATAAAACGGGGATATCCCAACCCTCTCCCGATACCAAACGTGACCTTAGGGCCCAAGTTCCGAGATTAGAGCTCTTGAGAGTTAGCGCTTTGGGGTTAGAACTTCATAGGGTTGGAGGGTTAGAGTTTTGGGGTTAGATACTTCGAGAGTTAGAGTCTTGAGTGGCATTCTTCCTCCCTTCTACCTGGAACGTGAGCTTGAGGGCCGAGAGGGAGTCCCACATTGTCTACGGAGAGAATCCAGTACCCCGCGTCAGAACAGGCGAAACTGTAGAAGGCAGCCAAGGAGTTGGCCGCACACATCCCATAATGGCCAGAGATCTAGCCAGTCTTGTGTTCGACGGGCAGCCCCCATTTTCTTCGCCTTTCCTTATTTTCCAATTATTGTTTCTTCCATTACACTACATTATATTCATCCTCACTGCACAGCATGCACGATAGGGTAACCTAGATTCTTTTCTTAAGAGATTTTCAATCTAAAACAAAGGAAAGACGGGTGGTTGAAAGTCTCGACCATCCCCCCTTTCTAACCCCCTTCCCAGTAAACTTAGCCTTCAATTGAGTTTTGAATTCTAATTGTAGAACGTTTACTACATCTATCTGTAGACACGTCATTCCTGACGTCTCCTGAGAAAGTTTCATATCACTATATAACGCCCCGCGACGGCTTACACGTTTTGAATCACTTGAGTACTTCCTTTAATTGAGTCTTCTTCCGCCCATCTCAGCATCCGGAATCGTCTCGTCACGGCATTCGGACGGCGTCAACACCAGTCGGACGTATCAGGAGGTTCCGGAATCAGGAAGGCTGTCTGCCGGGCGACCGCCAACGCCTAAACCGAGGACCCGGGTGGGCCTTAATGGGGGCGTCCAGGCCCCTGGACGCCCCCATTCTTTTACTTTATTTTTCAAACCCAAAACATAAATAAAAAATAATATATTAATGGAGGCGTCCAGGCCCCTGGACGCCTCCATAAAAACAAATATAAAAAATTGTAAAATGCCAGTTGGCATAAAAGACAAAACCAAATAAAAATAATATATTAATGGAGGCGTCCAGGCCCCTGGACGCCTCCATAAAAATAAAAATAAAAAATATATAGTGCCAGCTTTGGCATAAAAAGACAAAATAAAAAATAATAAAAATATTTTTGGAGGCGTCCAGGACCCCGGACGCCTCCATCAACTCCCTCACGGGCGCCGGCCACCGAACGACGGTTTGTCGTGTGTGAAAAAATCCAAATTATGGAGACGTCCAGACAGTTGAACGCGCCCATTTCAAAATCACGAGGCGCCGCTCACAAAACCACGCGTTGTGCCAAATCGCGTGCGGCCGACAGCGGTATTCGGTGGACCTGTTGGAGGCGTCCGGGGCCCTGGACGTCCCCACAAAAATATTCGGAAAAAATGAATAAAAATAGAATAAAATATTAGTTCGGCCCTGATGGAGGTGTCCAGGGTCCTGGACGCCTCCACCCTCCGGAGCCCTATAAATAGAGGCCCCCCCCCCCTCAGTTCTAGAAGAGCTTCGAAGAGATCCGATAGGCTGCCGGAGCCCAGAGGCTACCGGAGTCATTTCTAACCCGTAGGGGTCTTTTGTAGGTGGAGGTTCTGCCGGCTTCTCGGGTGCCCACGCTCGCGAGAGGAAGGTCATCTTCATCCACCGCGCTTCCACGTCGTCCCTACGCTGCCGGAGCTCCGCCGGATTTCACCCTGGGCTCATCCAATAAGCATTTTCTTCCCCTTTTTCTCCATAGTTCTTTACATTCATCATACTGCATCCTCTATCTCCCTACATAAGGGCGCCGTCTCTGGCATACTTCTTGCATCCATCATCTCATTTTCCTCCTACTCGAGTCCGAGAGGGGTTTAAAAGATAACACCAACCAGGTGTGTATCTTGCCATCATTTTGTTATTTTTATCGCAAGGATTTGAATACTACACCTTCCTCTTTCTAATCCACTTGTTACTTGTTTATCGTTGTTTTGCAAGGGTACCCAAGGAAAGCCCTCTCCGTCGGCCGGCCGAAGGGGGAGGAAGAAGCAACCCGCCATCTCCCGCTCTTGAGGTAGGCGCGATCACCTTCTTTATTTTGGGGTCTTTTGGCCCCTGGCGATCACATATTGTTCTCGAGGCCGCGGCGAGTCACTTCCCCAATGGGCGTTTAAATTTTCCGTTCTTATATTCTCTTTATATTCTGTTATATTCTGCTCATATTCTCGAGGCCGCGGCGAGTCACTTCCCTAATGGCCGTTTAAATTCCCGTTCTTATATGTTGTATTCTTATCTATTCGTGTTCTCGAGGCCGCGACGAGTCACTTCCCCAATGGCCGTTTAAATTCCCGTTCTTATATGTTATATTCTTATCTATTCATGTTCTCGAGGCTGCGGCGAGTCACTTCCCCAATGGCCGTTTAAATTTCCGCTCTTTATATTCTTCTTATATTCTGTTATATTTTTATCTGCTCATATTCTCGAGGCCGCGGCGAGTCACTTCCCCAATGGCCGTTTCAATTCTTGCTATTTAATTTCTGCACCATTCCCGTCCCCCCGAGGTCGCGGCGAGTCACTTCCCGCTATGGCCGTTTAACCTCCATATCTTGCTATATCACATTTGTCCCGCTCGCCCCGCCGGAGCAATCTCCCGTGGTGGCCCCTTCTCTTTTCTCTTATTTCTGTGTTGCAGCAAAACAAAAAGAGGAGCCCGCGCGCTCCGCGTCCTCTCCGCTTCCCGAACCGCGTGACGTCGCTCACAGATTGGCGATCACGGTGGGACCTCTACTGCTTCCTTTCGGCTACCCTTGCAAGTTCGGCACCATCCGTGCCTCTCCACCTTGGCGCCCGCGCGCGCCCCCGTTGTGCTCACGGCATCACTGTCAGTTGTGATTGGTTGTCTGTTTATTATATGTCTGTTATTTCTGTTATTTTCCCACTCCATATCTCTGTCAGCATTTCATTGCATGCATCCATCCCTCTTTTCTATCCTTTTTTATTTTTTTGAGGATCACCCTTTCCCGGTGAAGGAAGGACTCTCCGTTTGGGAATTCCTCTCAACAGACTAGAATCTCCTACACTGGGACCTCCGTAAGTCCCCGACATCGAAGAATCTCCTCTTCGTTCACTGGGCTGGTTGTACCATTGAAGTTCCCTGGAGTTAGTCATTTCATTCGTGGTGAGACGAGAGACCCTAGCTGACACGACGGTGAAACAAAAATAAATTAGGGTCCCCACTTTGTGTGAACTTCGGATCTCGCTAAAAATATAAAAAAATCATCAAAATCAAAACACAAAAAAGGGCGTAAAGGCATCCACTTGTTTGATAATCTCTGCTACCTGCTTGCTAGTGTATGTTTTTGCATTCTGGGAAAACTGTGAGCATGGCTCACGAGTCTTTTGAGGAGAACCACCCTAGTCGTGGTTTGTCAGCCGACCCGCGAGTCTATGCTATGGACTCGGGTCCTTCTCATGAGCCCTCGCATGAGGTGCAGGTTATTGCCGGGGACACATCCCCACCACAGGATATCTCTTCCTTACTGGGCGTCCTCGCCAACACGGAGCTTACCTCTGAACAGCTCCGGGCCTTCCAGGCCATTCTGAAGGGGAAATCTGTTTCCCCCACGCCCCAGGAATCAACTCCGGCCATCGCACCTCTCCAAGAGTCCGTGCAGGCCATTCCATCTCCTTCATTGGCGCAAGCCATCCAGTCTCCCTCGCTTCAAGGACAAGCGAGCCAACAACCACCCTCATTCCAGTTCCCGTCACAATCTCAAACTCCCGTTGTTCCCCAGACACCGCTTCAGCCAGGGCCAACTGTCGACGGTCCGACAGCTCCCTCTCATTCCGGGTTCCCCCCTCAAGTCTCCGGGAGACAGTTTCTCCCCCAGTGGCAAGTGCCACCTTCACCTCCAGAGGAGCTCGCCCAATCGCTCCTCAATAGGTTCAATCGCATGGACGAGCAGTTTCAAAATCTGAGAAGGATGGTGGACGTGAAAGCCACCCCGGAGGTCGCTTTGCCAATCCTTCCCGTCATTCATCTTCCTCCCTCCGAAATGCCCACGTACCGGAGATACAATGGTACCGGCAACCCCTTCATTCACCTCAAGGATTTCATGTATGAATCCTCCTATTGGCAAAACGATCAGAGGTCCCTGGCATACCTCTTTCGGAGATCATTGGATGGTCCTGCGCTTGAGTGGTTCTATTCCTTGGAGCCCTGCGAGGCCGAGAATTTTGAAATAGTTCAGAGAAGGTTCTTGCAGAAATATAGGGATAGGGTCGGTCCCTCACTCTCCATTACCGACCTAGTGGCCGAAAAGATGAAGCCCGATGAGGATTTTGTCCGCTATGTTGATAGATGGAGGTCTCTGGCGGAAAGAATAAGAGATACCCTCTCCGAGCCCGAACAAGTAAAGATGATTGTGTCTAATGCAACCCCGCAGTTCAGACACGTCCTGGCCATGAATAAACTTACTACAATGGAGGAACTCTATGAAAGGGCCCGGTACATCGAAACCCAGTTAAAAGACTCCCCCATTATGAACATGTTTGAGTCACCAAAACCCAAAGTGGTCAGAAAGACAGGCGCTGGTGTCCCGGGCAGAGCCATAGAAGGGGTCGTGACGAATGAGCAAGTGGGTGCGGTCAACAATGCCAACTATGCAGTCAACCCAAGGCCTCCACAAATGCCCCGACTTCCCCTCCAACCAGGTCCTTTCCCTCTTCGTCCTCCACCCCAAAATAATCCACCCCAGAATAATATGCCTCCATTACGTCAACCCCAGCAACAACAACCACAACCTCAACAACAACAACCACCGCTTCAGTACAACCAAGTTCTACCCCCAGGGAACTATGGTCCCCAACAGCAACAAAGGAGGCCGCTCGGTCCCAAGAGAGCCTACTATCCACCATTGCCAGAAACCTTAGCAGACATTTTTAATGCCCTCATGGCATCAAATCAACTCGCCCTACCCAGAGAAAGGCCCGTGTGGCCCCCAAATGTTGATACCTCCAAATACTGCGTCTACCACAGGCAGCCAGGACACACAGTAGATTACTGCTTCCATTTTAAAGATTACATCCACGATATGAATGATGAACATCAAATAGATTGGGATGAAATGAGGCGATACGTCGCCGCTCTCAAGGCTAGGAGACCTCCTCATAGGCCACAGCAGCAGTTACAACAGCAGCAGCAGCAGCAGCAACCACAACAACAACAACAACAACAGCCTCAGCAGGCCCCACAACAACAGCCCGACATGGGCATAATCCAGAATCCATTACCGGAGCACCAACAGCCCAATCATCAGGTTAACCCCATCTCCTCCTTCCCGGAAGTCGGGCGAGAGCAGGTGTGGCAGCAAGAAAGTACCTCCATTCTTTCTACCGCCAATCCTATCGTCACGCAACACCCTTGCCTTGCCCGGGTAGCACCTCTCTCTCATCAACCCGCATCAGTATCACCTTCACCATTTCCACTACCATTACGCCCTCTCATCCGTACCCCGATCCCCTATCAACCGACACTCTCAACTACGCCTTCACACCCTCTCATCTTCTCCCACTCCCCCACTTTACCATCCACCTCTACCACATCTACCCCTACGCCTTCTAAACCCCTTATCATCCGTCAACCATACATGACCCCGTCTTTCTCCACCATATCACCACTAATGCCTTCAAAACCACTCATTACCCATCATCCACCTCAAAATCATTCCCCGCTTCAAGCCCTACCCACTTCTACTTCGTCTCCACCTCCACCTTCCAGACCCCTTATCCTTCATAATTCGCGCGATATCCCCTCTACCTCCACCATGCCTCCACCTAACAAACCCCTCATCAGAATCCATGCTCCTGTCATCACCCCTGCTTCATCAACCATTCCTCCACCACTACCTCTCAAATCCCTGTTAAAACCCACTGCTACCCCCACAGAGGTACAAAAGCCGCAGGCAATGGTGCTCTGGAGTGGAAGGATTTTTCACAGGGTTTTCCCCCACAACAGTCAGAATCCTGAACAATCTCAGCCAGAGAAGGATGATGGAGAACAACCAGAAAGAGCTATCCCTGGAACACAGTATGATCTAATGAAACACTTGGATAAGACGCCTGCTCGGATCTCCATCCTGGAGCTACTTCAAAAATCCACATCCCACCAGGCAGCCTTAATGGAGTACCTTCAAAGGGTCATGGTGAATGAGGACCTCCCGTGGAGAAGATTTCGACCGTCCTGACCCCAACAGACACACAACCGGCCATCATGTTCCACAACTACGAGCTCACTCCCAAGGAAGCTCGGAAATATGCATTGTGCATTTCAATAAAAATTAATGGGGTATCCATAAACCCGTGTCTTGTGGACACGGGTGCGTCCATAAACGTGATCTCCATGAGCACTCTTCAGTTGTGTGGGGTCGACGAGGAACAAATAAGACCTTCCTCGATCACGGTCACGGCTTATGACAATAGCAAAAGGCCGCCGCAGGAGATGATTATTCTGAAGGCAGAACTAGGCCCCATGACAATTCCCACGGAATTCCATGTCCTCGACATGGACCCCACATTCAAGGTTATACTGGGTCGCCCTTACATCGAAGCCATGGACGCTGTGCCTTCCACCAACCATCAGTGCCTGAAGTTTCCTTACAACGGGAGGATTATTAAAGTGGTCAGTACACCTGTCCTTCACACAGTGGATGCTATCAACACCTCTCTGCCCTCTGTTTGGCCGTCTCATCGGCCCATATTGTCACTGCTGGACGTGCGTGATCCATCTCACGTTCCACTAGCACCAAAGGAGCCGGTCAGGGCAACCACAACACCATGTCTCCCTTTTCACTCCAAAGGTTGGGAGATTATGAGGAACATCGGCTCTCAACAAGGAAAAGGTCTGGGCGCACAATTACAAGGTATGCTCAAGCCGCCAAAGGAAATTAGGCCGAACCGCAGGTTTGGCCTAGGCTTCAAGGGACCGTTCAAGGCGGATTGGAAGCCCCTCACATGGACTCTATCGAACCACTTCAACAGAGGGCCCGTTGTTCAGATGGGAGATTACCCACGAGAAGCATATGGGGGATCACATGCTGTATATTTGGCTGAAAAATGTCCGAGGATCACCAAAAGAGGCAAGATCAAAGATCCGGAATGCGAGTGGGACAAATGGTTCGACATACGGGACATTTCTGTTACACTGGAAAGGATGTTCTCGTCTCCGCAGCTTGAAGGACCACCATTGATCTCCGGAACACCAGAGAATATTACCACTCTTGCCAAGGTTCCAAACTATCCTCGTCCTCGCCAGAAGGACCCTGTCATCGACGGATCTTCATCCGTCCTCAACATTGTCATTGACGGCTCATTAGCCGCCATCTTCTCCATCCACTCGTCTCAGCCTTTGCTGATATCGTCTTTTTGGGCCAGACAATTGTCTGATGATCTTCCCAGGTCACCTTCTTTGCTTACATACCTGCGCAGGCTTTTCAACCCGCGCTAGGTCTTCAACCATGATCTGCTCTATGAGCCTCACAATCCTCTAGCCATAACCACTTTTCTCTCTCCTCCAATCTCTTTTCACTGTTTTGTCATTAAAGCTGAAAATGAAAAAAAAACGTCAATTTTCAAACTCCCCAACAACACATCTTCGTTGAGGAAACCTCCTACATCTCCCACAGGTGCGTCCTGCCCTGCGGACCACCCGTCCAAGGTCCGATGAGCAACCTTTTCTACCCCTCCTCTGGGGGGTCTTCTCCTGTATATTCTACACCATCCTCTTCATCTTCCTCTTCTTCTGTAAATATTGTCAGTCAATCTAGGAATGATAGGTCAAGGGTAGTACCTAGGAAGAAATCCAAGGGTAGGCAGATCCCTCGTCGATTCCTTCTGGATTTAGCCGCCAGGTGTCAGGCCCTTCTCGCCATCCCCCAGTTGTTAGAAAACCCCATCCAGCTACCAGAAATAGAATGTGAGGGCAACTGTGCATTTGATGAAGGGTATGGAGTCTACGAGATCACGGATGAAGAATGCCCCACTGAAGATGAGGGTGAAGAATATGAGGATGCGGCGGGCGCATACGCTAGTGGAATGAGGAGATTCGACGAGCCGTCAACCGCCGTAGAAGAATCCACCAAAGAAGTCAACTTGGGAACTGAGGAAGACCCTAGGATCATCCTCATAAGTGACAACCTACCACCCTCTGAAGAAGAGGCGTTAATTGAGGTTCTCAAGGAATATAAGGACACGTTTGCATGGAGCTACGAGGATATGCCGGGTCTGGATTCAACCTTGGTCGAACACCGTTTAACCCTAAAACCAGGGTCCGTCTCGGTAAAACAAAGGTTAAGGCGTTTCCACCCTCAGATGGCTTTGAAAATGAAAGAAGAGGTCGATAAGCTCCACAAAGTCAGGTTCATTAGAGTCGTCCTTTATCCTCAATGGGTGGCGAACATTGTCCCGGTCATGAAGAAAGATGGGAAAGTCAGGATTTGCATCGACTTCCGGGACCTTAACCGCGTGTGTCCAAAGGATGATTTTCCCTTGCCTCACATTGATGTATTGATCGATAACACGGCAGGTTATGAGACCCTCTCATTCATGGATGGATTTTCAGGATACAATCAAATTCGTTTGGCAGAAGAGGATCAGGAGAAGACGTCATTCACTACCCCTTGGGGAACATATTGTTACGTGGTCATGCCATTCGGATTAAAGAATGCTGGAGCTACTTACCAAAGAGCGATGATGGCCATATTTCATGACATGATGCACATATATCTGGAAGTGTATGTGGATGACTTGTTGGTGAAATCAAGAACCAGGATGGAACATCCAAAAGTTTTGGCTAAGGTCTTGCAGAGGTCAAGAGAGTTCCAGTTGAAAATGAACCCGAAAAAGTGTGTGTTTGGTGTGTCGTCGGGTAAATTGTTGGGGTTCATTGTGAGCAAAAGAGGGATCGAGATAGATCCCGACAAAGCTAAGGCCATCAGGGATATGCCGCCTCCCAAGAATTTGAGGGAAGTCCGAGGTTTAATCGGGAGGTTGCAGTTTATTCGTCGGTTTGTGTCCCAACATTCACAAAGGTGTAGACCTCTCTACGAGTTGACCAAGCCAGGAGTAGAATTCCACTGGAATTCTAAATGTCAGAAAGCTTTTGAAGGGTTAAAGGAATATCTGGCTAGTCCACCCATTCTCATTCCACCCAAACCAGAAAAACCTCTGATCTTTTACGTCTCAGTCTTGGATGACTCCGTGGGAGCCGTCCTCGCACAAGCTGATGAAGAAGGCAAGGAACGGGCAACCTATTACTTGTCCAAACTTCTCAATCCCTGTGAGCAGAAGTACACCGGCATGGAGAAAACCTGTGCTGCCCTCGTTTGGGTAGTGCAGAAATTGAAGCACTACTTCTTGGCTCATGAGGTCCACTTGATTGCTCGAATGAATCCTATCAAATTCCTTCTGGAGAAATCCATCCTTACGGATAGGCTAGCACGCTGGCAAAGTTTTCTCTCTCAGTTCGACATCACCTACATCCAGCAAAAGGTAATTAAAGGCTATGCCATAGCTGAGCATCTCGCTCACCATCCTCTTCCCAAGTTCGATCCCGTCCAATCAGAGTTTCCAGATGAGGAACTAATGTCCATCAACCAATCAGATGAGCCAATGTGGACGCTATATTTTGATGGAGCTCTGAATTCTCAAGGGAGAGGAATCGTCATCGCCCTCCTATCGCCTGAAGGCCTCACATTTCCACTGGCATACCAACTTAAATTTCCAGTCACCAACAATATAGCTGAATATGAAGCCCTTCTAGCTGGCCTAGAACTCGCTCATTCTTTTCGCATCACTGAGTTGCAAGTCGTAGGTGATAGTCAACTCATCCTTCGCCAAGTGCTGACTAAATATCGCACTCGCGATCCCAAACTCAAGCCATACCAAGAACTCACTGCTGCCTTTGCCAAACTATTCACCAAACTGATCTTTGTTCATGTCCCTCGTCATCAGAATATTCTCGCCGATGCCCTCGCCTCGTTGGCGTCATCCATAAGGTTCCCTCTAGGAAGATGGTTTAAGTCCATTTCCATCTACAAACTTCACGCCCCTGCAATCGATGATGCTTCCTACGTAAATATCAAAGACAGGATAGCAAGGAAGATCCTGCAGCAAGATATCCTTGAGAAGAGGGAAATCATGTTGGCAGAGGCCGAAGAGGAACTGGCTGATGAAGAGAAACCATGGTTCTATGAAATTGTCAAATACTGCCAAGATCAGTCTTATCCTGAAGGAGCCACCACAGAGGACAAGAAATTCATAAGAAGGGTGGCTCAGAAATATACTTTGGTTGGAGGTCTACTCTATAGGAGGAGCCTTACTGGTATTCTGTTAAGATGTCTTGGTGACGATGAGGTTTGAAAATGTGTGGAGGAGACGCACTCGGGTGTGTGCGGTGGCCACGTGAATAGTCAGATGCTCGCCAAGAAGATCATTCGCCAAGGCTTTTATTGGCCCACTATGGAAGAGGATTGTGTTGTCTATGTCCGTAGGTGTGTCAAGTGTCAACTTCACGCCGATAAAATCCATTCACCATCTTCCTCACTTCATCCAATATCCTCCCCATGGCCTTTCTCCATGTGGACATTCGACATCATTCGTCCCCTAGGTGATCCCAATTCCCTCACCAAGCAGAAATCTTTCATCCTTACTGCGACGGAATACTTCACCAAATGGGCCGAAGCCGAAGCTTACGCGGAAATCAAGGCGTCAACAGTCTGTAAGTTCATCATGAAGAACATCCTCACCAGATTCGGCGTCCCAAGCACAATCGTCACCGACAATGGGCCACAGTTCATTTCTCAGGACCTACAGGACATCTGCAAAAGGTACGCAATTGCATTGCATCATTTATCACCTTATTACCCACAAGGTAACGGCCAAGCGGAGGCCACCAACAAAACATTACTCAAAATCATCAAAAAAACCTGCGAGTCTAGTAAGTTTTCAGACTGGCCAGAAAAACTTATCGAAGCCCTATGGGCCTATCGCACTTCAATCCGTACCCCCACCGGGCAGACTCCATTTGCCTTTACTTATGGTATGGAAGCGGTAGTCCCGTATGAGACTCTGATTCCTTCTCTCAGGGTACAATTAGACGAGGAATTTCTCCTCGACGATCGTCGTAATTCACTCCTCGCCCAGTTGGAACTCTTGGATGAGAAGCGACTGGCCGCTGCCGAACACGCGCGTGTGTATCAAAATAGACTCGCTCGCTTTTACCAAAAGAAAGTCGTTGAGAGAAAATTCAAAGTTGGTGAGATGGTCGTAAAAAGAATTTTTGTCAAACCTGGAGGTCCGCGTTCTAAGCTCCAACCCAATTGGAAAGGACCATTTGTAATTCAAGCCGTGTACCCTGACAACGCCTACAAGCTAGTCAACGCCGCAGGGACCGAGTTATCCCACCCTTGGAATGGGCTTTATCTTAAGAAATACTACCCTTAGCACAAAATAAAAAAAAATAATGACGAAAAGACAAAAAATATCAAAAACAAAGAAATATTGAAAACCACTAAAAATATGGAAAATTCAAAATGCCGATGCCTGGCAGTCACCATGTAGTTAAGTCCCTGCATCTAACCTTCATGTTAGGATAGGGCCCATTAAGGCTTGGTAGGCACCGGATCTTGGTTTGCCAGAACCGTGGAGATCCATGTCCGGCCACGTCAGCCTATGCTCGCTCGAAGGAAGCTAACATGTGCTCACTTATGTATTTTATTCAAAAAAATCGGTAGCATCACCTACGGTGGGGCACCACCCAGAAGATCTCCGGAAGCTGTAATCTTTATTCTTTTCTCTTCGACCAAATGAGACAGTCGGCACCCTTAAAACGCTGAGCATGAGAAATCGAAACTCAAACCCCAAAGGCAAAACTAGGATCCATTTCCTCGAGCATCGATCAGAGCACGAGAATAGGGCAGTGTCCCCGCAGGCATACGAAAAGGGAGCCACACAAACGTCAAACGACTTTATCTCCCTCACAAAAAGAAATACAAAATCAAATCAAGAGAAAAGCCTGGTCGTGACCGTGCCTGTTGCGATAAACGGAACCCCTCAAAGTAAAAGTCTGAATCCACAAAGGGGGCCGTGGAATGTAAATGCTCGAGATTTGGTCCGAAGTTGTCTGAAAGGAAAGAGTTAATGGGCCCTTATTCGCTCGCCGGGTTAACGGCTTTGCCGGTCCTCTCATGAGGTTTATCCCCTACACTCTTCCTTCTCCCTCTAAAGATGAAGGTTCGATGGAGTTTCTGAAAAGTGAAAACTGCCTAGGGTCTGCGACCTTATTTTAATATACACATTTGGTTGCCTACTTTGAAAAGCAAAAGCTATCGTTGCGAAGGAGTCTCCGTGTTTCTGGCTGGTCAAGACCCCTGTTTACCACCTTGATGTCTTCTTGCTTAACCTTGGGCTTAGGCCAATGCAAGCGCGTCACCTATGGGTGCGACGGCGTCTGATTCTGGGTCAGCGCCGCGCGGTTGGTCGTTAGGGTTCCAGGGTGTTCCATCATATACCATCTAGAGTTGTGAGGAAATAGACCTGGGTCGGGCAAATCATTTACCTCAAACATCTTTTGGGTGAATCCCTGTGGTCGGAAGTAACTGGGAGCCTAACCATGGCATGACGGTATTGTCATCAGGGTAAGTCTTAGCTGGCGGGATCATCATTCGAGGGGTCTAGAGGCCCAAATCAACCTAGATGTGCACTTAGGATACCTGGGAGGTTAGTAAGAAACCCCTGTTCTCACGTAGGTTAGGTGCCATTTGGGTGCTTGCCGGGCGTTAGCAACAAAAAATTGAAATGATAAAAATAACAAAAAAGGAAAAAGAGAAAATGTACATATTTGCAAACAAAAAAAATCTTTTTATGATAAAACAAAAAATGTCAAATATAAAAAAGAAAAAAAATAAATCAATTTTGCATGATTATATTTGCATGCAGCATCTCACTTTAATACCGCTTGCATTCGTGTGCTTGTCTGTCGCATTTATCATCACTACATCTTTCTCTCGCCTTCCTTAAATAAAGGCTTGGCCCCTTGACAAGTTATCAAGGACAGTCACAGTGACCATTTGCTTATTGAGCAAGGGGCCAAGTCAGAACAGAAATTCTGATTTGTTTATTTCAGTGATATGTGCAGGGATTCAGGCAACAGAATCAAAGGTGAAAACCAAACAAATCGAACCTTGTATTTTATTCCAAAAAAAATCAAAAAAATTACATCAAGTTCCGCCCTCTCTCTCTGCATTACTCGTCCCACTACTCTCCGGGCAAAACGCTCTCAAAGGTGCTACCCAACTACGAAAAGCGGTACTCCTACCGCTCTGTACTCCCCTTCCTATTCCCACATCCAGGCGTTGATCCACGGAAGCAGCAGAGAAGCTACCAACACGAAAGCCACGCTCTCATGCTCTTCGGTAGCGCTCCTCACCATCTCTCAGCCACTGTTCAGCAAGACCAAGGCTGATTCGGAGTTCGAATAGTTGGGCCTCCATGGCCCTTCGTTCCTCCCTTTCAGTCAATCTGTTGGCTCTTTCTCTCTCTGCGTCTCTTTCTCTCTCTGCACGTTCTCTCTCGCGATCTTCCCTCTCCAACTAGAGAGTGATCCTCAGTTCCACGGCATCCCTAGAGGAGTCGTCATCAGGATGACGCCGCAGTTCCCTCTCTAGTTCTGCTATCCTAGCCTCCTTCTGCGCGGCTTGGGCAAGCGCTTCTTCCGTCTCCTTTTCCTGCCGAGTGTACCATCTCAGATACGCGATAAGGCGTAAACCAAGAGAACTCAACACTGAAACTTTTATCTGTATACAGAGCATCTCTTCTGCCTCCGCAGCACGCTGCGTGGCATGAGCAAGTTGCTCATGAAGCAAGTCAAGTTCTGAGGTGGGAATCCACAAGCTGGAAGAGCCACCACCTACTCCCATCGCTGGGGAAGCCGCGCCAATCTGGGCATGCTACGACCGTGTGAATTAGCAGCCAACATCTGGAATCTGGGGTTTTAATTAGGAACGCACTGTACACCTACCAAAGCACTCGTAGCTCCGCGGGCATCGCCCAACTGTTGCTCCATCTCTGCCAAGCGAGTTCGTAAATTCGCTATCATGGCATCCCGGACATCCTACAGCCTTGCGAGTCAGCATTTCCACCAGAAAACCAAAAGGGAGAAAGAAGAAAAGAGAAAAGGGTAAACCTACCTCCACAAGTCCCCGGGGTTGGAGCCGCTCTGCATACTTTGTCCTATATAGACGCAAGTAGTCCTCGCTATCCCGCGCCTGCGATTCTACAATCATGCCACCCCGTTGCCAGTCTTCGTACTGTTCGGGGAATCGCACGCGCCAGTCAAAGTAGGTCGCCTGTCCTCGCGTCTCTCTCCCAACGCGAGGTGGCGCAGCTGAATCCACCCATTCTTGAGCCAGTCCCAAGGACCTCATAACCAATCGTAGCCGAAGCGGCTCGATTTCATTCAGGCAATGCATCCACAATTCCCGCCCGAACCGGGCACGACTTGCTAGAACCCACGGCTGGTCGGCATCGACCATGTCTGAGTAGGGTCTCCAGTTTACCATTGCTGCAGGAAACTCCTGTAGCTCCCACCTTAGCACCATCAGTTGGTAGGTTAGGGGTGCCGCACTCATGATGGGTTCCCACCGCCTGGCTAGCGGCACCATCGCGGGTCGCCAATGTCGTGCTCTCCCCATGGGGAGGTAATAATAGCTCCACAACTGCTTTTGTACATGTCGTCAATATCTTATGAAAAACAAAAACACAAAAACATACAAAACAAGCAAAACCAAAAATACATGGATGAATGGTGTAAAACCACTCACAGCCATCTCACGATCCGCTTCTTGGAACAGACCTGCAAACAAGTGTGCCAGCATGGCGGCTCCCCAGGCATAGTACCCTACTCTTTCAAGGTCTGATAGCAGCTCCAGGAAGCGACATTGGATACCGTCCCCTTTCGAGCTCAGTACCAATCTCCCCAAAAGGAAGAGGAGAAATCTCCTCAAATCTATGTTGCATCTTTCCCAGTTGCCGAAATCTGTGCAGAACACGGCACGTCATCCTATTTCCATCCTTTCCATGAACTCTTCTGAAGATTCATCGTCCCGCCGACGAGTGTCGGTGAGCCCTAATGCATTCATGAGGGACGCCCTAGCTACCGACCTATTTTTCCGACCATCTAGGTCCAAACCCAGTAGCTTTCGAGCACCTTCTCGGTAATCCGCATAAGTGACCCCAGTCACTGCCTCGCCCTCCACCTTCAGGCTTGTGATCCGGACCACATCCTCCAAGCTGGGCACCATGTGCCCCCAGGGCATCAGGAATGCCCGGCTCACTGGGTCCCATCTCTCACACAAGGCTTGGATCAGAACCAGGTCGGGCTTGATCGGCTCGATCCGAAGGAAGGTACCAAATCCCATCACGTCTAGCCTCGCCTTCTGAAAATCTGGGAGGCCCCTGTACGCTGCTACTACCAACTCCCATGAGATTTGTGATTTCATCACAACCTACACATACAAGGAATGGAGGTGAGATTTGGTCAGAAGAAAGGAAGAAAGAATGAGAAGAGGGGCAGGAAAACTTGGCTTACGAGTTGTGATTGGGCCCTTTCACTGAAGTGCCCTTCGAGGTCCGAAAGCCTCCTGGAACTACTACCACTGGATCTGCTTCTCTTCGAGGAGTGGGAAGATTCGCCCTCCATCCAACTCTCGGAATTTTGAACTCCTCCTCTCCCGTGAGAACTTGTGCTCCTCGAGTTAGCTCTCGATATACCTGGGAGGATAAAAGGGACACGGATTTATAGAAATGGAAGGAGTGCGGGCCAAGATTGCCTCCATCACCTGTTAATGGTAGCCCTCGCAATGAGGCACCTACCATGCGGTCCCGTGTGTCACTTCACCGCTCGCACAGGGTGATTGATTGGACGAAGAATATGACGACTAGCACCCTATGTTGTCTAGGGGTACTCTATCATGTTTTGGAGAACGTCCGCAAAATTTGACACAACATCCGGGAAAAGGGACTAGGGTCGTCATTATTGACTTCGACGGCAGATTCCTGTGGAAATGGTCACAACAAGATGCGATTCTCCGCTCGGGGTGGAGTCTCGGCAGACCCATCACATGGGAATAGTGCAAAGGAGAGGAAGTGTAGGGAAGAAGGAACGCACAAGAGAACAAACAAGCAGCGGAAAATCAAATCGTTCCATTCATAATTCTACATAAGCTGTCACAAACACTACAATCATAGAGAGGTGGCGGGTCCACTAGCTCGCCAGCTCTTGCCATTATTTTCATGCTCGTCCCTCTAGGCGTCCCTCTCCTCTCCCCCGAGGTGAGGGTCCCTCAGAAGCCTCCGGGATCCCCGTGCAGTAGCACCTGCCTCGCCTCTTGGCGCCTGCTCCGCAGCAGTGACTCGCTGCTCCTCCCCTGGCGTGGCGAAGAAGCCACTAGCGGCAAAGCGACCGGACTGGCAGAGTCGCTCCCCGAACTCTCGCGCTCTCTCGTAGCGCGTCTCCATCCCTCCTAGCCTCTGCACGACGGCCTGAAGGCCCAGCTGGAGCTCCCTCACTTGGGCCTCCAAGGCCCTCCTCTCGGTCTGATCCCGCTGTCGCTCGGACCTTCTCTCGACTTTCTCTCTCTCTGCCTCTCTCCTCATCATCTGCAGAAGAAACCTTAACTCTAGGATGTCTGGAGAAGGTCTCTCCTCACCACGATGCCACAGCTCCGCTACAGTCGCCACCCAGGCATCACGCTCCTCCTCCGCCCAGGTCACGCGGGCCACTGCACTGGCAAGTTGTTCCCGGAGGGAGGCAATCTCGAGAAAAGGGGCCGAGGAACTGGAAGATGCGCCACCAATCATCCCCGCCGCCGCTGTCTGCTGGGCACGCGGGAACAAAATAAACAACGGCCGTCAGTGAAACTCCAAAATCTGAAGATAAAAGTGCGGCACGTAACTTACCAGGAGCGACAGCTCATGCTGAGCGACGGCCAGCTGCCGCCTAGCCTCTGACAGTTGGGCGCGCGAGCCGCCTATGCCACGCGTGTCCCCAGCTTGGGGAAGCCCCGCATAACTCTCTCTCTGCCGCCGCAGGAAGTCGGCGCTGTCCTGCACCAATACACTCCCTTGCTGTCTAGGGAGACGTACGTGCCAGTCCTCGATCCTCGCCTTGCGGCGACTCTCCCTCCTGACGCGGCTCGGCTCGTCCGCACTCGCCCACTCATCGGCCAAGCCTAGGGTCCTCGCCATGTCCTACACCAAGAAAGAAGGGCCTCGCATCATAACAAAGAATGCGTCCCCTGTCTAGGACGCGTCCATCATTTGAGTGCAACACTCGCCGAACCCTTTCCCCCTCGCGCGGCTCGCTTCAAAACTCAAAATGGATCAAAAGAGGAAGAGATCGGAGGACCTACCAGACCGTGTTCACCTCCCTCCGCGACATCGGGCCCCTCGGGTCCCTCGGGGGCCCGAAGCGGCCCTTCCTCCTCCATGGACGTCGTTCCATGTTCTTGCGTGTCCCTCCTCGGACGAGGAGTTCCTCGTCCCTCTCCACCTTCACCATGGTCGGGCCCACCGAACTCCATCAATCAAAAGAGGAGGAAGATGAAAAAGGGGCAAGCGAGTTTCGACGGAAGGCGGGCTCGTTTGCGGGTAAGGCACGGGAGAAGAAAGGCCACCCGACGCTTTAAATTTGAATTCAAGGATTAAGACGCGTCCTCGCGCCTGGACGCGCCCAAAAGGGGGAGAAAGGAAACAGAATCCCCCCGTGCAAAGCGTAGTTCCCCGCTGTTCAGGGTACGGTCTCGTGGAGCGTGTCTCGAAGGACAACTCAGTGTAAAGAAGAAAGTGTGGGAGAGAGAAAAGTACACACAACACAAGAAAGCCATTTTCATTTCATATAATAGCCGAAAGTACATCATGCAGTAAGGAGGGTGGAGTGTACAAGCAAATCTCTAACTCTCACCATCACCCTCCTGGTCATCTCTCTCCTCCCTCCTCTGACGGAGATCCCTAGGAGGCCTCTGCAAACCCTGAGAAGCCGTGCTCGCCTCGCCCTGCGGTGGCACTCCAGCCTCGAAGGCGCGACGACGCTCCTCGGCCGAAGAAACCAGATAGCTGCCCATGGAAAAAGAACCAGACTGACGAAGTCGCGCCCCGCGTTCCTTCGCCCTCCGGTACCGCTCCTCGCTCTCCCGAAGCCTCCCCTTCGCCGTGCCAAGACTCAATCGGAGCTCCAGCAGCTGGGCCTCCAGAGCCCTCCTCTCGGTCTGATCCCGCTGTCACTCCTCCCTCTCTCTCTCCCTCTCCTCTCTCTCTCTCTCACCGCCTCCCTCCTCGACAGCTCGAGGGCGATCCGCAGATCCAGCACGTCACGAGGGAGCTCCTCAGCCTCCCGTCGACGCTCCTCCTCCAGCTCCATAATCCGGGCGTCACGCTCCGCCACCCAAGTGTCGCGCTCCTGCTCGGCACGAACAGCACGCGCCAAGGCCTCTCGGATCTCGGCCACCTGTCAAAACACGCATGCACCATAAGAGGATATCGATAGAAGGTGAGCAGCCAAAAGGAGAGTCGAGCAGACACTCACTCGAGCCTCACGGTCACGCTCGGCCTCCTCAGCCCGAGCCACCGCATACGCCAGCTGTTCCTGGAGGGCAGAAACCTCCGGAGGAGGGCCCCGCGAACTGGAACCCGCTCCACCAGTCATCCCGGCTGCCGCTGTCTGGTGGGCCCGCTAAAACACAGAGCGAACGACAGTTAGAGGCCAAGTATCAAAAATCCAGGTCACAAAAAAATGCATCGCATAAACTCACCAGGATCTCCAACTCCTGTCGGATGGCCACCAACTGCCGCCTGGCGTCCGCCAACTGGGCCCGCAGGTCGGCGATCATGTTGTCACGCGCATCCTGCATTGTACATAAGTTAGTGCTACATGCATATACATATAGAAGAGTGAAGCATTCTCATTTCACTTACCCCTGCCATACCACCAAGGAAGAGGCGGTCCCCATACGTAGCCCGGTACCGTCTCAGGTAATCAGTACTGTCCTGTACATGGGACACCACTGGGACCCCGCCTTGCTGCCAGTCCTGGTACTGTGCTGGGAAGCGCGTACACCAGTCCACAACCTTCGCCTTCCCCTTGGTCTTCCGTCCGATGCGGGCCGGCTCATCTACATCAACCCACTCCTGGGCTAGCCCCAACGTCCTCATAACCAGCCTCAGCCGAAGCAGCTCGATCTCGTTCAAGCAATGGACCCACATGGCCCGCCTGAAACGAGGAAGACCCGCTACAACCCAAGGCTGGCCAGCGTCGCCCATGCCCAGGTAGGGTCTCCACACCACCTGTATCACCATACATGCATCATGTTAGTTACCATTCAGTCACATGCATAAACACAAAAAAAAATCATACGCATCATACCATGGCCTCGGGATACTCGCTCAGCTCCCGACGAAGCGACGCCAGCTGGTAGCCGTGGGGTGCTGCAACCACGACCGGCCTCCACCGCCGCGCCAGAGGCACAGCCCTCCTGTTCCCATGCCTAGCCCTCCCCATCGGGAAATAGTAATAGCTCCACACCTGCATTCATCATACATCATTAGTACAATAATTACATATTTAACTGTGAAAATGCATAAATAAATTGTGTACCTGGAGAAAAGGTGCGAAGCCGCTGACTGTCGTCTCCTTCTCCGAAGTCTGGGAGAGATCAGCAATCAAATGGGCAAGCAGAGCCGCTCCCCACGCGTAGTGTCCCACTCTGTCCAGATCCGCCAAGATCCCGAGGAAACGGCAGTGGATGCCATCCCCCTTCGTCCCTAGCAGAAGGCGGCCCAAGAAGAAGAAAAGAAACCTCCGGAGGTCTAGATCCACCAGCTCCCTCTCGCTCGGGTCCTGGGTGAAAGCTGCACGGGCATCTCCCTCCAGTCGTGCCAGAAACTCCGCTCCAGTCTCGCTAACCCGCTGGCGCGGGTCAACGAATCCGAGCGCCTCCATGATCTCCACTCGGCCAACTACCCTGCTGTCCCTGTCAGTCACGCTCGTCTCTAACCACAGCAGGTCCAGGACACTCTCTCGGTAGTCGGGGTAGGTGACCCCACTCACCGCCTCTCCGTCCACCCGTAGCCCGGTGATCCGAGCCACGTCCTCCAGTGACGGCACCATGTGCCCCCAGGGCATCAAAAACGCTCGACTCGGCGCGTGCCACCGCTCCCTCAATGCCTGGATAAGAGGAAGGTCGAGCCGAAAGGGCTCGATCCTAAGGAAAGCTCCAAAGCCCATGGCGTCCACACGCGCCCTCTGGAAGTTCGGCAGCCCACGGTATGCTGCCACCACTAGGGACCAGCTGATCCGTCCTTTCATCACGCCCTGCACACCATAAAACCAATAAAAAATACATCAGCATCATGAATAATATTAAGCAATAACACTATATATTCTACTTATTTATTTTATGTTAGCTTTAAAAAAATTTTTGGAGGCGTCCAGTACATTGGACGCCTCCTCTCTATTTTCCTTATTTTCTTTATAGAAAACCCCAAAAAAAAAAAAATATATATTATTATGGAGGCATCCCATGCCCTGGACGCCTCCTTATTTTTAATTCTTTTTTATTATTTACGTAAATAAATAAATTAAAAAAGAAAAAAAAAGAAAATGTGGAGGCGTCCAGGCCCCTAGACGCCTCCTTCCCTCACACCCGGCGTTCTCCACACAGCCTCTTGTCCGCCCTTTTAGCCCAGTGAACCAATAGAATGAAAGTCCAAGGGGCTTACCGGATCGTGCTCGTCCTCTCCCGCGTCGCCGGCATCCACTGCAGCCTCCAAGGCCAAAGGAAGAGCCTCCTCCCCTGCGGCAATCTCCTCCGCCGCAGCAGCCTCCTCGGCATCGTCCCTCAGCCTCCTCGGACGACGAGCCCGTCGTTTCCGCTTCTCTCCACCCTGGCTCGGCCCACCTTGCTCCATTGGGACGAAGAATGGGTCGTCTGGATTGACTGGGTGGTTTGAATGAACAGTAATTGAGCAAAGGGGGGGAGGCCCCCCCATATATATAGAATCCACCCTCTTTGGGGCGTCCAGGCGCCTGGACGCCCCCACTTTTTTATTTTTTTTCAAAATTCAAAAAAATTTGGGGCGTCCAGGCGCCTGGACGCCCCCAAAACAAAAACGAAAAAATTTTAAAAAAAAACTTAGGGGCGTCCAGCACCCAGGACGCCCCCAAAACAAAAAAAACCAAAAAAATAAAACATAGGGGCGTCCAAGACCCTGGACGCCCCCAAAACAAAAAAACCAAAAAATAAAAAAAATAAAACATAGGGGCGTCCAGGCCCCTGGACGCCCCCATAATAACAATTTCAAAAAAAATAATAATAAAAAGATTATGTATATAATCCAAACAAAATAAAAAACATAAATAAAAAGAAAAACCACAAAAAAATAATAATAATTAAGGGGACGGGGGTCCCAAAACATCCATGCCAGGTTTTATTCCATCAGAAAAGTAGAATGAGCTACATCAGGGGCTTAGGCGCCTTAGGCCTTAACCTCCCCTGTTCGGTTACATAAGCCCTCCACAGCTCACACTCTTCCCCCACGTGCGCTAAGGCCTTTCCCGCAACACTTGTCTTCCAGGGAGCTTTGACAGCCTTCACTTCCTTCGCATCCGCTTCAGTGCCCAACTCTCTCTTCTTCAAAGGAACAATGCCAGTCGGTAGCGGGAACGAATGGCGTGGGATGCCAATCTGGAGGCAGCACCGATGCGCATTATAAAGGACGAACTCGGTCGCACCGATCAATTGAAGATCAACTTCGGGAGAAGGCCTCATGAGAAGATCTAGCGAAAGCAAACATGCCGGTGCGCAAGTAAAGAAGTCTTGTGTCACGGTGCGGAAGTGAGACCGCCAGTCTTCACGTTTCTTCAGTCACGGAACGCGGTTCACTACAGTACCACCGAAGCCTAACACGTCGGCTATGTGATGAAGAAGGCTTTGTTGGAAGAGCTTCGAAACAGTTGGCATTCCCTCGCGGTGGTCGAATTTGAAGTACAAATCAAGCCAGCAATTCAGGACAAGTGCGCAACCAAAAGGAGGCTTACCCATGCTCGAGGCAGTAAGGCCGCTGTAAGATAGGCAAGGACAGCGGGTCCCACCCTCTTTCCACGCCAGATCCTGTAGATGGCACTTAGTTAATCTTCCTCCACCATGTTGTCGGTATAAGGAAACAGGAGAGCACCCGCCAGAAAAATGGTGAACCCCTTCATGATTCCCTCCAAATAGTCATCATCTGGTGACCCTCTCAGGGCGTCCATGACCCATTCCGCGAGCTTTTACAAATCAATCCCCTTTTGATTACGGACCTTCCTGGCCGCGTCAGGCGGCATGAAGCTTCCAAGGACGTTTTCGGAAGTCCCCCGTGTCAGCATCCGCATAGCCTTCACCTTCTCGTCACTCTTGAATTTCTTCAATCCGAGCAGAAGTTCCACCTCCTCGAGGAGGATGGTCACCTCAAAGGTCGGGAAGATAAAAGTGTGGGTCTGGGGATGCCAGATCTCCACTAGTGCGCCCATAGCCGCCCAGTCCATACGAATCTTCTCATAGTGTTTGGCGTGAATAAGGAGCCCCTGCAGATGCCACTTCGAGAGTATGGCCCTCATGTCGATGGAGATGTTGGAAGTTAGCTTTGAAAGCCATGGCAGTTTGGAAAACTTCCTCGGACTTGGGAAGAGTGGATATGGCTGGAAGAGAAAAGAAAGAAGAAGAAAGGAAGGGAGTAAGAAGAAGGTTCACGTGGAGAAATTTGAAATGAATCAGCTTACCATATGCGACATGATCGTCCCACTCAGATGACCCTCGAGGTCGGAGAGTCGCCTGATCTCGCTGCTAGGCCTGCTCCTCTTCATAACGCGGGAAGACTCTCCTTCCATCCTGAAACCTCTAGATTCTCCTCTCTTTTCTCTCCTGAGCTTCCAAAACCCACCTTGGTGCATTTGAATGAACTAGCCTAAGGGGAGTTCTTATAGGAAGGGTAAGGCGCTACAAGACAAAATATGTCACATCAGTGGTCATTGTCAAGATTTTATCTGGATCTCCTTTGTACTGTGGTGCGATTCTACTATGATTCTGCTACTTTCTGATGTTGCTAACCTTTGCTAGTCTGTGCTGGTTTTACCAATGGACGTCTTTGTCCTGTTTCCTGTCCCACCTTTCAATGGTTGGTCCCACCATGTCATGCATCGTAGTATATGATACCTACGCTACTAGAACATGTCAAGGACCTTGCGGCCCGAACAAATCTGGGATTTGAGTTCCCCTTCAACAAAAACGGTGATGATCCCGGAAGAATTGGATTGTACGGATAGGCCGTTAACTTGTGGTAGTATGGGGACGACGGTTCCATTCAGTGAGTTGGTGCGCGGATAAACGGGCCCCAGCCCAGTGTCGACTCACCGGATCGGTATCCTGACCCGTTCTTAACAAGTTGATAATATTATCCTTGGCTATTTTCTATTTTAGTTTGTTTTAAATTTTTATTTTAACCCAGCATGCATTCATATAGGACTTTGATTTATTGCGGAAGATCATTCAAGTGATTCGATTGCAAAAGCCGTTGTGCTCCAATTCTTACAAATATGAGATATTTCACTCCGAATGAAATACTGAATTTCCTTGAAACGGTCTTACGCTGCTCTTCCAAAGGAGACCCTTGTTTGGACAGACCCTCAGATATTCCTTTACTTTTTACCTTGTTTGACCCACCTTGGCCGCAGCACTTCCACATTGGCTGGTAATCGCTCCCCAAAGGTGAAACCTCCGGTTTATGACCCAGGTACTTCCACACCGAGAAGTTGGTCTCTTTTTCGTGCCTGAGCGCACATCTCACCCTCCCTTATTTGATCTCCGTCCAAGCAATCGTCAGGATTTGAAAGACCTTCTTCAAAGGTTACCTCATTGAAACTCCAGGAAAGATTCCAAACAGTAACGTCAAAAGCGTGTCTCATCACACCTTGGCATCAACTTATCAGTCCGCTCCCACTTCATTTCACTCCACTTCGATACCATTCCACTACGTGTCGCTCCCTTGCAAAGCAGACGCCAAGGCGGGACAGCTGTAGACACACCATTCCTGACGTCTCCTGAGAAAGTCTCATATCACTATACAACGCCCCGCGACGGCTTACACGTTTTGAATCACTTGAGTGCTTCCTTTAATTGAGTCTTCTTCCGCCCATATCAGCATCCGGAATCGTCTCATCACGGCATTCGGACGGCGTCAACACCAGTCGGACGTATCAGGAGGTTCCGGAATCAGGAAGGCTGTCTGCCGGGCGGCCGCCAACGCCTAAACGAGGACCCGGGTGGGCCTTAATGGGGGCGTCCAGGCCCCTGGACACCCCCATTCTTTTACTTTATTTTTCAAACCCAAAACATAAATAAAAAATAATATATTAATGGAGGCGTCCAGGCCCCTGGACGCCTCCATAAAAACAAATATAAAAAATTGTAAAATGCCAGTTGGCATAAAAGACAAAACCAAATAAAAAATAATATATTAATGGAGGCGTCCAGGCCCCTGGACGCCTCCATAAAAATAAAAATAAAAAATATATAATGCCAGCTTTGGCATAAAAAGACAAAATAAAAAATAATAAAAATATTTTTGGAGGCGTCCAGGACCCCGGACGCCTCCATCAACTCCCTCACGGGCGCCGGCCACCGAACGACGGTTTGTCGTGTGTGAAAAAATCCAAATTATGGAGACGTCCAGACAGCTGAACGCGCCCATTTCAAAATCACGAGGCGCCGCTCATAAAACCACCCGTTGTGCCAAACCGCGTGCGGCCGACTGCGGTATTCGGTGTACCTGTTGGAGGCGTCCGGGGCCCTGGACGCCCCCACAAAAATATTCGGAAAAAATGAAAAAAAAATAGAATAAAATATTAGTTCGACCCTGATGGAGGTGTCCAGGGTCCTGGACGCCTCCACCCTCCGGAGCCCTATAAATAGAGGCCCCCCCCCCTCAGTTCTAGAAGAGCTTCGAAGAGATCCGATAGGCTGCCAGAGCCCAGAGGCTACCGGAGTCATTTCTAACCCGTAGGGGTCTTTTGTAGGTGGAGGTTCTACCGGCTTCTCGGGTGCCCACGCTCGCGAGAGGAAGGTCATCTTCATCCACCGCGCTTCCACGTCGTCCCTACGCTGCCGGAGCTCCGCCGGATTTCACCCTCGGCTCATCCAATAAGCCTTTTCTTCCCCTTTTTCTCCATAGTTCTTTACATTCATCATACTGCATCCTCTATCTCCCTACATAAGGGCGCCGTCTTTGGCATACTTCTTGCATCCATCATCTCATTTTCCTCCTACTCGAGTCCGAGAGGGGTTTAAAAGATAACACCAACCAGGTGTGTGTCTTGCCATCATTTTGTTATTTTTATCGCAAGGATTTGAATACTACACCTTCCTCTTTCTAATCCACTTGTTACTTGTTTATCGTTGTTTTGCAAGGGTACCCAAGGAAAGCCCTCTCCGTCGGCCGGCCGAAGGGGGAGGAAGAAGCAACCCGCCATCTCCCGCTCTTGAGGTAGGCGCGATCAGCTTCTTTATTTTGGGGTCTTTTGGCCCTTGGCGATCACATATTGTTCTCGAGGCCGCGGCGAGTCACTTCCCCAATGGCCGTTTAAATTTTCCGTTCTTATATTCTCTTTATATTCTGTTATATTCTGCTCATATTCTTGAGGCCGCGGCGAGTCACTTCCCCAATGGCCGTTTAAATTCCCATTCTTATATGTTGTATTCTTATCTATTCGTGTTCTCGAGGCCGCGGCGAGTCACTTCCCCAATGGCCGTTTAAATTCCCGCTCTTTATATTCTTCTTATATTCTGTTATATTTTTATCTGCTCATATTCTCGAGGCCGCGGCGAGTCACTTCCCCAATGGCCGTTTCAATTCTTGCTATTTAATTTCTGCACCATTCCCGTCCCCCCGAGGTCGCGGCGAGTCACTTCCCGCTATGGCCGTTTAACCCCCATATCTTGCTATATCACATTTGTCCCGCTCGCCCCGTCGGAGCAATCTCCCGTGGTGGCCCCTTCTCTTTTCTCTTATTTCTGTGTTGCAGCAAAACAAAAAGAGGAGCCCGCGCGCTCCGCGTCCTCTCCGCTCCCCGAACCGCATGACGTCGCTCACACTATCTAGTTTTAATGGGACTTTTCCTTCATCTTATATTTGCTTTGTAATTATTTTAAAGCAGACTCATAGGTAAGGGGATCCTATTAGTATTGGTGTGCTACATGCCAATTTTGGGTCGGGTAGGCCCGATAGATGTACGATTTTATTCATTATTAATAACGTGATATTTGAGCGTAAATATGTGATTGTATATTACTTTACGATGTCCCTAGGATATGTGGTTATAAAGTCAACTCGAGATGAGATCTCGATCATGAGACTGACTTTACATGGACACATACCTTAAACTGTTCCTGGTTGGAGGGTAATCACTCGGGACTTTGATTACCTATTAAACCAGTACACATGATGTGTTATGGACCAGTCTCATGGTCTCTGGTGCGGGGCACCAACACATATGTGTATGTGTATGTCCTTGGAGGATGTACACTGAACTGATCCGCTATTGGATCTTCAGATGGTTGATTATACCTAATGTCAACTGAAGATCCAACTGTCTCAGTAGCATCGTTGGTCCTTTGACCTGAGACATTGATCGGATCTTACACGAGGACTGTAATGATTTAATTACTTGGCTAAGTGACTTTAACCATAAGTCATGAGTTGTCGAGTAATTAACCACTCCAGAATACGTGTGGAGATCATCAATGGTCAAGAGGGGATCGCTCACTATCGGGTATATATCAGACAGTTAATGTGTCATGACATTGACACTTCGTTAAATCCCTGGCCAGGGTCGTGTGAGTTCATTTAGAAGGGATGTCATACACTTTTAGGAGGTCATAGTCAAATGGCACGATCATGGGGTTTGACAGAAACCATACTCTCGATCGTACCAGACTCATAGAAGGAGTGAGGGATTATATCGATGCAGTAACTGTGGACTTACATGTACTAGACAGATTAGTTTAAATCTGGTGTCATCTGGGATCACGCAGATTTGCTTGACCCAACATGATCAAAGGTTCAGAATAAATTAAACTATTATTCGGCTCTAGTAGAAGTGAATAATAACTTTAATTTACTTCTAATTAGGAATTAGAAGTTAATGGGCCTTAAACTATAGTGACTATGGGCCTAGAGAATCACACACAATGGATTCTTGGGTGACGGATTATTATTGTACAAATGCATATATTAATTCCCTTTAATTTCTTTTGGAAAGGTATATAAAAGGGGCTTAATATATATGTACAATAATGGGAAGGACATATATACAGTTTTGATCCTTTGGAGCTCTTTTAGAAATGGCCAAATCCTATATATATAGATGTTACAAGAGATTCTCCTTCCTCTTGGCTAATCAAGCATTAAGGCTAAGAGAAGAAGGATTAGCTCCTCCCCCCTTCCTCCCTCTTGCTCTCTCTCTCGAGAAGGTAAAAGGGTTGGGGAAGGTCGTGCCGGGGGGTACCATCGCTGCGCAAGGATCCGTGTGGATCTGCTCTAGAGGCCGTGCATCTATGCGGCTCGGTATTCACGGTATTCTGCATCGGGCATTGCAGACAGCATCGTTCCGCGCAACGTATAAATACGCAACCCATAGTTAGGGGTTGGGGTGATTAAAACGTCGATCAGAGTATGGATCTGGGATTCTATGAAGCCGAGTTCGGGCAAATAAAATTTTTGTTATCTACTGCGTTGTTATTAATCAATTTTCTCTTTATTTTGCATGACCTTTTACCCATTCTGTTCACCCATTCTCATGTGAGGCTCACCCTTGGTTCGAAGATTCCTACGAGCGGGATGTCCAAATTAGGTTCATGTTTTTCGAAACACCCATTTATTACTCTGTCGGACTCCCTTACAAAATAGGTCTTTCGGAAGGGTATTTGTAGACACCTAATTTTGGACATCTCATGGACCACAATTCAACGTTCATAAGAGGGACGCTATTTTCAAGATGTTTGCACTCCCAAATGTTCAAATCCAGCCCAATAACCTAATTGGGCCAAAACACTTTGAAAAATGGGCTAAGTCCACGGGCTGGGTGGCCAAGTCGATTGTTGCCCACCAGACTAGAGGCGGCCAGGTCGATGGCTACCTTAGCCAGAAGAAGGCCAAGTGTCTAGCCGCCGAGCCTTGAAGGAGGCTAGGTATCTAGCCGCCTTCTGGTCGTTCCAGCAATCGTTCGTCAACCCCACGCCCCATGTTCTCAATCCACTCTGGGAGCATCTCTCGTGACATCTCCCACTCCGGGGAACTACTGAATGCATGAACACCTATCTCGGAGCACTGGGATTGGTCCTAGACACCTTCACAAGGATCATGGATGAGTTTCAAATAGATTCCATTTATGAAGAGGGAAATGCCTCTCTATTAAAGAAACTCTTTAAGGTAGGTTTGATATCGGGATAAGTTTTGAGGAGAATAAGCATAACTCATCCTAAGTTAATTTATCTATATCCTTATTCTCATGTATATTTGGTATACGGGAGAATAAGAATGATGTTATTCATATATCTCATTTAGTAAAAAATAGGGACACAAATGAGAACAAATGTTAAAAAATGACCATTTTACCCTTCTTAACCCAGTTAATATTTAATATTTTTATTCATAATGATGATTGACACTAATGACGATATTGTTTGATAATTTTTCTTGTTAATAATATTTAGCACTAATAAAATTATTATGTAATATTTTCATTTATAATGATGATTAATACTAATGAGACTATTTTTTCATATTTTTTAAAATAACAGTTAGCACTAATAATATGTCATTTATTTAATAAATTTTCTTTTTATTCATAATTAATACTAATAAAATTAATGTTGAATATCTTTTATTCATAATGATGATTAGCACTAATGAGGGTGATCTTGAATAATGTTTTTCCTATGAATAATATTTAGCACTAATGATATTACTATTTAATAAATTTTCTTTTAATCATAATTAGCACCACTAAAGCTAATATTTAATATTTTTATTTATAATGATGATTAACACTAATGAGAGTATTATTTATTTTTTATTGTTAATAATATTTAGCACTAATAAAGTTATTATGTAATATTTGGATGATTAGAAGTTAACACTAATGAGATTATTGTTTAATAAATCTTTTAATAATATTTAGCACTAATAATGTTTCTTTTGTTTAATAATTTTTATTCTTAATCATGACTAGTATTAATAAAGTTAATATTTTTATTCATAATGTTGATTAGCATCAATGAGGGTATTATTTAATAATATTTTCTTGTTAATAATATTTAACACTAATGATACTACTATTTAACATTTTTTAATCATGATTAACATTAAGGATGTTAATATTTAATATTTTTTCTTCGTAATGATGATTACCACTAATAAGAATATTGTTTAATAACTTTTTTCTTGTTAATAGTATTTAGCACTAATGAAACTACTATTTAATATACTGTTCTTCTTAATCATAATTAGCATCAATGAGATTATTATTTTAGTTTTTTAATTTATAATAATAATTAATATTAATAGGTTAATAATAATTAAAATTAATAAATGTATCAGGAGAGAAAAGGGGCATGGTGAAATGAGATTAGAATAATGGGGATAAGTCATTCCAACAAAAGGTTGGATTGAGTTATCCCCGGTTCTAACCCCATTTTCAAGGTTAACCCTATTCTTCTTATCCCAGGATATCTCCATATTTTTTGGCCATACCAAATGGGAAATGAGGATAAAACGGGGATATCCCAACCCTCTCCCGATACCAAACGTGACCTTAGGGCCCAAGTTCCGAGATTAGAGCTCTTGAGAGTTAGCGCTTTGGGGTTAGAACTTCATAGGGTTGGAGGGTTAGAGTTTTGGGGTTATAACCTTCGAGAGTTAGAGTCTTGAGTGGCATTCTTCCTCCCTTCTACCTGGAACGTGAGCTTGAGGGCCGAGAGGGAGTCCCACATTGTCTACGGAGAGAATCCAGTACCCCACGTCAGAACAGGCGAAACTGTAGAAGGCAGCCAAGGAGTTGGCCGCACACATCTCAGAACGGCCAGAGATCTAGCCAGTCTTGTGTTCGACGGGCATCCTTTCTTCGCCTTTCCTTGTTTTCCAATTATTGTTTCTTCCATTACACTACATTATATTCATCCTCACTGCACAGCATGCACGATAGGGTAACCTAGATTCTTTTCTTAAGAGATTTTCAATCTAAAACAAAGGAAAGACGGGTGGTCGAAAGTCTCGACCATCCTCCCCTTTCTAACCCCCCTCCCAGTAAGCTTAGCCTTCAATTGAGTTTTGAATTCTAATTGTAGAACGTTTACTACATCTATCTAGTTTTAATGGGACTTTTCCTTCATCTTATATTTGCTTTGTAATGATTTTAAAGCAGACTCATAGGTAAGGGGATCCTATTAGTATTGGTGTGCTACATGCCATATTTGGGTCAGGTAGGCCCGATAGATGTACGATTTTATTCATTATTAATAAAGTGATATTTGAGCGTAAATATGTGATTGTATATTACTTTACGATGTCCCTAGGATATGTGGTTATAAAGTCAACTCGAGATGAGATCTCGATCATGAGACTGACTTTACATGGACACATACCTTAAACTGTTCCTGGTTGGAGGGTAATCACTCGGGACTTTGATTACCTATTAAACCAGTACACATGATGTGTTATGGACCAATCTCATGGTCTCTGGTGCGGGGCACCAACACATATGTGTATGTGTATGTCCTTGGAGGATGTACACTGAACTGATCCGCTATTGGATCTTCAGATGGTTGATTATACCTAATGTCAACTGAAGATCCAACTGTCTTAGTAGCATCGTTGGTCCTTTGACCTGAGACATTGATCAGATCTTACACGAGGACTGGAATGATTTAATTACTTGGCTAAGTGACTTTAACCATAAGTCATGAGTTGTCGAGTCATTAACCACTCCAGAATACGTGTGGAGATCATCAATGGTCAAGAGGGGATCGCTCACTATCGGGTATATATCAGACAGTTAATGTGTCATGACATTGACGCTCCGTTAAATCCCTGGCCAGGGTCGTGTGAGTTCATTTAGAAGGGATGTCATACACTTTTAGGAGGTCATGGTCAAATGGCACGATCATGGGATTTGACAGAAACCATACCCTCGATCGTACCAGACTCATAGAAGGAGCAGGGGATTATATCGATGCAGTAACTGTGGACTTACAGGTACTAGACAGGCTGGTTTAAATCCGGTGTCATCTGGGATCACGCAGATTTGCTTGACCCAACATGATCAAAGGTTCGAAATAAATTAAACTATTATTCGGCTCTAGTAGAAGCGAATAATAACTTTAATTTACCTCTAATTAGGAATTAGAAGTTAATGGGCCTTAAACTATAGTGACTATGGGCCTAGAGGATCACACACAATAGATTCTTGGGTGACGGATTATTATTGTACAAATGCATATATTAATTCCCTTTAATTCCTTTTGGAAAGGCATATAAAAGGGGCATAATATATATGTACAATAATGGGAAGGACATATATACAGTTTTGGTCCTTTGGAGCTCTTTTAGAAATGGCCAAATCCTATATATATGGATGTTACAAGAGCTTCTCCTTCCTCTCGGCTAATCAAGCATTAAGGCTAAGAGAAGAAGGATTAGCTCCTCCCCCCTTCCTCCCTCTTGCTCTCTCTCTCTCTCGAGAAGGTGAAAGGGTTGGGAAAGGTCGTGCCGGGGGGTACCGTCGCTGCGCAAGGATCCGTGTGGATCTGCTCTAGAGGCCGTGCATCTGTGCGGCTCGATATTCGCAGTATTCTACATCGGGCATTGCTGACAGCATCGTTCCGCGCAAGGTATAAATACGTAACCCGTAGTTAGGGTTGGGGTGATTAAAACGTCGATCAGAGCATGGATATGGGATTCTATGAAGTCGGGTTCTGGCAAATAAAATTTTTGTTATCTACTGCGTTGCCCGATGGTGCTGTGTGGAACCTTACAGATCCTTGCTCATGGCTGGCCAAGAACGAGGAAGGCGGAATCCCACAAACTCCCATCTTGAAAGGCACCTCACGATCTCTTCCCTGTGGGACATAGCTAAATTGTCTATGGCGATCACCATTTACTTCATTCCTTACTTTCTGCCTTGTAGTGTTAGATCAGATTAGGAGAAATGCCATGGAAGAGAATGCGTAATCTTGCGATCGACACATCCTCAAAGTTGAACCAATCTAGTATCTACACCAATGTATAACCTAAACCTAGAAGTTGGGTTTCACAAAGTGACTTAGACACAACCTAAGTCCACTCTCAAGTTTGTTAAATGACTAGGTAAGAGGTGGAGAAGTGTGAGCCTCCCCTTACTTTCGCAAGGATCTAATTAGAAAATCACTTACCTGCTGAGGTGTCGTTGCCTTTTAACCTCTAACTTAGACACCCGTTTCCAAAAGTGATTGTAGATTCAAATTGTATCCAAATTTTAATGTGATCCTAAGGCCAATGTCTACTGATTTCTATTAGGCTAGGGATGATGCAAAAGATGCAAGGGTGATTATGATTTATGGCCAAGGAAGGGTGATGAAATACCCACCTTATGTTGTTAGAGATAATGTCCTTAAAGTATTTTAGAAGAATGCAATCAAGTTCAAACAAGAGATTTATAATGCATATGTGCACGAACAATTAATCTCTAAAGCAAATTAAAGTAAGACTAACAATTAATACAACTTATATGATGAATGTCCAAAAACAAGATGATTTCTAATCTTAGATTTTTTTATATTTGGTTCAAGTGATTTTTTTTATAATGAACCTATCTAACTAGCAATAAATATATTTTTAATTAACAAACTTAATAAACATGGAAACTATCTAAATATGGAAAGTGAAAATAAGGAAACTAGATCTAGAGAGATAGAGTGTAGATGGCAACCCTGAATGAAATTCCTCGTTCTATTTTTGAAAATTGAAAAAGAAGGAAATAAGAGGAGAGGTAAGACTTACCTCAAGAAAATACAACTCTTTTTATATTTTCATGCTTTTATGACTTTTTGCTATTTAATTTCTCTAATTTTTTGGACAGATTTTTGATATTTTATTTTCATGCAAAAATAAGAGAAAGAAGATAGCTAGTGTCAAAGTATGCATAAAGAATACAAGATAGTCAACCTAAAAATCACAAATCTCTCCGATAATGATGTCAAAAATTGATAGATGGGTACATATGTCACTAATATGTCCTCGATTTACCAAATTTAATTAATTATCAGCTCATAATTAGTTAAAGACAATAAATATGTGGTGAGACCGAGTTGAATCTATGGGAAAGTTTAAAATTTTAAATTAAATAGCTTACGAAGAAGGGACAAAGAGAAAAGATAATCACATGAACTCACATGTATAGATAGATGAAAATAATTCTTAAGAGTTTCACAATACTCACTAATAACTCTCTAGATACAAGATTTATAAAATTAAATTGTCACACGCAGATGCCTCCACCACCTACAACCAAAGACCAATAAAATGAGCTAAGTAAGATGAAATGCAATGATATAATTAGAGAAAGAATAGTAGAGAGAGAGAGAGGAGAATAATAGAAATATAATGGAGCAAAGAGAGGGAGAGGGCAGCTGTCCTAGTGCACCAAAGGAACGAGTAACCAAAAAAATAGTGAAGTAAACATAAAGTGTTTTTGTGTTAAAAGAGATTAGAGAAGTAAAAGAGAAGAAGAAGTAGAAGAAGAAGAGGGAGAAGTGGCACTGTAGAGAGATAAGATAGATAGAAGAAGAATAGAAACAAATCAAAGAAGAAGAATAGAAACAAATCAAAGAAGAAGAGAAGGGCGACTGATTTAAACAAAGAAAAGGATCTGTGCGTAGAGATTAGGGGAGAAAGATGTTTAGCAAAACTCTAAAAGAAGAAGAAAAAGACTAAACTCAAGAGAAAGAAAGAGGATGAAGATGAAACAACTATGGATGTGTAGGGATAAGAGCCCGAGAACCAGAAAAATGAGACTCTAAAGAAATAGAAAAGAGGAATTGGAAGATTAAAAGAAGAAGAAGAAGAGGAAGTAGAGAGGGGAGGGCTATGTTACCTGTGAACTTGAAGAAGAAGAAGATAGTTAGAAGAAGAAGAAAAGTAGAGGAAGAAGACACAATGGCGCAAGTAGCAGGTGGGTAAGAGCTTGAAGAACATGATGATTAAAGTAAGAAAACTAAGCTAAAACTCCAACTAGAAGTAAATAGTAATTAGACTAGAAGCAAAGTATAACTAAAGAAGATTTAGATGAAGGAAGAAAGAAGGAGAGGAAAAGAAGAATGTGTAGGAAAGAGAGAGCAAGAGAGAAGAGTGCGCCCCCTTGAGTAGCCTCCCACCTTGCTAAGTCCTTAATTAGCCTGAGTAAATCCCCCCTTGAGGTCTTTTGATAGAGTTAGGTCATGTGCTTTTCTTGGAAGAACATTCACAATATTCTCCATTATTTCTTTCTTTTCACACAAAATTCATTGGGATCTCTTTTCTTCACTTTGAGTTTCCAAATTAGGCACTCATGGAGGTTAGGGTTCTCCTTGATGAAAAGGGCACCCCGTCCAGGGCCTCACATGTGCATAGTCTAGTTCCACAATTGGCCTCTTGTAATAAGGCTAATCACCACAGTATCATTTTCTCAAATTAAAATAAAAAAAACAATTCATGCATTCATGTAATTATCAAATAATTATGCCCAAGAAATATGATTTCTGCACAATGATCCAAATAATTAAAGAAATGACTTTTCATGGATTTTAGCACATAAGATGATAACTTTGATGAAGATAATTACATGAAATGCACTCAATTAACTTATAAAGTATGCAAGTTATCAGTGGTTCATGTGTGTGTGGTTGTACGTGCGTAGTTGGTGCTCACAATATCCTGTTGGAGTGTTCATTCACTTGTGTGCGTGGTTTATAATTTGATTGTGCGTGGAAAGTCTCACCCAAGGTGGCAGAGTAGACCTAAGTTTCACACGGTGAAACCAAACTACTATAAAAATCCGTGAGTCTCTAAGTGTGATTGCTCCTTCCCATTCTTGCGCATTTTTAGTGCTTATCACTATATATCTTAAGGCTAAAGGATTTGTAACTTTGTTAATATCGCAATAGGGTGATAATATTTTCTCTAATTAACTAGATCGAATATATCATATATTTTTCATAAAAATTGGCCACTAAGTAAAGCAAACCTAATTCACCCCCCTTGGGTTTGCCTTATCTTGGGCCAAGACATAATGACCATGTTTCCCACAATAATAAAAATTCACATTAGAGATATAATTCTTGAAGATGATGCAACATGATTACATGATGTATAAACAAATGAAGTCATTTTGTTTTCAAACATCTTTTTTATTGGATGGGGTACTGTGGGAATATTATTTTTTCTCTAATCTATTTATTTATTTATTTACTTATTATTCATTTATTTTATTTTGGTGTACAGGCCTCCCAATCACGAGGTGAAAGTTTATTCAGACTTCAAAGATCAGAAAGCTTGGAGTCACAATTGTTTAAAAAGGCGGTGCATCAAGGCACTAAGACTTAAGCCTCACGGTGAGACACTAGAAAAATGCCTTGAGGCATGCGCCTCGTATCTTTTACTTGAGGCTTACGCCTTTATTTGATTGAGGTGGTACGCCTCACAACCTTCACCGCCACAAGGTATTTAATTGAGACGTGTGTATAACTTGAGAATATGATGTAATGAGGTGTTGTAGGGTACTCCTGAAATTTATGTTTCTTTTGTTGTCCTTAAAACATAATTCAATTTTTTTTTCTTGGTAGGTACTTTTTTTTAACAAGGGGGGGATAATCGAGTTGGAACTCGGGTCTTCCCCCATATGGGGAAGGGTGACAAACCAACTGCACTAGATAATTGACTCATAATTTAGTACTTTTAAAATTGCATGAATTTATCATTAAGTTGATACAACATTAACACATGCAAATAACTATTTTTTTTAGCATTTTTTATGGTTTTAAGATTATTTTTGTCTCTTTTAAGGCTTACGCCTCATTGTGCCTTAAGGCTTATGTCTTATGAGGCTTACAGAAAGTGCCTCACAACCGCCTCAAGACCTTTTAAACTATGGGAGTCACTAATGTGCGCACCGTCTGACTGATCAGTGGATAGTGGATATTGGGTCGGGACTGAAACCCGTCGGACTGTAAGGCCACGACATTAGTTGCATCTCTCCAGAGGGAGAAAATCGTTGATTGATCGCCAGGATAAAAGGCCCTACAGCCTGAAACTTATGTTAATCCATGCATAGAAATGTAGAGTATATTTTATTATTAATTATTTTTTTATTAATACCATCCACGAACACCTAGAATTACAAATCTGGGTCAACGGGGGTGTCCGGGGCATTCACGGGACAAAATCGACCCTTCGAATCTGAAAAGGTCGACCTACCCATGGACAAGTCGACTTGTGCCATACACAGGTCGACCGAGCCCATGGGCGGGTCGACCTGTGTCATGCACGGGTCGACCGAACCCCCCTTCTTCGTTTTGTGTTGTTCATTTTTTATTATATGTTTCATTTTTTTGTTATTTTTTTGTTTACTTTTTTACTATTTTATTCTTCCTCTTATATATATATATATATATATATATATATATATATTATTTTCTTTATTTTCTTCTTCTTTCTTTTTTTTAACGAGCCGAACCTGGATCACGGCGCCCTCAGGTGCCGGATCAGGGCACCTGGGGGTGCTGGATCACAATGCCCTTAGGTGTCGGATCACGGTGCCCTTCCCCTTTTTTATATTTACATATATGTATTTATTATTATTATTAACATCTTTTTTGTAATTATTATCATTTACATATATGTATACTATATATATTATTGTTATTTTTATCATGTTGTACTCGGACTATTTCCCCAGCCAAAAACCCAGAAATAGGGGTTCGGGAATTTCCTTGAACACCTTTAAGGCATGGGCTACTCGGCCCATCCGACAACCCAGTGGGCCCAACCGACGGCCCTAGCACGTTGGCCGAGGTGCATGACGGCCCTAGCAATCAATCGGGATCGCTCCCGATTCATAAGTCGCAGATTTTCTACGCACTCTACACGATCACCCGGGCCGCCCCGGGGACACTCTGATAAGTGTGTATTTTTACATATTAATTCATGATTACACATATTTTTATGAGCTTAAATAATAATAAATATACACGTATCACACTCACGGTTAATTTAGAGTCAAATAATTAATTTTATAAAATTAAATAAATTTAATAATAATATTTACTTATTTATACAAGCACTCTGTACGAGGAAAGCAATAAGAAACAAAAATAAAAAAAATAATAAAAAGAGAAAATAAAAAAATAAATTATAGTCAAAAGTCCAAGGACTTGTTCAAAAGAAAAGAAAAAAAAAGAAAAAAATAAATTTATTTGATATTTTTTAAGATTTTTCTAAGTTATATACATAATATATATGATATATATATATATATATATAATATATAATATATATATATATATTATATAACGAATATTAAATGTGATATGTGTGTGTGTGTGTGTGTGCAGGTAGGAAGGCGGAGGTGGGCGCGCGGCCCACGGCGGCCCGCGCACCGCGCCCACGTGCGGTCAAGCCGCGTCCAGACGCGGTCAAAATGGGGGGCGGCGCACCGCGGCGCAGCAGCGGCCGAACCGCGGGCGGCGCACCCGCGGTCAACGCGGCGGAGAAGAAGAGAAGAGAGAGGTGCGCGGCGCACGCGGCGCACGCGGCCGGCCAGGAGAGAGAAAGAGAGGGAAAGAAAGAGAAAGGAAGAACAAAAAAATAGAAAAAAATAGAAAAAATTCAGAAAAAATATCCAACTGTGCAACACATGTTGGCACATAATTTTGGGTAAAAAATAACAGCAATGGGTTGTTCACATTAGTAAGAAGTGTTCATATTAGAATGGGGATATGTGAACCCTATATAAAGGGCATCAAATGTAATGAAGAGAGCTAGCTAGCTAAGGGAGTTGTGAAGAATTGTAAGAGATTGCTTTGTGTTCTTGAAGTTATTGCTTGTTGGCCTTAGTTGAGCTTCATAAGAGTTATGTTTTGAGAGCTTTTGATGCAAAGTTTGTAAGTTGATATTATTTTAATGAAAGTTTTGTTTTAGAATTTAGTCCTTTCTTAGTCTTATTACTTGTTGTTCTGATCTCTATTTCATTTTTTTTCTTCACAAAAGTTGTTCATCTTTAAGTGTTCTTCAATTTCTCTTTCTACCATTTCTTTCAATTCTTCTTAGTTTGTGAGTTATTTACCATTTTCTTAAATGCTGTTCTATGTGATTACTGTTCATCCGAGGTGATACCTTCTAGTATTCTTCTATTTTGAAGCCTTTCCAATCCTATGTTTACTGTGAGTTCTTCATGAAAATTGTTAGTCTCTTGTAGATCTAACTTTTCTTCTTCTACCGCTTCTTCTAAATATTCTTATTTTGAGAGTTATAATTAATTTATCACTGTTCTGATTTCTGTCATATTACTGTTCATCCGCACTGATAGCTCTTGAGTTTTTCACATTTTTTACTGTCTTCCTCTCGTTTTCTGTCTCTGTGATTTTCATCAAACTTTTTCATATTTTCATTCTCTACAACTTTCATTTAGTTTATTTTTTCTAATTCCCTCTAGATTGTAAGTTATTCTATTTCTTCTAAACCACTATTTTCAATAGAATTCTGTTGTATTTTCAACTTGTGTTTGTTTCTAGTTCTATCCAACCCCTCTCTTCACAAGTTCTTCACACACACCCAAAGCGGTTAATCATCTTCCGATCATCTCATGGCGTCGACTTCCAAGGCGGAGCGATCTTCATCCAAGGCTCGGCGAGGAAACGACGGCATTCTTCATCCATTGGCTAAATATTTCCTTCACTTTTCTCTTCTTATTCAAAGTTGCAATTTCAATTCCTTTAGTGTTAATCGCACTCAAAAGATAAAATTTGATTATCAAAACATAAGGATATTTTCTAACATTGATCTATAAAGATTATTTCTTCCTCGTGGGATCGACCTGTTCTTATCACTTTATTCGTATTTCTAATATCATTTAAGTGAGTGAGTGCGGTTGTATAAATTTTGAAATTTGTGTGACACGGTATTTTTAAACGATGGGTGTCGTGCTCATCACACGCCGAGTACAAGCCATGCCACATGGCATTCAGTGAAGAGGCTAGGGGCCTACCCCAAAACGCCTTCCCTCAACCCTCCAAGGTCAAAGGGAAACCCAAATAGGTCAACCACAGGCTCACGAGGCACGTAGTACGCGTGTACGGCTCACACACGTGTGTTCGGCATTCTGCCGAACACCTTGTGGGCACATGTGCTTCAACCCTTCTACACCAACCCATGGGCCATCCCATGGTCCAAGCACACTAATGGGATCCTACAACGACCTCCCAGTAAGTCGGGGCCACCCCCGACCCTCAGACACGTGGCAACAAGCCACTAAACTTAGCCCTCGAGTCGACCCGAGGCTACCATGCTAGCCCGCCGTACAATAAGGCACGTAGCACGAGGTAGGGCCCATCGGCCCAAGGTGCCTCTTCCCAGCCCCTACAGACTCCTGCCCTCGACCCTTGGCCAAATCCGAGGCCCGTCGGCCACCTACGGGGCTCGTTCGGCAACCCGGGGTGTGTCGGGCATTTTCCCGAACACCTCGCGAGTGGCCACTACAACCCGAAGAACAATGGCTTCCATGGGCCATTTCAATACCTCAAAACTTCATATCCCCCAAGGGATATCCCCAGACGACGAAGGAAGATCCCCGGGGGCCATCCCTCGGGGTTACGACTTTGCCCGGGGGCCCGTGTGCCCCAGGGCGTGGCCGCGCCCCGGGAGGAGAACTCCCTGGGGGGCCGTGCCCTCTCCTCAGCCCGGAGGTCCGACAGCCCTCCCCAATCCCTGTTCGTGCAGATGCGGTCCGAGGTTCGTGTAAAGCTCGTTCGTCGTACCCGTACACGGAAGAATTTACGAAGACGAAGTCCCGATAATACGTGGAGTCGCACACGCCAATCCCTCGGTCTACGCGCACAAGCAGCCAGTCCAAGCCCATATCCTTTATCTTCTAGCATTCAAACTGAGTCAAAGTTAGGCTAAATATACAAAAACTGGGTTTTTATAGAAGGGGGACCACTCCCTCTCTCTCTCTCTACCTGGTCCGCCCAAACCCCCCCTTGGGGAGGGGTTTAGGCGGACCAGCTTGGGCCTCCAAGCTGGTCCGCCTAAATCCCCCAAGGGGGGGTTTAGGCGGACAAGCCTTATCACACCCCGAGCCTTTATGACAGCAGAAGACTCGCTCGAGAAACGCGAACAACTGGCATGGTAAGCCTCTTGCAAGCAAGAATGATCAGAGCGCAAGACAATCACACACATAAATGCAATTGTACAATATTTACTCAAACTCCAACTTTATTTCATAATAATCAAGTATTCAAATACAACCACTAATTCAACTTATTCCAATCTATCAGACTCAAGAAATAGGAAAATTACATAGACTCAATCTAAACAATATAGACTTTCCTAAGTATTCACTCTCATCTTTGACAATACTTTCATTCGCTCTCGGACCCGCTACTTGTATAACCCGAATCCGAATTCGAATCACTTTTATTTCCTGAAAAGAAGGGAAATAGGTAATGAGCACACTTGCCTAATATGTTTCTTCGCATCAACATGAAGACATTACTAAAGTAATTAACATTTTTAGCTCTAAAGGAATAAGGTAAAATCATGCGAATGCGATCAATCACGCGATTAAACCAAAGTATGTAAGATATAATGAGAGCAAGTATGAACTAGCAAAAATGTTATAAGAACATGATATGTCCTTTCATGAACAAGAATGTAACGAGAATGTACTAGCAAGCCACATAATCATCACTCCAGTATATTTTGCTTATGAGCAAGTACTTCGTGAATTTCTGTGGAATATCAAGAAAATCAAATATCAATCATGCTGTATTGTGTTGTGTTGTGGATTTTCACTTTATTTATAAAGAAAGTACTCCCAGCGTAATGCGACGCCAGTAGCATCATACCCCATAGTTTATAATAGTATGTTTCCGACAATCAGTCGAGGGGACTAGCATAGATCCCTTGAACACAATCAGTGCTCGATCGCATCTTCAAGTATAAATCAAGCTTTTTCCATGTATGTAATGATAAAGTGTGGCCAAGAATGTACAATTCCAACAAGCTCTTGATAACAATAATTCAATGAATGAATGCTTTAATAAGAATCATGAGAAATCAAGAATGACTTATACTATGTTATGCTTAAAATAAATCGGCAGCATAACAGTACATTCTTTATCTTCCATTCATTATATTAGGTTTCTTGATCAATATGATAAGTTCTAGATCATCAAGAGTCTATCTAGAAACCTTTGGAATATCAACCCTTAGTCAAACCTTGGGTTAAAATACTCAAGCAGTGTGGCGGTCGTGTACTAGGCCGTTACATGATGTGACGCTCCAGTATTGGGCCGTTACATTGATGTGACGGTCTAGCGTTGATGCGTTAGAACGACTAAATATAGAAACAATAATTGGACTCCGATAAATGTGGCGGTTATATATTGGGCCGTTACATATTCCTGACGGTCACATATAGATCCGTTACACTACTTATAACCAGAAACCTCAATAGTGTATTCTAATCACTTGGGTTTTAATGGTACAACCAACTCGGCGTCCTAGTGGGAATCCCAGGCTCGCGGAGAATTACGGAGGCCTTGCAACAAGATTTCCTAGTCCATTGGAAGGAATATCTAATAGAGAGGTCCTCATATCCAAGAATAATGTTCCTATAGTGAAAAGTGTGAACTAATGGCCATATACCGGAATATATGCCATGTACTTAAAGAAAATGACTCGATTGATAGAGATAGACTGTGAAACGACGTGAAAACCATGATAAAACTCCGTCAATACAACATTTAAAATCATGATTTAAAATACAAAACCATAGAATTTTGGCACATGAAATTAATCATAACTTAAAATAACTTAAAATACCTTAATCATGCAATTCCTATTATGAATCAGTAGATAATCTTAAAGACATGAAATCAGGTTAGAACTTAGATAACTAGGCTTATTTATAAGTTAACTTGACTGATTTTCAATTCTGTCTACGACTACCCTGACAGTCGAGAGTAGGTGCATCATAGTGATTGTGACGGTCTATCGAGGGGCCGTTACAGTAATGTAACGCTCCTATTAAGGTGCGTCAGAGACAATAGAGTAATTAAGATGCAGTAGAGGGTGTGACGGCTTATCGTAAGGTCGTTAGATCACTGTGACGGTCTTACCTTGATGCGTCAGAGTCCCTGCTAACAGTATAAAGAAATTAAGAGGCTATGATTTAAAACCATGTCATGTTTTGAAAAGATTTAACTACCCCAATCATGACAAAACGAAGTAAAGGTCATCTAGATGTATAGGTTGCAGTGAATTAACAAGATAACATCTTTGATCTTTGATTAGGGCTAATGATATGTATGTATGCATGAACCCACTAAAACATGAAATTCATAGTCTATAATACATGAAATCAAACATAATCAGAGGGCTTTTATCCCTAACAAGATGTTTTTGCCAATCATGAGATAACCTACCGCTTAACTAGGCTTTACACTTCTAATTTGAGCTTTCAAGGACCGCCCTAGTTCCTCTCTTTTTGTGACTTTTCAACAACTTCACGTTGCCCTTGCTCCTCAGCCTCTTGACCTAAGGACGTGAAATTTTGAGGGCAAGAAGATGAAACTAAGGTGAATAAAAGTTCTAAATAAACGAACTCTAATTACCTTGGTTAGACGTCCTAATTCCCTGATCTTCAGTGGCCCTTAGCTCTGATTCTTGGGTTACTATGATCGAACCAGTAACTTTGGAAGCTTCAATCTCCTTGGTTGCTTGGTCCCCTAGCACGAAATTTGGAGAACTATTAGTCTAAAGTATACTAAAAAAAATCTTCTAAAGAACTTACTCGAAATTATATCTCCTTATCTTGATTCTTCACGAGCCAAAAGTAAGGGTCGCTTAGTTCAGAACTAGGTCCTATTTATAGGGTTTTTGAAGATTAGATTGATTCTAGAGTCCTTAATTTGCCAGAACCTAATCCCTAAGAGTCCTTAGTAATGTTATATGCTCTCCCAAGTCGATCTCTTGTAGATAAGATCCCAAAGTTCTAATCTTTTTGCTCGTTCTTTCTTTCACGGAACTGTCAGAGTGTAACACATCCAGACTGGTGCGTTACAGGCTTGTAGCGGTCGCCCGATAGACCGTTACACCAAACGTATATAGAGTTTCAATTAAATAAAACTCTCTTGTTCATTTATCCTTATAATTGTCTATAAAAAAGTCATATTTATCTTTAAAATACGTGAATTAGTCAATTAACCTTCTAGAATATGAGTCAAACTTAATGGGCTTGGTCCATTAACCTTTTGGGTTATCTTTAAATAGGCTAGGTTAATTATTTAACATACTTGGGCCTTATAGTGACTTATTGATTCAATAATCTATTTATTAATTTATTTAGGACTTTATAAATTCTAAAAAATTATCAAATAAATATAGAAATTACTTATATAATTTTGGGGCACTACACCCTCCCCCACTTAGAAGAATTTGGTCCCCAAATTCTATTCATGGATTATGGAAAATGTACTTACAGTTAAATAATTCTGGAAATCTTTTCTGCATGGCTGCTTCGGTTTCCCAAGTTGCTTCATATGGCCATGTTTTCTTCCATTGAATCTTGATCATAGGAATAACTTTATTTCTTAGTTGACGCACTTCCCGTTCCAGAATCTTTATTGGCGTTTGCTCGTACGTCATATCCTTCTGAATCTCTAGATTGTCATAAGTGATAATATGGTCAGGATCATATACATACTTCTTCAGCATGGAGACGTAAAATACGTCATGAACTCCTGCTTATTGTGGAGGTAAAGCCAATCTGTAAGCCACTTCACCGACCCTTTCGAGAATTTCAAACGGACCAATGAATCTTGGGGTTAGTTTGCCCTTAATGTCAAATCTCCGAATACCACGACCTGGAGAAACCTTGAGATACACATGGTCTCCTACTTGAAATTCCAAGTCGCGCCTTCGATTATCAGCATAAGATTTTTGTCTATCTTGGGCCATCTTCATTCTCTCTTGAATGAGCTTGATTTTCTCTGTAGAATCCCGGATAATGTCGGGGCCTAGAAATTGTCTTTCCCCTATTTCACTCCAACATATTGGTGATCGACAACTTTTTCCATATAAAGCTTCAAAAGGTGCCATTTGTATGCTGGCATGATAACTGTTGTTATAAGCAAATTCTACCAGAGGCAAGTGATCATGCCAACTATCTCCAAAATCAATTACGCAAGCCTTGAGCATATCTTCTACCACCTGATTTGTTCTTTCTGTCTGACCATCAGTTTGTGGATAAAAGATTGTGCTGAAATTCAATCTAGTCCCTAGTGACTGTTGTAGACATTTCCCAAATTGTGATGTGAATCGAGGATAGCTATCAGATATAATAGTGACTGGGACACCATGTAATTTAACAATTTCCCTTATGTATAATGTTGCCCGGATATCCACAGACTATCGACTTTTGATTGGTATGAAATATGCAGATTTAGTTAATCGGTTTATGATTATCCATATACCATCGTGTCCACCTCTTGTCTTAGGTAACCCAATAATGAAATCCATCCTATACTCTCCCATTTCCATTCAGGAATATTCAAGGGATGCAGTTTACCTGCGGGTCTAAAATGCTCTGCCTTTACTTGTTGACAAGTAAGACAGCGAGACACGAAATCAACTATTTCTCTCTTCATGTTGGGCCACCAGAAATTTCTTTTAAGATCTTGATACATTTTTGTACCACCTGGATGAATGGTGTACTTGGAATTATATGCTTCTTCCAGGATCAATTTCTTCGTATCCTCAAGAACCAGTACATACACTCGGCCCTTGAATAGCAATCTTCCATCCTCCGTAATAGAGAAATCCGGCCGTTGTTCAATATTAGCCTTAATTTCTAGAAATATAGGATCATCATTTTGTAACTTGACTAGATCCTCTATTAAGGTAGGTTGAGCTCAGATATTAGCCGTGAAGCAATCTTATTCCTTCCTGTCAATATCTAAGTTCAACTAAGTAAATTGAGGAATAAGATTAGTCATACTAATCATAAAACTTGATAGCATACCCATTGATTTTCTACTGAGTGCATCCGCAACAACATTACCCTTTCCAGGATGATATTGAATAGAAAAATCAAAATCCTTGAGATATTCCAACCATCTTCTCTGCCTCATATTTAGCTCTTTTTGAGAAAATAAGTATTTCAAGCTTTTGTTGTCCGAGTTGACCGTAAACTTTTCTTCATAGAGATAATGATGCCAAATTTTCAAGATAAATATGACAGCTGCTAATTCCAAATCATGTACATGATAATTTTTCTCATGACGTTTCAATTGTCTTGAAGAATAACAGATTACGTTTCCATTTTGCATGAGGACACACCCTAAGTCAATACCTGATGCATCCGTATATAATTCGAATCCACCACCTTCCATCGGCAGTGATAGAATAGGAGCTGTGGTAAGATGATTCTTAAGAGCTTGGAAACTCTTCTCACATTCCTCTGACCAGACAAAAGGATTTTCTTTTCTCGTGAGTCTAGTTAAAGGAACTGCTATCTTTGAGTAGTCCTTAATGAATCTTCTATAATAACCAGCTAGACCCAGAAAGCTTCTTACTTCTGATACAGTCGTTGGCCGGCTCCAATTTTTGACAGCTTCTACCTTAGAAGGATCCACTGCAATACCTTCTTTTGAAATAATATGGCCTAGGAATGAAGCTTCCTTGAGCCAAAATTCGCATTTATTTAGCTTGGCATAGAGTTTATGTTCTTTAAGTGTTTGCAAAGTTATTTTCAAATGTTCTTCATGTTCCTCCTTTGTCTTAGAGTATATCAAGATATTATCAATGAAGACGACGATAAACTGGTCCAGATATGGCTGGAAAATACTGTTCATAAGTTGCATGAATGCTGCCGGGACATTAGTTAATCCGAATGGCATTACCACGAATTCATAGTGGCCATAACGACTTCGAAAAGCCGATTTATAAATGTCATCTTCTTTAATTCTAAGCTGATGATAACCTGATCTGAGGTCTATCTTAGAAAAATATTCTGCTCCGGAAAGCTGATCGAAGAGCTCATCAATACGCGACAATGGATACTTATTTTTAATTGTGAGTTGATTCAGTCGCCGGTAATCGATGCATAGCCTGAGAGAACCATCCTTTTTCTTGACAAATAGAACCGGCGCACCCCAATGGGATGTGCTAGGTATGATGAAGCCTTTGTCTAGTAATTCCTGCAACTGCCTTTTTAATTCCTTGAGTTCTGTGGGGGACATCCTGTAAGGGGCTATAGAAACAGGTGCTGCTCCTGGGATGAGTTCAATAGTGAAGTTCACTTCCCTCTCGGGCGATAAACTGGGTAATTCAGACAGGAACACATCGGGGAACTCATTTACAATAGGAATGTCCGCTAAAATAATATCCTTGGATTCAGTAACAATGATAGAAGCAAGAAAAGCTTCACATCCTTGTGAGATAATTTTACAAGCGTGAAGAGAAGATATGATAGTATGATGCTTCTTGTACTTGATGCCAAGAAAAGAGAATATTAGAAGACCGAGCTTTCAAAAGGATACAATCCTATTTCGGCAATTGATATAAGCATCATGATCTACAAGTCAATCTACCCCTAAAATGGCATCATAACCTTTCATGTCAAGGCATACTAAGTTTGCGGGGAGATTGTGACCTTCTACTATCACTTCGCCATCAGGATAACAGTCGGTGAGCTTTGTTCTAGAACCTAAGGGTGTGGAAATAGCGAGATCTGAAGGTAAGGGGACTGATGCAATTGATAATACTTTTGCAAAAGCAGTGGAGATCAAAGAATGAGAGGCACCAGTGTCAAATAGCACAAATGCAGGATGAGACCAAATTTGAAGAGTACATTCCATAAGCCCACCATCCCTGGGCGCATCCTCTTCTTCTAAGACGGCATTGAGGCGAGCCTGTCTCCTACGTCCTCCACCAGACGATTGGTCTTTCATAAGGGGGCAATCTGGCATGCGATGCTCCCTGCTTCCACAACGTAAACAAGCGCCAAGGCGCTTCCAACACTCCTAAGCCGAATGACCGAATTTTTCACAAAATGCGCAAGCCGTGGTGACCTGGTCCTTCTCCTCCTTGACTTTCTTTTGCTTATGGAACTTCCACCATTCCCATTCCGGGATCTCTTCTTACTATCACGGCTCTTGTAGGGCTCCGTGATGCTGAACTTGTCTTTCTTATAACGCCGATCTGAGCGTCGGCTAGACTCCTCTCCTTTTCCTTTTAATATCTCGACCTTCTCCAAGGTCCTTTCACACAAATATGCTCGTTGAACCATTTCCGCATAAGTACAGATGTTTTGGGTCCCGAGCTGCTGAATGAAACCGGGTCGTAACCCGTCCATGAACCGATTAGCCTTCAATAAATCGGAGCTGATAAGATGTGGTGCGTAAGGTGCAAGCCTTGAGAATTGCAATTCATATTCGGCAACCGTCATAATCCCTTTGCCGAAGAGCGGCGACCTCCATAGCCTTTCATTCCTTTACGTGCTCAGAAAAGTACTGGGCACGGAATAGGGTAAGAAAACCATCCCATGTATGAGATGCATCGACCGGAGGTGCCGGAATCGACTTCCACCATGTACGGGCATCTTTGTTTAGTTGGAAGGTTGCGAGGCGCACCTTCTCTTGATCGGTGCTGTAATGTCCCAGATTTTTTGGATCCTTGTTCGTGGGTCCTGGATCTACGTTTCTGGTATATCTGGCTCTGTTGTGTCCGAAATGATGTTTCGGACATCTTTCGTGTTCGGATCGGTGCGATCCGGAGTCGTTTCGGAGGCCCGGAAGAGCTCCGCGGCTTTTCCGCGCATGTTTTCCGATTACCGGTGTGTGTTTCGGTAATTCATGCGGAACCCTGTAGCGGGTGAACCGGGTCGTTCACCAACCCGCGAGTGGTACCGTTACGATCAGCGCGTCGCATGGATCGAGGATGTGTATTTTTCTATTTTTTGGGATTTTTTTGATTTTCTGGATTTTCCTATATAAACCCCCCACTCTCTCTTTTCCCCTCATTCTCTCTTCCTCACTCTCTTCCTTCTCACGCTCTCTTCTCTCCCTCTCTTCTCCGACGGCCGACGGAGGTGGATGGGGGCGAGCTGGCGAGGCCCGTGGGACGAGGGACGGCGAGGACGGGTCGAGGGACGAGGCGGTGGCGCGTGGCGAGCCGGTTCGCGGGCATGGAGGCACTGGCGGGGTTTTGGAGGCGTTTCTTCGTGGATCGGCATCCACGGTGCGCGAAATCTTCGGTGGAGGTAGGGAGATGGACCCCCAGCTCATGCACTTCCTTCCCCATGAGTTTTGTAGGCCGTGGTGAGCCGAGCGGGTCGTTTGGGGCGTTTTGGGGAAAACCATGTTTTGGGGAGTGATCGCCCGATCTGGCGTTTCTTTGCGTTTTAGGCCGATCCGAGGGCATAGATACATGCTAGGGACTGCTGGGGAGCTTCCCCTTTATTTTCCCCCTCATCTGTGGATGTTTGGGGGCGTGGCGTGGATTTTTGGGGTTCTCCCACCGTTCTCGGTTTTCCGAAATGATCGCGGTCTACCAGTAACCGCGTTCATTAGTCGCGGTCTTAGGAGAACCGCGTTTGCCCAAGAGCGTCGGCAAGCGTCGCGGACGTGCGATAGACCATTTTCATCTAGTCGCGGTCGTGACCCGACCGTGACTGTGGGGTCGCGGTCCTAGGGCGACCGCTACCATCGGGCTGCGTCTGGCTAGTCGCAGTCGTGACTCGACCGTGACCGCTTAGTCACGGTCCCCGGTCGACCGCTTCTATGTGGTCGCGGTCTTCAGGAGACCGCGACTACGTTGCGGTTCCCGTCTGCGTGGTTTTGACCTCCGGTCGACCCGGTGGTGACCCAGTGGTCGACTTTAGGTCTCGTGAGCGTCCCGGACACCATGTGGAGTTCCGTGACCGTGTCTTTGGGTGTCCGGAGATTCCGGGTTAGCTCGACTTGCGTGCCTGTGAGTGTGGTGGGTCCGGGTGACCCCACGTGTTCCTGGCTTTTGTGTTACGCTCGATCGAGTCACCGTGTATCGGTGTATGTGCGGTGGGATCTCCCCCACATGTCGTGGGTTTCTTTGGAAGGCGATTCCCGTGTGGGCCACGTGTTTGGCCTTGGACTGCGAGTCCAGTTATCCGGCCTGGGGCTGGAGGTTTCCTGCTTGCCCTGGGATGGGAAATCGACGTGGCGGCTTGTGTGCTGCCCTGGGAATTGTGCTTCTGTGTTTTTCGTGTGGCCCGTGTTGGTGGCCTTGGTCCCTTGTGTTCCCTTCTCGAGGGAGTGGTCTTGGCGGCTCGTGAGCTACCTCGGTATTCGTGCTACCGTGGTTTTAGACCTAGAGATTGGACTAGATTGATAGCCTTGTGCTATTGCGTACAACGGTCTTGACCCCGAGTCTTGTGACTCAAGGACCGTTGGGTGTAGTGCGTCTAGAGGACTGTCCAGAGTCCAGTGGCTTAGCGTCACTTGGGTTTTCTCGACCCTCGCGCATGGTGAGTGCGTGGCCGTGGACTGTGAGTCCCGTTTCTTCTCCGATAGTGGTCGCCGTGTGACGGTGCCGGTACGTGGGATGGTCCCTGTATGTCGTCGATTCAGACGTTATTTTCTGTTGACTTGAGAGTCTACTCCGTCAGTGACCCTCCACTAGTCGTAGCCTGCTTACACGCGTGTGGTCCCACCAGAGAGTGGTGGAGAGGCTACCCTGAGGACAGTTTTAGACTGGTTTCCGTTGGGCCCCTCGTCTAATCAGAGTCCAGTGCCAGGGGAAAACCAGTCAGAGGGCCAGACCTAGGACGCGTGGTCTGTATGTGCACACATGGTTGGGGGCAGTGGACGCACGTCGACGGGCGTGACCCCAGGTAGTCACTCGTTGTGGTTCTTGTTCGGTGTCCGTGCCTCTGGTAGGCGCTACCATGTCAGGCAGTTAACCTGCGGTGCAGTGTAAGTCGTCAGGGGACGCTACCGGCTGTGCTTCTAGTGGGAGGTACTCATGTCGAGTTGGGAGTGACAGACTGTTAGTTTCTGTGACCTCGACCTTCGGGTTTTCGATCGTGTTGACCGTTGAGTTCGGTTGTTTCACCGTGGCACGTATGTCGGTTCTCGCGCCGTGAGACTAGTGCTAGTGACATTACCGAGGTTGCATCTTGTTGTGCGGTACCTACGATCAGATGGTCGGGTTGCACCTTGGACAGCGTGTCCAGGTCGGTTGTGTCCGGGGGACAGGCCTCTACGGCGTGGTTGCCGTGTGTTTTTACTTCGGTAAGTGGTACTAGTGTAGTTCGATAGCCTCGACCGCGAGGTCAGGGTGTGTTTCTGGTATAGTAGGAGTAGTTGTAGTGCCGTGTTTCGACCGGCCACCGGGTTTACTGTTCCTGCTGTTGCGGTTGCTCTCGCAGCCTTCCTTTCCGGTACCGCCATTGTTTCCGGTTGGGGTTCCGCGGGATCCCTGCTGAGTCTCTGTTTTGGAGACTCATTCCCTGCTTTTCAGGTGTGGCAGTTCTTCCTCGAGGTTCGAGGGTGCGGAGCGGAGGTTCTCAGTTGCCAGTTTGCCGGGCCGAGTGTTCACTTGACATGTGGTACATTTTACTGCTTTAGACTGTACTTTCTGTTGGACTGGACTCTGTTGTAGCTGTAGTTGTTCTTTCTTTCAGCTTGTTGTTGTTGGTTGTCCTGCTTTATTTCCTATTTCTTTGTGCCTCCACACTCCTTTTAGCCCTTCCGAGCTCTCCCGGCTCGTGGGCGGCGGTGCGAGTCTCGGGTTATCGGGCCTTCCCGGTAATCGGATTCTTGGGTCGTTACAGCTGGTATCAGAGCGGTGGTTGTGGACGTACATAGAAATTTGAGATATTGCAGTGATCAGAGTCCATAAGGTCCAGTATAGTCGGTAGCTGGCTTAGGGTTTTGTGTTTGCTTTCCGCCTAGTTTCTCGCTTGAGAGCTTGAGTGCGCTGTGCGGCGCTGTGAAGGTGGTTGCTGTCCACGGCTTTCGTGCCAGCATGGGGTCTAAGGATCGAGGTTGAGAGCCTTCTCCCTCATCGGTGGTGGCCTTGGTTGTGCTGCGTTGGGCAGAGGTTGCTGGCGGGCGTGAGCTCGCGGTGCTACGTTCGAGGCATCTGCAGCGTGGTCAGGTGGCTGGATAGGACTGTTCGTGGTTAAGTAGCCGTGAGCGTGCTCTGAGGGAGCTGCTGTCGATTTTGGTCACTCCAGCTTAAGGTTTGCCCAGCTCCTGAGGTGTTCTGATCGAGGAGTGTGCTCGGGTGAGCGGAATATCTTCTCGGTGAGCTGCTGTTCTGCCGAGCCTAATATTCTTGTCGTGCTCTGTGACATCAGAAATGACGTGTCGGTCCCGATTATTTTATGTATTTCGAGGCAGGATTGGGCTGTGGTGTCCCAGTAAGTCTTGCTCCTGCGCTCTTGTGTGCGAATGGGTTGTGTTAGCCCTGGAGTTGGCTTGAGATATGAAGGCTCCACGGCGAGTTCGGGACTCGAGGATGAGCATCGGCGGTTGTTGTTATGGCTCGTGTTGTGGCTCTTGGCATGCCGTGTTGCAGTTCGAGGAATTGCAGCGGTGGTGCATCGGTAGATGTTGTGATTGTGGTCCGACGTGACACTCGCCGAGTGTGTCGGAGGCGCTGACCTGATGGAAGCGATGGTTTTCCTTGGTGCTGGATGGTGCTATTTCCAGCATGTGCGAGGTTCGAGGTTAGGTCGAGCATGGAGTTCTTCCGTTGGTCGGAAGTGCGTTTGGCTTCTCCTTTGGTTGGAGAGATTACGTTGGGCTAGGGTTCGTCGTCTTGCATGGCATGTTCGGATTGGTTGGCCTTGTGTGCCATGAAGTCCGTGCGAGACGTGCTCCTTGTCTTGGCAAGGTGGTTGCCTGTGAGAAGTTTTGCCCATTCCCTTGTCGTGTAAGGGTGTTGGCACTTTTCCGAAAGGACGGGTGCCGGTTGGGCAGTGTTTTCGAGAATCGGTGGCTGTGCACGTGGATCATAGTGCGCAGCGGAAGCGTGGTGGGCTTGTGACCCATTGGTTCAAGATCGTAGCGTTGGTTGTTACGAGCGGATTCCTGAGTTTGCGTTGAGCATCAGAGGATTGATTCCTTGGTGTGAAACGTGTTGTTATCGTGCCGTTGCTCGAGGTATTCTGGTTCTTGGCACTGGCAGGATGGAGTGTTGGGGAATGTGTTGGCTAGTGCGCCGCATGGGTACCCTATTCCTGTAATGGAAGCCGTGTCAGGCGTCGGTGTTAGACTTGGAGGGGGTTGTTGAGGATGTCGCCTGACGGAGGTCGAGGACGTATTGGTCAGAGTCGGTGGCTTGGTGCCCGACTTGTGTTCCCAGTCGTGTCCTCGAATGAGATCATTTTTGGAGAAGTGATCTCTGGCAGGCTCTGTGGTAAGGGCGGAATCGGGATTGACAGGTGTCCACTTGGATTGATCGAAGGATTTGATGAGACCAGACGAGGAGTGACGCCTGTGGGCGGAGGCCTTTTTGCGAGATTAGCGTCGGATTGGTGGTCCTTGATAGGACGTTGGTGTCGTAATGGTTATCCCTGGTTTTGTGACCAGCATGGGATGGTTCCCCTGTAAGTCTGAGTCGAGTGAGGTGATGACTGAAGACACCAGGATCTTGTCGTTTGGCTTCGTCATGCTCCCCGAGAGGGTCGAGTTGGCGCGATGTTCGAGCTTGGATGCGGAGTCCGAGAGGAGTGCGGCTCGAGATGCGGCTTCGGTCTGTGTGAGAGTCAACGGATGGCTTGCCGAGGTTTGGAATGTTTTCTTTAAACCCGGTCGAGGACCAGGAAAGAAGGAAGAAGCTGAGCAAGCGGAGGTTTCCCATTGATGAGCAGTTGGTGACCAGTGGATGGTCTTTTCACAGACAGAAGATGTTGGTTGTCGGGGCTAGAGCGTGGCGAGAGCCATGTGCCAGCGAGACCTTTGGTGGTCGTTTCTGTGATGTGCCTTTCCGGATGGGATCTGGGCTTTGTCGAAGTTTGTCTTCTGACAAGAGTTGGCATAGTGTTATATCCGGCTTTCGGCTTGCCATGTGTGAGGTGTTTCTTGGTGCTGAGCCGATGTTCTAGTTGCGGTCTGTCGAGATGGCTGCTTGAGCTGGTGGAGGCTCTATTTTGGTTGCTCCCTTGAGGAGGGTGTGCGACCTGTCAATTGGCTGCAAAGCTGATGTGCGATTTGTCTGCCGACCATAGGATGGATCGGTAGCTGTTTCTCGTGACGAGGGTTGTGATTCCTCGGTGAGCAAGATTGTGGCTGCGGCGCCATGGTGGATTCTCGCGTTGTCTGAGGTGATGCCAGACTGTGTCCTTTAGTATATGCCTGCTCTATTTGCCAGTGTGCTCGACGCGAGGAGCGAGGTGTTACTTGTGATTGTAAGTCTGGCTGTGTCCCTCAGGATCGGTGTTTTCATGAGAATCGAGGTTTTCTGTGCTGGGGCCCTGACATCGTTGTCAGTTGGTTCAGTGTTCTTCCCCTGTGACTTTGTGCTAGGTCCTGAATTTCGAGGACGAAATTCCTTTAAGGGGAGAGGCCTGTAATGCCCCAGATTTTTCGGATCCTTGTTCGTGGGTCTCGGATCTGTGTTTCCGATATATCTGGCTCGGTTGTGTCCGAAATGATGTTTCGCACATCTTTCGTGTTCAGATCGACGCGATCCGGAGTCGTTTCGGAGGCCCGGAAGAGCTCCGCGGCTTTTCCGCGCGTGTTTTTCGATTACCGGTGTGTGTTTCGGTAATTCCTGCGGTACCCTGTAGCGGGTGAACCGGGTCGTTCACCAACCCGCGAGTGGTACCGTTGTGATCAGCGCGTCGCATGGATCGAGGAGGTGTATTTTTCTATTTTTTGGGATTTTTTTTGATTTTTCGGATTTTCCTATATAGACCCCCCCACTCTCTCTCTTCCCCTCATTCTCTCTTCCTCACTCTCTCCCTTCTCACGCTCTCTTCTCTCCCTCTCTTCTCCAACGGCCGACGGAGGGGGATGGGGGCGAGGTGGCGAGGCCTGTGGGATGAGGGATGGCGAGGACGGGTCGAGGGACGAGGCGGTGGCGCGTGGCGAGCCGGTTCGCGGGCGTGGTGGCACCGTGGGGGTTTTGGAGGCGTTTCTTCGTGGATCGGCGTCCACGGTGCCCGAAATCTTCGGTGGAGGTAGGGAGATGGACCCCCAGCTCGTTCACTTCCTTCCCCGTGAGTTTTGTAGGCCGTGGTGAGCCGAGCGGGTCGTTTGGGGCTTTTTGGGGAAAACCATGTTTTGGGGAGTGATCGCTCGATCTGGCGTTTCTTTGCGTTTTAGGCCGATCTGAGGCCATAGATGCATGCTAGGGACTGCTGGGGAGCTTCCCCTTTGTTTTCCCCCTCATCCGTGGATGTTTGGGGGCGTGGCGTGCATTTTTGGGGTTCTCCCGCCGTTCTCGATTTTTCGAAATGATCGCGGTCTACCAGTAACCGCGTTCATTGGTCGCGGTCTTAGGGGAACCGCGTTTGCCCAAGAGCGTCGGCAAGCGTCGCGGACGTGCGATAGACCATTTTCATCTAGTCGCGGTCGTGACCCGACCGTGACTGTGGGGTCGCGGTCCTAGGGTGACATCTACCATCAGGCTGCGTCTGGATGGTCGCGGTCGTGACCCGACTGTGACTGCTTAGTCGCGGTCCCCGATCGAACGCTTCTATGTGGTCGCGGTCCTCAGGAGACCGCGACTACGTTGCGGTTCCCGTCTGCGTGGTTTTGACCTTCGGTCGACCCGGTGGTGACCAAGTGGTCGACTTTAGGTCTCGTGAGCGTCCCGGACACCACGTGGAGTTCCGTGACCGTGTCTTTGGGTGTCCGGAGATTTTGGGTTAGCTCGACTTGCGTGCCCGTGGGTGTGGTGGGTCTGGGTGACCCCACGTGTTCCCGACTTTTGTGTTACGCTCGATCGAGTCACCGTGTATCGGTGTGTGTGCGGTGGGGTCTCCCCCGCATGTTGTGGATTTCTTTGGTAGGCGATTCCCGTGTGGGCCACGTGTTTGGCCTTGGACTGCGAGTCCAGTTATCCGGCCTGGGGCTGGAGGTTTCCTGCTTGCCCTGGGATGGGAAATCGACGTGGCGGCTTGTGTGCTGCCCTGGGAATTATGCTTCTGTGTTTTTCGTGTGGCCCGTGTGGGTGGCCTTGGTCCCTTGTGTTCCCTTCCCGAGGGAGTGGTCTTGGCAGCTCGTGAGCTACCTCGGTATTCATGCTACCGTAGTTTTAGACCTATAGATTGGACTAGATTGACGGCCTTGTGCTGTTGCGTACAACGGTCTTGACCCCGAGTCCTGTGACTCAAGGACCGTTGGGTGTAGTGCGTCTAGAGGACTGTCTAGAGTCCAGTGGCTTAGCGTCACTTGGGTTTTCTCGACTCTCGCGCAGGGTGAGTGCGTGGCCGTGGACTGTGAGTCCCATTTCTTCTCCGACTGTGGTCGCCGTGCGACGGTGCCGGTACGTGGGATGGTCCCCGTACGTCGTCGATTCGGATGTTATTTTTCGTTGACTTGAGAGTCTACTCCGTCAGTGACCCTCCACTAGTCGTAGCCTGCTTACACGCGTGTGGTCTCACCTGGGAGTGGTGGAGAGGCTACCCTGAGGACGGGTTTAGACTGGTTTCCATCGGGCCGCTCGTCTAATCAGAGTCCAGTGCCAGGGGAAAACCAGTCAGAGGGCCAGACCTAGGATGCGTGGTCTGTGTGTGCACACGTGGTTGGGGGCAGTGGACGAACGTCGACGGGCGTGACCCCAGCTAGTCACTCATTGTGGTTCTTGTTCGGTGTCCGTGCCTCTGGTAGGCGCTACCACGTCAGGCAGTTCACCTGCGGTGCGGTGTAAGTCGTCAGGGGACGCTATCGGCTGTGCTTCTAGTAGGAGGTACTCCTGTCGAGTTGGGAGTGACAGACTGTCAGTTTCCGTGACCTTGACCTTCGGGTTTTCGGTCGTGTTGATCGTTGAGTTCGGTTGTTTCACCGTGGCACGTGTGTCGGTTCTCGCGCCGTGAGACTAGTGCTAGTGGCATTACCGAGGTTGCATCTTGTTGTGCGGTACCCGCGATTGGATGGTCGGGGTTGCACCTTGGACAGCGTGTCCCGGTCGGCTGTGTCCGGGGGACAGGCCTCTACGGTGTGGTTGCCGTGTGTTTTTACTTCGGTAAGCGGTACTAGTGTAGTTCGATAGCCTCGACCGCGAGGTCAGGGTGTGTTTCTGGTACAGTAGGAGTAGTTGTAGTGCCGTGTTTTGATCGGCCACCGGGTTTACTGTTCCTGCTGTTGCGGTTGCTCTCGCAGCCTTCCTTTCCGGTACCGCTGTTGTTTCCGGTTGGGTTTCCACGGGATCCCTGCTGAGTCTCTGTTTTGGAGACTCATTCCCTGCTTTTCAGGTGTGGTAGTTCTTCCTCGAGGTTCGAGGGTGCGGAGCGGAGGTTCTCAGTTGCCAGCTTGCCGGGCCGAGTGTTCACTTGGCATGTGGTGCGTTTTACTGCTTTAGACTGTACTTTCTGTTGGACTGGACTCTGTTGTAGCTGTAGCTGTTCTTTATTTCAGCTTGTTGTTGTTGGTTGTCCTGCTTTATTTCCTATTTCTTTGTGCCTCCACACTCCGTTTAGCCCTTCCGAGCCCTCCCGGCTCGTCGGCGGCGGTGCGAGTCTCGGGTTATCGGGCCTTCCCGGTAATCGGATTCTCAGGTCGTTACAGGTGCATTGGATAACATCAAAGATACGATTCATTTTATCTATCTAGTTCTCTGCCTCGTCAGGATTAGAAGAACCATAGAAACGCGGAGGGTTTAAGCTCCGAAGGTTGCGATGCAAATCACCAGCCCTTGCTCCTGCGCCAGCTTGCGCCATGGTTTTTAATGCCTGAGTGAGGCCAGCAACTGTTTGTTGCATGCCATCCCAATTTACGAGATGAGCCATGATAATAATAGGGTACCTGAGAGAAAAATAACAACTTGTTATTTCTCGTGGAATTGGAAGGAAAAATCAATCTTAAAACTAATTAACTATCTTATCCCGGGCTCCACCCAATTCTCTCATGGGTGTGGAAATTTCTTCCTTAGTTCATAGGTATGGGTCCTTAAACCTTGGACTTATCCTATAATATGACTCTTCTTCCTAAGTCTTGAGACTTAGGCTCTGATACCAACTTAACTGTCACACCTTGAGCCTTTATGACAGCAGAAGACTCACTCGAGAAATGCAAACAGCTGGCATGGTAAGCCTCTTGCAAGCAAGAATGATCAAAGCGCAAGACAATCACACACATAAATGTAATTGTACAATATTTACTCAAACTCCAACTTTATTTCATAATAATCAAGTATTCAAATACAACCACTAATTCAACTTATTCCAATCTATCAGACTCAAGAAATAGGAAAATTACATAGACTCAATCTAAACAATATAGACTTTTCTAAGTCTTCACTCTCATCTTTGACAATACTTTCATTCGCTCTCGGACCCGCTACTTGTATAACCCGAATCCGAATTCGAATCACTTTCATTTCCTGAAAAGAAGGGAAATAGGTAATGAGCATACTTGCCCATTAGGTTTCTTCGCATCAATATGAAGGCATCACTAAAGTAATTAACATTTTTAGCTCTAAAGAAATAAGGTAAAATCATACGAATACGATCAATCACGCGATTAAACCAAAGTATGTAAGATAGAATGAGAGCAAGTATGAACTAGCAAAAATATTATAAGAACATGATATGGCCTTTTATGAACAAGAATGTAACGAGAATGTACTAGCAAACCACATAATCATCACTCCAGTATATTTTGCTTATGAGCAAGTACTTCGTGAATTTCTGTGGAATATCAAGAAAATCAAATATCAATCATGCTGTATTGTGTTGTGTTGTGGATTTTCACTTTATTTATAAAGAAAGTACTCACAGCGTAATGCGACGCCAGTAGCATCATACCCCATGGTTTATAATAGTATGTTTCCGACAATCAGTCGAGGGGACTAGCATAGATCCCTTGAACACAATCAGTGCTCGATCGCATCTTCAAGTATAAATCAAGCTTTTTCCATGTATGTAATGATAAAGTGTGGCCAAGAATGTACAATTCCAACAAGCTCTTGATAACAATAATTCAATGAATGAATGCTTTAATAAGAATCATGAGAAATCAAGAATGACTTATACTATGTTATGTTTAAAATAAATCGGCAGCATAACAGTACATTCTTTATCTTCCATTCATTATATTAGGTTTCTTGATCAATATGATAAGTTCTAGATCATCAAGAGTCTATCTAGAAACCTTTGGAATATCAAACCTTAGTCAAACCTTGGGTTAAAATACTCAAGCAGTGTGACGGTCGTGTACTGGGCCGTTACATGATGTGACGCTCCAGTATTGGGCCGTTACATTGATGTGACGGTCTAGCGTTGATGCGTTAGAATGACTAAATCTAGAAACAGTAATTGGACTCCGATAAATGTGGCGGTTGTATATTGGGCCGTTACATATTCCTGACGGTCACATATAGATCCATTACACTACTTATAACTAGAAACCTCAATAGTGTATTCTAATCACTTGGGTTTTAATGGTACAACCAACTCGGTGTCCTAGTGGGAATCCCAGGCTCGCGGAGAATTACGGAGGCCTTGCAACAAGATTTCCTAATCCATTGGAAGGAATATCCAATAGAGAGGTCCTCATGTCCAAGAATAATGTTCCTATAGTGCAAAGTGTGAACTAATGGCCATATACCGGAATATATGCCATGTACTTAAAGAAAATGACTCTATTGATAGAGATAGACTGTGAAACGACGTAACCATGATAAAACTCCATCAATACAACATTTAAAGTCATGATTTAAAATACAAAACCATAGAATTTTGGCACATGAAATTAATCATAACTTAAAATAACTTAAAATACATTAATCGTGCAATTCCTATTATGAATCAGTAGATAATCTTAAAGACATGAAGTCAGGTTAGAACTTAGATAACTAGACTTATTTATAAGTTAACTTGACTGATTTTCAATTCTGTCTACGACTACCCTGACCGTCGAGAGTAGGTGCGTCACAGTGATTGTGACGGTCTATCGAGGGGTCGTTACAGTAATGTAACGCTCCTGTTAAGGTGCGTCAGAGACAACAGAGTAATTAAGATGCAATAGAGGGTGTGACGGCTTATCGTAAGGCCGTTAGATCACTGTGACGGTCTTACCTTGATGCGTTAGAGTCCCTGCTAACAGTACAAAGAAATTAAGAGACTATGATTTAAAACCATGTCATGTTTTGAAAAGATTTAACTACCCCAATCATGACAAAACGACGTAAATGTCATCTAGATGCATAGGTCGCAGTGAATTAACAAGATAACATCTTTGATCTTTGATTAAAGCTAAGGATATGTATGTATGTATGAACCCACCAAAAAATGAAATTCATAGTCTATAATGCATGAAATCAAACACAATCAGAGGACTTTTATCCCTAACAAGATATTTTTGCCAATCATGAGATAACCTACAGCTTAACAAGGCTTTACACTTCTAATTTGAGCTTTCAAGGACCGCCCTAGTTCCTCTCTTTTTGTGACTTTTTAACAACTTCACGCTGCCCTAGTGTGGATCCCTTTAAAATCCACACTTTTGGTGTGAGGTTAAAAAGGAAGGGAAAAGGGAAACATTAAATAATGGTGGAGATGAAACAATGCACGAGGTGCACAAGGGGAGTGTGTGATCGCCAGAGGGTTTACCTCAATAAAAAAAATAAGATCGCATGTACCTGGTGAAAGATGTGATGCGGGATGAATGTGGATCTCTTCCTCCAACTCCAATCGGCCGGCCGACGAAGTGGGTTTTCTTGATTGATTACCTTGTAAGAAAGACAATGAAAGACAAGCAAAAGAAAGGGGATCAGCCAAAGTGCAGTAGTATCAGTCAAAAACCAACATAAAAATGATGAAAAGACATCAACATGCGCACCTTCTTTTTTGTTTTCTTTTTAAACCCCTTAAGAAGACTTAAGGGAAGGGGAGTTTGATGATAAAAAGAAATGCAACAAGACGTGAACAGATGTGAAGAGTGAATAGAGATATAAAGGACGGAGGGGTGATGATATGAATGAAGTAAAAACAAAAAAAAGATGAGAAGATGAGAACCCTGCTGTCCCTGGCGACAGTAAAGGGAAAAACCAAATGAATGTGTTGATGGATGTAGATGGACGAAGCACCGGATGCAGCCCAATCGAAGGATGCAGAGGGGAGGCAGCAAGGGACGAAGAAAGCTCTGCTCGTGATGAATTAAGCTTCTGAGCGCTTAACCCGCTGAACGTTTAAGGTGCTTAACCTTCTGCACGATCGGTCAAGGCTTCAATTTATAATGCCTCAAACGGATGTGATCAAACCAAGGAATGATAAGAACAGGCAATGAGGCATCCAGGGAAGGATCAAGATCTAGCAAGAGTCCAAAGACAGCAGGGAACTGTGAGGGAAAGATTGAAAAAGGAAGGACTCTGGAGTGAAACACGCCTTAATACAGGGCGTCTTTTATGAATTGACGACCTTCTCAAAGACGTTTTCTTGAAACACGACCTAGGAAAGGGCGTTTCTTCCTGGATTTAGTTTTGGAAATGAAACATTGCCTTGTTTGAAAGCTCAGATAACACGCCTGAGATAACGGCGTTAATTAAAATCACGCCCTGAGGAAAGGCGTTACTCACAAAATGCCTTTTATTTTGAAAATAGATAATTCCAGAAATTAAGGGATAACACCAAGAATTGACGCCCTCACATACGGTCGTCCTTTCTTTGAAAACGCCTTGCAACAGGTCGTTATTTTTGAAATTAACGCCCTTAATCAAGTCGTGACTCACAAAAATACAGGAAAAATGCAGAAAAACTCACAAAAATAGAAAAACTTCATGTTATAGGAATATTGAAGTCCACTTGGGGCATTTATATAACAACATGAGATTTGATCAACAAAACGTCAATTTTGGCGTGTCTACAGCTGCCCCGCCTTGGCGTCTGCTTTGCAAGGGAGTGAGACGGAAATGGAGCGAAGTGTAATGAAAGGAATGAAGTGGAACGAACTGATAAGGAGACGCCAAGGTGTGATGTGACACGCCTCAGACACTAAGCATTTGAAATCTTTCCAAGATTCTGAATGAAACAACTCTGAGTGGTTCCAAGGAAACAATCGATTTGTTGGATAAAAGGAGGTTAAACTAAGTAATAAAGGGTGTGCGCGTGGGCACGGCAGGGAAAGACCATTGGAGAGCGATTACCAGCCAATGTGGACGTGCTGCAACCAAGGTAAATTTTACAGAAAAGTAAAGAGAATTGGGATAAAGATCCAACAAAAGGAACACTTTCAAGGAATCAGCCTGAATGGCTTCAAATAGAACGAAGTACTTGATTTAAAGTGGAATATCTCGTGTCAATTCAATCGAGAGCGAGTGAACTTCATTATTGCCATAATATGAAGATTTTCAGCATGAAACTCAAAGTCCTACATGATGCATGCTGGGCTAAAAGAAAAGGTTAAAACAAATTAAAAAAATAGAAAATAATCAAGGATAATATTGCTAAGCTGTTTAAGTCTGGTCAAGAATCCATATTTCTGAGCTAACACTAAGCCGAAGCCCGTTTGTCCGCGCATCAACTCAGAAAGTGGAACCATCGTCCCAAACTTTTAACAACTCAACGGCCTATCCGTGTGATCAAGATTCTCCTGAAATCGTCATCGTTTTTGATGAAGGGGAACTCAAATTTCAGGTTCACCAGAACCACAAGGTCCTTGACATAATATAATAGCGTAGATATTATATAGTAACAATGCTTACAAGAAACAGATACAAGGTGGCAAGATGTTGCTCCTATGAGTGATCCAAACGCCTCGAATCCTGCAAACTTCTGCACTTTTAACTTATTAGCCTTTTTCCATCAATTCAGAACATGACATGATCATAAGTGCTTAATCATAGATAATTTCATCAAAATAATAGCACTTAGGTTCATTAAAGCGTCAAAGCATGAAGAGGTCAAAATTCGTAATAGAATAAAACACGCCTAAGAATAGGGCGTTAACAGCATGAAAGCGCCTGACCATAAGTCGTTAAACATTTAAAACACGCCCTACTCAAAGGCGTAAACAGTAACGGAGGCTTAGAAAAACACGCCCCATGCTAGGGCGTTAAATATAACACGTCGTCAGTCAAGTCGTCAATTTAAAAATAGACGCCCTAACCAACGTCGTTAATTCAGCACGAACTTCCGTTTCCTAATTTAACAGCACAGTCCTTAACCCAATCGAACTTCTAACTTCCAACAGCCTTACGACTCTCTAAATCTCTATTAATAGGAGGCCCTCCTTCAACATAAACAACCACAACCCTGCAGCCGCCTAAACTCTGTGTTCCCGTTCTTCTTCTTCTTCATCTGCTCTGCAGGTTGCACCGTCCAAGCCTCTGCTGACGATGGACAGGGCACTGAAAAGACAAAAAATCTCAACTCCCAGGATTAACGATATCCAAGGTCATATAAGCAACAGGATATGCATGAATCAGGTTAGTTTCAACTTTCTTTATTGTGCATACTGTTCTGGCGAACTGCTCACATGTTTATTTCTTTGTTACTGAACATGTCATATGCTCATATACCTCTTCTTTTTGTTTTCTTCCCCTCCTCTCACAGGAGTACCCAAATCTTCCAGGGGCTAGAAGATATGTCCAAATCAAATGGTTGCCCCTCATCCTCTCCAAATTTACATCAGACATGAGGGTATATGTAGCTAGATGGCATCTCTTGGGGTTGATAACCCATGCCAAGCATTATGATCAAATCCACATAGATTGGGCTGCCATAGGAGCATTGATTGAGACATGGCATCCTTCCACCCATACTTTCTTATTTTCCACTTTTGAAGCCACCATCTTGCTGGAGGAAGTAGAGATGATCCTAGGCTTGAAAAAGATGAAGCACGGAGAAGAAGAAAAGATGGCCATCATGCCAAGGCCCATCTCCTCCCACGAGTTGCTAACCTCGTTAATACCTAGCCCAAATGTAGTGAACCAAATCAAGGTCACCAAAGGAGTTAACCTCTTGAAGCTCGCCTCGTGGGTGTACAAGAGAGCGGATCAAGCTAAAGAGGAAGAGGAGATAGAAAGAGTGACCAAAGCCTTCGTGGTGTGCTTGGCAGGAGCACTCCTATTCCCATCCACGGAGGACTTTCTAGAGGAGTCCCAATTGAGCGCAGTGGTGAGCTTATGGGAAGAAGAGAGAGTTGGACCGGCGATCCTAGCATATCTCTATAGCGGGCTCACAGCGGCGTCCATGGGAAGGCCCCTTTACGGGTGCATGCTAGCACTCTCAAGTTGGGTTGATCTACACCTCAAATTCGACTCATGCCACGAAGCCCAACAACCCTCAAGAATTTTCTCAAAGAGCCCACTCTCATATATAACCGGCTCATTAGGTATAAGCAATAGAGTGACCAACCGAATTCCTCAAATCAAGAAGAGAGGGGATTGGAGGGAGCACCTAAAGGTAATGCCAAAGAATCTTTTTACTTGCGCCCCGGGTGTATTCAAAATGCAGGAACTTCGTGCACGCTTCTCCATCGGTACGGACCTTCGTCTTATCGGTGCTTCGAATTTCGTTTTATATAATGCACACCGGTGCCTTCCTCAGCTTGGGCTCCCAAGGCAACACTTAGAGGACGTCTCTCATCTTCCTCCAATCAAATCAAGGGATCTAGGCAATAATGAAGATGGTGAGGAGGTTATCACCATTCAAGCTTTATGGAGGCTAAGCAAGCTTCATCAACCTGTAGAAGACTCGGATGAAGACAAGGAACAATGGAAAAATTATGTAACTTCATTGAGAAAATTAAGGCCCAAAGTGGCTCATTAGTCATTGTAGTTTCTCTTTTTAAAATAATAAAGATTGTTTTCTGATTGAGCCACTGCCACTGTGATTATGAACGAAATCATCAAAAAAACTGTGTTTCTGTTGTGAATAACGCCTCCAAGAGCGTCGCGAATTAACAAATACACGCCTTATTTCAAGGCGCTTCAATGGTCCCTTCGTCAACAATTGACGCCTGCAACAGTGGGCGTTACTTTGAATGACGACCTCAAGGAAGGCGCGAACAGATTCAAACCCAAAAGAATATAATCGTTGACTCATCAAAAATAACGCCTTTTCCATAGTCACGTTTCAAAAATAACACGCCTTTACTAGAGGCGTTACTTCAAACAGCAATGATGACTTCGCTCACATCAATCAACGCCCATTCAATGCGTCTGACGACGGTTATCGTTCCCCATGCAAAATAAATTAACGCCTTAATCATCGTCGTCAGTTTCCATAAAACGCCCAAAGAATGGTCGTGAATTCAATTATAAACGCCTTACTCAAGGGCGTGTCTTCTTTTCGAAACCCAAAAGCCATCAAGCCTCCTTCTCCTTCCTCCTTCCGTTTTCATTTTCCCCCCTTCTGCAAACCCTAACCGAAACCGCCCATTCTCTTTCGATCTCCCTCTCTCGTTCTCTTCTCTCAATCTCCCTCTATCTCTCTCTGTCTCACTCCCCCTAGACCCTAGCCATGGCCAAACGCCAAAGAATTAGTGCCCCAGACGTGGTTGACCTCGACGCCTCCCACGCCCAAGAGGAAGAGATTTCCGTGGAGGAGCTCGCCGTCGTGGCTTTCGAAGATGAGCCGGCGACGGCCGGCGGCGACGAGGCCGACGGAGCAACGGGCGAAGCAATAGAAGAAACAGAAGATGCAGAAGGTGGAGAAGAAGAAGGAGAAGAAGAAGGAGGAGAAGAAGGACCGCCGTGCACGGCGGCGGTCGCTCCCCGGGGGCAACTCCGGCGGCCCAGACGGCCACTGCCACGGCCACAACCCCAGAAGCACAAGAAGGTAGGTTCCCCCTCCCCAATTCCATTTTATTTTATTTTATTTATATTTTTTCTTGATTTTTCATGGCCCTCGGGCATTAAACCTGCAACTCAGACAAAACACGCCTCCAACGGGGGCGTTACTCATAAACGAAACGTCCTAATCCAAGGCGTTAATTATTTTTAATTTCTGAAAATTAATTATCCTTCATGAAAAACGCCCTGAAGCATGTCGTTTCTTAAAACTTATGATTTTTCATGAATTCCATGCTCATTAAACAATTTCCAAAAAATATTTTCATGAATTATTTCGCATGCTGTCAGTTATTTGATTTTTCTGTTAAATTGAGAAACCCACGCCCTCCAGTAGGGCGTTAATTCAACAAGAGACGCCCAAACCAGAGGGCGTCGCTTCATTCATTAACGACCCAAAATTAACCACCTTTAGGAGAACGCCCTACCACAGGGCGTTAATTCAACAAGAAACGCCCAATACCGAGGCGTGATTAGAAATATATTTCAGAAATAGCAAAACGGCCACCAAAGAACGCCTAAGACTGAGGCGTGATTAACATAAAAAACGCCCTCATTAAGAGCGTTACATTAAAGTTCACTCTGAAAAACGCCCCCCACAGGGGCGTGAATTTATCAAGAAACGACCTGAGGATGGCCGTGAATTCCAAAAATGCTAAAATTCAATATTTAACCCAAATCAAATGTAATTTCACATGGATACTCACATAATTAAGAAAACTAATTCTCTTTTAATACATGCAGGGGTTGATGAGGACCCGTATCTCATGGGTCATGGTCTGGGCAGCATACCAGGGTCTCCCCGACTTCCAGAGGGTTAGGATAGAGGCCATAGGGTTTGGGGCTTTTCTATCCATTGAGCCTTTTAGACCTGACCTAGCACTGATCCAGGTTTTGAGGGAGAGATGGGATAGGGTTAGCCGGACTTTTCTGATGCCCTGGGGGCATATGGTTCCTAGTTTAGAGGATGTAGCCAGGATTACAGGTTTACGGGTAGATGGTGAGGCCGTGAGTGGGTTCACCTATTCTGACTATTCAGAGATGGCCCAGAGGCTACTAGGGCTTGAGATGGTCTATGTGGGACCTAGCGAGTGTAGGACCATTTTCCGTACGGACCTGACTACGGTGATGGGTCTAGGAGATGCCAGGCATAGGTCGGGGGAGACCTTAGGTGAGTTTGCACAGCGACTGACCGACGGGGTGAGAGCGGCATGCTGCCAGGACCCGACTGACCATGAGAGAGCGGACCGAGACCTGAGGAGGTTCCTGCTGCTGCTGCTCGGGAGATTATTGCTGGGGACGAAAGCCGATGTCATCAACTGCCGCTTCTTAGGCATCCTTGAGGATCTGGAGACGGTTGGCACATATGCTTGGGGAGCGGCCCTGCTGGCGCATTTGATGGCCGATCTGTCCACGGGGACAGGCCGTGAGACGACCGTCAGTGGCTTCTCACCTCTTCTTCAGGTATGCAATTTCTCATTTCTTATCTTTTCTTTGTTATGATGCATGTGAATATAGTACTAATTGCAATGCATGGATGCAGGTGTGGAGCCACCTATACATGCCGATGGGGCGCGTTGACCCACGGCCAGGAGCTGAGGGATCTTTCCCCCTGGCGCGACGCTGGGTGCCTGTTATCTTTGGCGCCCCACTTGACTACGAGTTGTGGGTTCTACGGAGAGAGTTCCGCGACTTCCCTCCCTCGCTGGTATGTATGAATGAATGATATGCATTTCTTTTTGTTGTTTATTTGAATATGATGAAATGATAATGATGCGTGTTCATGAATGCAGGTGCAGTGGAGACCATATGAGGGGATGACCGATGAGGGCCAGCCTTGGGTCGTATCGGGGCGACCTCGCTTCGGGCGTGAGCTGTGGCTACACTGCTTGAGCGAGATTGAGCCGTTACGGCTTCGGCTGGTGATGAGGACCCTGGGCCTGCCCCAGGAGTGGATCGAGGTCGGAGAGCCTCGAGGGATTGGCAAGAAGACCCGTGGTCGTACCAAGACGACCGACTGGAGGGTGCGATTCGAGGAGCAGTACGCAGACTGGCAGCGAGGCGGGACCACAGTCGTTTCCCACGCGACTGACAGCTCCGAGTACCTCCGGCGCTACTGGGAGGTTCACGCCGGTAGACCTCAGATGAGGGTCTTAGGGGTATGTATGAATGCACTTATTTCTAAATTAAATGCAAATGCTTATGTAACTATTATGCGATTAACATGTAATGAATGCAGGATGCGAGGGACATAGCGGCGATAGATGCACAGGCCCACCTCCACATCCTGGAGGACCAGCTAGCTGCCACACGGGCAGACTTGGAGACCCTGGTGAGTGTTTAAATTATTCCTATATGCAAATAATTTTTTTCTTTTGTTGTGTTGAATTAATGATTAGCCACTGACGGTCTTAATGAATGCAGCGTGCCCAGCAGGGAGTAGCGAGGAGAGATCCAGGGGAGGCCTCCAGCTCGAGGGGGCCTAGTGCGGAGGTGACTGCACTGACGGAGCAGCTGGCTGGTGCGATAGCGCGAGCCGAGGTGGCGGAGCGTGACCTTGCTTCACGGGTAAATTCTGAACTTGAAACCTCATTCAAACAATGATTAGATATAAATTGTGCACTGATAAAAATTCATTTTTTACAGAGTGAAGAGCTTCGAGCCACTCTTATCTGCGTAGATGAGGGCTTCCGAGCGACGAGCTCACAGGTGCGTGACCTACCTTTAGTCACATGTTGTTATTTCATTTCATGAATTATTGAACTGTGGAACTGATGATTTGTTTACCTGTTTGTAGGCTGCTCAGCTGAAGGCGATACGTACCGAGTTGTCGATCCGCGATCAGCGGATCGTAGAGCTTCAGCGGGCCTTGCAGCAACGCAGTGAGCTTCCTCAGGACGTGGCCGAGCTGCGGGTTGCCCTGGAGCTGGAGAGGAGGGAGCGTGCTCGGGAGCGCGAGGAGCGGGCTCGTGAGCGGGAGGAGCACCAGGCGGAGCGTGCCCGGTTCCAGGAGCAGTTGTTGGCACGAGAGCGTGAGCTGGCGGACTCGAGGACCCAGTTGATCCTTTCCCAGGAGCGGCTTCGAGTGTCCGAGGAGCGGTTGCAGCGAGGCCGTGAGCGAGCACGGGCTGCGGGGTACTCCTTCACCAGCTCCACCTTTGTGGCGGGTTCTTCCCTCGAGAGAGGAGCGAGGCAGGAGGACACGTTCGGGTTCCGGCCTCTTCACGGGGGCCTATGCCTCCTCCACCGGCGCCAGTTCGGGATGGTGAGGAGGAGGTTGAGAGCAGGAGAGTAGAGGAGGGTGGAGGCGAGAGTTGAGAGTTCTGTACTTGTACTCCTCCACCTTCACACCTGTACATGATAGACATGATGATACACATATATATATGAGATTTGAGCTTTTGTTACCTGAGCACTTGTGTGGTTGTGGACTTGTGTTTGTGTACTTTTTTCTTCTTTCGTTCCTCTCGTTTGCTTTACTTTGCCCTGTATCTGCGGCTGCGGTTTTCACTTGAACAAACAGGTTAATTCATCTGTTCGACTTGGCCCCTTGCCCGGTGAACAAGGGGTGTAAATATTTTGACCTTAATAATGGGTCAAGGGGCCAAGCCTTTAATAAGGCAAAATGAAATAATCAAAACTCGGGGATGCCTCATGCAATCACACGTATGCAAACAATAATTAAAAGATGTCCAGGCAAAAATGCAATTCATGCAACATGAAGAATTTATTTTTGTTCTTTTCAGTATATATATATATATTTTTTGAAGATTTTTCTAAAAAACACGCCTTAGATTAGGCCGTTACTATCGTGAAAGACGCCCTTGGAGACGGCGTTACCGTGCAAAGATTATTGAATTTTGTTGAAAACACGACCTTCCAGGAGGCGTTATTTTTAAAGAAACGACTATGATCTAGACGTGAATCAGCATAAAAGCGCCTTGAACAAAGGCGTTAATTTGGATTCCTCCCAAATTGGGCTGATAAAGAAATCAAGGTGGTGGGCCCTACTTGGTCATCTTCTAAGTTCCATTAACCTTTCTTGAATAATTAAAAAGGGGAATTGGCGTGAATATGGTTAAACTTATACACAAGATTTCGTACAGTGCATTCTCTTCAGTTTGTCTCGACCATTCTGCTGGTTCATGACTTTTCCAAAAATAAAAGAGAAGCTATGAGGAAGCTCACAAAAGATTCAAAGATGCCTGAGGCAAAGCTACCTCCCCTATCCTTATGCCTGTTGGGGTTCGGTCTTTGGCGTAGGGACGCTTTGTTGCCTTTTTTTGCCTCTTCATAATGCATGCATACGCCCAAGGTTTTCCTTGCGGGGACTTTGCCCTCTTGACATGCTTTTCTTTTTCACCATTTGACTTTCACTTCAGAATTGATTTGCATTGAATAGATTTGAACTGATGAACAACCTAATTGTACTTGGGCTTTTGTGGCATTTGTTCCCTTTTGGGCCCTGACTTCCTCCTACTAAGGCGGCGGATAGGCTTGGCGTGTCTACCTCAAGACCTCCCTTCCTCCCTTGTGGGCCGAAGAAGAAAAGAATGGATATCGTCTTTCGCCTTTAGTTTGATTTCGACTTTCCATCAGATTTTGCACTGCTTGAGCTCAAGAGTAAAGTGTGTAGTGTGTGCGGGGTCAACTCCCATTTTAATTTAGCAAGACTGACAAATGGATTTTGGATTTTGACCTTTCGGACCGGTGACCTTTGCATGTTATGTCAGCCCAAAAGGGAGAACCATGAAAGAAAACTCTTTTGTTTTGGATTTTGGAAATATTCAGATTTTTTTTGGATTATCTGGGAGATTTCTATTTTCTTTGGATTTTTTGTGAAGTTTTCAATTTTCGTTTGGATTTTTGTTCAGGGGTAATATTTCTTGAGATACAAACCATTCCAGGGGTGAGTTAATTCCTCTCCTTCAACATTAACCAGTTTATAAGCATTGCCAGGATAAACATCTTTTATGACAAACGGCCCTTCCCAATTCGGTTGGAGCTTTGAACGAGGGCCACCCGGCTTTACAAAAATTCTTTTGATTACCATTTCACCGACCTTAAATTTTCTCTCAATTACCTTCTTTTGATAAAAACGTGAGAGCCTGTTTTGGTAAACGCGCGCATGCTCAGCGGCGACCAGACGCTTCTCATCTAGGAGTTCCAATTGGGCAAGGAGTGAATCACGACGTTCATCGATAGAGAGCTCCTCATCCAATTGTACTCGCAAAGAGGGGATAAGAATCTCATAAGGGACTACGGCCTCCATTCCATAAGTAAGGGCAAAAGGAGTTTGCCCAGTGGGGGTTCGAATGGAAGTGCGGTAGGCCCAAAGAGCTTCAACCAGCTTGTCTGGCCAATCCGAGAATTTATTAGCCTCGCACGTCTTCTTAACAATCTTGATTAAAGTTTTATTAGTGGCCTCTGCTTGGCCATTGCCCTGCGGATAATAGGGAGAAGAATGATGCAATGCAATGTTATACCTGTTGCAGAGATCCTTGAGATCTTGGGAGATAAATTGAGGTCCATTGTCGGTGATGATGGTGCTTGGGATGCCGAACCTCGTGATGATGTTCTTCATGATAAATTTGCAGACGGTTGATGCTTTAATTTCCACGTAAGCTTCTGCTTCCGCCCACTTGGTGAAGTACTCCGTTGCCGTGAGAATGAATGATTTTTGCTTGGTCAGGAGGTTCGAATCACCAAGAGGTCCAATGATATCAAAAGCCCACATGGAAAAAGGCCATGGGGAGGACGTAGGATGGAGTGAAGAAGCAGGAGAATGAATTTTGTCGGCGTGCAGTTGGCACTTAACACACCTTCGAACATAGATAGAACAATCCTCTTCAAGAGTGGGCCAATAGAACCCTAGTCTAAGAATCTTCTTAGCTAGCATCTGGCTGTTCACATGACCACCGCACACGCCAGAATGCGCCTCTTCCACAACTTTCCAAGATTCATCATCATCGAGGCATCTCAACAAAACACCGGTGAGCCCTCTTCTGTAGAGCACACCTCCAACCAAAGTATAACGTTGAGCCACTCTCCTAATTGCTTTCTTTTCTTCGGCAGTGGCTTCCTCGGGATAAGACTGATCATTACAGTATCTGGCAATCTCATAATACCAAGGCTTTTCTTCGTCAGCCAACTCTTCTTGCCAATCCAATAGCATGACCTCTCTACCTTCAAGAGCTTCTTTCCGTCTAACCTTCTCAAGCACCTGATCCCTAATATCAAGAAAAGCACGATCCCTAATGGCTGGAGTATCACGCTGATGAATCAGGGGGACATGAAAATCACGCTCAGGAGGGAAGACTAAAGCGGAGGCTAAGGAAGCAAGTGCGTCGGCCAAAATGTTCTGGCTACGCGGGACATGAACGAAAATCAATTTAGTGAAGAGTTTGGCGTAAGCTGAAGCGAGTTCTTGGTAGGGCTTGAGCTTAGGATTGATAGTGCGGCACTTGACCAACACTTGGCGTAGAATAAGCTGACTGTCACCGACAATTCGCAAATGGGTGACACCATATTGAGGAGCGGTTTTAAGACCGGCCAAAAGAGCTTCATACTCGGCTATGTTATTGGTGACGGGAAAAGTGAGCCGAGCAGCAAATGGAATGGTGACTCCTTCGGGTGTTAAGAGAACCATGCCGATCCCTCTTCCTTGAGAATTAAGAGCTCCATCAAAATGTAATGTCCACATAGGATCTGGGGGGTGATTAATGGACATTAATTCTTCATCTGGGAACTCTGAATTGACAGGATCAAAGCGGGGGAGAGGGTGGTGAGCAAGATGTTCGGCAATGGCATAACCTTTGATAGCTTTTTGCTGAATGTAAGTGATGTCAAATTGAGAAAGGAAGCTTTGCCAGCGTGCTAGTCGATCAGTGAGGACAGATTTTTCAAGGAGGAATTTGATTGGATTCATGCGAGCAATGAGGTGAACCTCGTGAGCTAGGAAATAGTGTTTTAACTTCTGAACTACCCAAACCAAAGCTGCACAAGTCTTTTCCATGGCTGAGTATCTCTGCTCACAGGGGTTAAGGAGTTTAGATAAGTAGTATGCTGCCCTCTCTTTACCTTCCTCATCCACTTGAGCTAAGACAGCACCTACGGAGTCATCCAGGACTGAAACATAAAGAATAAGTGGTTTGCCTGGAATTGGCGGCCTCAGGACAGGAGGATTGACCAAATAATCCTTCAATCCGTCAAAGGCTGCCTGACATTTATCATCCCAATTAAACTTGACTCCCGGCTTAGTAAGCTCGTAAAACGGCCTACATCTTTGTGAATGCTGGGAGACGAAGCGGCGAATAAATTGCAACCTCCCGATTAATCCTCGAACTTCCTTCAGATTCTTGGGAGGAGGCATATCTCTAATGGCCTTCGCCTTGTTGGGATCAACTTCAATTCCCCTCTTGCTAACGATAAATCCAAGTAATTTCCCTGAAGAAACGCCAAATACGCACTTCTTGGGGTTCATTTTCAATTGAAATTCTCGTGATCTCTGCAAAACCTTAGCCAGAACCCCAGGATGCTCAATCCTTGTCCTTGATTTCACAACCAGGTCATCCACATACACCTCAATATAAATATGAATCATGTCATGAAAAATTGCCATCATGGCCCTTTGATAAGTGGCTCCAGCATTCTTAAGTCCAAAGGGCATGACCACATAACAATATGTGCCCCATGGTGTAGTGAATGAAGTTTTTTCCTGGTCTTCTTCAGCCAGACGAATCTGATTGTAGCCTGAAAAGCCGTCCATGAAAGAAAGAGTCTCAAATCCTGCCGTGTTATCAATCAGCACATCAATATGAGGGAGGGGGAAGTCATCCTTAGGACACGCCCGGTTGAGGTCCCGAAAATCTATGCAAATTCGGACTTTTCCATCTTTCTTCATAACCGGGACAATGTTAGCCACCCAATTGGGATAGAGGATGACTCTAACGAATCTAGCCTTATGGAGTTTATCGACCTCTTCTTTCATTTTCAGAGCCATGCTAGGGTGGAAACGCCTCAACCGTTGTTTTACCGGGACAGATCCTGGCTTAAGTGTAAGACGATGTTCAACGAGCGCAGGGTCTAATCCAGGCATATCTTCATAGCTCCATGCGAACGTGTCCTTGTATTCTTGAAGAACTAAGATGAGCGCCTTCTCTTCGGAGGGCGGCAAATTTTTGCTTATGAGGACAATCCTAGGGTCTTCCTTGGTACCCAAATTGATTTCTTTGGTAGGTTCTTCTACTGAGGCTGATGGTTCGTCGAATCTTCTCATACCACTAGCAAAAGCATCAGCCTCGTCCTCATATTCTTCATAACTTTCATCCCCTTCTTCAATAGGGTCTTCATCATTCATGATTTCATAAACGCCCAAACCCTCATAAGAAGCAACAAAGTCCTCAACTTCTAATTCTGGCAGGATAATTGGATCTTCCACAAACTCAGGGAGAGCTAAACAAGCTTGGCATCTAACGGCCAATTCCAACAAAAATCTGCGAGGAATCTGCTTACCCTTGGTCTTCTTGTGTGAATCTACCCCATGATTTTTATTAGAAGAAGAGGAAGAAAGGGAGGAAGAGCAACTAACTTGATTATAAGGGAAAGAAGGATGTGATAAAGTGGATACAGGAGGTGATACAGGGGAGGTCCCCTCACCAGAGGGGGAGAAAAGACTTACCAAGGAATCTTGGAAGAGCGGCCCCTGGGTCGGGACGCGCTCGGGAGAAAAGTATGAGGTCTCCTCAACAGAAATGGAGGATTGGAAAGTTGGGAAATCGGCGTTTTTTTTCTTTTTTATCTTTTTCGTCATTTTTATTTTCTTTTTCAAGTAAAAAGCAATGCGAGGGGAGAATAGCGGGGGGAGTGGAGATTGCAAGTTTGGAGAAAGATTTAATCAAAGATGGCCCATACAGGGGCGAGATGGAGATTTTGGAAAATCGCTCGAGGAGCGAAGGAGCAATAGGGAAGGAAATCTGAATTGAATTGGGAGATAGGTTGATGGTAATCGGTGGTGGTCGCGGCACGTGACCAAACCAACGGGAATAGAGAGGAGCCAACACAGACGGATGCACAGAAGTGAGGGAGAAAAGGCCGGCCCACAGCCTATCCACGGAGAATCCTTCTTCAAAGGGGACATCTGGCTCTCCCGTATCTGTGTAGTCACTTAACATCTGCCTTTTATCTGTGATTGCGGCAGGCATTTCAATCAGTTCTTGAATCAATGGCGGCCATTCTGGATCTGTCGGCATGAACAGGCGGCTTAAAGAGAAAGTGATGTCATTCATGTCAAACCACCTGTACCAGTCACATTCCGGGTCACCCATTTTTCTTCTTTTATCTGGCCTTAAAGTCTCCAAGGCTTTGTAAGTGGCCAGTGGGGCAATGTGCCGCGCAAACTATCTAGCGTGCACATCCTGACAATCAAGCAATGATGTAATGACGGTAGTCTGTTCATTGTTCTGAACGCCACCGGTGACAAAATGTGTCTTTAAAGTCCAGGTGAGCGGCTGGCGATCTGGCTTGAAGGTGGACGTCATAACAGCCCACGGCTCTCCTTCATTCTTGTCCGGTGCTTTGTAGCCTAAGCCGCCTCGTGCAATCACTTTTTGAGGCTTAATGGGCCTAATCTTGCCCTGGAGTTTGGCACCCAGGCCCTTGCCATCTTGATATCCCATCCTTATCAGAATGTTCCAGCCGGGGGTATTCATCATATTTTTCTTTTTCTTCTTCCCCTTAGCAGGCAGGGGTGTCATGGCAACGGTGGTAACAGTCTCAGATAGCATTGGTCGTGGACAGTGAATGTCCAACACAGATAATAACGGCTTGTTGGCTGGCCACATGGAAGGAACTGATGAAGCTACATGTATGTCCTCCTCTGGTAAGATCGGCACGCTGGTCACCTTGATAATGCGGCCCTTGTGCGGAAACTTAAGGCACTGATGGTTTGTAGAGGGCACCGCGTCAAGCTGCTGAATATAAGGGCGACCCAGGATACCATTAAAGGTCGGGTCCATATCCAGAATATGGAAATCTGCCGTAATGGTGGCTGGACCCAAACTGACTTTGAGAGTAATCATACCCAGAGGGGGTTTCTTTGTATTGTCATATGCTGTGACAGTAATGGTGGATGGCCGTATCTGGCTCTCAGGGATACCGCATAGCTTCAGAGTGCTCGGAGGCAACACGTTGATAGATGCACCGGTGTCTACCAAACACTGCTTAACAGCCACTTTGTTGATATCAACCGTGATACATAGGGCATACTTTCTTGCCGGTAGAGGTGCTAACTCATGTTCATGGAATGTGATTGCCGGCTGACTGCTGGTAGGGGTTAAGACTGTAATTATCTGTTCAACCGGGAGGTCCTCATTGACCATAACCTTCTGCAGGTATTCCTTCAAGGCCAGCTGATGAGTGGTGGACCTCTTGATTAATTCAAGAATGGAGATTCTGGCTGGAGTGCGATCCAGGTGCTTTAACAGATCATACTGAGTTCCCGACACTGAATCCTGTTCTTGTTCTTGCTCTTGCGTCCCCTGTACGGGCTCTAGCTCTCTCTGTGGGAAAACACGGTGGAACATCCGTTTCACTACGGAGCGGCGCTACGCCTTGATGCGCCTCTGTCGGGGCAATATTAGGGGGAGGGTTGGAAGAGGAGGAAGGAATGTCGGTAGCAGAGATCCTGCTAGGGGATACCAAAGGTGAATTCAATGAAAGGGGCGCCCCTGTGGGAGGCGTAGTAGTGGTGTTTAATAGAGATGCCCCCGCGGGAGGCATGGGAGGAGTATTTGAAGAAGGTGCCCGCGCCGGAGGCGTGAAAGAAGAAAGGGATATCCGAATGCGGGGGGTATTGGCAGGTGGTGGAATAAGGAGAGATCGTGGCACAAAAGATGGTTGTACTGATGGTGGAGGAACTCTTGCCGGTGTAGGAGTGGTAGAGGGGGTAGCGGGTGCTGTCGGTGAGCGGAGTAGGAGTGGCCTGGAGGTTGCGGATGTAGGATTGGTGGTGGAAGGTGGGATGGCATGTTGCTGTGGTGGTAAGCGGTTAAGAAGAGAGCGAGCCGGCAAGGTCGCGGAATTGGTGGTGGTAGGTGGGTTGACGGGGCGTAAAAGAGAACGTCCTGATAGGAGATTAGAAGGAGAAGGAGGAACGCGCAAAAGGCGCGGAGTTTGATTTTGGTTTAGATCATGGTGGAATGCCCCGACAGAGGCGTTTTCTTCGTGCCATCCCTGCCCTCTCTCCACCTCGTAGAGAGACGTGACAGGGTTCACGTGTTGATTAGGAGCGTGCTCCGGCAATGGATTACGGACAATCCCCATATCCTGCTGGGGTGCTGGAGCTTGCTGTGGCTGAGCTTGCTGCGGAGCTGGCTGTTGTTGATTTTGCTGTTGCCGATGTGGCCTTCTCTCTTTCATGGTGGCGATGACTTGTCTCATTTCATCCCAATTAATGCCACCCTGGTCATTCAAATCATAAATATGATCTCTGAAATGGAAACAACGATCAAGGTTGTGACCAGGGGCGCGGTGAAATGCATAGTAACGGGATGTGTCAACATTGTCGGGCCACACCGTTCTTTCTTTTGGTAGGACGAGCAGGTTGGCGGCCATCAAAGCATTAAAAATGTCAGGGAGACTCTCTGGGAGTGGCGGATAATGGGCCCTCTTGGGGCCAAGCGGTGGTCTCCGTTGTTGTTGGCCGTAGTTGGAAGGTGGGGGGACCTGATGGTATTGAGGTGGTGCTGGAGGGTCGGTGCGAGGCGCTTGGCTCGGTGATGGAGCAAAAGAAGGTTGGGGTGTGAAGTGGCGCTGTGGAGCGGAGGCAAAATGGGGGTTTTGCTGTGGAGGTGGCAGAGGTCGTGGGTTTGACTGGTGGTGGGGGTGACCAACTACGCCAACCTGCTCGTTTGTGACAGTGCCCTCAGTCGTGGGCCCACTGTTGACATTTGTATTCTTTTTAAACAGCCGAGGCTTCGGCTCAAACATGCCCATGATGGGCGAATCCTTCATTTGTGTTTGTATATAACGAGCTCTTTCATAGAGCTCTTCCATCGTTGTCAGCCGATTCATGGCCAAGATGTGCCGGAATTGAGGAGTTGCATTAGAAATGACCATTTTTACTTGCTCTTGTTCTGACAATGTGTCCTTCAATTTTTCGGCCATAGACCGCCACCTGTCAGCAAATATAATGAAGTCTTCATCGGGCTTCATTTTCTCAGCCACCAGATCTGTAACAGAAAGGGAAGGTCCCACCCGGTCTCTGTACTTTTGCAAGAATTTCCTTTGGATAACATCAAAGTCACCGGCATCAGCTGGCTCCAGAGAATAAAACCATTCGAGGGCGGGTCCCTCAAGAGATCTTCTGAATAAATAGGCCAGAGAGGCCTTATTGTCTTGCCAGAAAGAAGTCTCATATCGGAAGTCCTTTAAATGAATGAAGGGGTTACCGGCCCCATTATATCGCCGAAAATTCGGCATTTCAGAAGGTGGTAAATTTCCGGAGCATTCTTAGTTGCCGTAACCTTCTTGAGCTGCTCCTCCATGCTGGCTAGCTTCTGAAGCAAAAGAGTGTTGGTATCGGGCTCGACTGGGGCCTGGTTTTGAATAAAAGAATGTGGTAAAGGCGTTCGTAGAACCCGAGGAGGTTGGGAGGATTGATGCCTGACTGCTGAATAGCTCGCCTGCTGGGCCGGCATGGCCGCAGTAGGCGTTTGTGGACGAGAGGAGGGAGGATGCAAGACCGCCTGGTCATTAATGATTTGATGGCCACTCACGGCCGGAGGGGGATTAGAAGAAGAAGAAAGGACGGATTTCCCCTTTAAGGCGGCCTGAATGGCTTGCCGTTGGGAGTCGTCCAACTGGGAGAGAGCTTGGATCAAATCTGAGACATTAATGGATGGGGAAGGGTTCCCCGAAGTGTTGGAAGATGGAACCTGAGACGAAGGGTCCGCCTCATGGACAGTGGTATCGACCACATGGACTTGTGAGTAATGGGGGTGAGGAGGAAGGTAGTTCCCCTCATAATAAAAAGAATCCTGGGGAGGGTCCTCATATTGACCAAATATGTTCTCATTCTCATCATCATAAGAGTACCCGTGGCCCGACATGTTGATGGTTTTACCTGAACGGAGCTTCATTCTTAAGAAAGAGGATGTTCAATGAAGGAACCGTCACAAAATACACAATCCAAACAAGGCAATCAAATCACTCAACTATGTTTATGCAAACAAGGTTGGCAAGAAACGCAAGATTTTAATGTTTGATGTTCGAATTTAGGGTGGATTATTTGTGAAGGTTCACTCTTTTTGCCAAATGAGACCTAGTTTGATCCGAATGTAACCTCCGGGTCAACTAAGTTCTTCTCTCTTTTAACAACGTATAGGTTCTCTAAACTCCAGGTACTTCGAGGGTACAACCAGCCCGGCGTCCGTGAGGGAATCCACGGGTGCGGGGACTTATGGAGGTCTTGGAAAGGGATTTCCAGTCCAAAGAGACGGAATGCTCAATGGAGGGTCGTCCCGATTCCAAGAAGGGTGTGTGGATCCTAGGATAGAGAGAGGAGGTCTCTCAACCAAGCCAGCAAACCAAGATGATCCAAGCAGTAATATAATGTCAAGACAAATGCTAAGCAATGAATAATAGCCAATCTGTGAAAAAGAACAGTAAAGACACGGCCTTGGAAAGGTCGTGTTCACAGCAAGAGGAAAGACACGCCCTGTGGCAGGGCGTGACTAAATGAAAACACGGCAGCGTGGCTGTCGTAAATTCTGTGAGGGGCTCACAGACCGTAGGGAACAAAACGCCTTAGGATGAGGCGTTATAAATAAAGGACGCCTGCAAGCGAGGGCGTCAAAACTCAGAGACACGCCCTGATGGAAGGCGCTGATAATAAATGAAACGCCTATGAGAGGGGCGTTAATTCACAGGCAATATGACAAGTATGCAACGAACAGCAGTTATGATAAAGAGAAACGCCTTAATGACAGCCGTTGATAAGAAATGAAACGCCTTGAAGAGGGGCGTTATTCCACAGACAGTATAATCAGCATGCAACACACCGCAGTTATAGAAACATACGCCCTGGAGATGGGCGTTAATCTATGAAACACGTCCCTGTAAGGGGCGCTAAATATCAGACGAGAAAATAATGAAGATCAGGCAAGCAGATGCAATAAAGACACGCCCTTGAAGGGGGCGTTAATTAATAAAAACACGTCCCTGTGAGAGGCGTTAAATCAAAAGACGCCCTCGTCGAAGGCGTTAATAAGCAACAATTGACTGATCCGGGGAGTGTGCAAGGTGCACAATGGAAGGTGCCCGAGGGGCACAAAGGAAAGGGTACCGAGGGTACCGAGGGAAAGGGCACACGAGGGTGCCTAAGGGGAAAGGACACACGAGGGTGTCAATGGGAAAGGACACACGAGGGTGTCAAAGGGGAAAGGGCACACAAGGGTGCCAATGGAGATGGTAATCAACAAAGAAAACAGTGGATGTCCCACCGTGATCGCCAATTTGTGGATCCCTTTAAAATCCACACTTTTGGTGTGAGGTTAAAAAGGAAGGGAAAAGGGAAACATTAAATAATGGTGGAGATGAAACAATGCACGAGGTGCACAAGGGGAGTGTGTGATCGCCAGAGGGTTTACCTCAATAAAAAAAATAAGATCGCATGTACCTGGTGAAAGATGTGATGCGGGATGAATGTGGATCTCTTCCTCCAACTCCAATCGGCCGGCCGACGAAGTGGGTTTTCTTGATTGATTACCTTGTAAGAAAGACAATGAAAGACAAGCAAAAGAAAGGGGATCAGCCAAAGTGCAGTAGTATCAGTCAAAAACCAACATAAAAATGATGAAAAGACATCAACATGCGCACCTTCTTTTTTGTTTTCTTTTTAAACCCCTTAAGAAGACTTAAGGGAAGGGGAGTTTGATGATAAAAAGAAATGCAACAAGACGTGAACAGATGTGAAGAGTGAATAGAGATATAAAGGACGGAGGGGTGATGATATGAATGAAGTAAAAACAAAAAAAAATGAGAAGATGAGAACCCTGCTGTCCCTGGCGACAGTAAAGGGAAAAACCAAATGAATGTGTTGATGGATGTAGATGGACGAAGCACCGGATGCAGCCCAATCGAAGGATGCAGAGGGGAGGCAGCAAGGACGAAGAAAGCTCTGCTCGTGATGAATTAAGCTTCTGAGCGCTTAACCCGCTGAACGTTTAAGGTGCTTAACCTTCTGCACGATCGGTCAAGGCTTCAATTTATAATGCCTCAAGCGGATGTGATCAAACCAAGGAATGATAAGAACAGGCAATGAGGCATCCAGGGAAGGATCAAGATCTAGCAAGAGTCCAAAGACAGTAGGGAACTGTGAGGGAAAGATTGAAAAAGGAAGGACTCTGGAGTGAAACACGCCTTAATACAGGGCGTCTTTTATGAATTGACGACCTTCTCAAAGACGTTTTCTTGAAACACGACCTAGGAAAGGGTGTTTCTTCCTGGATTTAGTTTTGGAAATGAAACATTGCCTTGTTTGAAAGCTCAGATAACACGCCTGAGATAACGGCGTTAATTAAAATCACGCCCTGAGGAAAGGCGTTACTCACAAAATGCCTTTTATTTTGAAAATAGATAATTCCAGAAATTAAGGGATAACACCAAGAATTGACGCCCTCACATACGGTCATCCTTTCTTTGAAAACGCCTTGCAACAGGTCGTTATTTTTGAAATTAACGCCCTTAATCAAGTCGTGACTCACAAAAATACAGGAAAAATGCAGAAAAACTCACAAAAATAGAAAAACTTCATGTTATAGGAATATTGAAGTCCACTTGGGGCATTTATATAATAACATGAGATTTGATCAACAAAACGTCAATTTTGGCGTGTCTACACCTAGCTCCTCAGCCTCTTGACCTAAGGGCGTAAAATTTTGAGGGTAAGAAGATGAAACTAAGGTGAACAAAAGTTCTAAATAACCGAACTCTAATTACCTTGTTTAGACGTCCTAATTCCCTGATCTTCAGTGGCCCTTAGCTCTGATTCCTGGGTTACTATGGTCGAACCAGCAACTTTGGAAGCTTCAATCTCCTTGGTTGCTTGATCTCATAGCACGAAATTTAGAGAACTATTAGTCTAAAGTATACTAAACAAAATCTTCTAAAGAACTTATCCAAAATTATATCTCCTTACCTTGATTCTTCACAAGTCAAAAGTCCTTAGTAATGTTTATAGGATTTTTGAAGATTAGATTGATTCTAGAGTCCTTAATTTGCCAGAACATAATCCCTAAGAGTCCTTAGTAATGTTATAAGATTTCCCAAGTTGATCTCTTGTAGATAAGATCCCAAAGTTCTAATCTTTTTGCTCGTTCTTTCTTTCACGGAACTATCATGGTGTAACACATCCAGACTGGTGCGTTACATGCTTGTAGCGGTCGCCCGATAGACCGTTACACCAAACATATACAGAGTTTCAATTAAATAAAACTCTCTTGTTCATTTATCCTTATAATTATCTATACAAAATAGTATTTATCTTTAAAATAAGTGAATAAGTCAATTAACCTTCTAGAATATGCGTCAAACTTAATGGACATGGTCCATTAACCTTTTGGATTATCTTTAAATATGCTAGGTTAATTATTTAACATACTTGGGCCTTATAGTGACTTATTGATTCAATAATCTATTTATTAATTTATTTAGGCCTTTATAAGTTTCAAAAAATTATTAAATAAATACATAAATTACTTATATAATTTTGGGGCACTACAAGCCTGGACCCTCAGGCTGGTCCGCCTAAACCCTTGTATAAAAGAAAGATTTTTAAAACAAAAAAAGGACCAACATGGTCCACCCGTGCCTTAACAGATCTTTAGTGATTCGGACCCAGAATTTATTTGGTAATTTCTGACTATTTTCCTGAATTTTAGGAATTTTTCTAGCATTTTTTGGGAATTAATCGGAATTGTTTAAATTTAATCTCAGAATAAAAGTATATACGTAATTTTAAAAAGGGCATAAATGCAACTTTGCTTAATTGAGGGTTAAACTGTAATTTGAGTTAAATTTTCAAAAAAATATTTTTTTATAAAATATCACTCGATCTCTCTCTCCCCTCACTTTTTTTCTCTCTCTCTCGTTCTCTCTCTGTCTCTCTCTCCTCACGGCACTCTCTCTCCCTCCTTGGGCTCCGGGTTGATCTGGGTCACTGCAGGTGACAAGAGTGGTACCGTTGCGGAGCTGGCGACGAGTGGAGCTGTCACCCCCCGAGCCTTTCTTACAGCGGAAGACTCGCTCGGGGAGCGCGAACAGCCGACATGGTAAGTCTCTTGCAATCAAGAACAATCAGAGCGCGAGACAATCACACACAAAAATACAATTGCACAAATTTATTCAACTTCAACTTTATTTTATAAATGATCAATATTCAAAATACAACCACTAATTCGATTTTCATTCTACTAGACTCAAGAAATAGGAAAATTTACATTGACTCAATCTAGACATCATAGACTTCCTATGTCTTCACTATTGTAATAATAACATTCAATCGCTCTCGGACCCGCTACTTGAATCACCCGAATCTGAATTCGAACTATTTCCATCTCCTGAAAAATATTAGAAAATAGGTCATGAGCACACTTGCCCAGTAGGTATCTTCGCATCAACATGAAGGCACTATTAAAGTAATTAACATTTTAGCTCTAGAGAACAAGGTAAAATCATACAAATGCGAATCAATCATGCGATTAAACCGAAGTAACAAGATAATCACGTAAGATAGAATTATCAAGAATGGACTAGCAAGAATGTAACATGATCAGGATATTTGGCCATTCACGAGCAATAATGTAACAAGAATGTACGAGCAAACCACATATTCATCACACTAGTCTCTTTTGAGTACATAGTTCGTGAATTTCTGTGGAATATCAAGCAAGAATGTCATGTATAAGAATGTCATGTCGTGCCATGGATCTTCACTTTTTTATAGAAATAGTACTCCCAACGTAATGCGACGCCAGTAGCATCATACCCCATGGTTTATAAAATAGTATGTTTCCGGCAATCAGCCGAGGGAACTAGCATAGAGCCCTTGAACACAATCAGTGCTCGATCGCATCTTCAAGTATAAATTAAGCTACTTCCACGCATGTAACAGTAAAATATGGCCAAGACTATAGCAATTTAAAATAATGAAAGTCAATGAATGAACACTTCAATTTGAATATATGAGATCAAGAATGACTTAGACTATGCTATGCTTATGGAAATAAATCGACAGCATAACAGTACATTCTTTATTTTTCATTCATCATATTAAGTTCCTCGATCAATATGACAAGTTCTAGACTATCATTAGTCCATCTAGAACCTTAGAAAATCAACCCTTTGGTCAAACCTAGGGTTAACATATACAAGCTGTGTGACGGTCATCTACTGGGCCGTTACATCATGTGACGCGCCAGTAGTGGGCCGTTACAGTGATCCGAGTCCAAAAAGACAAAAATAGACCCAGAGGAATGTGACGGTCAGGCAATGGGCCGTTACGTGAGCTTGACGTTCCAATGTAAGGCCGTTATATTTCGAGAACCAGAAAAATAACGGTAGTGTAATCTAGTTAATGGGCTTTAATGGTACAGCCAACTCGGCGTCCTAGTGGGAATCTTAGGCTCGCGGAGAATTACGGAGGCCTTGAAACAAGATTTCCTAGTCCATTGGAAGGAATATCCAATAGAGAGGTCCTCAAGTCCAAGAATATGTTCCTATAGTGTAAAGTGTGAACTAATGACAACATACCGGAATATGTGCCATGTACTTATAGAAATGACTCTATTGATGGAGAAAGAATATATATAGACATATATCGATGTGGAATCATTATAAAAACTCTATCAATACGTCATTCAAAATCATGTTTCTAATTACAAAACTATAGAGTTTGGGTTCATGAAATTAATATAACTCAAAGTAATAGTGAGATATCAAACATGCATTTCCTATCATGAATGCTTAAATAATTTCGAAGTCACGTAATTAGATTTAAAACTTAGGTAACTAGGCTTATCAATAAGTAATATTGACAAATCATATTCTGTCTAGGGTTGACAGAACATAGCCTCTGACGGTCTAGAAGTGGGGCGTCACAGTGATTGTGACGGTCAGAGAACAGCCGTTACAGTTATGTAACGCGTCTGCATTGGTGCATCAGAGTTAACAGAATAAACTGATATACCATAGTGACTGTGACGGCTCATCATAAGGCCGTTACACGAATGTGACGGTCCTACTATGATGCGTCAGAGTATCTGCTAACAGAAACTATGTAAAACATAAAGAGATCAACTCACATCATATCTATAATTAAAACACCATGAATCTCTAGATATGATAACGTAGTGTAGGCCAACTACATGCATAGGTATCAATGAATTAGATGAATAACATGTTTTAATTTCTCTATTAGGGCTAAGAGATGCATGATATGCATAAGAACTAGTAAAACATGAAATTGATGCTCTACTATGCATGAAATTCAATCAAACCAGAGGACTTTTAGTCCTATCAGGTTGTTTTTGCCGTTCATGAGATAACCTACCTCTTAACTTAGGCTGTAGCTTCTGAATTGGGTTGGGAATCTTGCCATAGTTCTCCTCCTTCTGTGACTTTTCCAGCAACTTCCTTAGGTTCTATCTCCACGACCTCTTGACCTAAAGATGTGAAATTTTGAGAGGAGTTAGTCTAAAGTATTGTGAACAAATACTTCTAAAGAACTTACCTGAGATAATGACTCCTTATCTTGATTCTTTACGTCCCAAAAGTAGGGGTCACATAGTTCAGAACTAGGTCCTATTTATAGGGTTTCAACTAAGGTTTGAAGATTAGATCGAGTTTAGAGTCCTTAATCTATCAAAACCTAATCTCTAAGAGTCCTTAGGGTCTTTATACATTGTTCCAATTAGGTCTCTTGTGGATAGGAACATCAAGTTCCAATCTTTTTGCAAGTTCTTTCACTCACGGAATTCGCAGGCTGTGACGGTCGACCCTTGCCGCGTTACACGGCTGTGGCGGTCTTACGATAGACCGTTACAGTCATCGTATCTAGAGTTTCAAATAAGTAAAACTCTTTTATTCGTTTATCCATTTAATTATCTTTATAATTAGCATTTATCCTTAATAACCTTCTAAAATATGGGCCAAACAAATTGGGCTTGGTCCTTAAAACCTTTTGGACTTCTTTTAAATGAATTAGGTTATTTGCTTGACACCATTGGGCCTTATAATGACTTATTAGTCTCAGAATCCATTTATAAATTTATTTAGGCCTTTATAAATTCTAGAAAATTATTTTATAATTCAAAAATTATTTATATAAATTCTGGGGCACTACACCCTCCCCCACTTAGAAAAATTTGGTCCCCAAATTCAAGACATGAATTGTGGAGAGTGTACTTAATTTAATGTATTAAGAATTAACGTAAGGCGAATGGGTTAAGAGGGTACCTTTAATCATCTCACCTCCCTCGTCTAGAATGGCATTTAATCGGCTTCGCTTCCCGCGCCCGTTGTTATCTCTTGAAGATTGTTCGTTGATAAGAGGACACAGGGGCAAGCGATGTTCCCGGCTTCCACACTTAAGACAAGCGCCGAGACGTTTCTAACATTCTTCTGCCAAATGCCCAAATTTTTCATAAAATGAGTAGACCGTGGAGACTTGCATTCTATCTTATTCTTTAACTTTCTTATCCTTTCCATTTCCATTTGCATTTCTTTTTCCGTTACCATTCCCATTACGGGACTTCTTAATGTGACAGTTTTTTCCCTCATCCAGTTCTTTCTCTTCTTGCCTATCATGTTTTCGACTTGACTTCTCTCCTCGGAGCCTTTCCACTTTCTCCATGGTTCTTTCACATAGATGCGCTCTTTGAACCATCTCGGTATAGGTGCGGATATTTTGTGTCCCCAGTTACTGAATGAAACTGGGCCGTAGCCCGTCCATAAATCGATTGGCCTTTAACAATTCCGTGCAAATAAGATGTGGTGCATATGGTGCTAGTTGTGAGAACTGTAACTCATACTCTGCTACTGACATCATCCTTTGGCGAAGGGAGACAAACTCCATAGCCTTCCTTTCCTTCACATGCTTGGAGAAATACTTGGAACGGAATAAAGTAAGAAAACCGTCCCATCTATGAGGTGCATCGGCCGGAGGTGCCGGGACTGACTTCCACCAAGTACAGGCATCTTTATTTAGTTGGAATGTTGCCAAACGTACCTTCTCCTGATCAGTACATTGAATAACGTCAAATATCTTATTCATCTCATCGATCCAATTTTCTGCCTCATCGGGATTTGAAGATCCATAGAATCGCGGAGGATTTAGACTCCGGAAGTTGCGATGTAGGTCACCGGCCCTTGCCCCTGCACCACCTTGTGCTATAGTTTGCAATGCCTGAGTGAGGCCGGCAACTGTTTGTTGCATACCGTCCCAATCTACGTGATGAGCCATTTGTAAAATAGGGTGCCTGAGAGAGAAAATAACAACTTGTTATTTCTCATGAAATTGGAATGAACAAAATAAATCTTAAAGCTAAGTAGTTATCTTATCCCGGGCTCTACCCAATCCTCACATGGGTATGGAATTTCTTCCTTAGTTCATAGGTAGGGGTCCTTAAACCTTGGACTTATCCTATGACATAATTCTTTTCCCCTAAGTCCTGAGACTTAGGCTCTGATACCAACTTAACTGTCACGTCCCGAGCCTTTAATACAGCGGAAGACTCGCTCGGGGAGCGCGAACAGTCGGCATGATAAGCCTCTTGCAATCAAGAACAATCAGAGCGCGAGACAATCACACACAAAAATATAATTGCACAAATTTATTCAACTTCAACTTTATTTTATAAATGATCAATATTAAAAATACAACCACTAATTCGATTTCCATTCTACTAGACTCAAGAAATAAGAAAATTTACATTGACTCAATCTAGACATCATAGACTTCCTATGTCTTCACTCTTGTAATAATAACATTCAATCGCTCTCGGACCCGCTACTTGAATCACCCGAATCCGAATTCGAACTATTTCCATCTTCTGAAAAATATTAGAAAATAGTCATGAGTACACTTGCCCAATAGGTATCTTCGCATCAACATGAAGGTACTATTAAAGTAATTAACATTTTAGCTCTAGAGAACAAGGTAAAATCATGCAAATGCAAATCAATCATGTGATTAAACCAAAGTAACAAGATAATCATGTAAGATAGAATTATCAAGAATGGACTAGCAAGAATGTAACATGATCAGGATATTTGGCCATTCACGAGCAATAATGTAACAAGAATGTACGAGCAAGCCACATATTCATCACACTAGTCTCTTTTGAGTACATAGTTCGTGAATTTCTGTGGAATATCAAGCAAGAATGTCAGGTACAAGAATGTCATGTTGTGCCGTGGATCTTCACTTATTTATAGAAATAGTACTCCCAACGTAATGCAACGCTAGTAGCATCATACCCCATGGTTTATAAAATAGTATGTTTCCGGCAATCAGCCGAGGGGACTAGCATAGAGCCCTTGAACACAATCAGTGCTCGATCGCATCTTCAGGTATAAATTAAGCTACTTCTACGCATGTAACAGTAAAATATGGCCAAGACTATAGCAATTTCAAATAATGAAAATCAATGAATGAACACTTCAATTTGAATATATGAGATCAAGAATGACTTAGACTATGCTATGCTTATGGAAATAAATCGACAGCATAACAGTACATTCTTTATTTTTCATTCATCATATTAAGTTCCTTGATCAATATGATAAGTTCTAGACTATCATTAGTCCATCTAAAACCTTAGAAAATCAACCCTTTGGCCAAACCTAGGGTTAACATATACAAGCTGTGTGACGGTAATCTACTGGGCCATTACATCATGTGACGCGCCAGTAGTGGGCCGTTACAGTGATCCGAGTCCAGAAAGATAAAAATAGACCCAGAGGAATGTGACGGTCAGGCAATGGGCCGTTACGTGAGCCTGACGGTCCAATGTAAGGCCGTTATATTACGAGAACCATAAAAATAATGGTAGTGTAATCTAGTTAATGGACTTTAATGGTACAACCAACTCGACGTCCTAGTGGGAATCCTAGGCTCGCGGAGAATTACGGAGGCCTTGAAATAAGATTTCCTAGTCCATTGGAAGGAATATTCAATAGAGAGGTCCTCAAGTCCAAGAATATGTTCCTATAGTGCAGAGTGTGAACTAATGACAACATACCGGAATATGTGTCATGTACTTATAGAAATGACTCTATTGATGGAGAAAGAATATATATAGACATATATCGATGTGGAATCATGATAAAAACTCTATCAATACGTCATTCAAAATCATGTTTCTAATTACAAAACTATAGAGTTTGGGTTCATGAAATTAATATAACTCAAAGTAATAGTGAGATATCAAACATGCATTTCCTATCATGAATGCTTAAATAATTTCGAAGTCACGTAATTAGGTTTAAAACTTAGGTAACAAGGCTTATCAATAAGTAATATTGACAAATCCTATTCTATCTAGGGTTGACAGAACATAGCCTCTGACGGTCTAGAAGTGGGGCGTCACAATGATTGTGACGGTCAGAGAATAGCCGTTACAGTTATGTAATGCATCTGCATTGGTGCGTCAGAGTTAACAGAATAAACTGATATACCACAGAGACTGTGGCGGCTCATCGTAAGGCCGTTACACGAATGTGACGGTCCTACTATGACGCGTCAGAGTATCTGCTAACAGAAACCATGTAAAACACAAAGAGATCAACTCACATCATGTCAATAATTAAAACACCATGAATCTCTAGATATGATAACGTAGTGTAGGCCAACTACATGCATAGGTATCAATGAATTAGATGAATAACATGTTTTAATTTCTCTATTAGGGCTAAGAGATGCATGATATGCATAAGAACTAGTAAAACATGAAATTGATGCTCTACTATGCATGAAATTTAATCAAACCAGAGGGCTTTTAGTCCTATCAGGTTGTTTTTACCGTTCATGAGATAACCTACCTCTTAACTTAGGCTGTAGCTTCTGAATTGGGTTGGGAATCTTGCCCTAGTTCTCCTCCTTCTGTGACTTTTTCAGCAACTTCCTTAGGTTCTATCTCCACGACCTCTTGACCTAAAGATGTGAAATTTTGAGAGGAGTTAGTCTAAAGTATTGTGAACAAATACTTCTGAAGAACTTACCTGAGATAATGACTCCTTACCTTGATTCTTTACGTCCCAAAAGTAAGGGTCGCACAGTTCAGAACTAGATCCTATTTATAGGGTTTCAACTAAGGTTTGAAGATTAGATCAAGTTTAGAGTCCTTAATCTATCAAAACCTAATCTCTAAGAGTCCTTAGGGTCTTTATACATTGTTCCAATTAGGTCTCTTGTGGATAGGAACATCAAGTTCCAATCTTTTTGCAAGTTCTTTCACTCACAGAATTCACAGGCTGTGACGGTCGACCCTTGCCGCGTTACACGGCTGTGGCGGTCTTACGATAGACCGTTACAGTCATCGTATCTAGAGTTTCAAATAAGCATTTATCCTTAATAACCTTCTAGAATATGGGCCAAACAAATTGGGCTTGGTCCTTAAAACCTTTTGGACTTCTTTTAAATGAATTAGGTTATTTGCTTGACACCATTGGGCCTTATAATGACTTATTAGTCTTAGAATCCATTTATAAATTTATTTTGGCCTTTATAAATTCTAGAAAATTATTTTATAATTCAAAAATTATTTATATAAATTCTGAGGCACTATAGGAGCACGGTGACACTAGTTTCGTCTCGAACCGTGGAGCGAGGTGACGGGATCGGGCGATGGAAGGCGCGGTGGTTCGCGACTCGTGCGCACACCGGACGCCGTTTTCATCGCGATCGAGGTAGGGGGATGGATTCCCTGCATCGCTAGGATCATTTTCATGCCTCTTGCATCATGATCCGAGCTCGTTTGCCTAAGTTTCCGTGCATTACCCCATGTTAGCCTATTTTTATTTAATTTCTTGAAATCAATTGAAATAGGCTTCTTTTTGCATTCTGATGGCATGTATGGTTGTGGAATGGCTGGTTTGTATGGCAGGTTTAGTTTTTTTATTTTTCCAGCTTGTTGTAGCCCTCCGGGTGGGTTTCCGACCCAGTGAGGGTGTGTCCCGCCGTGACACCATTTATGCGGTCGTCCGTGGACCGTTCATCATATGAGCAGTCGTGACTTGACCGTTTAAACCCCTTTGTGTGGCCTTCACAGGACCGTTTCATCCCTGGTGCGGCTACACTCTAGCTGTTTATCCTTGGTACCATATGAAGGAACACTAGAGCAGCCCAAGTGCAACCGCCCAACCTTGTGGTGCGGCTAGGACCCAACCGTCCATCTTTGTTGTGCGGTCTATCGTAGGACCGTTTATGCTGTTGACCTTCAATGGCGGTTTGTTGATGCGATTTTGACCCATCCGTCCATCTTAGTAACGCGGCCCATTGAGGACCGTTTAACTCTCTTGCGGCCAGTTTCAAACCGCATAACCCCGTGATTCTAGTAGCTAATATAATGGCGCGGCCCAGGCCCAACCGTCCAACTCCTTGGCGCAGTCCGGGTGGAACCGTGTGTGTCAAGTTGTGCGGCCAGTCTCAAGCCGTTCAACCCTGGTGCGGCCCGGTTATAACCGTTCATCTTTGGCAGCGGTTGTTTTTTCGGCTTATTATGCGATTTTTCGTAAATATCACCGTGGTTAACTATTTTTAAAATGATGGCATATTTTAGATCCCAATAGAGTAGCTTTTCTTTCCTTGCAATGGAGCCACTAGTGTAGCCCTAAGGCCTTGAGTTGCCGACCCGCCAGGGGATGGTGGAGGGGTGTTCCTATCACACGGTTTGTAAGCTAGTTCTGCGGGCTCCCGGCCAGCGGTAGTGTCCTGTCGAGGGAGAAAACTAGCTAGAGGGCCTGGCTCAGGTAAGAGTCAGTGTGTGCACACGTAGTCAGAGGCGTTGGACTGACACTGACGAGTGTCACTCTGACTAGTCACTTGGTTTGGTACTGTTTGCGCGCTCTGCTTGTCGTGTTACAGACTGCGAGTGCTTGAGACGCAGTGTAAGCCATCAGTGGACGCATCTGGTTTTTTATCCCAGTGGTTGTCCTATTCCCTGTTGCTTGGTTAGTTGAGGCATATTCTACTGGTAGATTTACTTTCTGTTAATTAAATTTATAGATATTGGCATGTTTTAGCTGTGTGGTTAGATTTTACGGCTTTATGGTGATTATTTTATTCATGCCATTGTCTGTTTATTTTAATCAAATGCATGCTCTAATTGCTTTAATTTCGCATGATTACATGTTTAACTCGAGGTAGGGATCCGCGTGACCCCTACTAAGTCTGGCTGTGACTCACCCTTCTCCTTTCAGGTGAGCCGTGCCCGCCATCTCCCGGTGCTTCCCGTGTGCTTGGAGACCGTCCTTAGCCGCCAGCAGTAGACGGGTCGCCTTTTTGGCCTCCTTTTGTACTTTTGCCAGGGTATGCCCCGAGTAGTTGTACTTTTAGACTAGCACTCTTGTGCCTCTGGACTAGTATGTATATCTTCGCACTTTGATTATTTTAAATATTTCTTCCGCACTTCTGTTAAATTGTATTGCTTAATTCTAACATGCGCACTTATGATTGCAATTCGTTATACATTCCCTCGACAAACTCTACAAACCCTTCAGGGGCCTCATCAGCCTCTTGGGTGGCCTCCCCAGTTGTTGGTATCGTGTATCGATGTTATCAGTATATCGGTATCCGGAGCTCTAGGTCGTTACAGTTGGTATCAGAGCGATGTTGAGGATTTATATAAGGAATTGGAATTACGCTTGTCCAGAGTGAGTCCTATTGTATCGTCTATTGCTGGCTTAGGATGTTTTCCGTGAGATTGATGGATTTTCTATTGTTTTATGTATTCGTCAGTTGCAATATGCCGCCTCGTCGAGGAAGACCTCATCGAGTTTCTAGACATGCGCCTAGAGAGGAGAGTGGTTCCGCTCAGCCTCTTGTAGTTCCTACTCCAGCGCCAGTCGTTGCTCCTCATGTTGAAGCACCTGGTAGTCGAGGCAAGGCTCTTAAAGAATTTCTCTTATTCAATCTGCCATCTTTTGATGGTCAGGCAGACCTAGAGGTAGCTAGGCAGTGGCTGGATACTATTGAACGCGTATTCCTATCAATGGAGTGTGTGGAAGATGAAAAAGTGATGTTGGCAGCGTTCCAGCTCCAGGGTACAGCGATCACGTGGTGGAAGGCTGAGTGGCAGATTGCTTTTCATTCCACGCCACTCCGGTAGATCACGTGGGCCGAGTTTGTTGCAGCTTTCGAGCGTGCCTATACTCCGGCATGTTTACAGATGGCCAAAATGTACCAGTTCATGGAACTTGTTCAGGGCGATATGACCGTGCTGCAATATCGAAACAAATTTATGGAATTGGGTCAGTATGCGCCCCATGTGCTGACTAATGAAGCATTAAAGAGTCAGCAGTTCTTGCGGGGATTGAGGCCAGAGTTGAAGTTACCGTTGATTGCGAGTCGAGTAGCTGATATTGATAGTGCGTGCCAGGCAGCTGTGGCACTTGAGCTAAAGATGGCGAGACCAGGAGGGTATCCGCAAGCTGGGTTGGTTTAGCTGACAGTGTAGTTTCAGCAACAATCCTACCGACCGCCAGTGTCAGGAGTTCCCTCTGTTGCGCCAGATGCTAGCGGTGTTTCTTCCTCCTTCAAGCACAAGTTCAAGAGATATAGTAAGAAGAAAAAGAAGTTTTTTCAGCAGCCGTCGTCTGGTACTGGTACCGTGCAGCAGCAGTCAGCGCCTTCTTCCCAGAGTCGTCAGAGTTCTGCTGTCAGTCAGCCGTGGACATGTGCGAGGTGTGGTGGCAACCATAAGGGTCAGTCGTGTTCTCTTCCTATTGTCTGTTTTCGTTGTGACCAGTCGGGTCACGTGGTTCGGGATTGCCCGTTGAGGCCGAAACTAACTCATGTTCCCCAGCTTTCTCAGCCTCAGCAGTCGCAGTTCAGACCTCCTCCTTTGCCTCAACCTCAGCAGCAATTCTATTCGCAAGCTTCAGCATCTTCCCAACAGTCTTCAGCTGCATCTAAGAAACAGAAGGGCAAGGTGTCCCATATTTCTCAGGCTGAAGCAATTGTGTCTCACCAGGTTGAAGGTACTATTGTGCTTTATGGTCATTCAGCTCGTGTGTTATTTGATTCTGGTGCTACTTACTCTTTTATTTCTGAAGATTTCATTGCATGTATTGAGGAGCCGACATCAGAAATGACCTCTGAACTGTTTGTTGAGTTACCTTCTGGAGATTTTATGATCACGCCTCTGTGTTTAGAAGAATCTCCTATTATGATTAATAATCATCAATTGCCGGTGAGATTATATGCGTTACAGCTGACAGATTATGACATCATTCTGGGTATGGATTGGTTGGAGCAATTTGGAGCTGTGGTTGACTGCAGATCGAAGAAAGTCTATTTTCAGCCACAGAGAAAACCATCATTTTATTTTCAAGGTATTCGATCCCGCTCTTCTCGCTTAATTATTTCTGCTATTCGAGCCTGTAGATTGCTTAGTGCAGGTTGTCAGGGATTCCTAGCTTCCGTGGTGGCTATTGAGACATCACGACGAGACGTCAGTGATATTCCTGTTGTCTGCGAGTTCCCTGATGTGTTTCCTGACGAGTTGCCAGGCTTGCCTCCAGAGCGAGAAATAGAAATGGTGATTGAACTGATTCCAGGTACAGTTCCTTTGGCAAAGGCACCGTACCGAATGGCTCCAGCTGAACTCAAAGAACTGCGAGCACAATTGCTTGAATTGCTGGAAAAAGGCTATATTCGCCCCAATTTTTCTCAGTGGAGTGCTCCAGTGTTATTTGTGAAAAAGACAGATGGAAGCCTGAGGCTTTGTATTGATTACAGACAACTGAATCAGGTGACTGTCAAGAATAAATATCCACTTCCCAGGATTGATGATTTCTTTGACCAGTTACAATATGCTACTGTCTTTTCACGGATTGACTTTTGGTCTGGCTATTTTCAATTGCGGATCCGGGAGTCTGATGTAGAGAAAATAGCTTTCCGCACTCGTTATGGTCACTATGAATTTCTGGTAATGCCGTTTGGCTTAACAAATGCTCCTGCAGCTTTCATAGACCTAATGCCGCATGTTTTCCACCCATATCTGGATCAGTTCATGGTAATCTTTATCGATGATATTCTGATTTACTCTGCTTCTAAGGAAGATCATGTGCAGCATTTGAGGATCGTTCTGCATACTCTGCGAGATCACGAGCTCTATGCAAAGTTCAGTAAATGTGAATTTTGGCTTCGGAAAATTCATTTTCTTGGCCACGTGATTTCTGGTGACGGAGTAGCAGTAGACCCTACAATGATTGAAGCTGTTTTAAATTGACAGAGACCGAGAACTGTGACAGAAATCGGAAGCTTCTTAGGTTTGGCTGGGTATTACCGAAGATTCATCCAAGATCTTGCAAAGATTGCAACGCCAATGACTAGACTGACTCGTAAAGATGTACCCTTCATCTGATCAGATCAGTGTGAGGATAGCTTTGTTGAATTGAAAAGGCTGTTGACTTCTTCTCCTGTGTTGACCTTGCCGTCTGGCTTGGGTGGATTTGTGGTTTGCACAAATGCTTCTCGAGTAGGTTTGGGTGCAGTGCTGATGCAACATGGAAAAGTTATCGCATATGCATCTCGACAATTAAAATAGTAGGAAGAAAATTATCCCATGCATGATCTGGAGCTAGCTGCAGTTATTTTTGCTTTAAAGATATGGAAACATTATCTGTATGGTGAGAAGTTTCAAGTCCTTACTGATCATTAGAGTTTATAGTATATATTCTCCCAGAAAGATCTGAATCTCAGGCAGCGTCGCTGGATGGAATACATGAAAGATTATGACTTTACACTCTCCTATCAGCCTGGTAAAATGAATGTTGTGGCTGATGCTCTGAGCAGGAAAGTAAAAGTCAGTCATCTATTGCTTCATGAGGGGAAATTGTGGGAATAGCTTCCAAGTGGGGCATTCAGTGTGGATATCCCAGCCGTTCCGACAATAGCAGTTTGTGCTAGTCTGTCTATGACTTCAGCTCTATATCAGCAGATTAAAGAAGCTCAGCAGGCAGATTCAGAATTATCCCGAGTGATAATAATGCATGATATTGAATTTGATGATGAGCTGGTTGTCAGTTTTCGTGGCAGATTGTATGTTCTAGCAGATTATGTTTTGAGGCGGTCAATTCTGAGTGAAGCACATGGTTCCCGCTTTGCGATTCACCCAGGTGTCACCAAGATGTATCAGAATTTGAGAAAGCAGTTCTGGTGGCCAGGCATGAAAAAGGATGTTGTTGCTTTTGTTTCTCGTTGCTTGACTTGTCAGCAGATAAAGGCAGAGCACCAGAAGCCAGGTGGATTGCTGTAGCCCTTAGAAATTCCTATGTGGAAGTGGGATCATGTCACTACCGATTTCATTGTGGGGTTACCTCACGCTTCTCAAGGCTTTGATGGTATCTGGCTGTTGGTTGACAGATTGACGAAGACAACTAGATTATTGCCGATAAAAGTGTCCTGGAATGTGTAGAAGTTGGCCGAGCTTTATGTTCAAAAGATTATGCCTCTACATGGAATTCCTATTTCACTTGTGTCAGATCGTGATCCACGTTTTACCTCCGGCTTCTGGCGCAGTCTTCATAAAGCACTGGGCACGGAGTTAGCTTTCAGTTCAGCGTATCATCCTCAGTCTGATGGACAGTCAGAAAGAATTATTCAGACATTAGAAGATATGCTGAGATCTTGTTGCCTAGATTGGCAAGGTTCGTGGAGCCAACATTTACCACTTGTTGAATTTGCTTATAATAATAGTTTTCACTCCAGTATTGGTATGGCTCCATATGAAGCGCTGTACGGTCATCCTTGTCGGACCCCTCTGAATTGGTTTGAGGTTGGTGATCGTCTTTTGACAGGGCCTGATATGGTACAGCAGTGTTCTGATGTGGTTCGTCTGATCAGGCAAAGGTTGTTGACAACTCAGAGTCGGCAGAAAAGCTATGCAGATCAGCGCATACGTCCACTATAGTTTGAGCCAGGAGACATGGTTTTTGTCAAGGTGTCTCCGATGAAAGGTGTTTCGAGATTTGGGAAACGTGGAAAGCTTAGTCTGCGTTATGTTGGCCCATTTCCTATTTTAGAATTTGTGGGTCAGGTAGCTTATCGTCTTTAGTTACCAGCGGCTATGTAGGCAATCCATGATGTGTTCCACGTCTCTCAGTTGAGGAAATATGTGCCAGATCCGTCCCACATTCTGGATGATTCAGTTTGGCCAGAAGTAACTGCTGATTTGTCTACTCAAGAGTTTCTTGTCAAGATTGAAGACCGTCGTGAGCAGCGGTTGAGAAACAAAGTGATTCCTCTGGTGAAGGTTGTCTGGCAGCGTCACTCAGGCAATGAAGCAACTTGGGAACGTGAGGATGAGATGCGACAACTTTTTCTTTTCTTATTCTAGTGAGGTATAAATTCCTTTTCTCAGCTTCCTCCTTATCCTTAGTTTTTAAATTTCGGGGTCGAAATCTTTATTAGGAGGGAGGGACTGTAAGGCTCGTGTCTCAACGGATCTTTAGTGGTTCGGACCCAGAATTTATTTGGTAATTTTCGGCTATTTTCCTAGATTTTTATGAATTTTTCTGGCATTTTTTGGGAATTAATCGGAATTGTTTAGATTTAATCCCGGAATAAAAGTATATACGTAATTTCAAAAAGGGCATAAATGCAATTTTGCTTAATTAAGGGTTAAACTGCAATTTGAGTTAAATTTTCAAAAAAAATATTTTTTATAAAATATCACTCGATCTCTCTCTCTCCCCTCACTTTTTCTCTCTCTCTCTCTCGTTCGCTCTCTCTCTCTCTCCTCACGGCACTCTCTCTCTCTCCTTGGGCTCCGGGTTGATCTGGGCCACTGTAGGCGACAAGAGTGGTACCGTTGTGGAGCTGGCGACGAGTGGAGCGCGGTGACACTAGTTTCATCTCGAATCGCGGAGCGAGGTGACGTGATCGGGAGATTGAAGGCGCGGTGGTTCGCGGCTCGTGCGCGCACCGGATGCCGTTTTCATCGCGATCGAGGTAGGGGGATGGATTCCCTGCATCGCTAGGATCATTTTCATGCCTCCTGCATCATGATCCGAGCTCGTTTGCCTAGGTTTCCGTGCATTCCCCCATGTTAGCCTATTTTTGTTTAATTTCTTCAAGTCAATTAAAATAGGCTTCTTTTTGCATTCTGATGGCATGTATGGTTGTGGAATGGCCGGTTTCTATGGCAGGTTTAGTTTTTTTGATTTTTCCAGCTTGTTGTAGCCCTCCGGGCGGGTTTCCGACCCGATGAGGGTGTGTCCCGCCGTGACGCCATTTATGCGGTCGTCCGCGGACCGTTCATCATATGAGCGGTCGTGACTTGACCGTTTAAACCCCTTTGTGCGGCCTTCACAGGACCGTTTCATCCCTGGTGCGGCTACACTCTAGCCGTTTATCCTTGGTACCATAGGAAGGTACACTAGAGCGGCCCAAGTGCAACCGCCCAACCTTGTGGTGCGGCTAGGACCCAACCGTCCAGCTTTGTTGTGCGGTCTATCGTAGGACCGTTTACGCTGTTGACCTTCGATGGCGGTTCATTGATGCGGTTTTGACCCATCCGTCCATCTTAGTAACGCGGCCCATTGAGGACCGTTTAACTCTCTTGCGGCCAGTTTTAAACCGCATAACCCCGTGATTCTAGTAGCTGATATAATGGCGCGGCCCAGGCCCAACCGTCCAACTCCTTGGCGCGGTCCGGGTGGAACCGTGTGTGTCTAGTTGTGCGGCCAGTCTCAAGCCGTTCAACCCTGGTGCGGCCCGGTTATAACCGTTCATCTTTGGCAGCGGTTGTTTTTTTTGGCTTATTATGCAATTTTGCGTAAATATCACCGTGGTTAACTATTTTAAAATGATGGCATATTTTAGATCCCAATAGAGTAGCTTTTCTTTCCTTGCAATGGAGCCACTAGTGTAGCCATAAGGCCTTGAGTTGCCGACCCGCCTGGGGATGGCGGAGGGGTGTTCCCGTCACACGGTTTGTAAGCTAGTTCCGTGGGCTCCCGACCAGCGGTAGTGTCCTGCCGAGGGAGAAAACTAGCTAGAGGGCCTGGCTCAAGCAAGAGTCAGTGTGTGCACACGTAGTCAGAGGCGTTGGACTGACACTGACGAGTGTCACTCTGACTAGTCACTTTGTTTGGTACTGTTTACGCACTCTGCTTGTCGTGTTACCGACTACGAGTGCTTGAGACGCAGTGTAAGCCGTTAGTGGACGCATCTGGTTTCTTCTCCCAGTGGTTGTCCTGTTCCATGTTGCTTGGTTAGTTGAGGCATATTCTACTGGTAGATTTACTTTCTGTTATTTAAATTTATAGATATTGGCATGTTTTAGCTGTGTGGTTAGATTTTACGGCTTTATGGTGATTATTTTATTCATGCCATTGCCTGTTTATTTTAATCAAATGCATGCTCTAATTGCTTTAATTTCGCATGATTGCATGTTTAGCTCGAGGTAGGGATCCGCGTGACCCCTACTGAGTCTGACTGTGACTCACCCTTCTCCTTTCAGGTGAGCCGCGCCCGCCGTCTCCCGATGCTTCCCGTGTGCTTGGAGACCGTCCTTAGCCGCCAGCAGTAGACGGGTCGCCTTTTTGGCCTCCTTTTGTACTTTCGCCGGGGTATGTCTCGAGTAGTTGTACTTTTGGACTAGCACTCTTGTGCCTCTAGACTAGTATGTATATCTTAGCACTTTGATTATTTTAAATATTGCTTCTGCACTTCTGTTAAATTGTATTGCTTAATTCTAACATGCGCACTTATGATTGTAATTCGTTATACATTCCCTCGACAAACTCTACAAACCCTTCATGGGCCTCATCAGCCTCTTCGGTGGCCTCCCTAGTTCTTGGTATCGGTGTATCGATGTTATCGGCATATCGGTATCCGGAGCATTGGGTCATTACAGTTGGTATCAGAGCGATGTTGAGGATTTGTATAAGGAATTGGAATTACGCTTGTCCAGAGTGAGTCCTATTGTGTCGTCTATTGCTGGCTTAGGATGTTTTCCGTGAGATTGATGGATCTTCTGTTGTTTTATGTATTCGTCAGTTGCAATATGCCGCCTCGTCGAGGAAGACCTTCTCGAGTTCCTAGACATGCGCCTAGAGAAGAGAGTGGTTCCGCTCAGCCTCCTATAGTTCCTGCTCCAGCGCCAGTCGTTGCTCCTCATGTTGAAGCGCCTGGTAGTCGAGGCAAGGCTCTTAAAGAATTTCTCTTATTCAATCTGCCAGCTTTTGATGGTCAGGCAGACCCAGAGGTAGCTAGGCAGTGGCTGGATGCTATTGAATGCGTATTCCTATCAATGGAGTGTGCGGAAGATGAAAAAGTGATGTTGGCAGCGTTCCAGCTCCATGGTACAGCAATCACGTGGTGGAAGGCCGAGTGGTAGATTGCTTTTCATTTCAGGCCGCTCCGGCAGATCACGTGGGCCGAGTTTGTTGCAGCTTTCAAGCGTGCCTATACTCCGGCCTGTTTACAGATGGCCAAAATGTACCAGTTCATGGAACTTGTTCAGGGCGATATGACCGTGCTGCAATATCGAAACAAATTTATGGAATTGGGTCAGTATGTGCCCCATGTGCTGACTAATGAAGCATTAAAGGCTCAGCAGTTCTTGGGGGGATTGAGGCCAGAGTTGAAGTTGCCGTTGATTGCGAATCGAGTAGCTGATCTTGATGGTGCGTGCCAGGCAGCTATGGCACTTTAGCTAGAGATGGCGAGACCAGGAGGGTATCTGCAATCTGGGTTGGTTCTGCCGACAGTGTAGTTTCAGCAACAGTCCTACCGATCGCCAGTGTCAGGAGTTCCCTCTGTTGCGCCAGATGCTAGCGGTGTTTCTTCCTCCTCCAAGCACAAGTTCAAGAGATATAGTAAGAAGAAAAAGAAGTTCTTTCAGCAGCCGTCGTCTGGTTCTGGTACCGTGCAGATGCAGTCAGCGCCTTCTTCCCAGAGTCGTCAGAGTTCTGCTGTCAGTCAGCCGTGGACATGTGCGAGGTGTGGTGGCAACCATAAGGGTCAGCCGTGTTCTCTTCCTATTGTCTGTTTTCGTTGTGACCAGCCGGGTCACGTGGTTCGGGATTGCCCATTGAGGCCGAAACCAACTCATGTTCCCCAGCTTTCTTAGCCTCAATAGTCGCAGTTCAGACCTCCTCCTTTGCCTCAACCTCAACAGCAATTCTATTCGCAAGCTTCAGCATCTTCCCAGCAGTCTTCAGCAGCATTTAAGAAACAGAAGGGCAAGGTGTCCCATATTTCTCGGACTGAAGCAATTGCGTCTCACATGGTTGAAGGTACTATTATGCTTTATGGTCATTCAGCTCGTGTGTTATTTGATTCTGGTGCTTCTCACTCTTTTATTTCTAAGGATTTCATTGCATGTATCAAGGAGCCGACATCAGAAATGACCTGTGAACTGTTTGTTGAATTGCCTTCTGGAGATTTTATGATCACGTCTCTATGTTTAGAAGAATCTCCTATTATGATTAATAATCATCAATTGCCGACGAGATTATATGCGTTACAGTTGGCAGATTATGACATCATTCTAGGTATGGATTGGTTGGAGCAATTTGGAGCTGTGGTTGACTGCAGATCGAAGAAAGTCTATTTTCAGCCACAGGGAAAACCATCATTTTATTTTCAAGGTATTCGATCCCGCTCTTCTCGCTTAATTATTTCTGCTATTCGAGCCTGTAGATTACTTAGTGCAGGTTGTCAGGGATTCCTTGCTTCTGTGGTGGCTATTGAGACATCACGACGAGACATCAATGATATTCCTGCTGTCTGCGAGTTCCCTGATGTGTTTCCTGACGAGTTGCCAGGCTTGCCTCCAGAGCGAGAAATAGAAATGGTGATTGAACTGATTCCAGGTACAATTCCTTTGGCAAAGGCACCATACGGAATGGCTCTAGCTGAACTCAAAGAACTGCGAGCATAATTGCTTGAATTGCTGGAAAAAGGCTAAATTCGCCCCAATTTTTCTCCGTGGAGTGCTCCAGTGTTATTTGTGAAAAAAGAAAGATGGAAGCCTGAGGCTTTGTATTGATTACAGACAACTGAATCAGGTGACTGTCAAGAATAAATATCTGCTTCCCAAGATTGATGATTTGTTTGACCAGTTACGGATCTGGAGTCACCTCGGGCTAAACAGAAATCTCGAGCACATGAGAGTCATCGGGCATATACTTCCGCAACATCGAGACGTGGAACACGTCATGCACCGACGCCAACTCAGGGGGTAACTGCAATCGGTAAGCAACCTCACCGATGCGCTCCACAATCACGAAAGGACCAATATAGCGGGGACTCAGCTTCCCACGTCGTCCAAAACGCATCACCCCCTTCATCGGAGAAACTCTCAAGAACACATGATCGTCCACGGCGAACTCGAGGGGCTGCCTCCTACGGTCAGCATAGCTCTTCTGCCGACTCTGGGCCGCCAACATGTTCTGACGAACCAGGTGCACAACATCCACACATTGCTGCACCAATTCTGGTCCTGTCAAAACACGCTCACCCACCTCTAACCAATCAAGTGGAGTCCTACACGGACGCCCGTACAAGGCCTCATAAGGAGCCATGCCGATGCTCGAATGATAGCTGTTGTTGTAGGCAAACTCCACCAATGGTAGGTGATGAATCCAACTCCCCTACGACTCCAGGCAGCAGGATCTCAGCATGTCCTCCAAAGTCTGGATGGTCCTCTCAGACTGACCATCAGACTGAGGATGATACGCTGAGCTAAATGCCAACTCCGTGCCAAGAGCTCGCTGAAAACTCCTCCAGAATCCCGAAGTGAAGTGCGGATCCCGATCCGACACGATCGAAATGGGAATCCCATGCAACGGAACGATCCGCTCCACATACAAACGAGTCAACTTGGACACGCTCCAGCTGACTTTGACCGGTAACAACCGAGTCACCTTCGTCAGCCTATCCACCAGTAACCAAATACTATCCTACCCACTCGGGATCCTCGGCAACCCCACCATAAAATCCGTGGTCACGTGGTCCCACTTCCACGCAGGAACATCCAAAGGCTGGAGAGTACCTCCTGGTCGCTGATGCTCCGCCTTCACCTGCTGACAGATCAGGCACCTGGCCACAAATTCTGCGACATCTCTCTTCATGCCAGGCCACCAGAACTGTCTCCGCAGGTTCTGATACATCTTCATCGCACCCGGGTGTACGGTGTACCTGCTCCCATGAGCCTCACGCAACACCGCACGACGAACCTGCTCCTCTGCTGGGACATACAACCTGCCGCGAAATCTCGTAGCACCGTCCTCGCCGAGCTCCACATCAGCCATCGCCAGAATCCGGGGCAACTCAGGGTCCGCATGCTGAGCCTCTGTCACATGACGACGGATAGCAGGAGTGACAGTCAGACTCGCAAGCACCGCCAACCCTGGCTCTTAGGGAATCTTGAGCCTGAAAGATACTTCGGACACTTGTTCCCAGATCCTTCATTTCCTCAACATCAAGGCACTGACCGCAACCTTCTGACTCAAGGCATCGGCAACGACATTCATCCTGCCCGACTGATAAGACATGGTGAAGTCATAATCCTTCATGAACTCCATCCAACGCCTTTGCCTGAGGTTCAGGTCCCGCTGGGTAAACACATACCTCAAACTCTGATTGTCAGTGAACACCTCAAACTTCTCGCCGTACAGATAATGTCTCCAGATCTTCAGCGCAAAGATCACTGCCGCCAACTCAAGGTCATGGGTAGGGTAGTTCTCCTCGTGGGACTTTAGCTACCGAGATACATAAGCCACCACTCTACCATGCTGCATCAACACAACACCCAATCCAACGCCGGAAGCATATGTATACACCACGAAATCTCCCGATCCAGAAGGCAAAACCAACACCGGAGCCGAGGTGAGCAATCTCTTCAGTTCCCTGAAGCTCTGCTCACACTCCTCAGACCAGACGAAAGGCACATCCTTCTACGTGAGCCTAGTCATCGGGGTCGCAATGCGAGAAAAATCCTGGATAAACCGACAATAATAACCCGCAAGCCCTAAGAAACTCCGGATCTCCGTCACCGACCTCGACCTCGGCCACTGCATTACTGCCTCGACCTTGGCGGGGTCCACGAAAATACCATCACCAGAAATCACGTGCCCCAGAAAGTGCACCTCGCCGAGCCAGAACTCACACTTGCTGAGCTTCGCATACAACTGGTGATCTCGCAACGTCTGCAGCACCACACCCAAATGGTACGCGTGCTCCTCGGTAGACTACGAATAAACAAGGATGTCGTCCACGAAAATGACCACGAACTGGTCCAAATACGGATGGAACACCCTCTGCATCAAGTCCATGAAGGCTGCAGGGGCATTGGTGAGCCCAAACGACATCACCAGAAACTCATAATGCTCGTACCTCGTACTGAATGCAGTCTTCTCCACATCGGACTCGTGAATTCTCAGCTGATAGTAACTGGACCACAAATCAATCCGCGAGAACACTCGCGCAGACTGAAGCTGGTCGAACAAATCGTCGATCTGTGACAACGGATACTTGTTCTTAATGGTCACTTCATTCAGATGCCGATAGTCAATGTACAGCCGCAGACTACCATCCTTCTTCATCACAAGCAACACGGGCGCACCCCAAGGGGAAAAGTTAGGATGAATGTACCCCTTGGCCAACAGTTCCTGCAACTGCGCCCTCAACTCCCTCAACTCAGCGGGGGCCATACGGTAGGGAGCCTTCGCCAAAGGTCCCGTACCAGACACAACCTCGATCACGAAATTTATCTCCCGCTGGGGAGGTAATCCAAGCAACTCCTCGAGAAAAATGTCAGAAAATTCGCACACCACCGAAATGTCCTCGACATTTGGCTCCATCCGGTCAGACACAACCACGGACGCGAGAAAACTCTGACAACCAGAATCAAGCAATCGACGAGCTCGAATAGCAGAGATAAGGAATCGAGAAGAGGTGGAATGGATACCTTGGAAATAGAAGGTCCGCTTGCTCGGATGCTGGAAGTAGACCCTCTTCATTCCACAATCCACCACCGCTCCATGAGTCTCGAGCCAATCCATGCCTAGAATCACGTTGTAATCCCGAAGCTGCAACGCGTACAACCAGCCTGGCATACTCCGCCCATCGATCCAAATCGGAACCTGATCGAAGTAATATGGAGTGATCATGAAATCACCCGAAGGCAACTCCACTGCCAAATCACAGGACAACTGGGTCACCGGCTCCTCGATGCTTAACGCGAAATCCTCCGAAATAAACGAATGAGACACGCCAGAATCAAACAAAACCCGAGCCGCACAACCCAAAATCTGAACAGTACCTTCCACGAGCTGCGACGCCACTGCCTCTGCCCTGGTCATGTACGTAATCTGGCCTCGAGCTCCCTGCCTGCCTCCCACACTAGCTGACCTGGGTAGCGGTGGATACTGTCCCTGCTACTGCTGCCTCTACTGCTGGGGAACCTGCTGCTGCGGCGGCCTCTGAGGACAGTCACGCGCCATGTGCCCTGGCTGGTCACACCAAAAACAGATAATCGGCGACGTGCACTGCCTGCCTGGGTGGAACCCACTACACCGTGGATACGGTCCTCGCGACCCACCCACTGATCCCTGACGCTGCAAGGGGATCGGCTGCTGTACACTGCCCGATGAAGCTTGCCCCTGATCCTTGGACATCTTCTTTCAGAAATTCTTCGAGAGGAACTTCTTGACCTTTGAGCCAAAAGACGCGGATCCTGTCACCGACGCTGTCGATGCCAGCACTCCTAAACCACTCATCGCATGCTGGAAAGAACCCTGATGTTGGGTAGCCGACTGTTGGCTGCGACCTGATAGAGACTGCCCCTGGCTGATCGGTCCTCGAGTCCTCTGCATATCCATCTCCAAGGAAGCCGCAACACGAGACGCCGTCTCTAGATCAGTGGCCCCATTCGCGATCAGATGGTGTCTCAGCTTCTGCCTCAAGCCCTGAACAAACTATGCGGTCTTCACCCTCTCATGCTCCATGATGTGAGGTGCATACCGACCCAGCTCGACAAATCGGCCCCTGTACTGCAACACGGACATGTCACCCTGCACCAGCTCCAGGAACTCCCGCATCCGCTGCGTAGCAACATAATCTGGACAGTACATACGCTCGAAAGCACTGACGAAGTCATCCCACTAGACCTGCTCAAGTGGACGAAGCTGAAAAGACATCTTCCACTTGGAAGACCACCACTTCCGAGCCGTACCCTGCAACTGGTTGTAGGTCAACACCACTCTGTCCTCGGCAGCACTCTTCGTAGAACTGAACACCCGCTCCATCTCATCAAGCCAATCATGAGCCGTATCAGGGTCTGTCTGGCCGCTAAAGTAAGGTGGATGGAACTGCATGAAATCCCTGACTGCTCGGCCTGGCCCACCCTTAGCAGACGAGCCCTCACCAGCCTCTCCGCCGAACTGCTGAGACATAAGCTGGTACATACCACGGAAGAAATCCTCGGCCCCCAGAACTCTCGCGGTATCCGCGGCCGCGGTAGCTCCTGGTGGCACTCTACTATGCTCCTCCTAGTCCCCGTGGACCCCCTGCTGGATCTCCTGACCTCCAGCCGACTGTCCCTGCTGAGAGCGAGAGCTCCTCCTCGGCGCCATGCTCGCTCCTGAAGCAAAAGACAGAAAACACGAAAACGGCATGGTCAAAATAAACACGCGGTGCCCAATGCCAGCGTCACCTGTACATCATTGCTGTGGACTGGTGGACCACTACAATTACCTATGATTCTCATGTAATTCCACAACCGCGCTCTGATACCAGCTGTAACGACCTGAGAATCCGATTACCGGGAAGGCCCGATAATCCGAGACTCGCACCGCCACCCACGAGTCCGAAGACTCGGAAGGGTTAGAAGGATGGTGTGGAAACTACACAAATATCACAAGTAATTGCAGAAATTAAATATTTATAATATTAAGCAAGAAATAAATTAGCATTTTACATGGTCCACAATTGAAAATAACAACAACAGTAGCAGTAGTCCACAACTAGTACAGAGACAAGAAAGAAGAGTACAGCTACACGGGACATACCCCGGCTCTGACCTCTGGCACTACCTCTAGGCACCCGCACCTTGCTGCACCCCAGACGCGCTCCCCTGGGACGGCGCCTCACCTGAAACACAGTGAAAACACGCAGGGAATGAGTATCGGAACAAGACTCAGTATGGATCACTCGAACATTACCTCGTAAAACGGGAAACCACTACGCTAGCGGTAGGAGAGTACCTCGGAAAGAAAAGCCCTGTACTCTACACAACAAAGACCCTACGGCACGCAAATCGGCACACGTGCCACGGTGAGACAACCGAAGCTCAACGGTCGACCCGATAAAACCTGAAGGTCGGAAACACACGACTGACAGTCTGTCACTCCGTACTTGACAGGAGTATCTCCCACTAGAAGCACAGCCGGTAGCGTCCCCTGACGTCTTACACCGCGCCACAGGTGATCCGCCTGGCGTGGTAGCTCCTACCAAAGGCGCGAACACCGTACAAGTAACCACAAACAAGTGACTAGCTGGGGTCACGCCCGTCGACGTGTGTCCATTGTCCCCAACCACGTGTGCACACACATACCACGCGTCCTAGGTCTGGCCCTCTGACCGGTTTTCCCCTGGCACTGGACTCTGATTAGACGAGGGGCCCGACGGAAACCAGTCTAAAACCGTCCTCAGGGTAAGCCCGTACACCACTCGCTGGTGCGACCGGTACCACGTACTGGTAGGCTACGACTAGCGGAGGGTCACTGAAGGAGTAGACTTTCAAGTTAATGGAAAACAACGTCACAATCGTAGGTACGCGGAACGCTCCTTGTACCAACACCGTCACACGGCAACATAAGCCGAAATCACCATCTCCCGGGACCCCACGTGTAATGTCCCAGATCTTTCGGATCCTTCCTTGTGAGTCTCGGATCTGGTTTATCAGAGTGTCTGACCCTGTTGTGTCCAAAATTTCGTTTCGGACATCTTTCGTGTTCGGATCGGCGCGATCCAGAGTCGTTTCGGAGGCCCGGAGTGTGTCCGCAACTTTTCCGTGCGTGTTTTCTGATTTCCGCGTACGGGTTTCGGCGAATCCTTCGGAACCCTGTAGCGGGTGAACTGGGTCGTTCACCAACCCGCGAGTGGTGCTGTTGCGATCAGCACGTCGAGACGGTCGAGGAGGTGTACTTTTCTATTTTTTGGGATTTTTCCAATTTTCCAGATTTTCTATATATATCAATTCTTTTTCTTTTCTTTTTACCTTTTTCTTTTCTTCTTCTTCCTCCTTCCTTCAACCGTGAGAGCTCCCCCTCCCCCGCGGCCGATCTTCTTCTCCCCGGGCGACCGAGACGCGGCCCCTCTCACTCCGACAACGGCGTGGCAGCGGCGAGGTGGTCCCGGTGGCGTGCTTTTCGCGGCGAGAGGCGGGTCGTTCGTGGGAGTAAAAGCTTCATCCTTGATTTCGGCGGTGATTTGGCGGAGCTTTTGCTCCATTGAGGTAGGGAGATGAACCCCCATGCTCATCCCATCGTTCCCCGTGCTTTGTAGGCCGAGGGGAGGTCGAGAGGAGCGTTTTTGAGCGGGTTTGGGTGAAACCATGTTTTTGGGGTTTGTGAGCCGATCCGCCGTTTCTTCGCGTTTTTGGCCGATCCGAGGCGGTAGATGCATGCTAGGAGGGTTGGGGAGGGTTCCCCCTTTTGTTTCCCCATCATCGGGGGGTGATTGGGGCGTGGAATGGAGTTTTCGGCCATTTCCCATCGTTCTCGATTTTCTGGGGTGATCGCGGTTCACTAGTAACCGCTATCAATGGTAGCGGTCAGGTGAGGACCGCCTTCACCGGATTTTTGACCGTTAGGCCTTATAGTGTCGGTGGCTGGTCGCGGTCTTGCGACAGACCGCGACTGTTGGTCGCGGTCTTGGGACGACCGCTATCACCGTGGGGATCGACACGGGCCTCGAGGCATTTTTGACCGTTGGTTCCTGGTCGCGGTCCCCTAGGGACCGCTACTATGTGAAGGCGGTCATCAGGCGACCGCCTTCATTTTTTTGGTGCCAGGGTGGTCGCGGTCCCACGAGGACCGCTACCATGTGGTTGCGGTCCAGGGCAGACCGCTACCACCGGAGGCGGTCCTCCGGTGACCGCGTCTGTCGTTTCGTGCCGATCAAGCCTGGGTGAGTGGGTCCTGACCCCTTTGTGTTGTCTTACGGTCCGACTGATGCTTGGCATCGTGTGGGGACTGTACGAGGGTGCCGCGGGGATCCCGGGATGTGATGCGTCGGCTGGTGCTACCGAGAGTCGGTGTGGTACAGAGGATGACCTCTGCACCTTGGTAGTGTTTAGTCGGTGGTTTCCGAGAGTCAGTCCTTACTTCCAATGACCTGTCCACTAGTCGTAGCTCCCTACGCACGCGTATGTGGACCCACCTGGGAGTGGTGGAGAGCGAGACCCAGTGTGACGCGGTTTTTAGGCTGGTTACCGTAGGGCCCCTTGCCTTTGCCACCAGAGTCCGATGGGGGGGGAAAACCAGCTAGAGGACCCGACCTAGAGCAGATGGTCTGTGTGTGCACACGTAGTTGGGGGCTCAGGGCGCGCGCTGACGAGCGCGACCCCAGCTAGTTCTTGTTGTGGTACTTGTTGCGTGTCTAAGTCTCACGCCCGGGGCGTAGTAGCTAGACACTTGTGACGCGGTGTAAGACGTCAGGGGACGCATCCGGTCGTTCTTCTTGTGGATAGTGCTCCTGTTCACTGGCAGGCGTGGACTCGTGTTTTGTTGGACCGAGGTTCAGTAGTACGGTACTGTTAGAGTAGATGACTTTTCCGTTTATTTATTTCAGCTTGTTGGTTCTACCGTACTCCTGTTAGGTAGGCTTACCTTCTGCCTTCTCGCTTCTCGTGCGAGGTGGGGATTCGCGGGATCCCTACTGGGCCAATGAAATGAGGCTCACCCTTGCTTTTCAGGTGAGGCGGGGTCTTCGAGAGGCGCGGCCGAGTTTCAACGCGGTTCTTCTAGCCAGGGTTAGTCACCAGTCTGCCAGAGCCGGGGGATGCCCCGTGTAGTTGTACTCCGGGAGATGTCCCGTGTAGTTGTACTTTCTTTCCTGCTGACTGTGCTTTCTTTTGGACATGAGACACTATGGACCTTGTAGCAGTTTATTTATTTATACTATTCTATGCATTTTATTTTGAATTATTGTGCTACCTCTATGGTCGTTGCAGCTTCTTTTGTACCCCACACCACTCCTTTCTACCCTTCCGAGTCTTCAGGCTCGTGGGTTGGCGGGCCAAGATTCGAGACGCGCCGGTTCCTTTCCGGTACTCGGATCCTCGGGTCGTCACAGCTGGTATCAGAGCGAGGTTGTGGAGGTATATCGGAACTTGGAACGAATTGCAGTGGTCCAGAAGGTCCATGAATGTCCTGTATAGTCGGCGACTGGCTTAGGGTCGTGTGTTTTATTGATTTCCGGTTGCTTTTCTTTGATGCCAGGTGTGTATATGGCGCCACGGAGGAGGGCTCGTGCCCAGCAGGGAGAGTCTAGTGGTGGTCCGGAGGAGCAGAGCAGGGCTTCAGTTTCCGAGGGAGTATCTGGAGATGCGAGAGCTCCAGGGATGGATGATTTCTTCCGAGGCATGTTTGAGTATGTGTTTCAGCGGCAGTAGGGAGGTCAGCAGCAGGGAGATCATCAGCAGCAGGGTGGCGATGGTGGTGAGGACCGGGCTCGTGGTGGTCATGGTCGTGTGCTGAAGGAGTTTTTGCTATTCCAGCCTCCTTTTTTCGATGGGCAGCCCGATCCTGAGGTGGCCAGAGAGTGGTTGGATGATATCCGGTGGATTTTCAGTGCGATGGAGTGTCCCGAGGAGGAGCAGGTAGAGTTGGCTACTCATCGTCTTCAGGGACCGGCCCGTACTTGGTGGATGTCAGAGTGGGGTTCAGTGTTCCAGTCTCGTCCTCTTCGACAGATTGCGTGGCAGGAGTTCGTCACGGCTTTTGAGCGTGCCTTCTGTCCGTCCTTTGTCAGGTCGCAGAGGTTGCGTGAGTTCATGGAGCTGACTCAGGGTGACATGTCGGTGATGCAGTACCGTGCCAGGTTTATCGAGTTGGGCCGTTATGCTCCTCATATCATGGCAGATGAGGAGGTGAAGACCGATCAATTTGTTGGTGGTCTGAGGCTAGAGCTGAGGCATCATCTTCTTGCGTCGGGTTTGACCAGTTTAGATGCGGCATGTAAGGCAGCAGCGGCGCTGGAGAGAGATTTGCAGAAGGTTCGAGGGCAGGGCAGTGCTAGTCAGGTGCAGGCAGATTTCAACCAGCCAACGGGGATGCAGCAGCAGAGTACCATCCAGCTCTCAGCAGGTGGATCAGTGGCGACGCAGACTGCGGCTCCTGCGTCAGGTTCATCCTTCAAGTCGAAGCTTAAGAAGTTGCTTAAGGAAGCTGGTTTTGGCAAGAGGCGTCAGGATCGTAAGGAGTCGAGGCAGGAGTCGATGGGCAGTGTTCAGCAGCCGGTGACTTTCCAGCATCAGGGTTCGATGACAGGTTCGCGGGGTGGCTGTCTTAGGTGCGGTGGTTCTCATCCGGATAGGCCGTGTTCAGCGCCCGTGATTTGCTTTAGGTGCGACCAGCCGGGGCACATGGCACGTGACTGGCCGCACGAGTTTCAGCAGCAGTAGCCGTTTCGGCCCCAGCAGTCGTCAGCACAGCCGCAGCAGTACCAGCAGCAGGGACAGTTTCCTCAGTTGTCGCGGTCAGCTACTGTGGGGAGGCAGAGATCTTGAGGCAGAGTGACTCACATGACCAGAGCAGAGGCTGAGGCGTCGCATCTGGTGGAAGGTACTCTTTCGATTTTGGGTTGTGCGGCTCGTGTTTTGTTCGATTCAGGTGCTTCTCACTCGTTCATCTCGGAGGATTTTGCTCAGAGCATAGAGGACCCGGTGACCGAGGTGTCCTGTGACTTGGCGGTAGAGTTGCCTACCGGTGACTTCATGATCACCCCGTACTGCTTCGAGAAGGTACCTGTATGGGTGGAAGGGCGGAACTTGCCTGCTAGACTCTACGCGTTACCGCTTCAGGACTTTGATGTGATTTTGGGCATGGACTGGCTCGAGGCTCATCATGCCTTGATGGATTGCGGCTCGAAGAAGGTCTACTTTCGACAGCTTCGTGGACCCACCTTCTATTTCCAAGGTATTCGGTCTTCCTCTTCCCGCTTGTTTATTTCGGCTATCCGTGCGTGTCGTTTGCTTGATGCAGGTTGTCAGGGCTTTCTCGCATCCGTGGTTTTGGTCGAGCGACAGGGTCCTGAGGTAGAGGACATTCCTGTCGTGTGCGAGTTTCCTGATATTTTTCCCGAGGAGCTACCAGGGTTGCCACCGCAGCGAGAGATTGATTTCGTGAGTGAGGTGGTGCCGGGCACGGCGCCTATGTCGAAGGCCCCTTATCGGATGGCGCCTGCCGAGTTGCGAGAGCTGAAGGCGCAATTGCAGGAGTTGTTGGCCAAGGGGTATATTCGTCCTAGTTATTCCCCGTGGGGTGCGCCGGTGTTGTTTATGAATAAGAAGGATGGTAATTTGAGGCTGTGCATCGACTACCGCCAGTTGAACCAGGCGACTGTTAAGAACAAGTATCCGTTGCCTCGGATTGATGACTTATTCGATCAGCTTCAATCGGCCTGAGTGTTTTCGAGGATCGATTTGAGATCGGGTTATTACCAGCTACGGATCCGAGAGTCAGACGTGGAGAAGACGGCGTTTCGGTCGAGGTATGGGCATTATGAGTTCTTGGTGATGCCGTTCGGGCTCACCAATGCTCCTGCGGCATTTATGGATTTGATGCATAGGGTGTTTCGTCCGTACTTGGACCAGTTTGTGGTCGTGTTTGTGGATGATATCCTTGTGTATTCACGGATTGCTAAGGAGCATGTGCAGCATTTGAGAGCGGTGTTGCAGACCCTGCGCGATCACCAGTTGTATGCCAAGTACAGCAAGTGCGAGTTCTGGCTCCGAGAGGTGCACTTTCTGGGGCATGTTATTTCTGGTGATGGTGTTTTCGTGGACTCGGCCAAGGTCGAGGCGGTGGTGCAGTGACCGAGGCCGAGTTCTGTCACGGAGATTCCGAGTTTCTTGGGGCTTGCAGGCTATTATCGGAGGTTTATTCAGGATTTCTCTCGTATTGCGGCCCCGATGACCAGGTTTACGTGAAAAGAGGTGCAGTTCGTCTGGATGGAGGAGTGTGAGCGGAGCTTCATGGAGCTGAAGAGATTGCTTACCACTGCTCCGATTTTGGTGTTGCCATCTGGCTCGGGTGGTTTCGTGGTGTGTACAGATGCTTCCGGGGTAGGCCTCGGTGCTGTGTTGATGCAGCATGGGAGAGTTGTGACGTATGCGTCGCGGCAGTTGAAGCCACATGAGGCGAACTACCCTACTCATGATCTTGAGTTGGCAGCGGTGATCTTCGCTCTGAAGATCTGGAGGCATTATTTGTACGGAGAGAGGTTTGAGCTTTTCACTGACCATCAAAGTTTGAGATATGTGTTCACGCAGAAGGACCTTAACCTCAGGCAGAGGAGATGGATGGAGTATATGAAGGATTATGATTTCACTCTGTCCTATCAGCCTGGCAGGATGAACGTCGTGGCTGATGCTCTGAGCAGGAGGGTAACAATCAGTCAGATGTTGTTGAGGAAGTGGAGGCTGTCCTTGGCTGATGCTCTGAGCAGGAGGTCCCGGCCATGACTTTTAGGCTCAAGGTCCCTCAGGACTAGGGTTCGGCTGTCCTTGCGATCCTGACTGTCACGCCCGCGGTGCGTCGACAGGTGATTGAGGCCCAGCGAGCGGACCCCGAGCTACCTCGTATTTTGTCGATGGCCGAGGTGGAGCTTGGCGAGGATGGAGCTGTGAGGTTCAGAGGTAGATTGTATGTGCCGTCCGAGTGGCAGGTGCGGCGTACTGTATTGTGTGAGGCTCACGGGAGTCGGTATGCCGTGCACCCCGGATCAGCTAAGATGTACCAGAACCTAAAGAGGCAGTTTTGGTGACCTGGTATGAAGAGAGATGTTGCAGAGTTTGTGGCCAGGTGTTTGACCTGTCAGCAGGTGAAGGCTGAGCACCAACGACCAGGAGGCACACTTCAGCCCTTGGACATTCCTGCGTGGAAGTGGGACCACATGACCACTGATTTCGTGGTTGGATTGCCGAGGACGTCCAGTGGGGAAGATAGTATCTGGTTGCTAGTGGATAGACTGATGAAGACGGCGCGGTTGCTGTCGGTCAAGGTCAGTTGGAGCGTGCAGCGTTTGGCTCGTCTGTACGTGGAGCGGATAGTCCCGTTGCATGGAGTCCCTATCTCCATTGTATCGGACCGTGATCCCCGTTTCACTTCTGGATTCTGGAGGAGTTTCCAGAGGGCTCTAGGCACTGAGTTGGCATTCAGCTCGGCCTATCATCCTCAGTCGGACGGTCAGTCTGAGCGGACCATCCAGACTTTGGAGGACATGTTGCGAGCGTGTTGCTTGGAATGGCAGGGGAGTTGGACCCACCATTTGCCATTAGTGGAGTTTGCTTATAACAACAGCTATCATTCGAGCATCGGTATGGCTCCCTATGAGGCGTTGTATGGGCGACCTTGTCGGACTCCGCTTGATTGGTTCGAGGTAGGCGAGCGTGCCTTGACCGGACCAGATCTGGTGCAGCAGTGTGTTGAGGTGGTGCATCTCGTTCGGCAGAAGATGTTGGCAGCTCAGAGCCGACAGAAGAGTTATGCCAATCATAGGAGGCGACCTCTCAGCTTTGCTGTCGGAGATCGAGTTTTCTTGAGAGTGTCTCCCATGAAGGGCGTGATGCGCTTCGGTAGGCATGGGAAGCTGAGTCCCCGCTACATTGGTCCCTTTCCCATCGTTGAGCGTGTTGGGGAAGTTGCTTATCGGTTGCAGCTACCTCCGGAGCTTTTCGCGGTGCATGATGTGTTCCACGTGTCGATGCTTCGGAAGTATATGCCCGATGACTCTCATGTTCTCGAGGATGCCGTTTGGCCTGATGTGACCCCAGATCTGTCCCTTTCGGAGTTTCCTGTTCGCATTGAGGATCGGCGAGAGCAGTGCCTGCGAAACAAGGTTATCCCTCTGGTTAAGGTGGTCTGGCAGCGTCATTCTGGCGGCGAGGCGTCTTGGGAACGCGAGGATGAGATGCGAGAGTTATATCCGTATTTGTTTGTGTGAGTCTGTCCCCCTTCCTTGTGCTTTGTTCTTGAATTTCGAGGATGAAATTCCTTTAAGGGGGGAGGGCTGTAATGTCCCGGATCTTTTGGATCCTTCCTTGTAGGTCCCAGATCTGGTTTATCGGAGTGTCCAACCTTGTTGTGTTCGAAATTTCGTTTCGGACATCTTTCGTGTTCGGATCGGCGCGATCCGGAGTGGTTTCGGAGGCCCGGAGTGTGTCCGCGGCTTTTCCGTGCGTGTTTTCCGATTTCCGCGTACGGGTTTCGGTGAATCCTTCGGAGCCCTGTAGCGGGTGAACTGGGTCGTTCACCAACCCGCGAGTGGTGCCGTTGCGATCAGCACGTCGAGACGGTCGAGGAGGTGTATTTTTCTATTTTTCAGGATTTTTCCAATTTTTTGGATTTTCTATATATATCAATTCTTTTTCTTTTCTTTTTACCTTTTTCTTTTCTTCTTCTTCCTCCTTCCTTCAACCGTGAGAGCTCCCCCTCCCCCGCGGCCGATCTTCTTCTCCCCGGGCGACCGAGACGCGGCCCCTCTCACTCTGGCGGCGGCGAGGCGGTCCCGGTGGCGGCGGCGGCGAGGCGGTCCCGGTGGCATGCTTTTCGCGGCGAGAGGCGGGGCGTTCGTGAGAGTAAAAGCTTCATCCTTGATTTCGACGGTGATTCGGTAGAGCTTTCGCTCCATTGAGGTAGGGAGACGAACCCCCATGCTCATCCCATCATTCCCCATGCTTTGTAGGCCGAGGGGAGGTCGAGAGGAGCGTTTTTGAGCAGGTTTGGGTGAAACCATGTTTTTGGGGTTTGTGAGCCGATCCGCCGTTTCTTCGCGTTTTTGGCCGATTCGAGGCGATAGATGCATGCTAGGAGGGTTGGGGAGGGTTCCCCCTTTTGTTTCCCCATCATCGGGGGGTGATTGGGGCGTGGAATGGAGTTTTCGGCCATTTCCCATCGTTCTCGATTTTCCGGGGTGATCGCGGTTCACCAGTAACCGCTATCAATGGTAGCGGTCAGGTGAGGACCGCCTTCATCGGATTTTTGTCCGTTAGGCCTTATAGTGTCGGTGGCTGGTCGCGGTCTTGCGACAGACCGTGACTGTTGGTAGCGGTCTTGGGACGACCGCTATCACCGTGGGGACCGGCACGGGCCTCGTAGCATTTTTGACCGTTGGTTCCTGGTCGCGGTCCCCTAGGGACCGCTACTGTGTGAAGGCGGTCATCAGGCGACCGCCTTCATTTTTCTGGTGCCAGGGTGGTCGCCGTCCCAAGAGGACCGCTACCATGTGGTTGCGGTCCAGGGCAGACCGCTACCACCGGAGGCGGTCCTCCGGTGACCGCGTCTACCGTTTCGTGCCGATCAAGCCCAGGTGAGTGGGTCCTGACTCCTTTGTGTTGTCTTACGGTCCAACTGATGCTTGGCAGCGTGTGGGGACTGTACGAGGGTGCCGCGGGGATCCCGAGATGTGATGCGTCGGCTGGTGCTACCGAGAGTCGGTGTGGTACAGAGGATGACCTCTGCACCTTGCTAGTGTTTAGTCGGTGGTTTCCGAGAGTCAGTCCTTACTTCCAGTGACCTGTCCACTAGTCGTAGCTCCCTGCGCACGCGTGTGTGGACCCACCTGGGAGTGGTGGAGAGCGAGACCCAGTGTGACGCGGTTTTTAGGCTGGTTACCGTAGGGCCCCTTGCCATTGCCACCAGAGTCCGGTGGGGGGGAAAACCAGCTAGAGGACTCGACCTAGAGCAGATAGTCTGTGTGTGCACACGTAGTTGGGGGCTCAGGGCACGCGCTGACGAGCGTGACCCCAGCTAGTCCTTGTTGTGGTACTTGTTGCGTGTCTGAGTCTCACGCCCGAGGTGTAGTAGCTAGACACTTGTGACGCGGTGTAAGACGTCAGGGGACGCATCCGGTCGTTCTTCTTGTGGATAGTGCTCCTGTTCACTGGCAGGCGTGGACTCGTGTTTTGTTGGACCGAGGTTCAGTAGTACGGTACTGTTAGAGTAGATGGCTTTTCCGTTTATTTATTTCAGCTTGTTGGTTCTACCGTACTCCTCTTAGGTAGGGTTACCTTCTGCCTTCTCGCTTCTCGTGCGAGGTGGGGATTCGCGGGATCCCTACTGGGTCAATGAAATGAGGCTCACCCCTGCTTTTCATGTGAGGCGGGGTCTTCGAGAGGCGCGGCCGAGTTTCAGCGCGGTTCTTCTAGCCAGGGTTAGTTGCTAGTCTGCCAGAGCCGGGGGATGCCCCGTGTAGTTGTACTCCGGGGGATGCCCCGTGTAGTTGTACTTTCTTTCTTGTTGACTGTGCTTTCTTTTGGACATGAGACACTGTGGACCTTGTAGCAGTTTATTTATTTATACTATTCTATGCATTTTATTTTGGATTATTGTGCTACCTCTGTGGTCGTTGCAGCTTCTTTTGTACCCCACACCACTCCTTTCTACCCTTCTGAGTCTTCGGGCTCGTGGGTTGGCGGGCCGAGATTCGAGACGCATCGGTTCCTTTCCGGTACTCGGATCCTCAGGTCGTCACACCACGGCACCCTCACGTGTGGCCCCCACATGATGCCCAGCATCAGTCAGACCATGGGTCAGCACAGGGATCCAGACTCGCTCATCCGGGACTCGAATCGGCAAGGGATGGGAGACGCGGTCGCCGGAGGACCGCCTCCTGTGGTAGCGGTCTGCCCAGAACCGCAACCACACAGTCGCGGTCCTCCTGGGACCGCGACCATCCCATCACGAAAAGATGAACGCGGTCACCTCGTGACCGTGTTCATACAGTAGCGGTCTCCTCAAGACCGCGACTAGCGTGCAACGGTCAAAAACAACGGTCAAACGTCTCGGGGTCCGTGCCGGTCCCCATGGTGAACGCGGTCGCCCCCAGGCCGTGACTAACAGTCGAGGTCTGTCGCGAGACCGCGTCTGCCCACCGACACTCTAAAGCCCCAACGGTTCAAAACCTGATGAAAGCGGTCCCCGACTGACCGCGACCAGTGAAAACGGTCACTGGTGAACCGCAATCACCTCGGAAAACCGAGAACGGCGGGAAATGGTCGAAAACACCATTCCACGCCCCAATCACCCCCGGGTGATGGGGAAACAAAGGGGGAACTCGTCCCCACGCCCTAGAGTACCGAATGATGCCCCCAAAACTCCAAATGGCGCGGTAAAACTCTAGATCGGCACTCAAACCCCCAAAGCATGTATTTCCCGTCCCGAGCTCAAACGAACCCCTCTCGGCTCCCCGCCGGCCTAGAAATCACGGGAAAGGAAAGCACGAAGATAGAGGATCGTCACCCTACCTCAATGGAGCGAATGCTCCGTCGGATCGTCCACGAATCGCGAAGAAGGCTTTTAGAAACCCTGCCTCCCCACGGTTCCCACGCTTGCCGCACGCCCGCACGATCGTCTCGACGTCACCCACGTCCTTGCCGTGTCGCACCGCCGCCGTCTGCAGCCATAACGGAGGTCGACGCGCTCGAACGAGAGAGAAGGAGAGAGAGAGGGCGGCCACGGTTGGGGAAGGAAGGAGGAAGAAGAAGAAGAAAGAGAAAGGGAAAAAGAAAAGAAATGGGAATATATAGAAAATCTGATTTTTTGAAAAAATACTGAAAAATAGAAAAATACATTTTTGGAATCCTCGGAACGCACCGATCGTAACGGTACTACTCATGCCTAGGTGAACTGCCCGATCCACCCGCAGCGAGCTTCCGAAGAAAAAGCCGAAACACACACTGGAAATCAGAAAACACATGCGGAAAAGTCGCGGAACGTCTCCGGGCCTCCGAAACAACTCCAGATCGCGCCGATCTAAACACGAAAGATGTCCGAAACAAAATTTTGAAACAACGGAGTCGGACACTCCAAAAAACCAGATCCGGGACCCACAAAGAAGGATCCAAAAGGTCCGGGATATTATAGTTTACGCTGTTGACCTTCAATGGCGGTTCGTTGATGCGGTTTTGACCCATCCGTCCATCTTAGTAACGCGGCCCACTGAGGACCGTTTAACTCTCTTGCGGCCAGTTTCAAACCGCATAACCCCGTGATTCTAGTAGCTAATATAATGGCACGGCCCAGGCCCAACCGTCCAACTCCTTGGCGCGGTCCGGGTGGAACCGTGTGTGTCAAGTTGTGCGGCCAGTCTCAAGCCGTTCAACCCTAGTGCGGCCTGGTTATAACCGTTCATCTTTGGCAGCGGTTGTTTTTTTCTGCTTATTATGCGATTTTTCGTAAATATCACCGTGGTTAACTATTTTTAAAATGATGGCATATTTTAGATCCCAATAGAGTAGCTTTTCTTTCCTTGCAATGGAACCACTAGTGTAGCCCTAAGGCCTTGAGTTGCCGACCCGCCTGGGGATGGCGGAGGGGTGTTCCCGTCACACGGTTTGTAAGCTAGTTCCGTGGGCTCCCGGCCAGCGGTAGTGTCCTGCCGAGGGAGAAAACTAGCTAGAGGGTCTGGCTCAGGCAAGAGTCAGTGTGTGCACACGTAGTCAGAGGCGTTGGACTGACACTGACGAGTGTCACTCTGACTAGTCACTTTGTTTGGTACTGTTTACACGCTCTGCTTGTCGTGTTACCGACTACGAGTGCTTGAGACGCAGTGTAAGCCGTCAGTGGACGCATCTGGTTTCTTCTCCCAGTGGTTGTCCTGTTCCCTGTTGCTTGGTTAGTTGAGGCATATTCTACTGGTAGATTTACTTTCTGTTATTTAAATTTACAGATATTGGCATGTTTTAGCTGTGTGGTTAGATTTTACGGCTTTATGGTGATTATTTTATTCATGCCATTGCTTGTTTATTTTAATCAACTGCATGCTCTAATTGCTTTAATTTCGCATGATTGCATGTTTAGCTCGAGGTAGGGATCCGCGTGACCCCTACTGAGTTTGGCTGTGACTCACCCTTCTCCTTTCAGGTGAGCCGCGCCCGCCGTCTCCCGGTGCTTCACATGTGCTTGGAGACCGTCCTTAGCCGCCAGCAGTAGACGGGTCGCCTTTTTGGCCTCCTTTTATACTTTTGCCGGGGTATGTTCTGAGTAGTTGTACTTTTGGACTAGCACTCTTGTGCCTCTAGACTAGTATGTATATCTTAGCAGTTTGATTATTTTAAATATTGCTTCCGCACTTCTGTTAAATTGTATTGCTTAATTCTAACATGCGCACTTATGATTACAATTCGTTATACATTCCCTCGACAAACTCTACAAACCCTTCAGGGGCCTCATCAGCCTCTTGGGTGGCCTCCCCAGTTCTTGGTATCAGTGCATCGATGTTATCGGCATATCGGTATTCGGAGCTCTGGGTCGTTACAACAAGTGCGCGCGCGATTGACTTGCTAGTCGGCTCACACACGCCGAGGGTATCTCTCACGTACTCCCCTCACGCAGTGCCTAGGTGTAATGCCCTGGATCCTTGGTAGGTCTTGCTAGATCTTTATTGGATCTTTCAGATATTTTTCGGTGAGTTTCGGGTCGCTATTGTGGCTTCCGAGTTGAGTTTTACGATCTGTGTGGGTTTTTCTCTCGTACTAGTTACGGAACCCTACGGTGAGTTTATTTGTCAGTTCATCGACTCGTGGATGCTGCAGCGATGATGTACTCTCCGAGCCGGTCGTTTCGTCTATTTTTGCGTATTTTTCGGAGATAGGCCCAGAAATCAGATTTTTCAGAAATTAGGAAAATTCCTAATTTCTTTTCCTATTTCTTTTCTTTCCTCATTCCTCCCTTCTCATTTCGCCGCCGCCGTCTCTCTCTCCCATTTTCTCTCCTCTCGAGCTTCCTTGGCTCCGGCTACAGACGGAGGACCTAGGGGCGAGTGCTGGGGATGCTGTGGAGATGACTGGGTGCGCGACGGGGTGAGGATGGAGTGGTTTGGGCGCGATCCCGAACGGTGGATTCAAAGCTGGCGTTTGAGCTCGTGGTGTGATTTTCGACGTGGTTTAGTCCCTTCGGGGCACGGTTCCTTCGGTGGAGGTAGGGAGACGGACATGACCTGAAAAACGGCGACAAGGGAGACCAGCAATCGGACCTGAGAAGAATCTGGGTCACCCCAGAAGAAGCTCAAGCTGTTCGAAGGGTGCATATCACCAACCCCTGCGATCACTCAGACGCGACATCAGACGGGATGCAGCTGGCCTTACAGTAGCACAGTCTGACGATGCCCAGTCATCCAATGTCCCCCGCGCAGGCAAGCGGAGGCAAAGGCGAGCCCGTCCTCGGGCCATCCAGCAACTTGTCTAGGGTTCTCCTCCGACTAACATCGGGAATGAGCCCCCTCTGCAACGCATCTCAGTCTTTGACAGACTAGGGACGCCTGTCCGCCCCGAGCGACACCCGCGGAGGAAGCGGACGGCTCAGTTTATCAATGATGCTGTTCGAGTGTTCGCGTGTTACACCATCGGACACCAGCCAGACACCCAGTCTGACGACTTGAACCAGCCCCTGTCTCACTTCAGGAGGCCGCGCCATCAGGCTCCGCCACCTCCTTCAACAGGTCATATCGGCACTTCTGCCAGACCGCAAGCGTCGAAACGAGCGGAAGAGGTCCCGGTGGAAGACCGCGACCCTCCTATCATTGCAGAGCCGGTCAACAATGACCCGTCTGCGAGTGAGGTTCAGGAAGTGACCCTCGACACCCTAATGAAGAAGAACCTGCATCTGAAGGCCCTCCTGCAGGACCTCCTCCAGGAGCGAGACCTTCACCCTCAGCAACCTGCTAGGCCTCAGGCCGAGGCACCGGTACCCTCGGCGACCCGCGATGCTGCCAACACCTCAGCGGCGATCGCCCGAACCCCGTTGGCAACTAGGTTTGGCACGCCCTCGGTTGAGGCTCAACCATGAGCCTCCAACACGCCGGTGCCAGAAAATCTTTTGGCACAACGCCAGATGATCGAGCACATTATCGAGACAAAGCTCGCTCAGTATGGTGAAGGGACGGTCACGGTGGACCTCTACAGTGTACCCTACCCGCTTCACCACCAGTTGAAGAAGCTTCCTCCAGAATACTCCAAGCCCCCGAAGCTGTAAAAGTTCAACGGGCAGGGGTCGCCACATGAACACTTGGCCTACTATGTTACGGCCATGTGTGAGTTGGCGTTGGATGAATCCTATCTCCTCCGCTACTTTGCCACTTCGCTCACGGGAACGGCCTTCCAATGGTACTCCTGTCTGAAGCCCAACTTAGTCATCGATTGGGCCGATCTCCAGAAGAAATTCCTCGACCGATTTCAAACGGCCGAGCGAAGGGTCTCCCTAGCCGAACTCTGCTCCCTTCGACAGAAAAAGGGCGAGAGTGCCCTCGACTTCATCAAGAAGTGGCGAGACCTCAGCATGAGGTGCGTCAATCCACCCATTCAGGAGGACGCTATCATTATATGTCGTCGAGGTCTGGTAGCCGAGGTCAGTGAAAAGCTTCTCGGCACCAATATCAAAGGCTTCGACCAGCTCAATTCGGCAGTTACCGAGATAGAGATGTTCTTCGCCGATAACCCAAGCTATACTACAGCAAAGGGTAAACAAGCGCGAGAACGTCAGCCCGGTAAGGAGGTGAATATCATAGAGTTCACCCCTGTCGCTAAGGCCAGTAAAGCAGCCAAATCCAGTGGCTCTGACAAAAAGCCAGCGGATAAGCCGACTGCTATGAAGAAACCATTCTCCTTCAAGAAAGAACATACGAAGATGCTCTTCGAACTCTGCATGACTCAGAAGATTGTCGAACTGCCAGAAATCTGCAAGCCGGACGAGGCCCAGAAGATCGACGATCCCAGTTACTGCCTGTACCATCGCATGCTGGGTCATTCAATTGAAGATTGCTACGTCTTTAAGACTCAGGCACCGAAGCTGATCCGAGACATCCTCGTCAAGATGAAGAGCGGACTCGTCGATCCCCCGCAACCACATACGAGGGCCAGGCCAGCTAAAGTAGCACGCGTGGCTCACCCCTCAACCAATGTCATCCACATGATGGCCGCATTCTCTCTTTCTGATGACGAATCAGAGGAGCCCAGCGCTAGTCGAAGGGAACGTTCGATCTGGTTTCTAGGGTGGAGGCCTTGGCATGATCGGAGACCTCTCTCCTTCCCCAGGGAGAGAACCCGGTGACTCTTTGATATCCTCGTCAAGACTGGGCAAATCATGTCCCGCGACTCACCTTCTGGCTACACCCATTGGGATCGTAGTCACCCCCAGTATTGCCCCTTCCACGCCAGAATCTGCCACACGATCGAGTCCTGTGAGGAAGTCCAATACCTCATCTAGGAATAGATCCAATGGGAGCAGATCGATGCTGAAGGAAACTCCATGTCGCTCGTCAGGCTTCGACATGCTGTCGAAGAAACCCTGAGCATCGCCAGGGATGCACCAGAGCGGCCAGACTCTCCTCAAGAGAATGGGCACGGGTTGCCTTACCAGCATCCTCTAGAATGGCTCGAGTTCCGGACTGACAACCAAGAAGCGCTCGAGCGACTGCGAAGGCGTAGAGAGCAGGAGGCCAGTCAAGAGATGGAGCCGACCAACTTCTCGGTCAACATCATCCATTCTCCTGCTCCTACGGCCCTCGAGGGCTCCCAGACATCCACAGCTAGCCAGCCAACCCCGGTCACTTCGGCCGTGCAATGGCAGCCCTGGCGGGAGTTAAAGTCTCTCCCTTTTCCTGAAGAAGACACTGCCAGGCTCCTCCGGGTCCTCCTCGACCGGGAGGACGTTTTAGTGGGAGAGACGACGACAAGCTCTGCAGCTCTTCCTGGTCCTCCTTCTGTCCTATCCCCGCCATCGACAGCCGTGGATAGGAAGGGAAAGCAAAAATAGGGTGAGGCCCCACCTCAGCCTCGTGACACCTCCCCAGTGGGGGGGCTATTCGATCCTCTTCGCCTACCTGTTGACACATTCCGGAGTACAAAGAAGACATCTTCGGAGTCTTCAGCGGCTTCGATTCAAGTGGTGGGCTCACCTCCACAAGGTTCCACCATTCCGCAAAGTCAGGATAACTGTGCAAAGCGACAATGTCCCGCGACACTATCAATGGTCGCCAGGCCCAACTCTCAGCATGGTTGCAAAGGCAAGACTAAGGAGTAGGACGACCAGTGTCCCTCCCTGCCTGCTTCTCAACAGAAGCCGCCGCCACCGCAGGTAAGGCATCAAACCGCGCATATGTCTTCCAACACCGGTCTCAACATATCGGTTCAGCAAAAGACATCTCCGCCGCCACCGCGGTTAAGGCATCAAACCGCGCACACATCTTCGGATGCCAGTACCAGCCTACCGACTCCTCGTAGGCTCCCGTCGCCACCGCGGGTAAGGCACCAAACTGTGAACACGTCTTCGGATGCCAGTCCCAGCATTCTGACATACCAGGAGTTTCCACTCGAGGTGATCGAGCAGGTGATTAATGCCACCTTCCAGATAGAACAAGCGGAAGGTGCCTGTATCGAGATCCGGGCGAGGAAGAGTCATCAACCTCGCCTTGCAAGGGTGCCAGCTTGGAGATATCCTCATCAGGATTTGTCAACTCCGGCTCCAGCACCTCTCCCTCCTACTCCCTTAGAGATGGCTATCGCCAAGAGACAAGATAAAAATAGGAGGAAGAACCTCAGAAGGTGGCTCAAGAAATAGGCTGAACAAGCAGCCGCCCTGCGATTCCCGGCCGAGCCAACGCCTCTCCAAAGGCTCCAGCGGCTCATTGATGACCTGGAGGAATATGTTCCCCCTCGTCCTACCGGGGCTCTCCCACTCGACAGCTACATTCAGTGGGAAAAAATGCAGATACGAGTCCGCCTCAGGAATTGGGTCCAAGAGATGATCCAAAAGCTCAAGAACGGCAAAAGACTCGTGATCCCTAACGAGCTCTCCTTGTGTTATAAAGACGAGGAGATCACCACAGAGCAGCTGGAAGAAATGCTCCGATGCTGCACCTGCAACATGGTGGCCATCCCACCGCCCGACAATATCAATACTTCTTGGCGGGGCGAGCCAGTAGCCTCCCGAACAAGACAAAGGGCGGCCGCCCCTCTTGGGCTCCAGCCAGCTCCAGAGCACATCGGCCGGGGCCGTGGCCGGGGATGTGGTAGAGACCGTGGGAGAACTCCCGAGCTACCCCTCTCTCCGTCCACGTTCGATCCGGAGCGAGTCATCCTCTTTCGAGGAGAGGAATCGGCTCCCATCCTGGAGATAGAAATTCGGGGCGGATCCGGAATCTTCGACCCTACCGACTTTGGCGAGGCTGCGGCCAGCCTTCCAACTCCGTTGCCAATACCGGCTTCTGTAATTGAGTAAGCGGGACCGTCCGGCAAGGATGAGCCAACCCACCAGTCACCCCCAGAAGAGCCGTCATTGGCATCCCTGTTCCAAGGGCCCACTGGTGATCGAGGTCAATCTGGTCCCAGTGATAAGGGCAAGGCAGTGCAACTTCCCGATGGGTAACATCACGGCAGCTCGCAGAAGGCTCAGCCTGACATTCTACCCTCTCTAGAGGATGCTCGAGCCCGAGCCGACCGAAATGTCCTCCACCAAATGAAGCACTTCCCTACCAGCATTTCAATTTGGGAAGCCATCGCTTGGAGTAAGGATCTAAGGGAGACCCTTATCAAAATACTCCGAGAGACAGAAGTTTATGAAGCGCATGCCGCGGAAATGAAGGCGGCTGCCTATAGAGCCTTCGCAGCCACCATCACCTTCATGGAGAAAGACATGCTGCTTTCTCCTCCGTGCCACAACCGTCCTCTCTATATGAAGGGGAAAATCAACGGACATGATGTGAATCGGATCCTGGTGGATGCCGGTGCCGCTGTTAACATCATGCCGCTCAAGACATTCAAGTCTCTATATCTGACCCCATACCTCTAGAAGGTCCAGGCGGTCAAGATATCCGGCTTCAACCAGAACACCGAGGATGTCCTCGGCTGGGTCGACATCGATCTGGTGCTCGATGATTTTATCTCCAAGGCAACATTCTACATCATCGACTCCAACACGTCTTATAAGATGCTGTTGGATAGACCCTGGCTCTATGAAAATTGGGTCATCCCGTCAACTCTCCACAATGCATCAAATATGCCAAGGATGGAGAGCAACATAAGGTCTTTGCAGACCTGTCGCCGTTTACACCAGCAGAATGCAACCTAGCCGACGCTGCACTCTACTTCAAGGGGATTAGTCCGTACCCTGTGATCAAGAACAAAAGCAACGGTTGGCTCTCAGGGGAAGATGATGATGATCTCTTCTCTGTTGATGAGGAAAAGGCAAAGCTTCACCGGCTGTGTCTCGACTCCAAGTCAGCCCCAGATCGCCTTGAAAGGTGCCAGATCGACTTCGAGGCTAATCTTATTAGTCGGGCTATTGGCAAGAGTATATGCCTGCCACCAGATTGCATCCAGCTCCCGTGTGAATCCGAGGAGCACAGCGTCGAGTCGCTGACAACATTTATTGTCAACTTTAAGCAACAACGCCGGAATAAGAAGAAGGCTAACAGGGACAAACCTATTATTTTCTACAAAGGAGACATGGTCCCTCAAGCCCCGCCAGATGACGACTTCGGCTGGTCTAGGTGAGCTGATGATACCCCTGAAGTAGTTCAGGTGTGGGGTGACCTGTCGCCGCATATTCAAGAGATGTGTTTGAAACAACACATTCCCCTGTAGCAGACCTCTGCCCAACAAAGATACTTCCGTCGACTGTGGGACCCTTCCCAGGTCCGGGGACAACCCCCGTCCTTCCATAAGGATACCAGGGGGCTTGGCTACGACCAGGACCGAGACTTCTGCGTCCACTACGTAGTTAACGTCATAGGCTTGGTACCACTAACCGACGACCAAACAAGAGCCGAAGCCAAATTCAACAGCTCCGGGGATGAGGGAGAGGAAATCTTGACCCTAATCTTCGCCAAAGCCAGAATTCTGGTTCAAGACATCAGGGAACCTTCTTCGCCTCCCTGCCGAGACAAAGGAGCAGAAGAAGTGTCTCCGGTCTCTCAACCAGTCGAGGAACCCAGTACGATAAACCCTTCTGAGGGGGGGGGGGATCTCGCCGGTCCTAGCTGCAAGGGATTGTCAGCTTCGCCAGGCAATCCTGAGAAGACCTCAGCGACTCCAGTTGACGACTGTCGGCCAAAGGCCGGCGGCCCAGATCAATCCCCGATGGATTCCAGTGACGACCACTCTCCAGTCCCTTCCGCATCAATCTGTGGCTTCGAGAACCAAGAGATACACGAAGCCGACACTGATGATGATGATTTCATCAACCTCCAACCCGCTCCTCCCGAGCAGGAGGATGGCGGCCAGGCGACCGTTGACGATCTCTTGCAGATCAACCTGGGCGACGCTGAAGCCCCTCAGCCTACATTTGTCAGTGCCCTCCTCACCAAGGCAGAGAATCAGAGCTACAAGCAACTCCTGCTCAAGTTCAAGGAATGCTTCGCCTGGACCTACAAGGAGATGTCAGGACTAGACCCCGCCGTAGCGGAGCACGATCTGGCCATTTCTCCATCAATCGCTCCGGTCAAGCAACCACAACAACACATGCATCACGAGTTGGAGCTCCAGGTCTCGGCCGAAGTCCATAAAATGGCGGAGGTCGACTTCATCGAGCCTTGCATCTACCCGATCTGGCTCGCCAATATAGTCCCAGTCAAGAAGAAGAATGGTCAAGTCCGCATCTACGTCGACTTTCGAGACCTCAACAAAGCATGTCCCAAGGACGACTTCCCAGTTCCAATTACTGAAACGATGGTCGATATGACCACCGGTCATGAACCCCTGTCGTTCATGGACGGGTCATCCGGTTATAATCAAATCCGGATGTCCCTCAAAGACAAGAATCACACAGCCTTCAGATCCCCCAAGGGGATTTTCAATTACAAATGCATGCCCTTCGGTTTGAAGAATGTCGGTGCTACTTACCAAAGGGCTATGACCAAAATATTCGACGAGATGCTACACAACACCGTCGAATGCTATGTTGACGACCTCGTCGTCAAGACTAAAAGGTGTGAAGACCATTTGCCCGACCTTCGCCAAGTCTTCGAGCGTCTCCGGCAATATAGGCTCAATATGAACCCCATGAAATGCGCCTTTGGCATATCCAGTGGCAAATTTCGCGGCTTCGTCTTCAGATACCGAGGAATCGAGGTGGACCCCAGCAAGATCAAAGCGATCCGGGAGCTTCCACCGCCCAGTAACATCACCGAACGTAGGTCCTTCCAAGAGGGGCTGACCTACATTCGAAGGTTTATTTCTAACCTCTCTAGTCGATGCGCGCCTTTCAGCAAGCTAATGAAGAAAGACGCCCCATTCACATGGGACTCGGAATGCCAAGCGGCTTTCGAGCAAATCAAGGAGTACCTCCTTACTCCCCTAGTTTTGGGAACACCAGTCAAGGGTAGACCCCTCATCCTTTATATTGATGCCATGGACGCTTCGCTAGGAGCTCTGTTGGAGCAGATCAATGAAGAAGGTAAAGAGCAGCCCCTCTATTACCTCAGCCGGAAGCTCATCGGTGCCGAGTACTGCTACTCCTCCATGGAGAAGGTCTGCTTAGCACTAGTATTCGCAGTTAAAAAACTGCGGCATTACCTCCTGTCTCATCAGGTCGAGCTTATCTCCAAGCATGACCCTCTGAAGTATCTCCTTCGACGGCCTATCCTCGCAGGCAGATTGGGGGGGTGGGCTCCCCTATTGATGCAGTACGACATTACCTATGTCCCCAGAAAAGCAATCAAAGGACATGGTATGGCTGAATTCTTGACAGCCCATCTAGTGCCAGATGATTCACCCTTCAACTCGGAGCTCCCGGACGAGGAGTCCCTAGCTACTCAATTACAACAACCGGTTGAACAGAGCGGAGATGTCTTGCATTATTGGCAGCAAAGCGCTCTCACAACCAGCGTACCTTGCTGGGAGCTCTACTTCGACGGTGCTTCTCGAGGGATCACCCGGAGGAACCTGGATCCAGCCACCACGGCAGGTGCCGGCATTATTTTCCTGACTCCTCAGGGCGGAGTTCTGTACAACTCCTGCGCCCTCATGAAGTCCCTGACCAACAATGAAGCCGAATATGAAGCTCTACTTATCGGGCTCTAGATGGCTCTCCACATGGGCATTAAATGCCTTAAAGCCTACGGGGACTCCCAGCTGATAGTCCAGCAGGTCCTCGGCATCTATGACGTGCGGAAGCCAGAATTGGTTCCATACCACACCACCGTCACCAGATTAACCTAGAAGTTCTATTTCTTCGAAATAGATCACATTCCCAGAAGCAGCAACGCCCAGGCGGATGCTTTAGCAAAATTGGCCGCAGCCATCAAGCTCCCGCCTGAGGGCGAGGTCGACATCGTCGTCAAGCACACAAGACTGATGTCGAGCTCACTCAAAGGTGACACCGGTCTCACCATCTATGAGGTCCACGACCTTGATCAGAGCCCACCTCCAGAAGAAGATGATTGGTGTGTTCCTATCATCAAATTCAAGAAAGGGTGGCTTCCCCCTGATTGAGCTCAAAGAGTCCAGCTATTCTGCCGAGCGACCTCTTATGAGTTGATTGGCGACTCTTTGTATCGGCTCGTCCATGAGAAGGACAAGTCGGTTCTCCTTAGATGTGTCTCTCTGGCGGAAGCTCGAGCCATCATGCAGGAGGTCCACTCCGGATTGTGCGGTGCACACCAGGCCAGAGATCAGATAAAGCACAACATCAAGCTCAAAGGTTTCTACTGGCCGACCATGTACGCGGATTGCGCCCAGTATGCCCGCGCGTGCCATCAGTGCCAAGCCTTTGGCCCAGTACCCAGAAAACCTCCTAACCCACTGCGTCCTACGGCCCCCACCTGGCCATTCGCTGAGTGGGGCATGGACATCGCGGGGCCTTTCCCGCCATCTTCCAAGGGACATAAATACATCTTGGCTGCCACTGACTACTTCTCTCGTTGGGCGGAGGCTCTACCCTTACGAGAGGTCACCGGCGAAGTCGTTGCCAGATTCGTCTGGCACAACATCATATACCGATTTGGTACTCCCAGTCGCATAGTGTCTGACAATGGGACACCCTTCAAGAATAAGGCCGTATACCAGTTAGCGGCCAAATTCCAAATCGACTGGAGAACCTCTTCGGTCTACAACCCTCAGGCCAATGGCTTAGCAAAAGCCTTCAACAAAACCCTCTGTAAGCTCCTGGCTAAGGTGGTTAGCCACCGGAAACGTGACTAGGGTAAAAAGGTCTTTGAGGCATTGTGGGCCTACCAGACGGTCTACAAAACCCCTACGGGGTGCTCACCGTTTTCCCTTGCCTATGGGTCAGAGGCGGTTATCCCCATCAAAATCCAGTTAGCATGTTATCACGGGGCAGTCCACACTGGCCTCGCCAGTTCTGATGAAAATGAGTACCAGAGAAGGCTAGAAGAGCTCGCCGACCTAGAAGGCAAGCGACTCGAAGCCTATAAACACCTACAAGCATACCAGGCCCGTATGGCCCGGGCCTATGATAAGCTCGTTAGGCAGCGAGCTTTCAAGCAAGGTGACTTCGTCATGATCAAGGAAAAAGAGGTCATGGCGGGGCGCTCCAGTGGAAAACTATAGCCAAATTGGCGAGATCCGTACATCATCTAGAATGTCTATGAGGGTGGGGCCTACACGGTTGTTGATCACAATGGTCACAGACCGTTCTCGCCTCTCAACGGCAAACACATGAAGCTATATTACGCTCCAGAGCATGAGTTCGCGCGCCAGCCAGACTGAGGCGCACGTCCCAACTACTACCAATAAGATCGATCATCCCCCGTGGAGGATCCCACTGGCCAGTCCTTCCAGTCTACAATTCCCAGTCAACCAACTAGCTCGGCTCCTCGGAATTGCCGCCAGGCATCTGCGGGAACCGGTCTCCTACCCTCATTCCCGTCACTATGGGAGCACGAGCACCTCTACACCGATACCAGTCTAGCCGCCAAGCTCTCAGGTAAGTCAAAAAAAAAACAACACAACAAAAAAAATGGGGTTAAAAATAGAGATACCCCAGCAGACCCAATCATCCTCACCACAATAGGGTGGCTGGGGGCAAAAAGGCCAATAACCCGGCTGAGGTGAAAACTCGAAAGGGCGCCTCAGGCAAAATTGAGAAACCCCTAGATGTGAAAACCCGTAAGGGCGCGTCGGAAAAAGCTAAAGGGCTCTTGCGAAAATTCGAAAGGGCGGTAGAGCCAATAATGAGAAAATCTTCTTCTCCCTACCAGTCAACACGGCCTTCCACCTGTCCTTTGGTGGGCCGCTAGCCTCAGCCAGAACCAGTCCCCAATCCCCTTGCACTACTACGGCGCAAGCCCGTCAATCCCCCAGTTAACCCTGCATTATTCCCGCTCAGCTTGGCCAACCTCTGGCCCTCACCTCAATGTCATAGTTTAACCAATCCCTGTAATAGTCAAACTTCCAGTCACCGTCTCAATAAACTTGCATCCTGACACATTCCTAGACATTTACTATTCCCTTCCCCCACATCCCACGTATCCAGTAAATCCAGACCCTTCCAATTCATTAGAATCCCAGTTCCCCATACAACCCCAGATTCACTAGTCACAACCCCAGTCATACCTTGGCATGGCAAAGTGGCCTTTCGCCACCATGGCTTAAGAATTTCAAAAAACCCTTAAGAGTGGTCGAACAATATTCGGCCACCCACACCTTCCAGTCTCAGGTTACGTCCCCTGACAACAATAGGCTATGGACGATAGTCTCAAAAGAAAAAAGAAAGAAACAAAAAAAATGGGGTTAAAAATAGATACCCCGGCGGCCTCAGTCAACTCCCTCTACGAGGCGACTGAGGGCAAAAATTGCCACCAACCCAGCTGAGATGAAAACTCGAAAGGGCGCCCCAGGTAAAAAAGGGTAACCCCTTGGTGCGAAAACCCGCAAGGGTGCACCGGAAAAAGCTAAAGGGGGTCAGCTCTGGCGAAAACCCGCAAGGGCAGTAGAGCTGGTAAAGAGAAAAAAAAACTTTCTCCCTCTCCACTTTTCACTTATAAAGCCGCCGGCCATGACACATCCCGATGGTGAGTTCAACATCACTTCACGACAATGGTGGCCACTACACCCCCGAGGGTTGGTCATCGCCAGCTTTCAATTCCAGCTTCGGCTACAACGCCTTCACAGGCCAGCCGCCAGCCTCCAGTTTCCAGCTTCGGCTACAATGCCTTCACAGGCGACTGCCAGTCTCCAGTTCCAGCTTCGGCTACAATGCCTTCACAGGCCAACCGCCAGTCTCCAGTTTCTAGCTTCGGCTACAATGCCTTCACAGCCCAACCGCCAGTCTCCAATTTCCAACTTCGGCTACAACGCCTTCACAGGCCAGCCGCCAGTCTCCAGTTTCCAGCTTCGGCTACAATGCCTTCACAGGCCAACTGCCTGTCTCTAGTTTCCAGCTTCGGCTACAACGCCTTCACAGGCCAGCTCCAGTCTCCAGTTTCTAGCTTCGGCTATAACACCTTCACAGGCCAGTCGCTAGTCTCCAGTTTCCAGCTTCGGCTACAACGCCTTCACAGGCCAGCCGCCAGTCTCCAACTTCCAGTCTCGGCTACAATGCCTTCATAGGCCAGCCGCCAGCTGCCAGTCTCCAGTTCCAGTATTGGCTACAACGCCTTCACAGGCTAGCCGCCCAGTCTCCAGTCCCGGCTACAACGCCTTCACAGGATAGCCGCCCAGCTTCCGATCCCGGCCTCGGCTACAACGCCTCCACTGGCCCAGCCGCCAGTCCTCAACTCCAGCCTCGGCTACGACACCTTTGCGGTCTAGCCGCCCAGCCCCCAATTCCAGTCTTGGTTATAACGCCCTTTCGGGTTAGTCACCTGGCTCAGTAACAATTCTCAGCCATTGCACCTTTCTAGATCACCTAGCTGGTTTCAACGCTAGTCCCCTTTCCCAGTCACAATCCCTCTTGCAGTTCCGATCTTGGTTGCCATGTCCGCCTAGGCCATCCAGCTAGTTCAATCCCAGTTGCCCAGACACGTACGAGTCCCATTTTCTTTGGCTGACAGCACAATGTTAGCCAATGTTCCACCATCCAACTCAGGGTCAATATACACCCTCCAGAATCACCTCTACAACCCTAAATCACGCAAGTTGCCCCGTTCTTATGGGCCTACATTGATTCCCCGGTATGTGGGCTTTCATCCCCCAGGAGGATTGACCCCCACATATAGCCCTTCTTTCCTCTACTACCCAGTACTCAACCTCCAGCTTTTGATACCGAGTTCCTTAAACCCGGTTCTTGTTATCACTCATGGCGATGCGTCGTGGGACAAGAAAGTACGACTAACACTAAGGGGTCGTTAGTTCGTGCGCATCATCCCATTCCATCAAAGAAGGGACAGAACAACCCAGTAAACAAAGGATCTGGAGTTCATTAATACTCTGTAAAAAGAGCCCAAGACATGCCCTTGGGGTAACAAAATCCGTACACTCTAGACATCAAACAAAAAATGGGGAGAAGATACATCACCTGGCCTAATCCTCACCTGATGGTAGCCACTCTTAAGATCGATCTTCGAAAAGATAGTGGCACCTGCCATCATGTCTAGCATGTCATCCAGGCGGGGAATAGGGAACCTATATTTCACGGTGATTTTGTTGATGGCACTACTATCAATGCATATTCTCCACGTGCCATCCTTCTTCGGGGCGAGTAACGCGGGTACAGCACATGACTCATGCTGTCCCGAACAGACCCTCTCTGCACTAACTCATCGACCTACCGTTTAAGCTCGGCATGCTCCGTGGGACTCATGCGATAATGTGGAAGGTTGGGCAAGGAAGAGCCCGGAACAAGGTCGATGGCATGCTGAATATCCCGCATAGGTGGGAGTCCCTTGGGAAGCTCATCGGGAAAGACATCAGCATACTCCTGCAGAATGGGAACAACCTCGGGTGGGAGCTCACTCTCGGAGTCCCGCACCACCTCTCGGACCGTAATGGCAAACACCGGACAGCCCTGACTAAGCTCCTGCTCCATCTTCCGGGAGCTAATCATCATCAATCTCCTCGTCGAGGGCTCTCCTGGGCCAGAGGTAACGGTCATAGCCCGAGCTAGGGATGGGGTACTAGACCCGGGAACGGAAGGCTTCGGAGTACTAGGGCCAGTAGGACCCCTGACTGATGGGCTCCTGGGCCGAACGGGTTGGAGGGTGACCCGCTGGCCAGCGTGGTCGAAGGTACAGGTGTTCGACCGGCCATGGAGCATGGCATCCCGGTCGAATAACCACGGCCTACCAAGAATGATACTGTCCACTTCCATGGGGAGAACATCACACCAGATCTCGTCATGGTAGGAGTGGAGCTGCAGCGGGACCAAGCACTGCAGCCTGACCGAAATGGAAGTGGTATCCACCCATGATACCTGATAGGGGCAAGGGTGGTCTACGGGTGTGAGACCAAGACGAGTGACAGCGTTCGTGGAGATTGCATTGATACAACTCCCGCTATCGATGACCACCTTACAAATTTGCTTTCCCAGCCTACAGAATACATGAAGGATAGTAGTCCGTCGCCAGTCATCACTGACCTGTGGCTGGGTGAGGATACATCTGACGACCCCCACGTGGGTATCGTCCGAATGCTGGGCATCCTGGGCCTCACCTCCCATCTCATAGTACTCGTCAGCTAGCTCTTCATCGGCCTCATAGCTGACTAACTCGAGGACCGTAGGGGTGGTATCCTCGGCATGTGTGTCCCCAATGTGAAGAGATGGGCGGGTGGGACATTGGTTGGCGAAATGGCCAAACCCATTGCAGCGATAACACTGCTGCCGTGATCCACTAGGCTCCCCAATCATAGGTCCTTTACCTTTATCCTCCCGACGGATAGGAGGCGTAGGCAACAAAGGACGTGCAGGAGGTACGGGTGCCGGTGGACGGGCTATGGGTGGGGCTGTAAGATGCTGGGGACGAGGAGGGTCCCTCGGGGGTGGAGGATGAGGCCTAGGAGCAAACGGCTCGGGACGAGCGGGCTCCTGAGGTCGAGCCATGGGGGCCCTCGGATACTTGCCAGATGAGCCACGGGGCTCGACACTACGAAGGGGAAAAGAGCCCAACCGATGGGGTGACTCGAACTCGGCCTCGAATTGCTCCAATTCGAGAGCTATCTGATATGCCTGCTCCAAAGTGGTTGCATTGCGGCGAAAGAGTTCATATTGATAATTGGGCCGCAAACCTCTTCGAAAGCGGGATATAGTCATAGTGCTCTCTTCCGTGACCCCACACCGTAAGTAATACTCATCGAACTCGGCGGTGTACTTGGTCACGGATCGGTTCTCTTGGGAGATGCTTTGCCACTTGTCTATGAGACGTTGGCGATATGAGGCGGGAAGGTACTTCTCCCTCAACTTGGTTTTCATATCATCCCAAGTACCGATCTGGGGTTGACGTCGCTGGTTGAGCATGCTCTCCACATTGATCCAATAAGTTTGAGCCTGCCCTTGCAGCTTCATCTTCGCGTATCGGACTCTTCGGTGGTCAGTCATCTCAAACCACTCGAAGTACCGGTCCATGCCGGCCTCCCAATCTAAATACACCTGAGGGTCCAAGGACCCGCTAAAAGTGGGAGGGTCCGCACGCACGGCCCTAAGAATGCGGTCGTCCTCCTCGTCATCACGATTCCGTCGTTGATGACGACGACCGTTACCCCCTTGATCATTATCAGATGCATAATCATCCACCACATGCACCTGTTGAACCCCAACATTCTCCGCCTGAGCTCTTGGTACAGCAGGTTGCTGAACCGGCTCCTGTTGGCCGTTCGTCGGCGCGGGTTGCGCCGCTACTGGGCCCCTCTCGAGGATGGCAATCCTCCCAACTAATCCCTGGATGGACTGATCCGAACTCTCGGCCTGATCCTCGAGGGCTTTCATCCGCCCTTCTAGACGCGTTCCTATGCCATCCATACGCGTACTAAGGCCATCCATATGCGTGTCAAGACGTTCCATAATGGCTCAGAACATCTCGGCCGTCGAGGACTCATCGGAGCTACAGGCTCGGGAGTCCGCCATAGGTGGTGGTGGCGAGTATTGGGTACCTCGACGGGTGGGCATGCAACTGACACACGACCTAGAAGACACCGACTAATGCAAACACTCACTAAATGATGCACTTAGACCTAAACCAATATCCGGTACGTGGCGGAGTTAATCGATCCGAAGATCACTCCCGCAAGTGTGCGGCCTTCCCAATAGGCGTAGCCTAACGTTTGGACAACACCTTTTAATATACCGGGTAAAGGGTGCAAATGCAATTTAAATCACACTTTTTTTTGTTTTAAAAATAATGATGATCCTAGACTCGACTTAGACCATGATGCATGCAAGACATATGCAAAGACTACCCTAGACTCGACTCGCTCTGATACCAAACTGATGCGGGACGGACACGGGAGGCGACTCTACGTGGGGTGGTCCTCAGACTCTAGATGTGGACGCGACCAGCAACACACAGCAGGGAGACACTAAGCCCGACACTACGAGCTCCTAGTGGCGAAACGTTGCTAACAGAAGTGAAAGCTCACTCGTCGTCCCAAGCGAGGGAAAGCGCGGACCGTGCGCGGTTAAGGAACCGGCGGAGGTCAAGGGTAGTCCGGCTCACTTTCCGGACTCGGATCGAGTCGCGGGACGGGTCACACTCACTCTCACAGCGGTGACATGGACACACGGGCTAGTACCTACACTCTCGGAAGCGGCCTAAGACCATATACTAGCTAAGAAATGTAACGCCAAGGAGTTACGACCTTTACCTCCACGCACCCGGCGTGGCGAAGACACCCCGGCTGACTTACGGACCCCCGGTTAACATAATTCACAGCGGTACAAAAAGATTCGACCCACTCCATGTAGGGAGGTAAAAGGTCACATGTGGGCCCCGGGGATCACGCAAATCAGGTTGACGGGCAGCATCTTGATGTCGTCTCGACGCGCCGAACTCCGCGTTCTCGTGCTTTCCGGACGGCGAAATCAATGGGCCGTGGGGCCCACACGCTGTCCTATCCTCCGGGTCTGGCGGGGTGGGTCCCACTGTAATGGGGACCCCTGGCAGCACGCTTCCCTGGACGGCGGTCAGCCGGCGACACTCACCGGAGGCCGGGTGCCCCGATTCCCAAGTGGAGAGGATGCTGTCCACGAGCTGATGTTGCTGTTTCAGCAGCGCGCGCTCCGGCGAAAATGGCCGCTGCAATCAGCCACGTCGCCGGAATGTGACGAAACTAGCGCCGTTGGAAAGAGGATTCGAAATCCTTCAATCTAGGGCCAGTGGACTCTTCTGAACCTGCGCGGATTTGGGCTTTAACTATTTTGCAATTCTCTGCTTCACAGCTCCCGAAATCTCAGATCAGCATATCAGTTTCCTATAAATAGCCACTGACCGCCTACGTAAAATTAGATTCAGACTTCGAGCTCATCTTAAAAGTTGTAGGTAATCAAACCACGGAACTGGGACTATTTTTAGAATTTGATTTGGAGGTGGCTGCGATTTTCTATGATTTTTGGGGTGACTGGTGGTCGGATCTGGGAACAGGTGGACAGAACTGTAGATGGGTCTGAGAACGATTTTTAGAAAATATGAGATGGGTGAATCAAAAATTGAGAAAAATTATGGATGAAGGGGTGGATGGATGGAACCCCCAGTAAAATTGGGAGAACTAAAAAAACAAAAAGTAGATCTAAGACATAAAACTCAGGATGGAGGTGAACCTGGACAGAACTCTTGCAGAACCGAAATGGAAGAGTAGACGAAAATCAAAAAATAGGAAACGTGATCTGAATGCTGGCCTGATTTTCGTGGGTGGCGAGGAACATCCCAGGAACAACTCCTCCAAATTTGGTAGCCAGATGAGATCGGGGAAGACCTGTGAATTTCGAATAAGCTGCTGTGGTACTGCGCAGGCAGAACTCCGTTGATGGCGATGGCGGTGCGGTGGCGGCTCGTGGCGGCGGCGGTGGCGACCGGAACTGATAGGGTGGAGTCACATCACCAAGAAGCAACCTTCACAGCTGCAAGGGGGAGAGGGAGAGAGGAAGGGGGTGGCCTAGGCCATGCTCCAACAATTTTCAAGTTCAAAATGGCATTAATTCAAGAAAATGGTAATTACATGCCTTATATATGACTCCCACCAAACTCATCCTCCACCGTTGGATCTAGGGGTTGGGGATGGATGGCTAGGATGGAGTTTGATCAAAATACAACAAAATATTAAACAAAAAGGGGAGGGGGGCGCACCTTGACCAAGGAGGGTCAAGGGGGGGACATGGTACGTGGGGTTGGTGGCCTCCCATGTGGACTTTTCAAGTCCATTGTCCCCCTCCCTTGGCCCACCCTTCTAGAAGTCTCCATGGAGGGTTGACTGACCCCACAGGGGCCCTAGAGATGAGGTGGCCCAATGGGAGTTGAGTGGGGGCCCGTGGGACCCAGGGATCCCCATTTTGCACATAAGCCCCTCGAACTATCTAAATTACACACTGACGAAAAGAAAATAAAATACATTACACACAAATAAAAATCCCAAAAAATATGATAAATGCTATGACTCAGTGGGGAACCTCCAGACTGTCTCCGAGCCATAGAGATGCTGAGGTGGCTCGAGTCGTGCTCCTCGTGCGGTACCGGTGGCTTGCCGGCTCGTGTCTCGCATGCGCTCGGGTGTCCGCACCACGCGCTGTGAGAAAGGACCATCGTTCTGAAGTAGTGCTGGCAGTATCTCTCAGTTGCCCCACGGTCCCTCTCAATGAAGTGGCAGCATCTCGACAATCAGCCTTCTCCAGTTTCACAGCCGCCAGCTGATCGAATACCTCTCGGCTGAGGTACTCCTTCATGTTGGCATGCTTCAGCAACATGATAACCCGCGGGGTCCAATCGTCCATTGGACACCCGAATGCCAATAACGAGCGGGAGAGGTGTTCTACCATACTCCTCAGCTGCACATAAGTCAAGCCCGAGAAGCCGATATGGCTCGCTGAAGATTGTCTAGAGACTGCCACACCATGTCACTAGAAAATTGTAAACCTAGTGGCGAAGTGTCGGGGAGCTGAAAGTCTACCCTGCTGTCAACCTCAACCCAAATATCGGCGTTCGCCCCGGAGGACGTCGACGGCATGGTTTGCATGGCACCAACGCCAGACTCGACAACGGCGGCTGATGCAGTTGGGGGAGTCTCCACTACAACAACTTCCTTGCTTTCCCTTTGAGGTGAAGTCATAATAGCCATCCCGACAACCGAGGATGCTCGCTCCTCGTGTACAGGCTCACCGGATTCTATAGAAGAGAATTCCTCAATGACGGCCAACGCCTTAGAGGCATTGACCTCTTCTTCGACAATTTCTCCCGCTTCTATCTCCGGGAGGCTACTCTGCTCCTGTAGCAATTCTTTGCCGGCGGCCGGGGCTTGAGATTCTGCGACTTCGGTCGAGCCGCCAATTTCTACAATGGCTCTGGGCTCCTCTGAGGCTGCTGCGGCATAAGTTTGTGGAAGTCGTAAGGCGATGGGCTGCAGAACTGGTGGAAAGATTGGTTGGCCCATGCCTAAGTCTGGAAGAGGTATGCGAACCGTCACTGTTGGCGGCACCATCTCAGCCTGCATCACATATATGTACGTCAGCCAGTTGACTTGGAAATAAAAAGAGGGGCTGCGAGCGGGTGTCAAAACACTTCCTACCTCGACCGGCACTATGTTTAGGCCTCCAAGAGTGGCATCTGAAGGTTCTAGCCCTCCTCCTGCAGTCGGGTATGATGGCCCGTGCTCGACCCCTAGTAGTCTCGGGGGGCTAAATGTCAGAAAGTCACTTTCATAAGCTGGGGAGGCCCCGGCATCCTCAGTCTCTGTGTCAGCCGGTGGGAGCTCGTCGTCACTGGAGCCACCACCATAATCAACCCGCTCAGAGGAGGAAGTGATGAGGGCATCCCTTGCCGCTCCACATTTTCTCCAGACTCAGATTGTTCGTCGGCAAGCGCCATTATGTTAGTCATGTATTTTTAAGTCTAGTCATGTAATCTTCACATTTTCTTTGAGTCAATATCATGTAATTTTCCCTTTATTTGAGTCAAGTACCTAGGTTAGTGAGTCAGTGTCCTAAGTATTGTGTCATTAGGTTGGTTTGTTAGGCTATTGGGCCCAATTCATTAGGCTTGGCCCAAGGGCGCCCCTACCCTTTCAGTTATTTGTCATTGAGTCAAATGTCAGGGACTTTTGTAAAAATGTGGGTTGCCTATATATAGGACCCCATTCCCCTCATTTTGAACTAATGAACCATTACATGAATATTGAAATCCAATTCCAAATCCCACTAGATCTCTCTCTCTCTCTCTCTTCCCCAACCCCAAAATTCATAATTTTCTCTCTCCTCCCCATTCACCTCTCATTAAGACCCCTCCCCTTCCCCATACACTCATTTAACTCCCCCCCAACCCCAAGGTGGAATCCCCCAATCACTAGGCCACCCTCCAACCCCCAACTACCCTACCCACTTCCCCAAGCACCCTTCCCTCTCCCCCATACAACCCACACTTCCCTAGGCCATGTGAATTCAAATCCCCCTTCCCTCCACAGCCCTAGGGCACCCCCAAGACCCCTCCCCTTGGTTAGGGTCGCACCCCCCCTCTCTCTCTCATCTCCACCATTCTTCCTTGCCCCACTCCAACACCATTTGATACTACTAGGTTGCAGCTGGCGACCTGCAGAAGACCAGAAACTTGCAGCAGCTACTCGACCACATCCCAGCGAGTTTGAAGACCCAAGAGCAATCCACGGAAGCATCTTCCTGTCTTCTTCACAACGGAAGTGGTTTCATCTTCATCCGAGCTGTGTGCTGCCCGGGAGCTCCGTTCTCCCACAACTGCGCAGAGCTGCCCCTGCTGAGTACCAAAACCGGTGTAGAAGCTTCACCACGACGAACCTTGGAAGAATCAGTTCAAGAGCGCTTCTGAAAAGTTCTTCCTCGCCCTGTCTACTTTCAGAATCAAGAAACGGAACTTCGATCGGCATTCGTGATCCAGAGTTATCAATTTTCTCCCTCAGCTACGCAGGTTTGCTACCCACAGTCTGCACCGACCTACCATCATTGTTCAGAGTCCCCTGGTCTTCTCCGGCATTTTTTGGCTTCCCCGTCAGTTTTACTGCGAAGAGGACTCATCCACGGTTCCAACGAATCTAACGGTGCTTGATTCCGAGTTCGGGAGCTATCGAGGCATCCTCTGCAACCTACTGTTGGAAACCAAGAGCTGCCAGTCCAAGACTCTGCCTCCCTGTTCGGGCCTCCACCCAGACCAGCATCGGCAACAGAATAAATTAAAAAAATTTGGACGACTTCCCCGGCCTCCTACGAAGATTTTCCAGGTGGTTTCGTCCCCGGAAAAATTCGGTAGCAGTTGCAGCAGTCAATTCTTCAGTCCCCTATCAGCACTCACAGAACTGGACAGATTCGGCATCGGCTTCTTCTCTTGTGTTTTCATCGCTTTCTCCCCTCCCCGCTTGGCCGGCTGAAGGCCCCTCCGTGTGTGGAGGTAACTTTTGGTTGTAATACATTAACCCCCACCCCGAGATCCCCCCCCCCTTGCATGGGGCGTAGTGCTGTACTCCTTTCAATTTCAGGTTGAAGCGACACCGACGCGGCGTACGGGTGCATACCCTCGCCTCCCCGCTCGCCCCCGTCTCCGGCCAAAGTCGGCGTCTTCATGCCAGCTAGGTGAGCTCCTGAACATCTCTCATTGCTGTAATGGACTTGCTTAGATTAGTATTGCTATAGTTACTCCGTCGGTGGTGAGAGAGTGTCCGATTTTAAATTGCCACCAAATTGAGTGACCACCGCGGGCGAGTTGTGAGAGCTTCCACTCAACCCACACCCTTGGTGTGTTGGCCGCCCATGATTTGGGCTTCCCTTGGCCCATTTGGGGTCCGCAATAAGCTAGCCGACCCTTGGAGAACCAAGGTCCCGCCTCGGACCCTCTCCATCATCACCGAGTCACCTTCGGGCACTAACGTGCGCCAAGCGAGTGAGTCGCTAGTGTGAGTCCGCTGCCTAACCCGAATGCTTGCATACTTAGGTCCAAGGTCGGTCTCACATCAATTGGTATCATCATCATAGCATCCTAGTTGGTCTCACATCAAGTGTATCAAAACATCTTCATCACATCATCATAGGTCTTAGGTCGGTTTTACATCAGGAAGACTCTTCGGCCTGCTCCTGAATCTCCAGCATCTGAGCAGGTGGCCTGCTACTAAGAGTAGCTCCCTTAGCCAGAACCTCCTCAACATTTTCTGTCTCAGGAGCGTCAACTTGCTGAACATCCTGAGATTCTTCCCTGGAAGTCACCTGCTCTCCAGCGGCAGCTTCTCCCACGGCCTCAACTTTGGGGAGCATCGTCGGTCGAACATCGACTGGAAGTAAAAGATAATAAACAGTCAGGACCTGACTAAAGGCACGGTGCACCATCAGGCTCTATAAACAAGCTGCAAGTTACCTTCCATCTCCTGATGGGGTGTCGGTGAAGGTAGATCCCTCTCGACAAAAGCTGGAGGGGCTTCCTCCTCTCTCTCTCTAGCCGCGACACCCGTCACCGCCTCCAGCCCGACGATGGCAGAAACAGTGCCAGTAGCAGCAAAAAGATGATCAGCCAAGGTGGCAGAAATAAGCAAACAAGCCATACATGAACAAGAAGTTACGTTCATCTTGGGGCCCTTGTGTCCGAGCGGCCTCGAACTCAGCAAAAGAGGGTATCCGGGGAGGCGCGGCAACTGGTTCCTCTTAGCTGCCCTCCTTCGGCGCGCTCGTGCAGCACGGGTGTCTGGCTACTTGGCCTTCTTAGCCTTGCTGATGGCTTCCTTGACCTGGGACCGGGTTTGCTTCCGCGAATCGCCAGGAGGCAATGGCGTCGTGGCCGGGGTCGGCTCTGGTATGTCAAAATATGAAGGCTTCTGCGCCTTAGAAATCAACTCCCGGTAATGCCGAGTCACCTCCACGGAGAGGTGCTACAAAAGCGCATAGGTGAGAAAGATGCATATTGACTGTGAAAGAAGCAGCTTCAAGGCTAAAAGGAAAGACAAGCATACCTGGCGGCCCTATATATCGGGGAGTGAGCGGCCAATAAAGTAGTGCGGGCGCCTTGTCTCGGGAAGTCGCCTCGCGAATAAGCCAGCACACATCACCTATTTTCTCACTCTTCTCAACCAGCTGTGCCAAATCTTCATGGCCGCAGGAAGATAAGTGATAATATAGGCTCAAGTGGTCCAACCCCCAACCGTCAGCATACTTAAAAGATATTAAGAGCTGGTGGTCCAGAATGGCTTCTAACGGACCGGAAATTGAAAGCTCTTGAAAATGAAGCAGGGCGAATATCCAGGGGGTATTGGAATACAGGTCTTCCCGCCTATCCTCCCTCCTGATGAAAGTCCTATATGGATGAAGGCGGTCAACTTCCGGATGCCAGCCCGTCGCTACAGGAAGGGGCTCCTCTGCTGGGATGGGAATCGTCTGAAGAACTGTACGTTCACTGCTAACCCGACACAGCCCCCAAAGTGTCTTGACATAGTCATCTTTCTGAATGTCTGGCATCTTCGGGTCGACCTTGGACGATCGACTCTTCACAACCTTCTTGGCTTCCAGATATGCCATCACCTCGGTATTGGACCAGGACTTCAGTTTCTTCAGATAAGACGGATCAACATCCAAAGTAGGCTCCCGCTGAGAATCTAGGAAACGACGCTCGGCAACGTGCCAGTAGTCTTTTCGAAAGTTCCGGTAGAAGCCCGTTCGTGCATTCCACTACTTGATAAAGTCCGGAGTCACTCTGGGCAGGCGAGTGGGGGATGGCACCCTGAAGGACACATCCTCCCGGCGGTGGAAGTAATCCCACCATGTGCGAGCTTCATCCGTGGCCGTCTGGCCGGCCCGATGCCTGTTCGGAAGATTGAACTGGGCTGAAGAAGAAGGAATCTGCTGGTCGTACTTGAAGTTTCGGCCAAAGCGGAAGGGATAGTAGGGCTCCAACCACAGCAAGCCACTCTTTCTAAAGACAAGGACATTGTGGTGGATGGCCAGTGCCCAATCAACCAGTTCCGGCTCCAGAATTGGCATTGTACTCTTGGTGCTGGCAAGCGGATGGATAAACTCCTCCGTCTCGAACAAGCAATATTGCCACATCTTATTGACGAGGGGGCCAGAGCTAGCTGCCAAGCTCCAAAAATGCAAAACTCCTGGGGAATCTACCTGGACTGTGGTCAACTTCCCCCGAATAGCAAAAAGCTGATCCGCCAGTGAAGACGGCTCAGCACTAGCAAACTCGATCATCCTCGGCACAGGACGATCTGACTGCATCGACCGGGGAGTTGCTTCAGGAAACAAAGTGCAGACCCAGGCGTTGAAAAAGTGAATCGGACCAACTGTCCATGAATTTTTGGGGATGCGCGATTTGTGTAGGTCCCCCAACATCTTATATGTGAGACATAAAGCCACTGGGCACAAGGACAGCTTCATCCCCCAGGCCATCAGACAGGCGGGATAAATTGCCTCCGGTCTAATTACTGTCTCGTCCCCCTGAGGAAGAGCGAATGAGCAAAGCCAATATGTCAGGTACGCGGCACAGTGTGTGACTGGGTCAACTCCTGTAGGGTTCGGGCCCTCTTGTCGTCCTCTCCCTGAAGCGCCAGGATAGGTTGTCTGGCGACGGGCCCTCTTCTTTCGCTTCACTGCTGTCGGAGCTACTGTGGGGAAGTCTTCATATTGCTGCTCCTCACCGAAGAAATACTGAAGCCACGTGCCCATCCGCATGCGCCTCTTCTCACCAGGCTTCTGCGCTTCCCGGGAATCGAGCGTTAAGCGCAACTGGGTGCGGTCCGCCTTCATTAAATAGCGATATGCAAAGCCTGTAAAGTACTTGCCTTCATCGTCCGTCTGGTCCTTCAGCCAGTCCGGGAAACAAACTTCTTCATACGGCTCCCCATCTATCGCCAAGCCGCTCAACTGGGATAGACTCTAGAGATCTAGCGAAGTCTCTCCCTCTGCAGCATAGATTGTGTTGTATTCCGGGCAGAAGACTTCGATCATCCCGCAACACAGACCTCGAGAGATTGGATACCGATACCGGGAAGCATATACGCTCTGATAGACGTCGGCATGCACCAGGATTGGAGCGTACTGTCGCAGCACATAATCTGTAAATTCAACAGCCCCTGGTCTGAAGGCATGGGCATCGGTGGCATTGAGCTCTCCAAACCACCCCACTGAGATTTGATGCTTAAAACGGATGGCTAAGCAGTCTAAAAGAAAGGGCTCATCTCGATACCCCTAGTGCAACGGGGCAAAGAATAAACCGTATATGGGCTTCGCTCTGTCAACACGCCTGGCGGTCTCGTTCCATCGGGCTGGCGTGAACTGTGGTGCTCTTGTCAGTAGCCCGAGCTCTGGAGATAACTCCTGCACGCCAAGAACGGCTCCCCATTTTCTCGATTCGCCGGGAAGATATATGGGCATGCCATGAATGACCGACTCGATCAGATTATCTCTATCCGCCAGTAAATCTCCCTCAGCTCGACGGACAAGAATTATATCGCGCTTCCCGTGAAGGTTGAAGCGTCCGAGGAATGCCATCAAGTGTTTGTCCTTCGGGTGGTCCAGTCTGATGCCATCCCCTCGCTCATACTTGAAATGATTACCGTCGAGAATCAACATGCGGCCGGTGTCGACGGTATCAGTCTCCGAGTCTGAAGACTCAGCTACCACGGCTATCCGCCTAGACCCCCGATCAAGGGAGTGGACATTCCCCCATGTCACGGCAACTCGGGATACAGAGGAAGAAGGGCCGGATGCCATGTTATCTGCAAGGCAGCGTCCAGATGAGAACAAGCAAAGTCAGAAATCAGTTAATTGAAACAAGACTTCTGACAAAATTTCGGCAGAGTCTCCCCAGCTCGGGGGTTTGCCAAAAGAAGAGTGGAAGCCGTCCACTAAGGGAGCGGCCCCTAAAAGCAGCCATAGGCACTAAGCCAAGGCCAAATGGGACACCCGAGGGATCTAGCTCCGAGGATAAGTCCTACGAGGAGCCTCCCGGGGCCCAAAGAACGGGTTTAAAACCCAAATAGAACAGCACCCCACTCACCCCTAAGAAACTCAGCTCGCTCGGCGTCGCAGGAAGAGAAGAAAGTGAAGAGAGAGAAATCTCTTTTGCAAATGAACAGTTGTGAAGGAAAACGAAGAAGAAGGCCATTATATAGGAGGACTCCAACCCTGTTAAAACGGCGCGCCCCGGGGAGCACCGTTTTAAGCATTTGGCACGCCGGTTGGACGGGCGCCGTTTTAACCTCTAAAGTCAAAAGGGCGCGCCACTTTAAGCAGCGCTGTTTTAACAACAAGGCAAGGACACGCCGTTTTAACAATGCCGTTCAAGCTTCCGTCCGCGCCGGAGTAGCATCGAACGCCAAAATTCAGTGCCGTTCCGAACATCCGTTAGCAAAGGAGATCAATCCGGACGAAGCTCATCCGTCGGTCCTGCTGCACTCCTACCTTGCTTGCAACACCCACATCTGGGGGGCATTTGTTGGCACTCAAAATATGATCATTTGGCGACCAAGCCGCAAAGACGAATGATACGGCCAACTGAAGCTGAGAAGCCGATGAAGAACAACATGCTGAAGACCTCTCACGCTACCAGGGCCTGGGGTCACCTAGAATGAATGATGGGGGACTTCGCTTCAGGAAAGTCGAGATGAATCCGCAACCAACCAGCAGTGCGACCAAGCCTGCCTAATGATCCGGCATCGACTCCGTCATGCCGCTACCCTACACCCGTCGCCCGACCAAGGACGACGGTCTACCCGGTGGCTCCCCACCTGAATGAAGACTCTCCTGAGGAGGAAGAACGTTCTCAGCCCTTCACAACAAGGAGCCGAAGGCTCTGTCAGCAGAAGGTCCCGATCACCCAACACGGGTTCGGCTTCTCGCCATAGTGGGCCCGTTAGTGGCCAAATGGTCGCCATTTAAGGCGGAATTATCTCGGATGTCATACCATCCCGAACGGAAGTTCCAGGTGCGAGTCAAGCCGAGCCGGAAGTACAAATCACAATGCCGAAGGCCGTATCAGCGGAAAACCTACATGCTCGAGCTGAACACACGCGAAGTTCCGATTAAGGCCATTCATCGCGCCGAGAGCTTCGTCAACACCCGCCAAGGTTGTCCAAGGACCGTGGCGAGAGGAAGAGTCAACGAGAGGTTCTGAAACCATCCCTTGACCCATTGGCTAGCCCGCGTCGAGCGAACAAGCTAAACTGGCGCACAAAAGGTCACCGACACCCCTTTATCCGGCGCGCCAGAAGCAATGGGGGGACATCTCTCCGGCACCACCAAATCCGGCGCGCCAGAAGCTGGGACATCTCCCCGGCGCCACCGAATTCGGTGCGCCCTCCGTGGCGTTGGATTAGCTGGTTGCTATAAAATCAACCCTCGTTCGACAGAAGAAGAGGGGGCAGAGAAAAAAAGGGGGGGAAAGGCAATTAAAAAGAAGAGCACAAAGAGAGAGATCGAGCCGAAGAGCGCCACCAATCAGAGTGAGGGAGCGAAGGGTTTCTCGGGGAGAAAGCTCTCCTCCTAAGAACCTCCGACCGCTGTCGTTCTGCTCGGCCCGAAGCTCCCGTCGCCTGAGAAAAGGAGTCTATGCTTTCTGCTTAGGTGGGTCGCTGTGGTGTCCCTCGTCGATCCCCTTTCATCCGTTTTCTTTTTCTCCGTTGTAATGTAAGTGAGAAGGGGGGAGGGGCGATGATATGAGCCTTTCTTCCCTTCTCACCATCTTTCTTTAATCTCCCTTCCTCTCTGTAACTCCTCCCGTGAGGGTGATGTAAGCGATGCCCGAGCGACAACGCCGGCATCGAATGCAGTGACTTGTTGTGGGTTCTTTGTGAATGAAAACTATATGTGCATATGTGTTGATGGTGTATGATTGATGTCGTCCATCCTCTGTTTTCTTCATGCCACCTCTTCTATTTCTCTTGGCGTTTTCCTTTTCTTGGCCATGGAACCGACGTTGTGCTACGGTGCCGACGCCGGAACGAGTAGTATGTCGTCTTCTTCCCATCTGTGCATTTAGCGGTTTGGTTGAGCGAAAGGTCTCTCGGATCCGTTTCCCTCGACGCCGTATATGCCCCTGTGATTCTTGGGCTACAGCAATCATTTTCCCCTCCCCGAGGGTTTCTCTTCCGTCTAAATGTCACAAGTTTTCACCGCCAGAGGCGCATACACACGTGTGTTTCTCCGATCCGTCTCGGGCCATCCCCTTACTTTCCCCTCCTGTTCTCGACCATGAACATGAGGAGATGAGGGCGTCCCCAGGCTCCCTGCCGTTGTCTTCTGAGCATCGCCTGATGAACATCTTGTTAACCTATCAATGTTCATACGCACACGTGCAGGCATACCCACAGACATCAATTCTAATCTGTCGACTGCGCATAGTTTTCCCATCGTGCCGTTTTGCCGCTTCGTTTGTAAGATTCGGTGACCCAGGGAGGGGGAACATTCCCCTGATCTCTCATCCTAATCTGCTCGGTCTGCAAGAGTCCATTTGCCAATAATGGATCTCCGAAGGCCAGTGAGTGCATAGAAGTTGGGTTAATCCCCAACACATCAAATCCACAGCCCCTAGTGGGCGTTGTGGTGGCCGTGGGTTGTGTGCCCCTCGTATCGTAGCCCTTGGGGTTTCCTCCCATATCGGTCGTCCTGACTTAGACGTGGTACCGACTCGGGTCGCGTGCCCCACGTAGGCTAGCCCTCGGGGTCTTCGCTCCCACTGTGAGTCGCGCCATCTGTCTACTTTCCACCCACGGACTCGGTGCCCCTAGTATGCTAGCCCTCGGGGTTCTCCTATCCGTCTGGGTTTCCCGGCCGCCGTTGTGCCACCTAGCTTTAAGGGGTTGCTCCGCCACGTGAGTATTCCCCGCTTCTCCCCGACAATCCTCCGGGATGGGGAGATACTGTTGAAATTTTGGCTATAACGAGTTTGACTCGGAACAATCGCCGCCCTCTAGTATGAACCTCGCGCGAGCCCGTGACTCGGCTTCCGGATGGCCCGGGGTCGATCCATTGAATAACTGACTCAATAAACATTCAAAATCTCCCAAAGTGTTTTAATAAACCCAAAAAAACCAAAAAAACTTCGATTTCCACAAAACATGGCTAAACCGGCGCCGTCGATACTCGGCGCGCCTTAATATGGCGCGCCTTATCCCGGCGCGCCAGGAAGAGGGGCGCGCCGTTTACAGGCCGACCCTACACCTACGTTAGGGGGCGCCGTTTTAAGCCTTTTCCCACGTTTCGCATGCCGTTTTAAACTCTATGCCTACGCGTATCGCGCCGGTTTCATTCTGAATCGCGTCGTCGTGCCGCTTCAATCTTTTCCTCGCCTTCGGGGTGATTTTCAATGTTCATAACAGAATTAATTAAACCTTGTAGTCAATAAATTGAATAAATTAGTTTGTCTAACCTGGATTAACTAGTTTTATAGCTTCATCATCATGTTCTAGTCTAAGCATTCATGCCGCATCAATGTATGCCTGTGTGCGCGGACCCTCGGTATATCAAATGACATGAGCAGAAAGCCGGGCAGCGTCCGACGAAAAGCTTTTGTCACGCGTGATGGTGATCTTCGGGCCTAGGTCCTCCGCCACGTACTGAGGGTCCGCCCTAATGAACCGTGCATGGTAGATCACAACATCCCGCATGATCATTCGCATCCTCTGCATCCTTTATTCCGGCCTCGACAGCCCTTTATCTCGGTAATTAATCAAAGATTTTCCCTCCTCGCGGGGGATGTAATTAACGCCATAGCCTTTATGGTATGGCGGACTGCTGGTCCCGATCGAATCTCACTCTCGCCAGATACGGGTCAGAACGAGCGCACAATAAACTTGTCACTCACGTGACTGGCACGTCCGCATAGTCAATCAGTCAGTTAATTACCAGTTAGTTAATTGGTTGATCGACATGTGAAACAAATCAAATAAACCTAAACGATAATAAGAAACAAAACAAAAAGATCCCATCGAAACAACTATTCACGTCCGTGCATCTTTGTCTTAAGGTCTATGCTAGTTTAGGCTAGATGCATACCAAGGTCCGTGCATGTTTGCTAGATGCATACCAAGGTCCGTGCATGTTTTGCTGATGCATACCAAGGTCCGTGCATGTTTGCCTTAAGGTCTTTGCTAGTTTAGGCTTGATGCATACCAAGGTCAGTGCATGTTTGCCTTAAGGTATGTGCTAGTTTATGCTAGATGCATACCACGTGCATGTTTGCCTTAAGGTCTGTGCTAGTTTAGGCTAGACGCAGGTATAGGTCTACATAAGGTGAGTGCAGTGCATGATAAGGTATGTGCAAGTCACTATTCACGTCCGTGCATCTTTGCCTTAAGGTCTATGCTAGTTTAGGCTAGATGCATACGAAGGTCCGTGCAAGTTTGCTAGATGCATACCAAGGTCCGTGCATGTTTGCCTTAAGGTCTGTGCTAGTTTAAGCTAGATGCATACCAAGGTCCGTGCATGTTTTGCTTAATGCATACCAAGGTCTGTGCATGTTTGCCTTAAGGTTTGTGCTAGTTTAGGCTAGATGCATACCAAGGTCCATGCATGTTTGCTAGATGCATACCAAGGTCCGTGCATATTTTGCTGATGCATACCAAGGTCCGTGCATGTTTGCCTTAAGGTCTGTGCTAGTTTAGGCTAGATGCATACCAAGGTCCGTGCATGTTTGCCTTAAGGTCTGTGCTAGTTTTTTCTGCCCATTCTAAAGTCAGTGCATGTTGCATGATGAAGTCTGTGCAAGTCATTATTCACGACCGTGTGTGTTGCAGGACGAAGTCTATGCATATGCGAGCCAATGCATACTAAAGTCAGTGCATTGTAGGATAAGGTCGGTGAAGCCTGCTACGAAGTCAGTGCATAGGCGAGATAAGGTCGGTGCAGTGTGCTACGAAGTCAGTGCATATGCGGTTTTTAAGGTTTAAGGTCGGTGCATATGCAGACTAAGGTCGGTGCAGGTACTGTTCACGCAGACCAAGGTCAGTGCCCATGCGAGCCAAAGTCGGTGCATATCACTATTCATGCGGTCCAGGGTCAGTGCTAGTTTAGGCCTTATGCATCCAAAGTCAGTGTAAATCACTATTCATGCAATCCATGGTCTATGCTAGTTAGGCCTCGTGCATCTAAGGTTGGTGCATTTTTGCATTGAGCAATTAATTTTTGACCGCATGAATAGTAACAGTCAACTGTTGACCATTAGTATTCACTCAATTTCATTTTTAAGGTTAAAGATTTATTAGATAATTTTTCATGGTAGAGTAAATTAAGGTGGTCAATGGGTAATAGTTAGATTTTTCTAATCATTTTTATCTTGTGAGATATTTATTTTTAAAGTGAGTCGTGACTAATATTTTTACTATTCACTCAATTTCATTTTTAAGGTCAAATATTTATTTGATAATTTTCTCTTGTAGAGTAAATCAAGGTGGTTAATGGGTAACAGTTAGATTTTTCTAATCATTTTTATCTTATGAGATATTAATTTTTAAAGTGGGCTATGAATAGTACTTTTACTATTCACTCAATTTCGTTTTTAAGGTCAAATATTTATTTGATAATTTTTCCTAGTAGGGTAAATCAAGGTGGTTAATGTGTAACACTTAGAATTTCCTAATCATTCTTATCCTGTGAGATATTGATTTTTAAGGTGGGCCATGAATAATGTCCTCCGTATCCTTCACGTAACTAATGACGTAATTTATTGTTCATGATTTTAAGAATGTTCACAGAATCAGGAAGTAAAGATATGGTTGGACAAATAGCAGGATTGCAAGATCATGCTCATATAATATTTTTAAGATTTAATTCCATAGATATGAATTTTTAAACATGAGGTAATTTACAGGAATTAAAATGAAAGAACGCATGGACACCGGGTGATAACTACCCCATTCATGCATGTCACCCTATTTAACTATTAATTAAGTCAGATCTTGAGAACACCTACCTTTTAGGTGCGGTTTACTAGGTATAACTATAGAGAAAGAATTAGAGATCCCAGCCACACCAAGCCCTTAACCGAAGCTTCTGCAGCAAGATACTTCTCCTTCTCTTCCGTGGCAGAAAGATAGTAGGGGTCATCTATGGTGGATGGAGGGGGTTTGTTTATAGGAAATGGGAGAAACATAAGGGTCTATTGTCAGGGAAAAAGAAGCAAATAATGCTTCATCCCACTGAATCCATTGTTGGGAAAAGGGATCCGCTGCCATGATAAAAAGGTTGTCATTGCCTCCACCAAGTCCTAGTGGTTGAGGGGTCTATTGCCAGTACACAATGGCTAGCTTGTGAGGTTTATAGTGGGGTGGTGGCCCTCCTGGAGGTGCCCTCCTCACGTGGGTATGGTGGGTGGCATAATTATATATTTATTTTGCATGTTTGCCTTAAGGTCTGTGCTAGTTTAGGCTAGATGCATACCAAGGTCCGTGCATGTTTGCCTTAAGGTTTGTGCTAATTTTTTCTGCCCATTCTAAAGTCAGTGCATGTTGCATGATGAAGTCTGTGCAAGTCATTGTTCACGACCGTGTGTGTTGCAGGACGAAGTCTATGCATATGCGAGCCAATGCATACTAAAGTCAGTGCATTGTGGGATAAGGTCGGTGAAGCCTGCTACGAAGTCAGTGCATAGGCGAGATAAGGTCGGTGCAGTCTGCTACGAAGTCAGTGCATATGCGGTTTTTAAGGTTTAAGGTCGGTGCATATGCAGACTAAGGTCGGTGCAGGTACTGTTCACGTAGACCAAGGTCAGTGCCCATGCGAGCCAAAGTCGGTGCAGATCACTATTCATGCGGTCCAGGGTCAGTGCTAGTTTAGGCCTTATGCATCCAAAGTCAGTGCAGATCACTATTCATGCAATCCATGGTCTATGCTAGTTAGGCCTTGTGCATCTAAGGTTGGTGCATTTTTGCAGTGAGCAATCAATTTTTGACCGCATGAATAGTAACGGTCAACTGTTGACCGTTGCTATTCACTCAATTTCATTTTTAAGGCTAAAGATTTATTAGATAATTTTTCATGGTAGAGTAAATTAAGGTGGTTAATGGGTAACTGTTAGATTTTTCTAATCATTTTTATCTTGTGAGATATTTATTTTTAAAGTGAGTCGTGACTAATATTTTTACTATTCACTCAATTTCATTTTTAAGGTCAAATATTTATTTGATAATTTTCTCTTTTAGAGTAAATCGAGGTGGTTAATGGGTAACAATTAGATTTTTCTAATCATTTTTATCTTGTGAGATATTGATTTTTAAAGTGAGCTGTGAATAGTACTTTTACTATTCACTCAATTTCGTTTTTAAGGTCAAATATTTATTTGATAATTTTTCCTAGTAGGGTAAATCAAGGTGGTTAATGTGTAACACTTAGAATTTCCTAATCATTCTTATCCTGTGAGATATTAATTTTTAAGGTGGGCCATGAATAATGTCCTCCGTATCCTTCACGTAACTAATGACCTAATTTATTGTTCATGATTTTAAGAATGTTCACAGAATCAGGAAGTAAAGATATGGTTGGACAAATAGCAGGATTGCAAGATCATGCTCATATAATATTTTTAAGATTTAATTCCATAGATATGAATTTTTAAACATGAGGTAATTTACAGGAATTAAAATGAAAGAACGCATGGACATCGGGTGATAACTATCCCATTCATGCATGTCACCCTATTTAACTATTAATTAAGTCAGATCTTGAGAACACCTACCTTTTGGGTGCGGTTTACTAGGTATAACTATAGAGAAAGAATTAGAGATCCCAGCCACACCAAGCCCTTAACCGAAGCTTCTGCAGCAAGATACTTCTCCTTCTCTTCCGTGGCAGAAAGATAGTAGGGGTCATCTATGGTGGATGGAGGGGGTTTGTTTATAGGAAATGGGAGAAACATAAGGGTCTATTGTCAGGGAAAAAGAAGCAAATAATGCTTCATCCCACTGAATCCATTGTTGGGAAAAGGGGTCCGCTGCCATGATAAAAAGGTTGTCTGTCACGCCCCGATGCGGAATCTCGGGACGTACGGTTAGATGCAAGCGAGCAATAAAGAATTCCGAACCATTGCACTAAAGGTTGGAAAAGTAATAATCAGAGTTTTATTGATAAAAATTGAGTACAATGGGTAGAACAACTACATCCATATAATAATCAAACTAGAACAATTTCTCATTAATTCTACGGGTACAAACTGACTCAATAAACTAAAACTATCTCTCGATATCACTCCAGTCCATCCCTGACAAGTTCGTCACCTGGAAAGAGGGGAAACAGTAGGAGTGAGCTAAACGCGCTCAGTAGATAACCACAAACAGGTTTAAGTAATTAACCATTGATTTCCAATTTATATGAAATGCAGTAAATAAAGAATGACGATAGAAATAACTTGCAAAGTCAAGAAATATAGCAATTTATCAAGTAATGAACAAGTAAAGTAACAGTAAGAAAATTTGGCCAGCAAGTATGTTACACATGTAACCAGGTAAATACACACGAGTCGAGTATCCAGAATTTGTCGTAGACGTAACAAGTCAAGTCAAGTATTCGGGTGTAATGCCTCACCCTTGTCATAAACATCCCAATGGGCTCAATATCTTTTCGGGCGCTCTCCCCAGGACCAGACTGGGCCCTTATGATGCGATGGCATTTCATTTCAATTGGATCACCGATCCCCCGTCTAGACATAGTCAATTATGGCCAATATAATCAGATGAATTTCTGTCGGGTACAAGATGTAAAGGACGACACTTGTCTCCTTTGATTCAAGAGTTTAAACACAACGAAAAACCCAAAACAAGGTATTCGTACGGCAATCACTGGGCCGTACTCTTATGAGTAACGAGTCACGGGGCCAAGAATGAACGGGTGACAGTAAGCCGTTCGAGAAAGAGAAGTAAGTTCCGAAGAACGAGAATATACGAACCATTTGGGTCGTATTTTTCAAGAAATACGGTTCTAGAGAATCCGTATTAAGTATAATGATCTAAATATAAGATAATTTATGTGAAATATTTACCGGGTTGCCAATAACAATTAAACCAACCAATTTCAGTTTAATGTCCATTGGTCAATTCCGGGCTCAAGTATGACCGAAGATTATCCAAGGGTAATCGGTCAATTTATCAAGTTAAAACGATAGTCATGATGTAACCGTAATTTTACCACGGTAAATTGTCTCACGGTAAAAATGTGAAGTTTACCGGATAGAGTGTCCGGTTAATTGGCCAAAGACTTGCCATAAGTTGGCCAGTAATTTTCTGATTTACAGTAATTTACAGAAATTACCTACGGTAAATTTTTAGCTTATGGTAATTAGCCAATTTATCCAAAGTTACAAGTGAATTACAATAATTTTCACTTTAACAAAATAGATACTGCAATTAATAGAAATTTACTCATCTCATTATTTGTTATTTATGTGGATTATCAGTTTTTACTATTTAACATTGTTAAATGGGTCAGAATAGCAAAAATCAGGTTTTCTGGAAGTTAAACAGTTGAAAATGGGCCGTTAAACCTATTGGGTGAAAATTGGACCAGAAATAGGTTTCTGTTAAGCGGTCTAAGTACGGCCGTTTTCAGGAGAACAGCGGTCTGGGAATGACCGTTAAATGGATAAACAACGGTTCCCTAACAGCCGTTCTAGTCTGAGGAATTTACCTTCGGCTGTCTGCTAACACACGTCGGTCAGGGGCCGTTTCTAGGGTAAAAGGGTACAACGGTCATGGTAGGGCCATTTATCATGTAAAACGGTCGTTTTCTAGCCGTAATAAAAAAAATACACTTAAATGATAATATTACTAAATTTATTCTAAAGCGGTCTCGGGTTGACCGTTATGCATGTACAACGGTTTGGGGTGAACCGTGGAATGCCAGGGGACAAAACGGTTCATGAAAAGCCGTTAAGACGTACTCTATGGCGGTCGTTACGGGGCCGTTAAAGTAAATAAACGGTCCGTGTGGAGCCGTCTTTCTCTGTAACACGGGGATATTGAAAACAGAAGTATAATCCGGTAATGGGGCTTCAATTCATGAGTTTAAGCATGCAAATGGATAATAAAACATGATTTCTAGAAGTTAACAGCATGCCCTTTCATTCCATTTATCAAATTTGAGGTTTGTGCCATGGTTACCTACCTTAACCAAGGAAAATAAGAGATGTCTTGAGGAAGAAGATGAATAGTGATATTTGCAGAAGCCTTCACAGCACGTAGCAGCAGAGTCTCCTTTGTTTAGGCTTAAGGATTGCTAAGGAAGGCTTAAGGGGGCTTCTATTTATAGTTTTCATTTGAAGGAACGTGTGAAATCTTCACACACTTCACACAAGACTGGTCAGAGCCGCAAAACCCATCCCTGCGTCCAAGCCGTGTTCTTGCCGACCTAAAACACGTTTTCACGTGTTCCACAAGGTAGGTTAGTCTTAAGCTAAGCCTAATCCTATGGATTAAGGAATAGTTAACTAAAACCTCCTTTAAATGTTACCAAACGATTTTTAATGAAATTGACCCAGAAGACAAAATTGCTAATCAATACATGCCCTTTCAGATTATGATTTTTATAGAATTTTATCACGAGGTTTAAGGTTAATCTCCTAATCTTAAGATTAACATAATAATTTAACTCAAATGTTCAACGGTTCAATCGATAGAGAGAGTTTCTGATTTTTACCGATGAAACTCCAGAAGACAAAGTTGCTAAGAAAAATACTCTCTATCAGATGTGATTTTTGTAGATTTTTCTACGGTAGTTGTATTTTCGGGTGAATAGTGTTTTCCGCGTTTTTAAGTCAAGCTTAAATCATCGATTAAGCCATGTAACTGATTTTATTAGGGTCAAGTATAGAAGACTAAAGTGTTTACCATAGTGTTTACTAATTAACTACCATTTTTAAGTATTTTCATATGATAAAAAAAAATTACGATTTACTATTTACCATAGTTACTATTCAAAAATTTTTTTTTTTTTACTATTCACGAAATTAAATAATTGCACAGAAACTCGGGGTCTTACACCCTCCCCTACTTAAAGAATTTGGTCCTCCAAATTCACTGGACCAAAATACGGTAAAAATATCGCTTACCTAGAGTAGATCGGGATAACGCTTCCGTATAGCGTCCTCGGATTCCCATGTAGCTTCTTCTATTCCACGCCGACTCCATTGTATTTTAACCATCGGTATGGAACGATTCCGAAGTTGTTGCTCTTTCCGATCCAGAATCTTCACTGGTCTTTCTTCATAAGACAAGTCCTTCTTCACTTCGAGGTCCGCATGTTGAATTACGTGACTAGGGTCGTACACGTATTTCCGAAGCATAGAAACATGGAACACGTTGTGTACTCCAGCTAGTTGAGGAGGTAAGGCCAATCTATAGGCGACTTCACCCACTCGATCAAGGATCTCAAATGGACCAATATACCTTGGGCTTAACTTGCCATGAATACCGAATCGGCGAATACCTCTCGACGGAGAGACCTTCAAAAATACATGCTCGCCAATCTGGAATTTCAAATCTCTTCTTCTATTATCAGCATAACTTTTCTGCCTTGATTGAGCTACAAGTAACCGGTCTCGAATAATTCGAATATTCTGTGATGATTCTGAGACAACATCCGGTCCAAGCCATTGCTTCTCGCCAATCTCATCCCAACATAATGGAGAACGACAACTCCTTCCATACAAAGCCTCGAAAGGTGCCATTTGTATGCTGGATTGATAACTATTGTTATAGGCGAATTCTATCAATGCCAAATGATCACTCCAGCTGCCATCGAAGTCAATCATACAAGCTCTCAACATATCTTCCACAATCTGATTTGTTCTCTCGGTCTGTCCATCTGTCTGCGGATGAAATGCAGTACTGAAATTCAGACGGGTACCAAGAGATTCTTGCAAACCCTTCCAGAAATGAGATGTAAATCTCGGGTCTCGGTCAGACACAATGCTGACTGGAATACCATGAAGTCTAACCACTTCCTTCAGATATAATGCTGCTAGTACATCAACCGTCCACTTGGACTTAATAGCTAGAAAATGGGCTGACTTAGTCAATCGATCCACGATGACCCATATTGCATCATAGCCACCTCGAGTCTTAGGAAGACCCATAATAAAGTCCATACCAATACTCTCCCACTTCCATTGGGGAATATCAAGTGGTTTCAATTTACCTGCCGGTCTAAAATGCTCGGCCTTTACTTGTTGACAAACAAGACATCTGCTTACAAAATCTGCAATTTCCCTTTTCATGTTTGGCCACCAAAATGTCCTCTTCAAGTCTTTGAACATCTTAGTGCCTCCCGGATGGATAGTGTATCGGGATCTATGTGCTTCTTCAAGGATCCGATTCTTTATATTAGCCTCATCCGGTACACAAGTTCTACCTTGAAACACCAGTCTTCCATCATTGGCTATCGAGAAGTCAGGTCTGCCACTTAAGTTTTCCTTAATCTCGACTAGCTCGGGATCAATATCTTGTAATAGCTTGATTTCCACTAACAGTTCGGGCTTGAGTTGCATCTGGGAAATCAAAATCCGATCATTATCAATATTGAGATCCAGACTAGCCATCAGCTCTAGTAACTTCCATTCTTGTAACATAAGACTGGATAACTTAGCCACAGGCTTCCGACTTAACGCATCAGCCACGACATTGCCTTTGCCAGGGTGATACTCGATAGAGAAGTCGAAATCCTTTATATATTCCAACCACCTTCTTTGCCTCATGTTTAATTCCTTTTGAGAAAATAAGTATTTCAGACTTTTGTGATCCGAAAATACCGTGAATGATTCTCCATATAAATAGTGCCTCCAAATCTTTAATGCGAATACTACGGCTGCCAATTCCAGATCATGCACGGGATAATTAACTTCATGCTTCCTTAACTGCCTGGAAGAATAGGCAATCACCTTGCCATGCTGCATAAGCACACAGCCTAAGCCAATACCAGAAGCATCTGTGTAGACCACAAAACCGCCTTCACCCGAAGGTAAGGTCAAAATAGGGGCAGTAGTCAAACAATCCTTCAGAGTTTGAAAACTCCGTTGGCATTCAGCTGACCACTCAAACTTGATTTCTTTGCGGGTTAATTTGGTCAAAGGTACCGCAATTTTAGAGAAATCTTGAATGAACCTTCGATAATAACCAGCCAGGCCAAGAAAACTCCTTACTTCAGTAGCATTAGTAGGCTGTTCCCAATTCTTGACTGCTTCCACTTTAGATGGATCCACAGAAATTCCATCCTTAGTAATAATATGTCCTAGAAAGGACACTTCACTCAGCCAAAATTCACACTTGCTGAATTTGGCATATAATTGGTGATCTCTCAATAATTGAAGAGCCGTTCTTAGATGCTCGGCATGATCTTCTTCACTCTTTGAGTAGATCAAAATGTCATCAATAAATACCACGACCCATTGATCAAGATAAGGTCGGAACACATTGTTCATAAGTTGCATGAAAGCTGCCGGTGCATTCGTTAACCCAAAGGGCATAACGACAAACTCAAAGTGACCATATCGGCTTCGAAAAGCTGACTTGTAAATATCATCTTCCTTAATTCTCAATTGATGATACCCAGATCGAAGATCGATCTTAGAAAAATACGAAGCTCCAGCAATCTGGTCAAATAACTCATCAATCCTCGGCAGTGGATATTTATTCTTGATAGTTATCTGGTTGAGTTGCCGATAGTCGATGCACAACCTCATCGAACCATCTTTCTTCCGAACAAACAATACAGGAGCTCCCCAAGGGGAAACACTCGGGCGAATAAAACCCTTCTCGAGTAATTCTAACAATTGTTGCTTCAATTCCCGCAATTCCGCAGGAGACATACGATAAGGGGCTCTGGAAACAGGAGATGATCCAGGAATAAGATCAATAGAGAATGTAACTTCACGCTGAGGCGGAAGTCCTGGTAACTCCTCTGGAAATACGTCCGGAAATTCCCGAACAATAGCAATATCCTTAATCTCGATCTGCTGTTCAGGGGACGCATGAACAAAAGCCAGAAAAGCTTCGCATCCACGCCTCAATAACTTGTCAGCACGAAGAGTCGAGATAAGAGACACCGGACTAGGATGTTTCACTCCTTTGAAGAATAATCCGGGGTGCTTAGAAAAAGACACCGAACAAGAATTGCAGTGAACATTGACCTCATACTGGGCCAACCAGTCGGCTCCTAGGATTACATCGTAATCCTTCATGTCTATGCAAATCAAGTCGGCTGGAAAATTCCGATCATTCACCATAACTTTACTAGAAGGATAATAATGCTGAATAGCTGAACTGGTCCCAATAGGGGTTGATATCTCTAACGGAGAGTCCATCAAAACAGGTTCTATAGCTAATAACTTAGCAAATCTCCGGGATATAAAAGAATGTGTTGCACCAGTATCAAATAGAACAAAAGCCGGAAAGTCGGATATAATGAGAGTACCTTCGACGAGTCCACCATCCTCGGAGATACCCTTTTCCTTTGTATGAAGAGCCTGGAGCCTGCCTTGAGGCTTCTTGACGTTTAGAGGTTTTGCCGGAATAGCTTGTTCCGATAATAAGGGGCAGTTGGGAATGCGGTGCTCCTTGCTTCCACATCGCAAACATGCACCTTGCTTGCGCCAACAATCCTCCATTTTGTGACCGGGACGATCACAATATCGGCATACGCCTTTGAATGGAACCACAGAATCAGGTTTCTTGTCTTCTTGTCTTGGCGCCTTGCCCTTCCACGAACCAGAACCAGAACTAGAACCAGTACTAGTGAAAGGTCTTTTCTTGTTAGGACCAGTGCCAGAATCAGTCTTATCATTCTTGAGTGCCTTCGGTTGATTCTTCTTACTACCTTGACCACGAATCCTTTCCGTCATTTCCAATGTATCTTCTAATACTTGTGCCTTTCTTACCATCTCAGAATATGTAGAAATTTCCAGTGGTGCCAGTTGATTAATATAATGAAGTCGAAGACCGTTAAGGAAACGCTTCGCCTTCATTTTCTCAGTTGAAATGAGATGTCTCGCATAACGAGAGAGTCTTGCAAACTGGGCTTCATATTCTGATACCGATAAGCTTCGCTGCTTCAGAGCTGCGAATTCCGCGGCCTTCTTTTCTTGCACGCGATCAGAAAAATATTTATCATTGAAGAATTCCTCGAATTCCTCCCACGAGACTTGTTGGTCACCGAGAGTCGGTTTAATAGACTCCCACCAAGTACGCGCATCACGTTCCAGTTGGAAAATGGACAAGAGAACACGCTCCTGGTCAGTGCATTGCATGACCTCAAAAATCCTTGCCATCTCGTCGAGCCAGTTCTCGGCTTCATCAGGATCGGTTGAACCAGCAAACCTAGGCGGGTTCATCCCTCGGAAATTCCGATACAATTCACCAGTACCATGAGCTGCGCCATGAGGTGCCGCTCCGGCTCCAGCTCCTGCCTGAGCCAATGCATTCAAGGCTTGCGTAAGTCCTTGAACCGTACGTTGCAAATTCCTCATCTCAGCACGATTGGCTGCCATTTCAAGTACCTATAAGGTAATCCGTTGTTCATGAGTCGATTATTATGAGTCGATTATTATGAGAAAAGAATTCTCAGATGAGATGAGAGAGAAAGAACTAGAGGAGTGAGACACGATTACGATTAATAGCTTAACCCGATTTCTACCCAAATCTCACAAGGTCTAGTTTTTCCTAAACTTATAGGAGAGAAGGAAACCTAGGACAATTTTAACCTAAATTTCTAGGTCAATGCGACCTATGCTCTGATACCAACTAAACTGTCACGCCCCGATGCGGAATCTCGGGACGTACGGTTAGATGCAAGCGAGCAATAAAGAATTCCGAACCATTGCACTAAAGGTTGGAAAAGTAATAATCAGAGTTTTATTGATAAAAATTGAGTACAATGGGTAGAACAACTACATCCATATAATAATCAAACTAGAACAATTTCTCATTAATTCTACGGGTACAAACTGACTCAATAAACTAAAACTATCTCTCGATATCACTCCAGTCCATCCCTGACAAGTTCGTCACCTGGAAAGAGGGGAAACAGTAGGAGTGAGCTAAACGCGCTCAGTAGATAACCACAAACAGGTTTAAGTAATTAACCATTGATTTCCAATTTATATGAAATGCAGTAAATAAAGAATGACGATAGAAATAACTTGCAAAGTCAAGAAATATAGCAATTTATCAAGTAATGAACAAGTAAAGTAACAGTAAGAAAATTTGGCCAGCAAGTATGTTACACATGTAACCAGGTAAATACACACGAGTCGAGTATCCAGAATTTGTCGTAGACGTAACAAGTCAAGTCAAGTATTCGGGTGTAATGCCTCACCCTTGTCATAAACATCCCAATGGGCTCAATATCTTTTCGGGCGCTCTCCCCAGGACCAGACTGGGCCCTTATGATGCGATGGCATTTCATTTCAATTGGATCACCGATCCCCCGTCTAGACATAGTCAATTATGGCCAATATAATCAGATGAATTTCTGTCGGGTACAAGATGTAAAGGACGACACTTGTCTCCTTTGATTCAAGAGTTTAAACACAACGAAAAACCCAAAACAAGGTATTCGTACGGCAATCACTGGGCCGTACTCTTATGAGTAACGAGTCACGGGGCCAAGAATGAACGGGTGACAGTAAGCCGTTCGAGAAAGAGAAGTAAGTTCCGAAGAACGAGAATATACGAACCATTTGGGTCGTATTTTTCAAGAAATACGGTTCTAGAGAATCCGTATTAAGTATAATGATCTAAATATAAGATAATTTATGTGAAATATTTACCGGGTTGCCAATAACAATTAAACCAACCAATTTCAGTTTAATGTCCATTGGTCAATTCCGGGCTCAAGTATGACCGAAGATTATCCAAGGGTAATCGGTCAATTTATCAAGTTAAAACGATAGTCATGATGTAACCGTAATTTTACCACGGTAAATTGTCTCACGGTAAAAATGTGAAGTTTACCGGATAGAGTGTCCGGTTAATTGGCCAAAGACTTGCCATAAGTTGGCCAGTAATTTTCTGATTTACAGTAATTTACAGAAATTACCTACGGTAAATTTTTAGCTTATGGTACTTAGCCAATTTATCCAAAGTTACAAGTGAATTACAATAATTTTCACTTTAACAAAATAGATACTGCAATTAATAGAAATTTACTCATCTCATTATTTGTTATTTATGTGGATTATCAGTTTTTACTATTTAACATTGTTAAATGGGTCAGAATAGCAAAAATCAGGTTTTCTGGAAGTTAAACAGTTGAAAATGGGCCGTTAAACCTATTGGGTGAAAATTGGACCAGAAATAGGTTTCTGTTAAGCGGTCTAAGTACGGCCGTTTTCAGGAGAACAGCGGTCTGGGAATGACCGTTAAATGGATAAACAACGGTTCCCTAACAGCCGTTCTAGTCTGAGGAATTTACCTTCGGCTGTCTGCTAACACACGTCGGTCAGGGGCCGTTTCTAGGGTAAAAGGGTACAACGGTCATGGTAGGGCCATTTATCATGTAAAACGGTCGTTTTCTAGCCGTAATAAAAAAAATACACTTAAATGATAATATTACTAAATTTATTCTAAAGCGGTCTCGGGTTGACCGTTATGCATGTACAACGGTTTGGGGTGAACCGTGGAATGCCAGGGGACAAAACGGTTCATGAAAAGCCGTTAAGACGTACTCTATGGCGGTCGTTACGGGGCCGTTAAAGTAAATAAACGGTCCGTGTGGAGCCGTCTTTCTCTGTAACACGGGGATATTGAAAACAGAAGTATAATCCGGTAATGGGGCTTCAATTCATGAGTTTAAGCATGCAAATGGATAATAAAACATGATTTCTAGAAGTTAACAGCATGCCCTTTCATTCCATTTATCAAATTTGAGGTTTGTGCCATGGTTACCTACCTTAACCAAGGAAAATAAGAGATGTCTTGAGGAAGAAGATGAATAGTGATATTTGCAGAAGCCTTCACAGCACGTAGCAGCAGAGTCTCCTTTGTTTAGGCTTAAGGATTGCTAAGGAAGGCTTAAGGGGGCTTCTATTTATAGTTTTCATTTGAAGGAACGTGTGAAATCTTCACACACTTCACACAAGACTGGTCAGAGCCGCAAAACCCATCCCTGCGTCCAAGCCGTGTTCTTGCCGACCTAAAACACGTTTTCACGTGTTCCACAAGGTAGGTTAGTCTTAAGCTAAGCCTAATCCTATGGATTAAGAAATAGTTAACTAAAACCTCCTTTAAATGTTACCAAACGATTTTTAATGAAATTGACCCAGAAGACAAAATTGCTAATCAATACATGCCCTTTCAGATTATGATTTTTATAGAATTTTATCACGAGGTTTAAGGTTAATCTCCTAATCTTAAGATTAACATAATAATTTAACTCAAATGTTCAACGGTTCAATCGATAGAGAGAGTTTCTGATTTTTACCGATGAAACTCCAGAAGACAAAGTTGCTAAGAAAAATACTCTCTATCAGATGTGATTTTTGTAGATTTTTCTACGGTAGTTGTATTTTCGGGTGAATAGTGTTTTCCGCGTTTTTAAGTCAAGCTTAAATCATCGATTAAGCCATGTAACTGATTTTATTAGGGTCAAGTATAGAAGACTAAAGTGTTTACCATAGTGTTTACTAATTAACTACCATTTTTAAGTATTTTCATATGATAAAAAAAAAATTACGATTTACTATTTACCATAGTTACTATTCAAAATTTTTTTTTTTTTTACTATTCACGAAATTAAATAATTGCACAGAAACTCGGGGTCTTACATTGTCATTGCCTCCACCAAGTCCTAGTGGTTGAGGGGTCTATTGCCAGTACACAATGGCTAGCTTGTGAGGTTTATAGTGGGGTGGTGGCCCTCCTGGAGGTGCCCTCCTCACGTGGGTATGGTGGGTGGCATAATTATATATTTATTTTGCATGTTTGCCTTAAGGTCTGTGCTAGTTTAGGCTAGATGCATACCAAGGTCCGTGCATGTTTGCCTTAAGGTTTGTGCTAATTTTTTCTGCCCATTCTAAAGTCAGTGCATGTTGCATGATGAAGTCTGTGCAAGTCATTGTTCACGACCGTGTGTGTTGCAGGACGAAGTCTATGCATATGCGAGCCAATGCATACTAAAGTCAGTGCATTGTGGGATAAGGTCGGTGAAGCCTGCTACGAAGTCAGTGCATAGGCGAGATAAGGTCGGTGCAGTCTGCTACGAAGTCAGTGCATATGCGGTTTTTAAGGTTTAAGGTCGGTGCATATGCAGACTAAGGTCGGTGCAGGTACTGTTCACGTAGACCAAGGTCAGTGCCCATGCGAGCCAAAGTCGGTGCAGATCACTATTCATGCGGTCCAGGGTCAGTGCTAGTTTAGGCCTTATGCATCCAAAGTCAGTGCAGATCACTATTCATGCAATCCATGGTCTATGCTAGTTAGGCCTTGTGCATCTAAGGTTGGTGCATTTTTGCAGTGAGCAATCAATTTTTGACCGCATGAATAGTAACGGTCAACTGTTGACCGTTGCTATTCACTCAATTTCATTTTTAAGGCTAAAGATTTATTAGATAATTTTTCATGGTAGAGTAAATTAAGGTGGTTAATGGGTAACTGTTAGATTTTTCTAATCATTTTTATCTTGTGAGATATTTATTTTTAAAGTGAGTCGTGACTAATATTTTTACTATTCACTCAATTTCATTTTTAAGGTCAAATATTTATTTGATAATTTTCTCTTTTAGAGTAAATCAAGGTGGTTAATGGGTAACAATTAGATTTTTCTAATCATTTTTATCTTGTGAGATATTGATTTTTAAAGTGAGCTGTGAATAGTACTTTTACTATTCACACAATTTCGTTTTTAAGGCCAAATATTTATTTGATAATTTTTCTAGTAGGGTAAATCAAGGTGGTTAATGTGTAACACTTAGAATTTCCTAATCATTCTTATCCTGTGAGATATTAATTTTTAAGGTGGGCCATGAATAATGTCCTCCGTATCCTTCACGTAACTAACGACGTAATTTATTGTTCATGATTTTAAGAATGTTCACAGAATCAGGAAGTAAATATATGGTTGGACAAATAGCAGGATTGCAAGATCATGCTCATATAATATTTTTAATATTTAATTCCATAGATATGAATTTTTAAACATGAGGTAATTTACATGAATTAAAATGAAAGAACGCATGGACACCGGGTGATAACTACCTCATTCATGCATGTCACCCTATTTAACTATTAATTAAGTCAGATCTTGAGAACACCTATCTTTTGGGTGCGGTTTACTAGGTATAACTATAGAGAAAGAATTAGAGATCTCAACCACACCAAGCCCTTCACCGAAGCTTCTGCAGCAAGATACTTCTCCTTCTCTTCCGTGGCAGAAAGACAGTAGGGGTCATCTATGGTGGATGGAGGGGGTTTGTTTATAGGAAATGGGAGAAACATAAGGGTCCATAAGGGTCCATTGTCAGGGAAAAAGAAGCAAATAATGCGTCATCCCACTGAATCCATTGTTGGGAAAAGGGGTCCGCTGCCATGATAAAAAGGTTGTCATTGCCTCCACCAAGTCCTAGTGGTTGAGGGGTCTATTGCCAGCATACAATGGCTAGCTTGTGAGGTTTATAGTGAAGTGGTGGCCCTCCTGGAGGTGCCCTCCTCACGTGGGTATGGTGGGTGGCATAATTATATATTTATTTTGCATGTTTGCCTTAAGGTCTGTGCTAGTTTAGGCTAGATACATACCAAGGTCCGTGCATGTTTGCCTTAAGGTCTGTGCTAATTTTTTCTGCCCATTCTAAAGTCAGTGCATGTTGCATGATGAAGTCTGTGCAAGTCATTGTTCACGACCGTGTGTGTTGCAGGACGAAGTCTATGCATATGCGAGCCAATGCATACTAAAGTCAGTGCATTGTAGGATAAGGTCGGTGAAGCCTACTACGAAGTCAGTGCATAGGCGAGATAAGGTCGGTGCAGTGTGCTACGAAGTTAGTGCATATGCGGTTTTTAAGGTTTAAGGTCGGTGCATATGCAGACTAAGGTCGGTGCAGGTACTGTTCACGCAGACCAAGGTCAGTGCCCATGCGAGCCAAAGTCGGTGCAGATCACTATTCATGCGGTCCAGGGTCTGTGCTAGTTTAGGCCTTATGCATCCAAAGTCAGTGCATATAACTATTCATGCAATCCATGGTCTATGCTAGTTAGGCCTCGTGCATCTAAGGTTGGTGCATTTTTGCAGTGAGCAATCAATTTTTGACCGCATGAATAGTAACGGTCAACTGTTGACCGTTACTATTCACTCAATTTCATTTTTAATGCTAAAGATTTATTAGATAATTTCTCATGGTAGAGTAAATTAAGGTGGTTAATGGGTAACAGTTAGATTTTTCTAATCATTTTTATCTTGTGAGATATTTATTTTTAAAGTGAGTCGTGACTAATATTTTTACTATTCACTCAATTTCATTTTTAAGGTCAAATATTTATTTGATAATTTTCACTTGTAGAGTAAATCAAGGTGGTTAATGGGTAACAACTAGATTTTTCTAATCATTTTTATCTTGTGAGATATTGATTTTTAAAGTGAGCTGTGAATAGTACTTTTACTATTCACTCAATTTCGTTTTTAAGGTCAAATATTTATTTGATAATTTTTCCTAGTAGGGTAAATCAAGGTGGTTAATGTGTAACACTTAGAATTTCCTAATCATTCTTATCCTGTGAGATATTAATTTTAAAGGTGGGCCATGAATAATGTCCTCCGTATCCTTCACGTAACTAATGACCTAATTTATTGTTCATGATTTTAAGAATGTTCACAGAATCAGGAAGTAAAGATATGGTTGGACAAATAGCAGGATTGCAAGATCATGCTCATATAATATTTTTAAGATTTAATTCCATAGATATGAATTTTTAAACATGAGGTAATTTACAGGAATTAAAATGAAAGAACGCATGGACATCGGGTGATAACTATCCCATTCATGCATGTCACCCTATTTAACTATTAATTAAGTCAGATCTTGAGAACACCTACCTTTTGGGTGCGGTTTACTAGGTATAACTATAGAGAAAGAATTAGAGATCCCAGCCACACCAAGCCCTTCACCGAAGCTTTTGCAGCAAGATACTTCTCCTTCTCTTCCGTGGCAGAAAGACAGTAGGGGTCATCTATGGTGGATGGAGGGGGTTTGTTTATAGGAAATGGGAGAAACATAAGGGTCCATAAGGGTCCATTGTCAGGGAAAAAGAAGCAAATAATGCTTCATCCCACTGAATCCATTGTTGGGAAAAGGGGTCCGCTGCCATGATAAAAAGGTTGTCATTGCCTCCACCAAGTCCTAGTGGTTGAGGGGTCTATTGCCAGCACACAATGGCTAGCTTGTGAGGTTTATAGTGGGGTGGTGGCCCTCCTGGAGGTGCCCTCCTCACGTGGGTATGGTGGGTGGCATAATTATATATTTATTTTGTATGTTTGCCTTAAGGTCTGTGCTAGTTTAGGCTAGATGCATACCAAGGTCCGTGCATGTTTGCCTTAAGGTCTGTGCTAGTTTTTTCTGCCCATTCTAAAGTCAGTGCATGTTGCATGATGAAGTCTGTGCAAGTCATTGTTCACGACCGTGTGTGTTGCAGGACGAAGTCTATGCATATGCGAGCCAATGCATACTAAAGTCAGTGCATTGTAGGATAAGGTCGGTGAAGCCTGCTACGAAGTCAGTGCATAGGCGAGATAAGGTCGGTGCAGTCTGCTACGAAGTCAGTGCATAGCGATTTTTAAGGTTTAAGGTCGGTGCATATGCAGACTAAGGTCGGTGCAGGTACTGTTCACGCAGACCAAGGTCAGTGCCCATGCGAGCCAAAGTCAGTGCAGATCACTATTCATGCGGTTCAGGGTCAGTGCTAGTTTAGGCCTTATGCATCCAAAGTCAGTGCAGATCACTATTCATGCAATCCATGGTCTATGCTAGTTAGGCCTCGTGCATCTAAGGTTGGTGCATTTTTGCAGTGAGCAATCAATTTTTGACCGCATGAATAGTAACGGTCAACTGTTGACTATTACTATTCACTGCATTTCATTTTTAATGCTAAAGATTTATTAGATAATTTTTCATGGTAGAGTAAATTAAGGTGGTTAATGGGTAACAGTTAGATTTTTCTAATCATTTTTATCTTGTGAGATATTTATTTTTAAAGTGAGTCGTGACTAATATTTTTACTATTCACTCAATTTCATTTTTAAGGTCAAATATTTATTTGATAATTTTCTCTTGTATAGTAAATCAAGGTGGTTAATGGGTAACAATTAGATTTTTCTAATCATTTTTATCTTGTGAGATATTGATTTTTAAAGTGAGCTGTGAATAGTACTTTTACTATTCACTCAATTTCGTTTTTAGAGTCAAATATTTATTTGATAATTTTTTCTAGTAGGGTAAATCAAGGTGGTTAATGTGTAACACTTAGAATTTCCTAATCATTCTTATCCTGTGAGATATTAATTTTTAAGGTGGGCCATGAATAATGTCCCCCGTATCCTTCACGTAACTAATGACGTAATTTATTATTCATGATTTTAAGAATGTTCACAGAATCAGGAAGTAAAGATATGGTTGGACAAATAGCAGGATTGCAATATCATGCTCATATAATATTTTTAAGATTTAATTCCATAGATATGAATTTTTAAACATGAGGTAATTTACAGGAATTAAAATGAAAGAACGCATGGACACCTGGTGATTTAACTATTAATTAAGTCAGATCTTGAGAACACCTACCTTTTGGGTGCGGTTTACTAGGTATAACTATAGAGAAAGAATTAGAGATCCCAGCCACACCAAGCCCTTCACCGAAGCTTCTGCAGCAAGATACTTCTCCTTCTCTTCCGTGGCAGAAAGACAGTAGGGGTCATCTATGGTGGATGGAGGGGGTTTGTTTATAGGAAATGGGAGAAACATAAGTGTCCATAAGGGTCCATTGTCAGGGAAAAAGAAGCAAATAATGCTTCATCCCACTGAATCCATGTCCGCTGCCATGATAAAAAGGTTGTCATTGCCTCCACCAAGTCCTAGTGGTTGAGGGGTCTATTGCCAGCATACCATGGCTAGCTTGTGAGGTTTATGGTGGGGTGGTGGCCCTCCTGGAGGTGCCCTCCTCACGTGGGTATGGTGGGTGGCATAATTATATATTTATTTTGCATGTTTGCCTTAAGGTATGTGCTAGTTTAGGCTAGATGCATACCAAGGTCCGTGCATGTTTGCCTTAAGGTCTGTGCTAGTTTTTTCTGCCCATTCTAAAGTCAGTGCATGTTGCATGATGAAGTCTGTGCAAGTCATTGTTCACGACCGTGTGTGTTGCAGGACGAAGTCTATGCATATGCGAGCCAATGCATACTAAAGTCAGTGCATTGTAGGATAAGGTCGGTGAAGAGTGCTACGAAGTCAGTGCATAGGCGAGATAAGGTCGGTGCAGTCTGCTACGAAGTCAGTGCATATGCAGTTTTTAAGGTTTAAGGTCGGTGCATATGCAGACTAAGGTCAATGCAGGTACTGTTCACGTAGACCAAGATCAGTGCCCATGCGAGCCAAAGTCGGTGCAGATCACTATTCATGCGGTCCAGGGTTAGTGCTAGTTTAGGCCTTATGCATCCAAAGTCAGTGCAGATCACTATTCATGCAATCCATGGTCTATGCTAATTAGGGCTGATGCATCTAAGGTTGGTGTATTTTTGCAGTGACCAATCAATTTTTGACCGCATGAATAGTAACGGTCAACTGTTGACCATTACTATTCACTCAATTTCATTTTTAATGCTAAAGATTTATTAGATAATTTTTCATGGTAGAGTAAATTAAGGTGATTAATGGGTAACAGTTAGATTTTTCTAATCATTTTTATCTTGTGAGATATTTATTTTTAAAGTGAGTCATGACTAATATTTTTACTATTCACTCAATTTTATTTTTAAGGTCAAATATTTATTTGATAATTTTCTCTTGTAGAGTAAATCAAGGTGGTTAATGGGTAACAATTAGATTTTTCTAATCATTTTTATCTTGTGAGATATTGATTTTTAAAGTGATTTGTGAATAGTACTTTTACTATTCACTTAATTTGGTTTTTAAGGCCAAATATTTATTTGATAATTTTTCCTAGTAGGGTAAATCAAGGTGGTTAATGTGTAACACTTAGAATTTCCTAATCATTCTTATCCTGTGAGATATTAATTTTTAAGGTGGGCCATGAATAATATCCTCTGTATCCTTCACGTAACTAATGACGTAATTTATTGTTCATGATTTTAAGAATGTTCATAGAATCAGGAAGTAAAGATATGGTTGGACAAATAGCAGGATTGCAATATCATGCTCATATAATATTTTTAAGATTTAATTCCATAGATATGAATTTTTAAACATGAGGTAATTTACAAGAATTAAAATGAAAGAACGCATGGACACTGGGTGATAACTACCCCATTCATGCATGTCACCCTATTTAACTATTAATTAAGTCAGATCTTGAGAACACCTACCTTTTGGGTGCGGTTTACTAGGTATAACTATAGAGAAAGAATTAGAGATCCCAGCCACACCAAGCCCTTCACCGAAGCTTCTGCAGCAAGATACTTCTCCTTCTCTTCCGTGGCAGAAAGATAGTAGGGGTCATCTATGGTGGATGGAGGGGATTTGTTTATAGGAAATGGGAGAAACATAAGGGTCCATAAGGGTCCATTGTCAGGGAAAAAGAAGCAAATAATGCTTCATCCCACTGAATCCATTGTTGGGAAAAGGGGTTCGCTACCATGATAAAAAGGTTGTCATTGCCTCCACCAAGTCCTAGTGGTTGAGGGGTCTATTGCCATCATACAATGGCTAGCTTGTGTGGTTTATAGTGGGGTGGTGGCCCTCCTGGAGGTGCCCTCCTCACGTGGGTATAGTGGGTGGCATAATTATATATTTATTTTGCCCAAAAGATGAATGGTGGATTGCAAAAATTGAACTATGGTCACTTATTTGAGGTAACACATCACTTAACCAACTACACTAGGAAATCACTTCATCAAGTGAATATATGTATAATGACTTTTGGTATTCAACCTTCTTATAAAGTTATCCAAATTTTTTATTTATTTTGGGAAAAGTCTATATATTATTTTCATTATTATTATTATTATCAATATTATTTTCTATCATTTTTACACGGGGTGCTACACCCTCTCCCACTTAAAAGAATTTGGTCCCCAAATTCAATTGCGTATATGGAGACAAGGAGGGTGAGAAATACTTCATTTCTAGATTAGTTCTAGAAATCTCCTTCTCATAAACTCCTCGGTTTCCCATGCAGCTTCTTGTTCTAAGCATCGTTCCATTAGATTTTCACCATAGGGATCGTCTTGTTCCATAGAATTCGGATTTCTCGGTCGAGGATCTTTATTTGCTTCTGCTGATAGGTCAAGTCATTTTGTATCACCAAACGAGTGTGGTCAGTGACATGGAAAGGATCATGTGTAAACTTTTTTAACATAGAAATATGGAACACATTGTGTACTTCTGATATTTGTGGAGGCAAGGCCATGCGATACGCCACCTCGCCCACTCTTTCCAATATCTCGAATAGACCAATAAATCTTGGTGTAAGCTTGCCCTTAACACCGAATCTTCTAATACCTCGGCCAGGAGATACCTTGAGAAAAATATGGTTACCAACTGGAAACTCCAGATCTTCAAGGCAAATACCACCGCGGCTAGCTCTAAGTCATGCACTGGGTAATTCTCTTCATGCTTCTTCAATTGTCGGGACCAGCACTAGGGACAAGGTCGACTGTGAATGACACTTCCCTTTATAGAGATAAGACGATTAATACTTCCGAAAAAACATCAGAAAAATCCTGAATTGCACGGGTGTCTTCAAATTCCGTCTCCTCGCCTTTCGTGGCAGTCACAAAGACTAGGAAAGCCACACAACCTTTTCTTTTGCTAGCTCGGAGGGGTTCTATTTCGAGGGCTAATATAAATCAGCTCGAGAAAATCCACAAAAGTTATCTTGCCATCCAGTCAGCGAACCCTTTATATCTAGGCTTATCAGGTTGACAGGAGGTTGTTCCCTTTAATCATACCTTGCAGTTCAGGTAACGATGAGTGATATCAGACTTATTCTCGAGGGGTGTAGATATGGCTAAGTCTAATCATTCGGGCTCCTTGAAAAATAAAGTAGCAAACGTCTTGGAAACAAATGAATGAGTTGCTCAGGTGTCAAACAAAACTTTAGCGGTTTTAGAGCAAACAATTAGTGTACCTTCCATGCTTCCACCTTCTGTTGGTTCCGTTTTCTTAGAGAGCTTGTAGACGGCCTTGATTCTTCATCGAATGCTTCTCTTCCTTAGTGACTTACTCCTTCATCAATGGACAGTCTAGGATTCGATGATCTTGGCTCCCACAACAGAGGCAGGCTCCTAACTTCCTCCAGCATTCCTTTGTCTTGTGGCCGATTTTGTCGTAGTATTTATAAACTTACTTAGAAGGCGTAGTAGTAGAGAATGGCTTGTTACTCCACTGAAATGTCTTTCCCATGGAGGACTCTCCTCCATTGTAGGACCGCTTCTTATTGAACGGTGATTTGAAATTCCCCGGGCTTGCGACAGGCTCCTTCTTATCCCTTCCTCGAATCTTGTTAGACAGTTCAGTGGCGTCCTCGAGCAATTGGGCACGCCTAACCATCTCCGGATAGACTTGAATGTCCATCGGTGCGAGGTGTGTGATATAGTGGGGCCGAAGCTCGTTGAGGAATCTTTTAGCCTTCATCCTTTTGGTACACACCAAGTGAGGTGCATACATGGACAATATTACAAACTGGGCCTCATACTCGGCCATAGTCAGGGTCTGTTGCTTTAGTGCGACAAATTCTGCGGCCTCCTTTTCCTGAATGCGGTTGGAAATGTATTTGCTGTTAAAATGTTCAACAAAGTCATCCTATGAGGCATGGTTATCAGGCAATGTTGCTTTTACGGATTCCCACCAATCTCGGGCGTCTCGCTCCAGTTGGAAAGTGGCCAATAAGACCTTTTCTTCATCCGTACACTGCATTGCACGGAAAATTCTCTCAGTTTCCTTTAGCCAGTTCTCGACATCCTCGGGGTTAGTCAAACCCGTGAACCTTGGTGGGTTCGCATAACAAAAATCCATATGAAGGTCACCGGCTCCACGGTGAGCTCCGCCTTGCGCCACTTGTTGTAGCACCTGCGTAGAACCTTGCACGGTGTGCTGCATCTCGCGCCATTGTGCTCTCTCAGCAGCCATAATCCTACAAGGAATTTTTTTTAAGCCTACTAAGTATCATTGTTAGCCATAAGGCTAAGTGTCATGTATAACTATAGGGAGGTCAAAGGTCAATTTAACGATAAGGTCAAATGTCATCAAAGAACTTAACCCGTGGCCCTATCCATCTCACTCGGTATGGTGTAAACCTATCCTTAGACTTGGGTTTCCTAGATTTCGATCATGACACCTAATTTTCTGACTTCTTATTTCCTGGGAAATTGAAAACCTAGGCTCTGATACCACGAAGATTGTCACGTCCCGAGCGCAGAAAATACCCGAGGTCGTGGCCATCTTATATAGAACCATTCAATCATAGCAGTATACATATTTTTTTGACAAAAGACAGAGTGTGCAATATATCTAAATCATAACTAAGATTAACTTCCCAAATTAATACCAATGTCCAAGATGACAATTATCCAATTGACCAAATGGTAATAATTCTAATCTACGACATTCCTTATTCAAATCCAAATACTAGGCTACAAGCCTTATCAAGCTTCGATCAACTAGACCAATCATAACTAGAAGTACATGGTACGACTTAAAACACAAAGGACACGACTAGTTGGCAGAAGACAACCGATGACTCTAGCACTCTTCACTCGGTCTCGTTCCCATTCATGTGGATATCGCTATCCGAATTTCCTGAAAATGTTAGGAAGAAACTGGATGAGCGAATCGCTCAGTAGGATTTATATCTCAAGCTCTAACAATCTTTAAGTTAATTACAAGTTCATGCGGTATAATGATGCATGTTGGATCAAGCTAGAATATCAAGAATTGTATCGAGAGAGTATCACATGAATTTCAATAAGATGTATCAATAAGGAAACTAGCAAGTAATTTGCAAGTCGTTACGCAAGTCTTTCCAAGAAGATGATAATCAATATTCAAGCAAGTCCTATCAAGAAGGTAATAATCGATGATCAAGCGAGTAATTTCAGGCTCATATAATAACAAGTAGTGCAATGGAATTGGCTATTTCATTCATTCATTCAAGCAAGTAATTGCTCTTTTTCAGGCCACGCGAGTCAAGTCAAGCAAGTAGAGAGAGTAAGCGTGGAATGTCTCAAGTTAAGCAAGCAAGTACTTTCACCGTTCTGCGGGGCTCAAGTCAAGTATTGCCCAACTCTAGGCCACGTAAGTCAAGTATTATCCATTCTGGGCCAAGCAAGTCAAGTCAAGTAAGTAGTTCGGTGCAATGTCAAACACCGTGGTTAATAAACTCCGATAGGCACAAGTACCTTCGGGTGCTCCTCCCAGGACTAGACCGGCCCTTATATGCACAGCATTTCATGTATACTTTTAGACATCCACTCTCATTTATATAGCCAATATAGAATTTCAAAAAGTTTAACCTTGTAGGAACATAATGTAGATTTTAAGGAATAGAATTCAAGGACATCTAGAGTGTAAATGATGAATTATGACCATCTACTTAAAATGTATGACACATAGGCAAATCGGGGTTAAGGAGATGGCCAAAAAGTCATGTAAAGAAAGTCAACACGATTGGTCAAAATTAATGTATTGGTCAAAGTCAACATTATTGGTCAAAGTCAACACTACTGGTCAAAGGTATCAACCGGTCAAGGTCAGGCAGCGTTTTTCTTTTCACGTAGAAATGCATAACTAAGGTCTATGTATATTACTATTCGTGCATATAGAAGGTCTATGCACATTACTATTCATGCATATAGAAGGTGAGTGCATGTTACTATTCATGTAAATAGAAGGTCAGTTCACGTTACTATTTATGCCTATAGAATGTCTATGCACATTACTATTCATGCTTATAGAAGGTCTGTACACGTACTGTTCATGCCTTTAGAAGGTCTGTGCACGTTACTATTCATGCATATAAGAGGTCTGTGCATGTTACTATTCATGCATATAGAAGGTCTGTGCACGTTACTATTCATGCATATAGAAGGTCTGTGCATGTTACTATTCGTGTATATAAAGGGTCTGTGCACATTACTATTCATGCATATAGAAGTTCTGTACATGTTATTATTCATAGATATAGAAGGTCTGTGTACGTTACTATTCATGCATATAGGAGGTCTGTGCATGTTACTATTCATGCATGTAGAAGGGTCAGTGCACATTACTATTTATGCATATAGAAGGTCTATACGTGTTACTATTCATGCATATATAAGGTCTCTACACGTTATTATTCATGCCTATAGGAGGTCCGTGCATGTCACTATTCATGCATATAAAAGGTTTGTGCATGTTACTATTCATGCATATAGAGGGTCTGTGCACATTATTGTTCATGCATAAAGAAGGTCTATGCATGTTACTATTCATGCATATAGAGGGTCTCTGCACGTTACTATTCATGCCTATAGGAGGTCTGTGTACGTTACTATTCATGCATATAGAAGGTTTATGCACGTTACTATTTATGCCTATAGAATGTCTATGCATGTTACTATTCATATCTTTAGAAGGTCTGTGCAATGCATGATAAAGTCTGTGCAAGTCACTATTCACGTTCATGCATCTTCTGCTTGCGTAGGTATAGGTCTACATAAGGTCAGTGCAGTGCATGATAAGATCTGTGCAAGTCACTATTCACATCCGTGCATCTTTTGTTTACGTAGGTATAGGTCTACATAAGGTCGGTGCAGTGCATGATAAGTTCTGTGCAAGTCACTATTCATGTCCGTGCATCTTTTACTTGCGTAGGTATAGGTCTACATAAGGTCAGTGCAGTGAATGATAAGGTATGTGCAAGTCACTATTCACGTCCGTGCATCTTTGCCTTAAGGTCTGTGCTAGTTTAAACTAGATGCATACCAAGGTCCGTGCATGTTTGCTAGATGCATACCAAGGTCCGTGCATGTTTGCCTTAAGGTCTGTGCTAGTTTAAGCTAGATGCATACCAAGGTCCATGCATGCTTTGCTTGATGCATACCAAGGTCCGTGCATGTTTGCCTTAAGGTTTGTGCTAGTTTAGGCTAGATGCATACCAAGGTCCGTGCATGTTTGCTAGATGCATACCAAGGTCCGTGCATGTTTTGCTGATGCATACCAAGGTCCGTGCATGTTTGCTAGATGCATACCAAGGTCCGTGCATGTTTTGCTGATGCATACCAAGGTCCGTGCATGTTTGCCTTAAGGTCTGTGCTAGTTTATGCTAGATGCATACCAAGGTCCGTGCGTGTTTTGCTTGATGCATACCAAGGTCCGAGCATGGTTGCCTTAAGGTCTGTGCCAGTTTTCCCTGCCCATTCTAAAGTCAGTGCATGTTGCATGATGAAGTCTGTGCAAGTCATTGTTCACGACCGTGCGTGTTGCAGGACGAAGTCTGTGCATATGCGAGCCAATGCATACTATAGTTAGTGCATGGTAGGATAAGGTCGGTGAAGCCTGCTACGAAGTCAGTGCATAGGCGAGATAAGGTCGGTGCAGTCTGCTACGAAGTCAGTGCATATGCGATTTTTAAGGTTTAAGGTCGGTGCATATGCAGACTAAGGTCGGTGCATGTACTATTTACGCAGACCAAGGTCAGTGCCCATGCGAGCCAAAGTCGGTGCATATCACTATTCATGCGGTCTAGGGTCAGTGCTAGTTTAGGTCTTATGCATCCAAAGTCAGTGCAGATAACTATTCATGCAATCCATGGTCTATGCTAGTTAGGCCTCGTGCATCTAAGGTTGGTGCAATTTTGCAGTGAGCAATCAATTTTTGACCACATGAATAGTAACGGTCAACTGTTGACCATTACTATTCACAGAATTTCATTTTTAATGCTAAAGATTTATTAGATAATTTTTCATGGTAGAGTAAATCAAGGTGGTTAATGGATAACAGTTAGATTTTTCTAATCATTTTTATCTTGTGAGATATTTATTTTTAATGTGAGTCGTGACTAATATTTTTACTATTCACTCAATTTCATTTTTAAGGTCAAATATTTATTTGATAATTTTCTCTTATAGAGTAAATCAAGGTGGTTAATGGGTAACAATTATATTTTTCTAATCATTTTTATCTTGTGAGATATTGATTTTTAAAGTGAGATGTGAATAGTACTTTTACTATTCACTCAATTTCGTTTTTAAGGCCAAATATTTATTTGATAATTTTTCCTAGTAGGGTAAATCAAGGTGGTTAATGTGTAACACTTAGAATTTCCTAATCATTCTTATCCTGTGAGATATTAATTTTTAAGGTGGGCCATGAATAATGTCCTCCGTATCCTTCACGTAACTAATGACGTAATTTATTGTTCATGATTTTAAGAATGTTCACAGAATTAGGAAGTAAAGATATGGTTGGACAAATAGCAGGATTGCAAGATCATGCTCATATAATATTTTTAAGATTTAATTCCATAGATATGAATTTTTAAACATGAGGTAATTTACAGGAATTAAAATGAAAGAACGCATGGACACCGGGTGATAATTACCCCATTCATGCATGTCACCCTATTTAACTATTAATTAAGTCAGATCTTGAGAACACCTACCTTTTGGGTGCGGTTTACTAGGTATAACTATAGAGAAAGAATTAGAGATCCCAGCCACACCAAGCCCTTCACCGAAGCTTCTGCAGCAAGATACTTCTCCTTCTCTTCCGTGGCAGAAAGACAGTAGGGGTCATCTATGGTGGATGGAGGGGGTTTGTTTATAGGAAATGGGAGAAACATAAGGGTCTATTGTCAGGGAAAAAGAAGCAAATAATACTTCATCCCATTGAATCCATTGTTGGGAAAAGGGGTCCGCTGCCAGGATAAAAAGGTTGTCATTGCCTCCACCAAGTCCTAGTGGTTGAGGGGTCTATTGCCAGCATACAATGGCTAGCTTGTGAGGTTTATAGTGGGGTGGTGGCCCTCCTGGAGGTGCCCTCCTCACGTGGGTATGGTGGGTGGCATAATTATATATTTATTTTGCCAAAAAGATGAATGGTGGATTGTAAAAATTGAACTATGGTCACTCATTTGAGGTAACACATCACTTAACCAACTACACTAGGAAATCACTTCATCAAGTGAATATATGTATAATGACTTTCGATATTCAACCTTCTTATAAAGTTATCCAAAGTTTTTATTTATTTTGGGAAAAGTCTATATATTATTGTCATTATTATTATTATTATTTTCTATCATTTTTACACCGGATGCTACATATGTTACATCGTCTAATCACCTTCAATTTAAAATTAAGATTTGCATAATTAAGAGATGTTGTTTTTGGATTTTGAGAGAACCTTTAAAATTTGGATAAAGTTTTTGGAGCAAACCCAATCCACCCCCACTCTTAGTTTGCCATATATATCTTAGGCCACCAATTGGTATCTGAGTTAAGACTTAATTCTTTTGAACAGGCCTAACAACCTTGAGAGATCCAATCTATGGCAAACAAGGGAATACTTCTTGATGGTCACTCCATTCATCATCTTTCATTCTTCAATGGTTTGAATTATGTCTATTGGAAGAATATGATGATTGTCTTCCTTAGGTCACAAGAATACGATTGGAGAGTTGTGGATAAAGGATCTTACAAGCTCCATGAGGATGAGGATATGTGGGATCATGAACATAATAGGTAGTCAATAATTAATTTTAATGCCATGAATATTATGTAGTGTATTCTCCATCCTAACAAATATTCTAGCATTCCCAAGTGTACTAGTGGGAAGTAGATGTGGGACAAGCTCAAGTTCATTTGTGAAGGAACTATGCAAATCAAGGAGACAAAGACTAATCTGTTGGTTCACAAATATGAGTTGTTGAAGATAAAGCTAAAGGAACTAATTTCTTAAATGTTTGCTCAGTTTATAGAAATAACCAATGGTCTGAAAGGATTGGGAAAAGATTGGACACATGCTGAATTGGTGAGGAATATGTTGAGATCTCTTCCCCCCGTCTTGGTGCACCAAAGCAACCGTAATTGAAGACTCTAAGGACCTATCCACATAATCACTAGAGAAACTCATAGGATCACTTATAACCTATGAAATCAATGTGAAGAGAAATGGAAAAGATGAGAAGAAGAAAAGGACTATTACACTTAAAGGTTCCCGGAGCATCAGATAATCAAGTGAAGAGGAAGACTCTAAAGAAGATGAGGAAGATAGTGATGATCACAAATTAAATGAAAAAAATCTCTAAAGAAAGAGAAGATGTTTCAAGGGAACTTTAGAAGCAGATAAGAAATGGCTCTCCAAACAAGGGGGAATCAAGCAAGAAAGAAAAAGTGATTTGCTATGAGTGCAAGAAGTCTGAACACATGAGAGGAGATGTCTATAACTCCAAAGAAAATCTAAGACGATGGTGGCCACTTGGAGTGATGAGGATGAGGACTCATCAGATAACATGGAATATCTCATTGCAAACCTATTTCTTATGACTCATGAAAAATATACCACGTAGGTAAATTTTGAACTTAATTCTATCTCCAATGATCAATGGGAAATTATATATGTCACCTTGTATGAAAAATATAAGAAAATCAAAATGAAAAATAAGACTCTAAAGAAACAAGTTGCATGCATACAGGACAATCAAGAATTAATTGACAGAATAGAGTCTTTAACTGTAGACAATGGCACACTTAGGTCTAAAAATGATTCCTTGTTGACCAAGATTTCCATATTTAAGGCCTTGTCAATTTAAATGAAAATCCATGTAGCCTAACAAATTGAAAATTTGAAATGTCACTTTGTCTAAATCTGTTAAATGAAAAAAGTAATCTTGATGCCATGCTCGAAATGAGATTGAATTTCCAAATAGAAGGACTTGCGTACACCCATTGACGTGCAAAATTTGAACACCACAATACACCGCAATATGACAGAAATTGTGGGAAGCTAAGGCGTTCCTAAAGTAGACTATCGTGGGCTCGATTGTAAGAGCTCGGCAGCGAAGAAACACAGGAAGAGGTCGGAACGACCAAACTTCAACAAGGATACCTCATATGTGACACCACATCATCAACTCACATCCCAACGAACTAATTAAAAATTACAGGAAGCCAAGGCATTCCTGAACACGCACTATTGCGGACTCGGCCGTGAGGACTCAGTAGTGAAAAGCACAATGACAGGCTCGAGACAAGCGAGCTCCAGAGAAGATCAAGTACAGTACTACAACATTCAAGTGATGTCGATCCACCATGAACTCGCGTCCTGAGGGACGAGTTAAACTCAAAATGGCAGGAGGCCAGGATGCTCTTCAAGACACACTATCGCATACCTGGCTTACATCGCACAAAGCAAAAAGTGCGGAGCTCGGGGTTAAATGGGTTCATAAACCCTCAAATCGCGTGAACCGTGTATCGACAGCCCCTTTGCAAAGGGGTGTACTGGAAGCCGTACATTGATATGGACCGGCAACCCCTTGAATGGGCTTAATACACTTAACTGGTAGCCCTTTAAGGTCCCATTCGGCAGCCCCTTGAATGGGCTTAATGCCCTCAACCGGCAGCCCTTGGCACCCTCAACCGGCAGCCCTCCAAGTGCCGATTCGGTAGCCCATTAAAGGCTCATCCGGTAGTGCGACAACGCCCTCAACCGGCAGCCCTTTCACGCACTCAACCGGTAGCCCTTCACGCGCTCAACCAGCAGCTCCTTTAATGCCAATCCGACAGCTACTGAAGCCCCCATCCGACAGCCACTTAATGCTTGAACTAGTAGCCCTATTTGAGCCATGAAACAGTAGCTTCCTCATCCTTACACCCCTATATAAAGGGGGCCACATAGAACGAGAGAGAAGAGAGAGGAGAACACATCCATCAATCGATCAAGGCACGGGTCCAATAAAAAAAGAGAAAAAAATGAGAGAGCATCCAGGAGGGGAGCAGCAGAGCGAAGAAGAAGAAAAAAGAGAGAGGAAGAGAGAGGAGAGGTGAGGAAGGGGGGAGAAGGAATAAGTGCTCCGTTTCTCCCCCCCCTCCCCTCCTTGTATTTTCCATTTCTTTTTCTTTTGATGTGCTCGGTTTTGATTCCCTTATTTTTGTTGCAATTAATGAATGAAAAGAAGGTGCCCCCTTGAATAGTTCTACGTTTACAGTAGTTGTCTCCCTTGACCCTGCTTCGGTCCTCTTTTCTCTGGTTTTCTCTTGTTATTCTCTTGTTTTATCGTGGTTATCTTCCCATGGGACTGAAATGTGATAGACGATCCGAGGAGGAAGATGAATATATCTCTGAAGGGAGGCTTACGCTCGGGGTTTATCCCATGTCATGGATATGATTCTGAGCTTCGATCCTCATGGGTTGCTTTTACTGAAATCTCAAGCCATGCCGGATTACGCTACTCCCTATCCTGTTGCTTACAGAAATGCACCAACAATGACTCTTTTTTTATGCTCTGTTTTCACCTTTGGCGTGTATGCTTTGAGTGGGCCGAATGATCTGGCAGGCTACCCTTTTATGCTTTATTCTTCTACAAGACGATGATCCGATGCCGTTGTTGTGTCTCCTACTTCACGTGATACGATAGCCACTCCCCTGTTCTCCCTTTTCCTTATTGTAAAAATGAATCGGCAGCCCCTTTATGCAAGCCCACCTAGTAGACATTTCGGCAGGCCCTCGACTCTGTTGAACTGACAGCTCCCCCCCCCCTCATTTTCTTTCGTTGCAAACGTTCCGGCAGCCATCCTTCTCCTCTTACTTCTCCTGTAATAAGCGAATTGGCAGCCCCTTTGGACGGATACGACAGCCCCTGGCAAGCTCCACTTTTTCCTATGTTCAGAGAGATCCTATAACCTATTCTCATGGGTTTCAGAATAAATCGGCAGTCCACTGCTCATCTCCCTTTCACCCCGCTACGAGTCATACAGCAACCCCTCTTTGAGTTGATTCGACAGTGGTGCTCACCACTTATTGATCCATTTTCCCTTCCCTTCTAACCAAAGCAAAGTGGGCTGACACTATAAACCCCTTAGCAGCCTTGCCCTGTCAGTGGATTTGGTACCGAGGATCATTGTGAGTGTTGACGCTTTGTGCACACTCAAATAATTAAGGGACCATCTCAAATTTCTATGGACGAGCACTCACTTCACCCCCCTCCCAACATGTCCGGAATAGGGGGAGATGCTGCCAAAATTTTGTCAGAAATTCGAATCAATAAAGAAATAAACAACAACATAATCATAACCATAAAAATATGTTGTGCGGGTTTTTGTACCGGTTAACCGGGGTGAAGGAAGGAATGCAGCGGGGAAGGAAAAATACGGGAGTTTGATGTATCTCAGGTATCCTCTTTACGGTTGCATGTCTCTCACGGTGGTACTGGGCACTCTCCTTTTACGAAAAGTCGAAAGGGGCGGAATGGCACGAGAATGTCGGGCTAAGGGTTAACCGGACAGGGTGTGGGCGTGCCAGTCGATCTTTCGACAATCACTCATGGAACCAAGGTTTGACCGGGGAAGCGCCACCAGGGCACGTCACGTGGGCTCAGGGGATCGGACGACACGTGGAGAGAAGGGGTTCCATGGGTGCGAGTGCGTAGGCGATTGCGGGAATCGTGTACAGGACGTCTTTCCCCACCGGCTGCAAGCAACCAGTGTTTATTTACATCGGATTGAATCTGAATACCTTCGTTCCATGCTGAAGAAAAGTCCGTATTTATGTCTGAAGCCATGGGTGGAGGGCTGGGCGCATTCAGCAGCTAGGGGTACGTGTTAGGCTGAGGGGCGTTCATTGGAGTTGGGGTATCGAGCACGGATGCCGAGTGGTGTGGGTAGGAAGCTGGAGGCCCGAATACGGGCATATGTATTTCACTGGTTTTATGATGAGCCACATGGGCTTTACAAATGGGCCGAGGAGGTTGAAGTACAACGGGCGCAAGCCGCGGGACATTTCTGACATGGCTGGCGTCTGACGGAGGTCAGACACGGCTCAAGGCGAGCGGTCGGGTCTGGGTCTCGGACGGGGAGTGTTGTCATGCTGGAGAGTCAAGGTCGGCCCCGGGACTATGATTCCTGGGCCAGAGGTCCGACAAGACTCGCTTCGTCAATCTGAGGGGCCGACGGCCGACTGGGGGATGAACAGTGGGCACGCGGATCCGTGTCGAGGGTCGACGTGGTCATTACGCGGTACCCTTCGTCACCGCGGTGAGTGCCGTAAGTCAACGTACACGGGCGGACCCGGGGCACGGGCGTATTCGCCGTTGGTACGGTCATCTTACACGAGGCGGGGATGGACTTGGTATGAGACGATTAGGCACCGCGTGAGGGGAGTACGTGAGACATACCCTAGGCGTGTGTGAGCCGACTAGCAAGTCATTCGCGCGAGCACTTGTCTTGCCGAAGGCCTCGAGAGTCCGAGGGCGCAATAGTTAGGCCGGGGAAGTTAGCTCATCCGTGCGTTGCTTCCTTCTTTCACGTGTTGTCTCTCTTTTCTTTTTTGGTTGGTAAGGGGGGTAATTTATAGAAGTTAAAGGGGTGGGGGGTGGGGTTTAGGCGGACCAAGTTGAGGGTTCAACTTGGTCCGGGTAAACCCCCCAAATAGTGTTTTCATTTTTATTTTATTTGAATTTTTTATGTGTATGTTTCTGTGTGTGTCAGAGTGGAAGGGGTGGAGTTTAGACGGACCAGCTTGGGGGTCCAAGCTGGTCCGCCTAAACCCCCTCCCAAGGGGGTTTGGGCGGACCATGTTGGTCCTTTTTTTTGTTTTAAAAATCTTTTTTTTTGTTATACAAGGGTTTAGGCGGACCAGCCTCCCCTTGGGGGTTTAGGCGGACCAGCATGGGGGTCCAGGCTGGTCCACCTAAACCCCCCCCCCCTTGGGGGTTTAGGCGGACCAGCTTGGAGGCCCAAGCTGGTCCGCCTAAACCCCTCCCCAAGCGGGGGTTTGGGCGGACCAGGTAGAGGGAGAGAGAGGTTGTGGTCCCTTCTATAAAAACCTGATTTTTGTGTATTTATCCCCACTTTGACTTAGTTTGAATGCTAGAAGACAAAGGATACGAGCTTGGACTGGCTGACTGGCTGCTTGTACGCGTAGACCGAGGGATTGGCGTGTGCGACTCCACGTATTCCCGGGACTTCATCTTCACGAATTCTTCCATGTACGGGTACGACGAACGAGCTTTACACGAACCTCGGACCGCATCTGCACAAACAGGGACTGAGGAGGGCTGTCGGACCTCGGGGCTGAGGAGAGGGCGCGGCCCCCCGGGGAGTTCGCCCTCCCCGGGGGCGCGGCCACGCCCTGGGGCGCACAAGCCTCCGGGCAAAGCCGTAACCCCGAGGGATGGCCCCGGGGATATTCCTTTGTCGTCTGGGGATATCCCTTGGGGGATATGAAGTTTCGGGATATTGAAATGGCCCATGGAAGCCATTGTTCTTCGAGTTGTAGTGGCCGCTCGCAAGGTGTTCGGGCGAATGCCTGACGCACCCCGGGTTGCCGAATGAGCCACATAGGTGGCCGACGGGCCTCAGATTTAGCCAAGGGCCAAGGGCAGGAGTCTGTAGGGTCTGGGAGGAGGCACCTTGGGCCGATGGGCTCTATCTCGTGCTGCGTGCCGCATTATACGGCACGCTGGCAGGGTAGCCTCGGGTCGACCCGAGGGCTAAGTTCAGTGGCTTGTTGCCACGTGTCTGAGGGTCGGGGGTGGCCCCGACTTACTGGGGGGTCATTGTAGGACCCCATTAGTGTGCTGGGACCATGGGATGGCCCATGGGTTGGTGTAGAAGGGTTGAAGCGCGTGCGCCCACAAGGTGTTCGGCAGAATGCCGAACACAGGTGTGTGAGCCGTACACGCGTACTACGGGTCTTCTGAGCCTGTGGTTGACCTATTTGGGTTTCCCTTTGACCTTGGAGGGTTGAGGGAAGGCGTTCTGGGGTAGGCCCCTAGCCTCTTCACTGAGTGCCATGCGGCATGGCTTGTACTCGGAGTGTCCCCGGGGCGGCCCGGGTGACCGTGTAGAGTGCGGAGGAAATCTGTGACTTATGAATCGGGAGCGATCCCGATTGATTGCTAGGGCCATCGTGCACCTCGGCCAACGTGCTAGGGCCATCGGTCAGGCTCACTGGCTTGTCGGATGGGCCGGGTAGCCCATGCCTTGAAGGTGTTCAAGGAAATTCCCGAACCCATATTTCTGGGTATTTGGTTGGGGAAATAGTCCGAGTACAACAAATGCCCCCCACGGGTCGTGCGTCGGAGGCGGAGACGAGGGCGTATGGCCCGTGAACCTCTCCTTCTGAGTTGTTGTAGTTGCATTTTGACACTTCATATATTTGTGATTTGCTGTATTGTAAATATTAAATTTCTGGCATACTGACCATTTTTGTGCTATGTCTTGCAGCTATGGCCCGATTTGGCAGGGACGAGAGGGTCCCGAGGCGCGTGGTCCGAGAGGAGGACCACTGGGTGAGGAGGACATAGCGGCCCATGCCCCCTTTGGGCCCGCTGGTTTTTACCGCGGCCAGCGTGGAGCAGCTTGATGGTGGTCAGGTAGTTGTGGCAGAGGGCCCCATCGGCGAGCGCGGCAACGGAGTCGGGGTTGTGGAGCTGGCCCGTGTGTCAGAGGCGGGCGAAATTTACACTTATGATCGCAGCGGTGCCTATCCAATAGAGTTCCCTTTGGACCGTCACCTGTTTGAGTTTATCAGGCACTTTATCTCGCCAGGCATGGAGGAGAGTGACTCTCGGGTTGCTGGAGACCGTCGCCGACTGGAGCAGGCGATCTTAGTGGGTCGGGATAGCTTGCACAGGATTGTCCTTTGTGGCTTCCCGAGCTTCTCTGTGGATTACTAAAGGCAAAGTCAGTTTCCCAGTGCTGAGTGCCTGGGCTTCTTCAACAGAGCAGACCAGTTTGGAGTTCGTGCTGGAGTAATGGGTCCTGCCTCCTAGGATTTGCATGGACACCACCGAGCAGAGACAGAGGGCAGTCCAGGGTTAGTGCTGGAGCCATCAGGGCTGGAGTACGCTGGGGAGGGGTACGACGACCACAGCCTCCTTTCCGAGATTTTGCGACAGAGTGCATTCAGTTGGTATGGCCGCTGGGCGGTGATTCTGTCACATAGGTACCGCCAGGGGATGACTGAGTGGTCGATGGGCATAGTACACCACTATTGGGTGCTGCTAGACCGAGCCGACGTCAGATATGCTATGACTGCGGCTCTATACGGGTACCCTTGCTACTCGGGGCTTTTGCAGGCATTGGCGGAGCGCTTCAACCGTAGGTGGAACACCATGGCAACGGCTGAGGGAGAGACCTCATTAGACTTGTGGTCTCTGTGGAGGATCTCTGGGTTGCCGATCAGCGGTAAAGGATACGAGGAGGTAGTACTGGATGACCTCCATCGCAGCCATACTGACGGATATGGGAGATACCGGGTTCCTTACAGCTACTGGTATTTATTGAAGACCTGGAGGGACCTAGCCCTGGCTGGGAGAGAGAAAGTAGCGCAAACTCTGAGAGTGCCGCTGAACGCATGGGTCCGTCATTTCTACAACGGGCCTTTCTATTTTCACCAGGAGTTCGCCAGAGACCAGACTCCCTGGGAGGAGTATACAGAGGTGGAGTTGCGATTAAGGACGCATCCGAGGTATATCTACGCTCCACGGGAGGGGTGGAACCCCCACCGACTGCCGGATGTGACGCACTTGGCCGCGTACTTGGCGTACTGGCTGGCGACATTCGTGGTCCTCCACGGGGAGGACGGCCTGCTGCGAGTAGAGCTGCTGTGGCCTGCGTGTCAATTAGTAGAGGGGCAGAGACTGGCCTTAGCCCCAGCGGCTTTGGCCAATGTTTACCAGGGACTGGGAGTACTGACGGTGCACTCGGCGCCACGTGAGCAGAGCCTGCTTCTGTCGACTCACTACCTCAGTGCATGGGTTGGGTTGCTATTCCCAGGGTTAGTGTCTCGTGGGACCGTTACGAACCAGACGGCACCATTGTTGTTCAGCTTCATAGGACAGCCCGATGGGGACACAGTGATACTGCTAGAGGAAGCCAGGATGGTCTTGTGTTACTTGCCCGGCAGGGGCGAGGAGTGTGTTCCTTTTGGCGGTGCTACCAGGGACTCCCACTTGGTCATGGTGCCTTTAAATGGCGGGGCGGCACGCACCCTACCTTACCAATTGGAGCCGGACGCGTCATTGTACACAGAGTGGGTGATGAGCACTCGGCCAGCGGTGCTGCCTTTACACCGGTCCGTGACGAGCTTCTTGGAGCCGTACTACCCGCACAGGTTCGCTCGGAACTTCGGGTACGACTAGGGGATCCCGCCGAACCAGGAGTTCCCTTTGGCGGGTCGTCAGTACAAAGATCGAGACATACATTTGCTAGCTATGACGTGGTGGGACTTTTACTGTCACCCAGACTCGGAGCGGTTGCTGACGCCTGGGCCGGGACGTAGGGGACGGTTTGACGTCCACTACGCCAGATGGTGGTTCGAGCACAGTCACCAGTATTGACAGAAGGCCTCGACGATCCGAAAAGCTGAGGAGACCCGTCTCTTGAGGGAGGACCTGCCTCTCGTCGCACTGGATGATGGGTATCTGCGGACTCGGTTTCCTCGGATCCGCCGAGAGGTAGAGAGGCTGGTGCAACAGGCGCCCCGGGGGAGCCGAGGCTCTTTATCGACGGGGTGAGGTGGCAACCGGGCACTGAAGCCCCTCAGGCAGGCGTGGGCGGCGCCTGGAGGTACCAGAGTCAGGGCACCTTGACCCGAGGCGTCGAGGACTTGGTGGACCCAGTTTCTGGCGGACTGCGGGTTTAAGCAGTGGGGTTCGCTGGACCGAGTGCTCCCTGAGGGGAGCTTTGCAGATATGACAGCCGATGACTGGAGTCATCACATCGCCCATGCGATCGGGTCAGCCGGGCCCGTAGAGCTGGTGTCCCTTATCGAGTGTGCCTTGACCCTGAGGGAGGTGAAGGAGGTGGTTGCGAAGGGCGCTCGGGTGTTGATTTGTTTTTGTGTTTGTGTGTGGGGTTTTGCAAAGAGGAAGCAATGTGTGGATATGATGTGCAAATAGAAAGCAACAATGATGTCAATCAACCTATGAACATGTAGATCATGAACCTAGGCAACCAGAACTGGCTCTAGCATGGACAATGCTATCTCTATCGAACTAAACTAAGGAAAAGCAAAAACACACGATAAGGCGTAGAGCAATGAAGATAAATAAAACACACCACGTGGGGTGGAACAAGCAAAGGAAATAAGAGATATGGGAGAGAGGAAAGCTATGCCCAATACTATGAATAAGGATGTGATCGCCACTAAGGTAAGAAAATAAGCCAAAAGACCTGAATAATACCTTAGAAATAGGTGGATGATGCACCCGCCCACGGGAGAAAGGAACTAGTGAAACCTGCAGATCTGCTGAATGTAACGGTCAATAGCATGTGCGTCACAGGAGTGTGACGGTCGCCCGATGAACCGTTAGAGCCACCTGACGCGTCTGAACAAGACAGTCAGAAAACCTACAGAAACAACTTGTGAATTCTCAAACTCCAAACCTTCCAGCCGGCCAGAAAGCTTGGGCCTCGCCTTGTGAACTCTGTAACACCTGCCAAAGAACGTGAAACACAGGAAAAGCAACCCCAAATTAGCCCTTTTAACAATATAGCATCAATATTCAAATAAACTCAATATTATCAAAAGGAAAGGGGAATACCAGAGAAGTTTTGGTTTTTAACCCCTCTGGGCATTTTAAAATGTAGGAAGATGTTTATATGATCAAAAACAGAGGGAAGAACGTGGAAGAACGTGGAACAAGAAGTGGGACAATGCCAGGATGAGAGGAACAAGGGAAGAGCACAAGTATGTCAATGATGAACTTTAAAACCCAAAACCAAAGTACTCCATTGGCTTAGATGCAGATGGACATGGAAGTAGGCTCCTCTTGGATGAATGTGACTCCTGAATGTGGCAACACTTCGATGCAAACTCCAGATTTTTTCTCCTTAGGCCATGAAATCAAGGGTTCTATTTATAGGCCCTCAAAGTTCTAGATTCGAGTAGAGGATAATTTAGCAAGAAAGGAGGATGATTCTTAGAAAACTCTTGAAGATAATACTCTCAAGAGTCCATAGAAACAAACAGAAGGTTCTGAGGATCAGATTTGGAAGAGAAATCACAAGATCAAACTCTCAATTCGACCACGGAGTGGCAGAGAAAAGACCAGACCTGCCAGGACTCTCTGTTGAATGTAATGGCTGCACGACTGACCGTTACAGGAATGTAACGCACCAGGGAGAGACCGTCACACTAACCCTATCCTCAAAGAGATAAGATCAACGGGGAAGTTTCAAACAATTGGACTCTGAAAGGATGTAACGGCCAAGGGCTGGTGCGTCACACTAAGTGTAACGGCCTCACGACAGACCGTTAGAGCCAACGGATAGGCAAAGGATAAGGATTGAAACAAAGGCCTCAAGCTCTAGGACTCCTCAAGATGTAACGGCCATGGGCTGATGCGTCAGAAGAATGTAACGCCCCTGGTGTGGACCGTTAGAGACAATAAGGATCAAAAAGAATGAAAAAGCTTGCTAAGCTTCATTCAATGAAAATGCCAAAGAAACCAGACTCAACCAAGAGGATAAGACTCATCAATTAAGCCTCCAACTGATCAAGAAAGCTCAAATGAAGAATGAAAAACTTGGAGCATCATATAGAACGAACAAGGAGATGACCCGACTTATTGGTCATAAAACGGGTGTTAACAACGGGTCGTGGGCTTGAAGCCGGAGCAGCTAGTTCCTCTGCCGCTGACCCCCTTCGTGACTTCAGGTAAGACCTCTTCATTAGCCTGCTAGCCCTGCTTCATGGTTTTCTAGGGCATATGGCTGAGAGATCATGTGCGGTTGTGTTTATTGGCAGGTCCCGCGGCGGACAGGGGTCATCCTTCCACAGGGACATCTTCTGGGGATAGTGACGGGGCCCTTCCGCCCCAAAGGAAGTGCCCCCGGGTGGAGACTGGAGTCAGGGAGGTTGGTGAGTCCTCTAGGGGACCCGCTGCCAGGGAGCATATTGAGGCAGAGCCGGCTCTGAGTAAGTACCATATCCGCCTACTTGCTTTATATTGATTCAGCCTTGATGATTGGCTAACCTTGTGCAACTAGATTTGCTTTTCACAGCGCTGCTGGAGGCCGGGGCAGATGCGGCCTTATCGCCACCTCAGGAGGTTGGCCCACTTCCTGACGATGAGGTCGATCACGAGATAGATATGGAGGGGCTCCTTCGTATGATGGACGAGACCGCCCCCAATGTTGAGACCTTCCCTGATTTTGAGCCATGGAAGGCTTCAAAGGATGCTCAGTCAGGTAAATAATTCTGGGATCGAGCATGTTGTGTTTATGGTTGTGTTTGATTCTGGCAGTTGACATCGTTGTTGGTGTCATGCAGAGATGGCTGAGACATCAGAGACTGCGGCTTCTCCTCAGATGCCAGGCGAGGTGCCCCCATCCGTTGACGGGCAGGAGCCCGGTGTGACCCAGGATGGCTCGGGTGAGCACTAAATCGCTGCGGAGGACATTGCCCTTCCATTGATAGTCGCGGGGATACCGATACTGACTGACTTTATGATGTCATTTGTCAGGTGTGGATCCAGCCGCTACTCTGGAGATGATTCAGGAGCTGGTCCGTACCGGCCCTTCAGTGTCTCTTCCCTCCTTTGAAGGGGAGCCTGAGGGGAGGAGTACTTCGATACCGCCCGCGACCGAGGAAGTGTCTAGCTTGTTGCCCCAGCTATTGGCGGGGGTGGATCGAGCTTCCCTGTCGGCTGTGGTGTCAGCCTGCACTGTGGGGCTGGTCGGGTCCTCGAGCATGGGACCCTCAGGTGCGTAGTTGGAGACTTAACCACTTCTGTTATGCCTTTTTATGTTGACCGTCTTCTAGTGTTGAGGTCCTGTCGGTATTGTTTGCAGGTGTACCTTCGCCTCTAGAAGAAGGTGAGCTACCCCGGGACGGGGCCGAGATGGTGGAGGAGGGGCCTACAAAAGTGGCCCCTACTGAGGGTGACGATCAACATGGCCCCATACGCCTCTTCCCGTGCCTGATGCCCCATGGTAGGATGTTAGCATGGACTTTGTTTTGGGATTGCCACGTACCTCCAGGAAGCATGATTCGGTCTATGTGGTGGTTGACCATTTCTCAAAGATGGCCCTCTTTATTCCTTGCTCGAAGACTTCGGATGCTTCGAGGGTAGCCCGCCTTTTCCTTACGCATGTGGTGTGCAAGTTCGGGTTACCTCGCACTATAGTGTCTGACCGTGATGTTAGATTCACTTCCTACTTTTGGAAGACACTATGGCATATGATGGGTACTCATCTCAAGTTTTCCACTGCATATCATCCCCAGACAGATGGTCAGACCGAGGTGGTCAATAGGAGTCTGGGAGACCTTTTGAGGTGTCTTGTTAGGGACCGCATTGGGGATTGGGATCTCATTCTACCCATGTCCGAGTTTGCATATAATGATTCGGTGAATAGGTCTACCGGCATGAGTCCATTTGAGATTGTCACAGGTCGTAGGCCTAGGAAACTCGTTGACCTTGTCCCCATGCCTATCCATGCTAGAGTGTCGGAGTCGGGCGAGTCGTTTGCTAGGCATGTTAGGAGTTTGCATGACGACATCCGTCGTCACATTGAGGCCAGCAATGCACGGTACAAGGAGTTAGCCGATGCCCACCGACACCACCGAGAGTTCCACGAGGACGAATACGTCATGATCAGGGTAAGACCTGAACGGTTTCCCTCTGGAACCGTTAAGAAGTTGCAAGCTCACGGAGCCGGTCCCTTTAGAGTGTTGAAACACGTTGGATCCAATGCGTATGTTGTGGACCTGCCCGAGGAATATGGTATAAGCTCTACCTTCAATGTATCGGATCTTGTTGCATATAGGGACCCAGCGGTGATCCCTAGTGAGCCTTTTGAGCCATGTCCTCCCCTTGAGAGTGATCCCACACCTGAGTGTCCACTTCCACCTCCAGCCCCTTTTTTACGGTAGCGTGAGCATATAGATCGTATATTGGACGAGCAAGTGACAGTTACCAGGAGTGGATCTTACCCGCGCTACCTAGTGCGATGGAGAGGACGGCCCGCTTCTGAGGACACATGGATCACTGTTGGCACCTAAAATATGATCGTCGGCGACCAAGCCGTAAAGACGAATGACCCGGTCCACCGAAGCACGGAAGCCGATAAATATCAACATATTGAATACTTTTCAAAGCTGCCAGAGCCTCGAGTCGCTCCGTATAGATACGGGGACTTCACCTCAGGGGAGCCGGGACAAGCTCACAACCAATCGGCAGTGCGACCAAGCCTGCCCAATGAACAGGCATCGACTCTGTCATGCCGCATCCACCACACCCGTTGTCCGATCAAGGACGACGGTCTATCCGGTGGTCCCCCACCAACTGAGAAGGTTCTCCCGAGGATGAAGGAGTTCCCCCAGCTCTCCAGTATGGAGGACCGAAAGCTCTGGCGGCGGAAGATCCCGATCACCCGACATGGGTGCGGCTTCCTGCCAAGATGGGCCCATTAGCAGCCGAATGACCACCCAGCTCGGGCGGAGCTATCCCTGGTGTTGTCACGCTTTCCGAGAAGCCTCGGAGACGAACCAGGTCAGGTTAACGGCTTGGGTCAGAGAGCTGAAGGCCGTATGCCCGCAGAAGACCTGTGCGAGCAGCCTAAAGCAATCTAGAACCTGGAAAATGGCCGTACGCCAATCTAGGAGCTTCGACAGATCGTATCGTCGAAGTCTTAGTGGGCAGTCGCAGAGTACATGTTCACGATGGCCCCCGGAATTATCCCCGGGTCCATCGACTGGCTTAAAAGCAACAAGGGACATTAGTCCGGCGCGCCTTAAACCGGCGCGCCCCTCACTCAATACCCTTATCCCGGCGCGCCCCTACCTTCAACCCTTGTACCGGCGCGCCCCCATCTTCAGCCCTCATGCCGGCGCGCAGATCACCCTGATGATGGCTTCGATCCCGGTGTGATAAGCCTTGAAGGCTCCTCCGGCGCGCCAATCCCACGCCGGTTCAACGTTCTAACTCATGCCCTATATATACGGCTGTTCGAGAGCAACAAGAAGAAGAAGGTGGGAGAGAGTAAAAAAAAGAGGTGAAAGAGAGATCAGAAGAGGCGAAAAAAAAAGAAAGGAGGCCACACACAGACAAAAAGAAAAAAAGAAGAGAGAGAAGTTTTTCGAGAGTGTTCCTTCGGAGGAGCTACCGCCGGCCATCCTCTTCTTCTACGACGCCCTGTTTCAGGAACAGGTGGGCGCGGGCGCTGATCCCTTTCCGGTTTTCCGCAGTTTCCTCTTCTGAAACTTCTGCCCATCGAATGTAAGCGAGAGGGGGAGGAGCGACGATGATATGAGTCGATTCTTCTCCCCCCTCTACGCGATTTTCTCTGCTACTCTTTCCCCTGTTATTGCGCTATGAGCGTCCTCTGCTTCTATTATTGTTGAACGGCGATCGAATAACGGCGCTGGTGCCATAATCTGATGATGTAAATGCCGAACCATTCCCGTTTCTGGGATGGTAACGCATATATGTATATATATATCCATGCTGAGCGCTAGGTTTAATGGGTCGAATGAGTGGTATTCATCTTCCCTTTCTCATGTATGCCAATGTGTGCGCGTGAGTCTCTCTCTCTGTGTCATTCCCTGATTCCACTTTCCCCGAATCTCTTACCATGCCCTGAATCATCGTGGGCTACAGAAACACCCCTTCCCCGGGGTTTCCCCCTCCGAATATTCTCCTGTTTAATCTCATGATTCTTGCATACCCCTCTCTTCTCGGACGGAGCCGTGCTTCTGCGCGTGCCTCTCTCCGCCAAGCGTGGGGTTTTGTCCCCTGAACGATGCTCTCTAACTGATCGAACATATGCCGCGTAATGGACCTCCCTTATTTATGCATTTACTATCTCTACGCATCATGGTCATCCGAATGGCTTCCGGGGTTTTCCTTCTTATTATCTCTATCATCCGGGGAAGGGGAACACGCCCCTGCGGTTTCACGAAATTGCTAGGCAACTAAGAACCCTACCTCCCGATGGTAGACGTTCTTCCTGAGCCCACAGCGGATAGTAACGAAGAGGTCTCGGTTCAACGAGCTAGACTCTAACAGTCCAGGACCCAACGGAGACCGGGGATGTGTGCTCCTCGCAGGCTAGCCCTCGGAGTCCCATCTCCCTAATGGTCGGTTCCTCTAAGGGATAAGTCATATACTGTGGGTTGTCCACCCCTCGCAGGCTAGTCCTCGGGGTATTGCTCCCACCGTCAACGGCTTCGTCCCTCTGTTTCTTCCCCTACGGAATTTTGGTGCTCCTAGCAGGCTAGTCCTCGGAGTACTCCATCCACTGGGGTTTGCTGGCTGCCATTGTGCAGACCGGCGGTTTAGGGGCTTGTTCCACAGGTGAACATGACCCCGCTTCTCCCCTGTAACTCTTCAGGTCCAGGGGAGATGCTGTCCAATTTTGGACAGATTAAGAATAAATAAGCCTTAATGAAATGATCGTTCTGGACCCAATCATCTCGGTGCTCGAGTATGAACCTCGCACTGACCTCCCCCCTCATCTCCAGAGGGCCGTGGACTCCAATCGAACAATCATCTGGCCCAACAACTCAAGAAAGGGTCCCATGAAGTCTAACAAACTTAAAAAAAGTTCAAAACTCAATAAAACAGGCTTAGTACGGCGCGGTCTTGACCGGCGCGCCCTAAACCGGCGCGGTACACCCCCGCGCCGGATTAACCCCACACTCATTTCCATTTTTTTTTCCTTTACGCCTTTCCGGCGCGCCTTAAACCGGCGCGCCCCAAAGTCCTTGCGCGCCGTTTCAACATGCTTGGTCACCGCGCCGTATTAACATCTATACCTACGTTTCTTCGCGCCGTATTGACACTCACCATGGCCGCGCCGTATTAACATCTATACCTACGCTTCGTCGCGCCGTATAAACTACCTATTGCATGGTCGCGCCGGTTTCAAAGCCTCTTGCTGCTTTAATCGCTTATTTCCCCCCCCCCCCCCGAGTGGACCTCGTCCCCCGGGGTCGGCGTTGATAAATCATAATGGATAATAAATTGAACAAGGGAGGGACCAAGCGAGCCCGAATTATATTGTCATCATATCTTCATTACCACGTCTGTTAGCACTTTGCTTTCGCTGTCACACTTATGTTGCCTTCCCTCCTCTCGATGAGGAGTAATAAACGTGGCTGACCATCATTTACTTTCACAATTCCATTATCATGCTTAATATAGTCATGAACGTCATATGTGCATCCATGCATACATCCTCGGGTATATCAAATGGCGTCGACGGAAAAGCCAGATTATGTCTGGTCGGAAGTCTTCGCTATGCGCGACGGCGGTCTTTGGACCCACGTCCTCCGCCATGTACCGAGGATCCATAATTCCATAAACATATGCATCCGGCATGCCTTCGTCGTGATCATCATGTAGCTCTTTTTAATCCGGCTTCGACAGCCCGCTATCTCGGCAATTAATCAAAGGTGTTCCCTCCTCGTGGGGGATGTAATTAACGCCATAGCCTTTATGGTATGGCGGACTGCTGGTCCCGACCGAACCTCACATTCGCCCGACATGGGTCAGAATGAGCGCACAATAGAATCGTCACGCATGTGACTGGCACGCCCGCGTCGTCAATCAGTCAGTTGACTACAAGTTAGTTAATTGGTTGATCGATATGCGAACGAAAAGGCAAAACGAAAGGAGAAGAAAAAGATGTGCGAAACAAGTCTGGCACGCCCGGTGGGACCAGTGTCACCTTTCATCTCTTTGCCGAGATATTCGGGCTTCGAAGCCCTCTCAAAGACTACTGATTATCGCCTTGTTTGATATTTCAGTGCAAACAATGACGACTCATGGAATAGCTGGCGTCGACTTCGACCAATCGATAGTCGTCGGACACGCGCAAGGGTACCTGGCGGTGCCCATGGAATTTGGTAGCTTTCCTCCTGCTGTGGACTTCCCCAACTTCTTGGGGTTGGCCTTTGTCGACTTGCTGGAGGTCGAAGCCACGGAACCCGTCAAGGAAACCGTGAAGGAAATGGAACCTCTGAAGGCTCCCTGCTGCAATGGTTCGCTCAAGGATCCGGCCCCGACTGCTAGCTGCCTGGTGCACCACCTTGTACGTGGGATGCATCCCACTCATATCAACAAGCCCCCTGGAGGACGTCAGCGTCGCCAGGCTCGTAAAAATACTACCGTGATCACCGGAACTGTCTCTCAGTCCGGAAAATCAATGCTGGTGGGAGGCATGCGTGTCTTCCTCAACAGGCGCACGGCACGGGTGACCCCAGATCGCGTCATCCCAAACGTCCCTGTCTACAACAGCTATCAAGCTCTCGCTGGAAGGAGGGCAGAAAGAGAAGAAGCCGGCCACCATGGCCAAGAAAACCCGGCGCTCAGGCCGAGGAAATTCAAACAGGTGTGGGTTCCCAAGCGGACCCAACCTGCCTACCATCCAACGCCCACCCGCCGTCGTCCTATGAACGACGAGGCGGGAGCGAGAAGAGAAAGGGGCTTGCCCCCGATGAATGAAGAAGAGGTGGTTGCGGATCCTCCGCGTCACAGAAGTTTCTGGGCTGCGGCCCGTCAAGCCAACGTCCCTGCCACGGGGCGAAGGTTCCAACAGCCAGCCGACAGAGCTCGACTGGCCTACATTCCTCCTGCTGGAGGTCGACCACTCTCCCCCGTGCTACATCAAGAACGGGGTCGAGAAGAAATGGCATGCTTGGTCAGAAGCTATTTCCGAGGATTGGGTAACACCTCGCTCGGACAGCAGCGACTGATGCAGACAGTCGCCACTGAAGAAAATTACTGCCCATCAACGGCAGATGAAGAAGAAATGGAGGATATAATGAGGATGTCGTCGGTCGACGACAATGGACACAATGACGGCTCTGAGATCAAAGCTGATGAAGCCTTCCCCGAGCGGGAAGAAAGAAGAAGAATTTCTGTGTTCGAGAGGCTGGCCTTTCCGCAACAAGCAAGGCGGAGGGTCCATCGACAAAGAAGGAGGATGCATGTTTTCACTTGCAACATGGCTGGTGTGTCCAGCCGATATGGGGAGCTTCCTGAAGACCCCCAAGAACTGGCTCAGTTGGCCGTACGGTCGGGACCAGCTACCCGCAGGACAGAAGCAGCAAGAGGGCTTCTGACAATTATGAAAGAGAAACAGCCCCAGTTATACCTCCACTGGGATGACAAAGCCCCCGTCTTGGCCGCTAATGTGGTAACGACGGAAGAAGAAGACGACGTACTCCTCGACATCCTGCCCGAGGGTACGTCCGGGGAAACAACAGAAGGTGTCCCCACCACTATAGATCCATCAGTCTTGATGTTGCTACAGAGATATCAACGGGAAATAGATTCCCTGAAGAAACAGCTGATGGAGAAAACTGAACACTCATCGGCCTCCAAATCACCCGAAGTCCAAGGTGAATCATCCCGGGGAGCGGCTCGTCGAGACGACCCTCCACCACTTTATACACTACCCCAGCCGTCAGAGCCAACTGTGACGACAGCACAACAACGGCCACCACAGCCTCAGCCGCTGCTACCTCCGGTGCTTCCTCAGGTGCACCCAGCACCCCCGCTGCTGCATCCTCCACAGGCGACCACCATGGTCACCCCGTACCTGCAGCCAGCACACTTCTATCCGGAGCCAGTCGACCCCACGGTCGTGAACCGGATGATGGTGGAGAGGATGATCGAGCTGAAGCTCGCAGAGAAGAGCGAAGGCGACTACGTCGCATTCGATGCCTACCGGGTGCCCTACCCGCAACACCATGCGGCTAAGCGACTTCCCCCGGGAGTCAACAAGCCACCCAAATTTGACAAATTCAACGGGAAAGGTTCCCCAAAAGAACATATTGCATATTATATGACCGTTATGGGTGATCTGTCCACCGACGAGTCATATCTGCTGAAATTCTTCGGGTCCTCGCTGACGGGGCTCGCATTTGAATGGTACACCAGCCTCTCGGCCGGGTCAATCAATGACTGGTCAGATATGCAGAGGAAGTTTAGAGAAAGATTCCATGTCACAGAAAGGGAAGTCACAGTGGCCGAACTCTATTCGACAAAACAAAGGGCAGATGAGACCGCCCTTGACTACATCAAGAGGTGGAGGAACCTCGGAATGAGATGCAAGCGACCCCCGCATCAGGAGGACGCTGTGCAAATATGTAAACAAAATCTTAGGAGGGAGGTCCTGGAAAAAATGATCGGAATGGAAATACGGTCGTTCGACCGGCTGAATAATGTGGTAGCCGAGGTGGAGGCTTTCCTAGCTAAACCTGTCCCGACGTCAGCTGTCAGCATAGCCCAGAAAGGCAAGGCTGCGGAGCGACGCCCCACACCCAAAGAAGCAAATGCGCTTGATATCAAGGCATTCGAACAACAGAAGGAGAAAGGCAAGAAGGCGGCTCCCCCGCAACCTGCGAAAGCTCCAGATGACAAAGAGGGTCTTTCGTTGAGGGACAAAATGAAGAAGGCTTATTCCTTTCCTAAGGATAAGACCCGGATCCTGTTTGACTGGGTAACAGAATACAGTATGGTCACTCTGCCTGAGCCAAGAAGACCAGAGGACCTCAAAAGAAGAGACAGTCCAAGATTCTGCCCCTATCACCAGATGCTGGGACATTCAATCGAAGACTGTTATGTTTTCAAAGACATCATCGAAGGGATGGTGAAGAAGAATGAGATAGAGCTGGGAGAGTACAAAGTAGACCCTCCTCAGCCACATGAAGCTCCTCCCCGAAGAGCAGCAGTCAACATGGTCTCCCTCTACCAGGCATTACCTGAGGAGATCTCTGAAGCAAGCACACGGATCACCTACGAAATCCATTTCCTGGAGCCCATGAAGGAACAGCAGAGGTGGCAGCAAATCCCTGTGAAGCACAAGAAGAAGAGGGCACCCCGCCCAAAAGAGGGGGCATATATCTGTGGCATTACGCCCCGGCCTGCTCCGCCAGTGGTAGCGCCCGTAGGGGACACTCCACCTACAGCTGTCAGAATATATACACCCAACAGGAGGAGACAAACTCCGCTGCCAGTAATCAAGGAAACCAATCCTGGGGTCCTTCGACTGCAACACTTAATTGAAGGGCTGGAGGAATACGTACAGCCCGAATTGAAACCTCTGCTGGTACGGGACCATGTCCCATGGCAAGAGCTGGAGCAACTCTCACTCAAGCAAGGGGAGGAAGCTTAAGCAGCACCACCCCCAAGAGAGCAGCCTGTTCTGGGGGCAAGCACCTGCAGAAACCAAAAAGAAGAAAAAGCAAAAGAAGAAGAAAAGAAAGGCCGCTGGGGCCCATAAAACACAGGTCGTCTCCTGCAATACCCTGTCAGCACTTTTCAACCTGCCCGGAGAAGAGGAAGAAGGAGAAATTTGCTTCACACCCCATGCTGGGGGAGGCGAGGCCGAGGCCGCAACTGCTGCACATGCCACTCGGTCAGGCCGAAAATGGGGGCGCCAGCCACCACCCAATCACAACATTATGTTCAGAGGGGAGCAACCCTATAAGACACCTCCGCCGAAAGTTAAGGGAGTACAAATCCCTCCTCCGTCAGGTCTATACAGCAAGACTGGGGGCAAGACAGTCCCGTCATTCCTTGAATTCATGAAGATGTCAAAGGGGAAGCAGCCTTGTCAGGAGGCTAACCCTACACCCGGGGTCATTCACCCGCAGTCAGCGCAACCCCCTGAGGATGCAAATGCAGATGGGGCTTGCCCTACAACAGCTAATAAAGAAGACCCGACAGCCGGTGCCAGTCAAGAGGGTGCCGAGTCCAAGGAAGATGAAGCAGGTCCGTCTGGACCCACAAATCAAAACCCTCCTAAGCCCAGATGGGTTGAAGAGATGAAGCTCTCCAATGTCCGGGCTGGAAGCCGAATAATGAAGTTGCTCAAGAAGCTCCCTACTCGATTTACGATCTGGGAAATTCTCTCTTTGAGTGAAGAGACTCGACAGGCAATCATCACTGCTCTGCAGACGCCTGCTCATTTTGAAACCTGCATAGCTGAGGCTATACCAGAAGCCAGTATGACCTTCTCTCCAGAAGACATGCTACTACCTACTGCCAGTCACAACAGGCCTCTATATATGAAAGGACATCTGAATGGAAGAGAGCTGAACCGGATTCTGGTTGACCCTGGTGCAGCAGTCAACATCTTGCCATATAGAATATACGAGAGGTACCACTTCAATGTACATCTCGAGAAAGTCGGGGATATGCGTATCGTTGGCTTCAACCAAAAATGTGAAGTATCTATGGGGGTGGCAGAGTTCACACTGACCCTGGCAGATTTCACTACAACGGTGCAGTTTCACGTCATTGATTCTCGCACCTCCTACAAAGCACTGCTCGGCCGCCCATGGCTGCATGAAAATATGGTGGTGCCCTCCACGCTCCACCAATGCATCAAATACAGCCTCCAGGGGAAGGAGGAAAGGATATTTGCTGACATCCACCCGTTCGAGGTGTTTGAATGTCACTTGGCAGACGCCAATCTGTATACGGGATCTCCCCGGAAGGTTTCTGAAACTGAAGCCCCCGTAGGGGCATCGAAGAATAGATCGGGTGACGGTTGGTATCCACCACCGCCGCGCGGATATGTCAAGCCGAAGGTGGTTTCCCACATCACGGCTTCTGGAAATGTCGGCAGGGTGACACCCCCAGCATTATACCCCAAAGCTAAGGAAGTGCATATTGATCGACAGCACGACCGCATCGGAGTCCCTGCCGGCCTCACCAAGCCAGTCTCGGCCTCGATGGTCCACTGTCGAACCTTTCAAAGCCTGGGAGGTGGCACAAGAAGATGGGCCCAGCAGCTTGTTCTATACGGCTGAGGAGCATCCCACTCAGGAAGACACAGACTGCAGCCTCCCTGAGGGTCTAGCCGACCCGCGGGTTCCTGTTCAGGGCCTGGCATTCACCACTGATCGGACGGCCAGGATGTTTCAAAAGCAACACATCCCTCCCGATCAGCCTCAAAAACGCAAGGAAGCTTTCCAGAAGATGTGGTATCCTGTAAATCTGGACAAAGAAATGAGACGTGTCTCTCAACATCTGGGTCTGGGCTTCACCCTGGAAGACTACTATTACAGTGGGCGGTACGAGGTGGACACCATCTCCACCTTCTATCCAACTGAAGATAGCCCTCTGGGGGCAACCTTTGATGAATACCCGGCGGAAGCCGAACATGCTGAATTGGCTCTATCCGGGAATCAACAAATGGAGACCTTGATCTTCTGCCGATGCTGGGAGCAGGTCCGTCCTGAAGGAGCGGCCTTTCAAGCCGAATTTGATACGGCTAGCAGCAGCGAAGCCGAAGATGCTCAAGAAGCAGAAGTCTCTCCCTCAGCAGGGGTCATGCTAATGACGACTTCAACACCCTTTCTGCCAGTCAACAGAGCCTCGGTTTACTCCAATCAAGGGGAGCCGGCTACCAGAAAAGAAAAAGCCACTTCTGTGGAAGATACAACTGTCCCAGAAGGCGAGACTCCCTCAACTTCTGCTACAAATCCAATATGCTGTCCGAGTCCGGCGGCAAACAACTATTGGCCTGTCATGGCTGCAACCTCATCTACAAGCACTGAAGCTGCTCCCTCACCCTCAGGAGCTGCAACGGCAACGGAAGTATCAATAGATCCATCCACACAGTCGCTAGCACAAGAGATCAAGAGATCCCATGAAGCTTTGGCGGTGTCTGACGAGGAAGTCGAAGTACTCGACCCTCAAGATGGTATTCCAGACTTCGTCGACCTCCAACCGGCACCTCCGGAGATAGAAGACGGAGGCCAAGCCACAGTCGACGAACTGATAGAAGTCAACCTGGGAAATGAGAAGGACCCTAGGCCTACCTTCCTCAGTGCCCAACTAGCCCCGGAAGAACGGGAGCTGTACATTCAACTACTGCTAGAATACCGGGATTGCTTCGCCTGGACTTATAAAGAGATGCCGGGTCTAAGTCCCGCCGTCTCACAACATGAGCTGGCAATCAACCCTGAAGCCGAGCCGGTGAAGCAACCGCCGCGGCGTATGAGGCCAGAGCTCATCACCCGAATCTGTGCTGAAGTTGACAAGCTCATTGATGTGGGATTTGTTGAAGAAAATCAGTACACCACATGGCTGGCGAATATCGTCCCCGTGAAAAAGAAGAATGGACAGATCCGGATTTGTGTCGACTTCCGAGATCTAAATAAAGCCTGTCCTAAAGATGACTTCCCGGTGCCAATAACCGAGGTCATGATCGATGCTACAACCGGCCATGAAGCCCTGTCATTCATGGATGGGTCGTCCGGCTACAACCAGATTTGGATTGCGGAGCATGACCGGGTCCATACTGCTTTCCGAACTCCTAAAGGCATTTATCATTACAAGAGAATGCCATTCGACTGAAGAATGCTGGCGCAACCTATCAGCGCGCAATGACCAAAATCTTTGATGAGTTGCTCTACCACAAGGTCGAATGTTACATAGACGACCTGGTGGTCAAAACCATAAGAAGAGAAGATCACCTGCAAGACCTCCGGATTGTTTTTCAGAGGCTGAGGCAGCATGAGCTAAAAATGAATCCTATGAAATGTGCGTTCGGAGTATCGAGCGGAAAATTCTTGGGCTTTGTCGTCCGATATCGGGGGATCGAGATAGACCCCGCAAAGATCAAGGCGATTCAGGAGTTACCTCCACCAAGGAACATCTCCGAGCTGAGGTCACTACAGGGCCGCCTGGCTTATATCCGGCGGTTCATTTCTAATTTGTCAGGGTGATGCCAGCCTTTCCACAAGTTGATGATGAAAGATGTTCCCTTTTATTGGGATGAAGATTGCCAGACAGCCTTTGACAAGCTAAAAGATTATCTGAAGACTCCTCCAGTATTGGGCGCACCGGTGAAAGGACGGTCATTGATACTGTATATAGCAGCTACACACAATTCTCTGGGGGCAATGCTAGCCCAGAACAATGAAGAAGGAAAAGAGCAGGCCCTCTATTATCTCAGTAGAAGACTGGTCAGAACCGAAGAAAAATATACTTATATTGAGAAGATCTGTCTGGCACTAGTCTTCGCAGTCAAAAAGCTCCGGCATTATATGTTGTCGCATTAAATCAGCTTAGTGTCCAAAGAGGATCCCCTAAAATATATCATGTCCCATCCAGCACTCAAAGGCCGCCTGGGCAAATGGGCGGTAATCCTTATGGAGTTTGATGTCTCTTACGTACCGCGCAAAGCCATCAAAGGTCAAGCTATTGCAGATTTCTTTGCTGAACATCCGATACCCGGAGAAAGCCCGTGGGAACCGGAACTTCCCGAGGATGAAACCCTAGAAGCCGCCCAAGTACAGCCTTCCTTATGGCAGCTATATTTTGATGGCGCTTCCAGAATTGACACCTCTGCCACCGGATCATCCAGGGTCAGAGCAGGGGCGGGCATAGTCTTGAAGTCCCCAGAAGGAGAAGTGGTGCATACATCCTGCTCCATAAACAAACAATGCACAAACAATGAAGCAGAATATGAAGCCCTGATAATCGGGTTGCAGATCGCTCTGTCCATGGAATTCAGATGCTGGAAGCGTTCGGAGACTCCATGCTAGTTATAAAACAGCTGGAAGGAGAGTTCGAGGTGCGAAAGCAAGAGCTCCTCCCCTATCACCAGTTGGCAACTCGACTGATGTCAAAATTTTACTTCATCAGCATCAAGCACATCAATCGAGGCCGGAATGCTCAGGCAGACGCCCTCGCTAAGCTGGCCAGTTCATTGGCGGTCCCGCCAGACACAAGCCTGAATATAACAGTAATCAACCGCCGACAGGTCCCCAGCGTAACAGAGGTCCTTGCCGACGAACATGAGATGGAGGTAACAGTCATCGAAGGGGTCCAGCAGCCCGACTGGCGAGAGCATCTCCTACGCTGGTTTCAACACCAGCAACTTCCAAAAGAAAAGGAACAAAGAATGAAGCTCCTGAGGATCAAGGATTCTTATGAAATGAGAAGCGGGACCTTGTTCCGAATTATGGCAGATGCCCGAAGGAAAGTCCTACTCCGTTGCTTGTCTTCAGCAGAAGCGAGACAGGTGATGCAAGAAGTTCATGCGGGATCAGCTGGGGCACACCAGGCCGGTCCGAAAATAAAATAGAGATAAAGAAATTGGGTTATTATTGGCCCACTATATTTAATGATTGCTGCAAGTTTGCCAAGGCTTGTCAGAAATGTCAAGAACATGCTAATGTGGCGAGGAGACCCCCAGTGCCACTACATCCCACCCTACCAAGTTGGCCGTTTGCTCAGTGGGGCACGGACGTGGTAGGGCCACTACCAGCATCTTCATCAGGATGCAGATACATCTTAGCAGCTACAGATTACTTCTCCAGATGGGCGGAGGCAGTAGCACTAAGAGATGTGACCAGAGAACTAGTTGCAAGGTTCTTCCGGCAGAATGTTATATTCCGGTTCGGGATCCCCAGCCGAATCATCTCTGATAACGGCAGCCATTTCAGAAACCAGAAGGTTTATCGGCTAGCTGACAAATACAAAATTGACTGGAGGACGTCGTCCCCCTACAACCCTCAAGCCAATGGACTAGCAGAGGCTTTTAACAAAACCTTGTGCACACTATTGGCGAAGACTGTCAAGTCTAACAAAAAAGATTGGGAAGAAAGGATGTACGAAGCGCTTTGGGCCTATCGTACTGTCTACAAGACCCCAACCGGCTGTTCACCCTTCTCCCTTGTCTACGGGTCGGAAGCTGTAGTACCGATTGAACTTGAAGTTCCTTCATTGCGAGTTGCCATCCAGCACAGATTAGTCAGTGATGAGCAGACCAATGCAGAAAGAAGATTGGAAGAGCTCGCTGAGCTCGAAGGAAAACGCCTCCAGGCGCAGCAAAACATCCAACTCTACCAAGCTCGCATGGCCCGTGCTTTTGACAAGTTAGTCAAGGGTCGAGAGTTCAAGAAAGGAGACCTGGTGATGGTCAAAAGAAGAGAAGTGATGGCCTCTAACCCCAAAGGGAAGCTGGTCGAAAACTGGGTCGGACCGTATATCGTCCGCCGAGTATATGAAGGGGGTGCCTACGTCCTCGTGGACCACAAAGGAGTCATCCAGTTCTCTCCCCTCAACGGAAAACACATTAAGCTGTATCATGCGGCGCAGCAGACACACCCCGAGTGATCGGTCGGAACACCTTTTCCTTGGTTAGCGGCATTCCGCCCTAATCGAGCTACCCTTTCCTTGGCTAGTGGCACTCCGCCCTAACCAAGCTACCCTTTTCTTGGCTAGTGGCACTCCGCCCTAACCAAGCTACCCTTTCCTTGGCTAGTGGCACTCCGCCCTAACCAAGCTACCCTTTCCTTGGCTATTGGCACTCCGCCCTAACCAAGCTACCCTTTTCTTGGCTAGTGGCACTCCGCCCTAACCAAGCTACCCTTTTCTTGGCTAGTGGCACTCCGCCCTAACCAAGCTACTCTTTCCTTGGCTAGTGGCACTCTGCCCTAACCAAGCTACCCTTTTCCTTGGCTAGTGGCACTCCGCCCTAACCAAGCTACCCTTTTCCTGGCTAGTGGCACTCCGCCCTAACCAAGCTACCCTTTTCTTGGCTAGTGGCACTCCGCCCTAACCAAGCTACTCTTTCCTTGGCTAGTGGCACTCCGCCCTAACCAAGCTACCCTTTCTTGGCTAGTGGCACTCCCCGCCCTAACCGAGCTACCCTTTCCTTGGCTAGTGGCACTCCGCCCTAACCGAGCTACCCTTTCCTTGGCTAGTGGCACTCCGCCCTAATCAAGCTACTTTTCCTTGGTTAATGGCACTCCGCCCTAATCAAGCTACTTTTCCTTGGTTAGTGGCACTCCACCTTAATCGAGCTACTTTTCCTTGGTTAGTGGCACTCCGCCCTAATCAAGCTACTTTTACTTGGTTAGTGGCATTCCGCCCTGACCGAGCTACCCTTCCCCTTGGTTAGCGACATTCCGCCCTAATCGAGCTACCTTCTCCTTGGTTAGTGGCACTCCACCTTAATCGAGCTACTTTTCCTTGGTTAGTGGCACTCCGCCCTAATCAAGCTACTTTTCCTTGGTTAGTGGCATTCCACCCTAATCGAACTACTTTTCCTTGGTTAGCGGCATTCCGCCCTAATCGAGCTACTTTCCCTGGATTAGGCGGTTTTTCCACCCTAATCAAGCTACCTCTCCTTGGTTAGTGGCATTCCGCCCTGATCAAGCTACCCTTTCTCGACTCGCATTCCGAATAAAATAAAAAAAAGAAGTCAAAAATATATATATAACAAAAATGGGGTTAAAAATAGAGATACCCCGCCAGACTTGCTCCCACATCGGGACAAGTGCAAAAATGGCTATAGCCCGGCTGTGGCGAAAACCCGAAAGGGCGTCGCAGGCAAAATTGGGCACCCCGCCGCGTGAAAACCCGAAAGGGCGCGCGGGCAAAAGCAAGAGGGGGCTGGCTTCGGCGAAAACCCGAAAGGGCGCCTGAGTCGGTAAAGTGGTAATTTCCAAATGCCTCTCCTGTTCTCCACCCTATAAACTCCGAAAGGGACAATCATCAAAGTCCCACCGGGAATACTTTAACAAACCCTTTCGACCCTCGTCATCATCGACGAGATCGGTTGATCTCTGTCCATAACTTGGACCTTACGTCCTTGTTAATAACCTCATCTTTGCTTCGGCATGTGACCCATGTCGATGAACAAACCCCTTTTGACCCTCGTCATTCTCGACGAGATCGGTCAATCTCTACCCCCAACTTGGACCTTACGTCCCTGTTGACAACCCCATCCTTGTTTCGGCAGTGACATATGTCGATGAACAAACCCTCCTCGACCCTCGTCATCCTCGACGAGAGCGGCGATCTCTACCCTTCACTTGGACCTTACGTCCCTGTTGATAATCCCATCTTTGCTTCGGCATGTGACCCATGATGATGAATAAACCCATGGTCGACCGTCGTCATCATCGGCGAGATCGATCAATCCCTACCCCTAAGCTTGGACCTTCCGTCCTGGCTAATAAACCCACCTTTGTTTCGACGATAACCTATGCTGGTCAATAAACATGTGTTTGACCCTCGTCATCATCGGCGAGATCGGTCAAGCTTTACCCCTAACTCGAATCTTATATCCTTGCTAATAGACCATATCCTTTGCTTCGACATTTAACCAGTGTCGACGAGATAAACCTAAGACCAACCCTTGTCCTCACCGACAAGGACGGTCAGCGTTCTCGCGGTCCAGTTCTTCTGAATCTCGAATTCAAAAATAAAAAAAGAAGAAAAGAAAAAAATGGGGTTAAAAATAGAGATACCCCGTCAGACTTGCTCCTATATCAGGTCAAGTGCAAAAATGGCTATAACCCAGCTGTGGCGAAAACCCGAAAGGGCGTCGCAGGCCAAATCGGGTACCCCGCCGCGTGAAAACCCGAGAGGGCGCGCAGGCAAAAGTAAGAGGGGGCTGACTTCAGCGAAAACCCGAAAGGGCGTTTAGGTCAGTAATGTGAATAAAAATGAATGATGAATAGTGATGAACCATCCGTCGTCCAAAGGCCATTTCCGAGGTCGGGGCGAGGGTCTTCATCCGATATCCCACTTATACACGTCCAGTGTCTATCCCTTTCGGCCCTTGTCACCATCGGCAAGATCGGTCGCTACCCTATCCAGTTTTTGTCACCATCGGCAATACCGTCTACCTTTCGACCCTTGTCGCCATCGGCAAGATCGGTCGCTACACCTACCCGATTTTTGTCACCATCGGCAAGATCGTCTACCCTTTCGACCCTTGTCACCATCGGCAAGATCGGTCACTACCTATCCGATTTTTGTCACCATCGGCAAGACCGTCTACCCTTTCGACCCTTATCGCCATCGGCAAGATCGATCGCTACACCTACCCGATTTTTGTCACCATCGGCAAGACCGTCTACCCTTTCGACCCTTGTCACCATCGGCAAGATCGGTCACTACCTATCCGGTTTTGTCACCATCGGCAAGACCGTCTACCTTTTCGACCCTTGTCACCATCGGCAAGATCGGTCACTACCTACCCGGTTTTTGTCACCATCGGCAATACCGTCTACCCTTTCGACCCTTGTCACCATCGGCAAGATCGGTCACCACCTACCCGGTTTTTGTCACAATCGGCAAGACCGTCTACCCTTTCGACCCTTGTCACCATCGGCAAGATCGGTCACTACCTATCCGATTTTTGTCACCATCGGCAAGACCGTCTACCCTTTCGGTCACTACCTACCCGGTTTTTGTCACCATCGGCAAGACCGTCTACCCTTTCGACCCTTGTCATCATCGGCAAGACCGGTCGCTACCCGTTCTCGGTTCTTGCCACTCTCGGCATGACCGTTTATCCGCCAGTTTCACTATGCCCCCCTGAGTTCCCCGAACTCTCGACCAGCATAAAGCCGTTTCTAGTCTTGAGAAAAGTCGTGGCGCTGTGGAGTGAACACCTCACCCCTTCCCTGAAGGCGTGAGCGCTCTCCAGCCCTAATGACTCATACACTTGAACTAGAATCGACGGGCAAACAAAAAAAACAACACAATGACAAGATGGAGTCTTCATTCAAAATCAGGATGGAGATTTTTCATTACTATGAAGTGAAGGCGCATGATTACATGGACCATGCCCTGGGATACATAAGGTGCATTAAAAGTGAGCACATAAAGAAAAGAGACTACAGCAAAGGGCGTCGGAAGATGTCCTCCAGCACAGGAATACCCAAGGACGGATGACGGATCAGTTCTTGCAATCTGAACTCGGTGGCCTCCAGCTCGGATAGCTTCGCCTCCAGGGAAGCAGCTTGTCCTTCGGCCATCTCAGCATCCTCAACCTTTTGGACCCCCAGGCGATCTACTTCTTCAAGTTCAGCCTCTATCCTGGAAAGTTCGGCCCGCAATGCCGTCATCCGGGCCGTCAGGGAGTTCCGGCGTTGAAGAGAGGCGTTGGCTTCGTCCCTCGCCCTCACCGCGGTCTCTTGCAGGGAAATGAGGGCCGTCTTGTTTTCAGCCCGCTCCATTGATATGGCCACCAACTGGTCAGCTGCCTCCCGGCCCAAGAACTCCCTCCGGTTCACATACTTCAGGAGCAGGATCACCCGTGGAGTCCAGTCGTCCATGGGACAGCCAAGGGCCAGCAGCGAGCGGGACAGATGCTCTATCAACCCCCTCAGCTGAACATAAGTTAAATCCCTACTGGCTGTTACGGCCTGCTGGAGGGTCCCCAGGAACTGCCACACGACATCACTCGAGGATTGAAGACCAAGTGGCGACGTCTCGGGCAGTTCGAACTCTACTCTGCTATCCACGGCAGCCCATATATCATCAGCCGTCCCGGAAGATGACGACGGCATAAGCTGCAGCCCACTACCACCGGGAACAACCGCACCGGCAGATGCGGTGGCTGGAGCCTCAACAACAACAATCTCCTTACCGGTCCCCTGGGATGGAAGTCCAACAAGAACCCCAAGGTTCGGGGACGTCCGTCCCTCAATAATCTCCCCGGCTTCTATCTCAGCAGAGCCACCCTTCTCCAGAGCTGACTGCTGTGCAGCCTCCCTTGGCGGAGAATCTCCGGCTATCGCCGAACTATCAACCTCCACGAGCGCTCCGGGACCAACTGGAACCATTGCTGCTGCATGATCCTTTGGGTACCGCAATGCGATGGGCCGCAGGACGGACGGGAAAGTCGCCTGCCCTGTTCCCAGGGCCGGGAGTGGTATTTGCACCATCATAGTCGGTAGCGCCACCTCAGTCTGCATCAGAGATATATACACTTAAAAAGCCTGGCTAAAAGGAGGAGGAAAGAAGCATGGCAAGTATTGACCCTGGATAGGTCCTTACCTCGGCCGGGACTAAGCTCAACTCTTTAAGAGCTGCTTCCCCAGCGCCAACTCCCTCACTCGTAAGCGATAATGACGGCACAGGACCGCCCCATGATAACCGGGCCGGGCTGAAAGTCAAATAGTCGCTCTCGTAGGCTGAGGACACCCCAGCATCGTCGGTCTCAAAATCAAGCAGCGGTGACTCCTCGTCACTGGAGCCGCCACCATAGTCTACACGCTCAGAGGAAGAGGATCCCTCTGCTCTCTTGGGATGCTCCACCGACGGAGCAGGAGCCTCGCCAGCAGGAGCATCGCCCTCGGCAGGAACTCCCCTAGTGCTCTCCGCACCAGGGGCAGCAATAAATGATACCTCAGGGGCGGGTTCTCCCTGCCCCGAGGGGATCACCTCCTCTACGCTCTCCGAGCCCGGAAGCAATGATGGTTGTATATCGACTACAAATTCACAGCAAAACAGGGTCAGGACGACTGAAGATACAAAGATTTACGTTGCTATCGCAACTAAACTGTGGATTACCTTCCATCTCCCGCTGGGATGTGGGGGAGGGCAGATCCCTTTCTATGGGAACAACAAGGATTTCCTCTGCCCCGTCCCCAGCCTCTACATCCACCGTCGCCTCGGGATCGACGACCCCAGCAGCTGTATCAGTGACTGTCAGCATGGGCCGCCCCAAGCAGTCAAGACAAGCTAATGCACTTTGAAGAAAAGAAGTGCCTACCTTCGGCCTCTGGCCCTTGTGCGCGAGAAGCCTCAAATTCTTCGAAAGATACAACGGGAGGAAGGTCGGTTGTCGATGTATGCTCCGCAGCTTTCTTCCGGCGTGCCCGTGTCACCCGGGTCACCGCCGCTTTCGCCTTCCCGACGGCCTCTCGCAGTTGGGACCTGGTACTCTTCCTCGAATCCCCAGGAGGCAATGGCGTCGTGGTCGGCGCCGGCTCAGGAACTTCAAAATATGTCGGCTTTTGGGCCTTTATGATCAATTCCCTGAAGTGCCGAGTCTCCTCCGAAGTCGGTCGGACTGCATACGCACAAGGGTGAGAATGACACAACCACAATAAAAAGAAGAGGCTGGCCGAAGGGCCTGAAGGAAGAGATGGAACGTACTTGCCGGTCCCGTATAAAAGGGGAAGAGAGGCCAATAAAACAGGGAGGGCGTCTTGTCCCTCGAAGCCGCCTCGCGAATAACCCAGCATAGATCCCCAATCTTTTCGCTCGGCTCAGCCAACAGTGCCAGGTCCTCATGGCCACGGGAGGATAGCAGGTAATACAGACTCAGATGGTCCAGCCCCCACCTGTCTGCGTATTTGAAGGAGATTTGAAGAGGATGGTCCAGTATGGCTTCGCCGGGGCTATCCACCGAGAGGCCGTGAGACCGAAGGAGCGCAAACAGCCAAGGGGTGTTGGCATACAAATCAGCCCGCCTATCCTCTTTGCGAATGAAAGCCCGGTAGGGATACAACCTGTCTACCTCGGGACTCCAGTCTGCCACGGCCGCGATGGGCTCTTCTACCGGCAAAGGGAGTTGCTGGAGAATCACCCTCTCACTGCTCACCCGGCATAAACCCCGAAGGGTCTTCACATAGTCATCCTTGTTGATCGGGGGCAACTTCAGCTCAACTTTCGTCCTGCGGCTTTTTACGAGCTTGCGGGCCTCTAGATAGGCCTTCACATCCGTATTAGTCCAAGATTTCAACTTCTTCAAATAAGAAGCATCAATATCAAGAACTGGCTCCGGTTGGGAAGCTAAGAACATGTGCTCCGCCACGGCCCAGCACTCTCTCCGGAAGGTCCTGTAAAATCCCGTCCGCGCGTTCCACCACTTGATGTATTTAGGCGTGACGCGAGGGAACCGTGCGGGGGCGGGCACCCGGAAAGAAACGTCTTCGCGACGATGGAAAAAGTCCCACCATATCCGGGCGTCGTCATTGGACGTTTGCCCAGCCCTGTGCCTGTTGGGCAGTGCAAATTGCGAATAGGAATGTGGAATCTGCTGGTCATAGCCGAAGTTCCAACTGAAACGGAACGGGTAATACGGCTCCAACCACAGAATGCCGCTCTTGCGAAAGACGAGGACACTAGGCCTTATGGCCAGTGCCCAATCAACCAACTCCGGCTCCAGAATAGGCCTGGTACAATTGGCCTGGGAAATCGGATGGATGTACTCCTCAGTTTCAAAGAGTTTGCACTGTCTCGTCCTATTCGTCAATGGGCTCGAGTGAGCAGCTAAGCTCCAGAAATGAAGAACCCCGGGCGAATCCACGGGAAGACGGGTCAATTTACCCCGAATAGCATAAAGTTGCTCCATTAGCAATGATGGCTCGGCACTTGCAAACTCTATCATGCGCGGGACCAGGGGAACCGCTTGTAAGGCCCGAGGAGTTGCCTCCGGAAACAGGGTGCAGACCCAAGCATTAAAGAAATGTAACGGACCAACCGTCCGAAGGCTTCTGGGGAGGCGCGTTTTGTGCAAATCTCCCAACATCTTGTAAATGAGGCACAGGGCCACTGGGCAAAGAGACAGCTTGGTACCCCAAGCCATAAGACAGGCCGGATATATGGCTTCCGCCCTGATCACGCTCTCGTCACCCTGAGGGAGAGCAAAGGAACAAAGCCAATAAACCAAATATGCAGCACAATGAGTCACTGCATCAACACCAGTAGGGTTTGGGTTTTCCCCCTGCCCTCCTCTCGAAGAAAATGACGAAGCGGCCTGGCGTCGTATCCTCTTCTTCCGCTTCTGGGCCACCGGTGCTATCGGAGGAAAATCTTCATACTTGTTCTTCCCCTGGAAGAAATATTGAAGCCAAGCGCCCATCCGCACTCTTCGTTTCTCGCCCGGCTTTCGAGCTCCTCTCGTGTCTTGCGACGAATGGAAGAGGGTGCGATACGCCTTCATTAGATATCGATAGGCGTAGCCCGCCATATACCGACCGTCACCGTCGGTCTGGTCCTTCAACCAGTCGGGCCAACAAACTTCCTCATACGGCTCTCCATCAATGGGCAGGCCGCTGAGCTGAGATAGACTCCACAAGTCTAAAGAGGTCTCCCCCTCTGAAGTATAGAAGGTGTTGTATTCGGGGCAAAACACCTCGATCATGCCGCAGCACAAGCCTCGGGAAATCGGATACCGATACCTTGAAGCATATATGCTGTGATAAACACCAGCTCTGGTCAAAAGAGAAGCATAGTGATGCAGCACATAGTCTGTGAATTCCACTGCTCCGGGCCTGAATGCGTGGGCATCTGTGACTTTCAACTCAGCAAACCATCCCACGGAGATCTGGTGCTTGAAGCGAATCGCCAAGCAATCCAGCAAAAATGACTCATCTCTATATCCCCACCTCAACGGGGCAAGGAATAAGCCAAAGATCGGCTTCTCCCGATCTACCCTGCCCGCGGAGTCATTCAACCGAGCAGGCACAAATTCAGGAGCTCTGGTCAACAGTCCGTCTGACGGAGCCAAGTCTTGCAGCCCCAGCACAACGCTCCACTTCCTGACCTCCCCAGGGAGATAGATGGGTCTTCCCCGCGTTACGCATTCGGCCAAGCTGTCTCTCTCTACCAGCAGAGCCTGCTCGACCTTCCGCACGGTAAACACGTCCCGCTTCCCCTGAAGGTTGAAACGCCGAAGAAGGGACATCAGGTGTTTGTCCTTGGGATGATCCTTCCTGATCACGTCTTCTCTATTATAATGAAAGGAGTCGCCCCCGAGAATAAGGAGACGACCGGTGTCTACGGTGTCCGTCTCCGAATCCGAGGACTCCGCAACTATGGCCACCTGACCGTGACCCCAGTCGAGAGAATTAACATTCTCCCATGTCACCACGGCACGAGAGGAAGAGCTGGATGCCATAACAGCTGCGAAGAGAGCATATCAAACAAAAACAACGTCAGGAAACGGCTAATCAAAGGCAAACTTCTGACAAAATTTCGGCAGAGTCTCCCCAGCACGGGGAATTGCCAAAGAAAAGTGGGAACGCGTCCACTGAGGAACGGTCCCTAAAAGACAGCCATCGGCATTACACCGAGGCCAGAGGAACACCCGGGGGAATAGCTCCGAGGGCAAGCCCTGCTAGAAGCCTCCCGGGGTCCAAAGAATGGGTTTCGAGACCCAAAGGGACAACATCTCCACTCACCCGAAGGAAAAATCGCCGCTCTCGGCGCCAGAAGGGGAGAAGAAGGAGAAGAGAGAGAAAGGAAAACGTCAAATGAAGGGCGATGAAGAAAAAAAGCAAGGGAAGGAAGATAAATAGGGGAAGTTCCCCATCGCTAGACCGGCGCGCTATTTAGCGCGCCGGATTAACAACCCGTCAAGCAAAAGGCGTGCCGGTAAAAGGCGCGCCTGGTGCGGACACCCGAGCAGCTGATCGGCACGATACGTCGAGCCACCGGTACCGCACGCGGAGCACGACACGAGCCACCTCAGCGTCCATCTGGCTCGGAGACAGCCTGGAGACTCCGCCTTGAGCCTCCCCATTTATTATATTTAGTTAGACTTTATGTGTGTTTAATTTGTGTTTATTTCGTTGCATTCGGTTTGCCATTTTGATTGTAATAGGGGCTTAGGTGCAATTCGGACCCCGTGGGCCCCACGGGCCCCCCAGGCCCCACCCCATTGGGCCACCTCAGCCTAGGGTCCCACGTGGGGTCAGTCAACATGCCACATGGGGCATCTAGAAGTTTGAATGGTCAATTGTCCACATGGGGGACAAGGGACCAAAATAGTCAACATTTCCAACCAACACCCACCTACCATGTCAAGCTTGTTCCCCCCTAGTCAATAGGCTGTCCCCCCCTTATTTTTTTAATTGTATTTTTGTGGAATGGTCACAAGCCATCCCAACCCTCCATCTCACACCCCTAGATCCAACGGTGGAGGATGGATTAGATGGGTGACCTATATATGCTTGTATTTTCCCATTTTGATGAATTAATGCCATTTTGAATCAAAGAAATTGTTGGAGCTCCAGCTTGGTGCGACCCTCTCTCCCCCCTTGCAGCTGTGAAGGTTGCCTCTGGAGGTGTGACTCCTCCCCTATCAGTTCCGGTCATCCTCGCCGCCGCCACGAGCCGCCACCGCACCGCCATCGTCTTCATCGGAGTTCTGCCCGCGCAGTACCACAGCAGCTTCCACGAAATTCAGCCATCAACCACGAGATCTGATCGACCTGGGGATTTTACTGGAGATTCCATAGGTGTCAAAGATATCCCAAAAAAATTGGTTTGTCATTCAGATCCCGTTCCATATTTTTAGATTTTCATCCACTCTTCCCTTTCAGTTCTGCCAGCAGTCTGTCCAGATTCATCTACGCCCTGAGTTTTAGCTCTTAGGTCCACTTTTTGATTTTCTTTGGTTCGCCCAATTTTACTGGATCTTCCTTCCACCAACCCCTTCATCCACAATTTTTATAAATTTCTAGTTCGTCCATTTCATATTTTCCACAAATCGTTCTCAGATCCACCTGAAGTTCTGTCCACCCGTTCCCAGATCCGACCACTAGACACTCCAAAAATCCTATCAAATCACCACCACCTCCAAATCCAATTCTACAAATTGTCTCAGCTTTGTGGTTTGATTATCTACAACTTTAAAGAAGAGCACGAAGTCTGAACCCCACTGTAAGTAGGCGGTCAACGGCCGTTTACAGGGAACTGATGTGTTGAACTGAGAGTTCTGGAACTGTGTAGCAGAGAATTGAAAATTAGCTAAGGTCCAGGTCCGCAGAGGTTCAGAAGATTCCACTGGCCCTAGGTTGAAGGATTTTGAATCCTCTTTCCAACGGCGCTGGTTTCATCGCATTCCGACGACGGGGCTGATCGCAGCAGTTGATTTCGCTGGAGCGCGCGCCTGAAAACAGCAAGTAAAAATCCGTGGGCAGCATTCCACAAGCTTGGAGATCGGAGTTGTTCGGCCACCGATCGGCGTTCCCGGCCGACCGCCTTCCGTGGAGGCGTGCCACCAGGGGTCCCCATCATAGTGGGACCCACTCCTGCAGATCCGGAGGCCAGCGCCACCCGTGGGCCCCACGGGCCCGCAGAACCCGCCGTTCGGAAAGCACGAAAACGCGGAGTTCGGCACCGCCGGGCGACATCAAGATGCTGCCCGTCAACCCAATTCGCGTGATTCCCGGGCCCCGCATGTGACCTTTTACCTCCCTGCGTGGAGTGGGTCAAATTATTGTACTGCTGTAAAATTATGTTAACCAGGGGTCCGTGATTGGCCGGGGTTGTCTTCGCCACGCCAGGTGCGTGGAGGTAATGGTCCGAACCTCTTGGCGTTCATTTGCTTAGCTAGTATATGGTCTTTTGCCGCTGCCGAGAGTGTAGGTACTAGCCCGTGTGTCCATGTCACCGCTGTGAGAGTGAGAGTGACCCGTCCCGTGACTCGATCCGAGTCCGGAAGTGAGTCTGACTACCTTGAACTCTGCCGGTTCCTTAACCGCGCACGATCCACGCTTTCCCTCGCATGGGACGCCGAGTGAGTTTGCACTTCTGTTAGCGACGTGTAGCCTATGGGAGCTCTCCGTGTCGGGCCTAATGTCTCTCCCATCATGTGTTGCTGGTCGTGTCAACGTCTAGAGTCGGAGGTCCATACCACGTAGAGTCGGTCCCCGTCTCCGTCCCGCATCAGTTTGGTATCAGAGCGAGTTGAGTCTAGGGTAGTCTTGCATAGTCTTGCATGCATCATGGTCTAAGTCAAGTCTAGGACCATTATTTTCAAAACAAAAAAAATAGTGTTTTAAAATTGCATTTCATCCCGATAGTTCGGTATCTTAAAAGGTGTTGTCCGAACGGTAGGCTACGCCTATCGGGAAGGCCGCACACTTGCGGGAGTGATCTTCGGATCGGTTAACTCCGCCTCGTACCGAATATTGGTTTAGGTCTAAGTGCATTGTCTAGTGTGTGTTTGCATTAGTCGGTTTGTCTTGTCTCTTGTCATCATGCCCATCTTGTAGTTCCGAGTTTCTCATGGAGTCCCAATCACTCGGGCAATATGGCCGTTGGTCTACCCATGGGCTTGGCAACCATCCTCTCCCCTTCCGTAGGCCCGAAGCCTCAGATTTTTATGGCTCTAATGACCCGGGCGACTACCTCAATTGGGAGGCCACCATGGACAAATATTTTGAATGTTACACCATGTCCGATGCCATGCAAGTTAGTTTTGCCCGAGAGAGGCTTGTCCACAAAGTCGCCTGGAAATGGGAGAGCATTGAGCGTATGAGAGAGGTTAGGAGGCAAAGGCCCATCGAGTCGTGGCATGAGATGAAGGACGAACTTAGGAAGGTCTACCTACCCGGTCCGGTCACCTCCAACCGACCCCACCCAATCACATCCACCCAAGGGGGCCATAATCGGAGGCAACGCGCCGCGCATGTAGAAGAGCCTAGGTCCACGACTAAGCCGAGTTCATATGGGAGAGTCCACCACATTACTCCTACTCCACACCCCACCATTGCCGAACTCTTCCAAATCATTTTGGATAAAGTGGATAGGAAGTGTGATTATATTGAATCCCTGCTTCCCCCTTGCCTACCTCCTAGCCGAGATAGAACCAAGCATGAGCCTAAGGAGGTAGCCGCCGGCAGTCCCAACCCAGTGCCATCTATGGCTCCATCCCAAGGTCCTCTCCCCATCGTAGTGGATCCTCTTTCCCCACCCACGAGAGCTCCATTGCCTACACCCCATGTCCGTCAGGAGGATAAGGGTAAGGGTCTGCTTATCAAGGAGCGAAGAGGATCACGACAGCAGTGTTATCGCTGCCAAGGGTTTGGCCACTTTGCCGGACAGTGTCCCACTCGGACATCTCTAGCCCTAGGGGACAAAAGGGTTGGAGAAGCCTCACTCTCCGATATTTATTTGGAGCCTTCTCAGCCAGAGCTACCAGTGTTTCTAACGGAAAAGCTACTCATAGCCGAGCCACTCTTTAGCTGGCTTAGCCGAGCCACTCTTTAGCTGGCTTAGGATAGGTTTGGTCCCATCTCCCCTCCCATCTATGGACCCTATCCTACCTCTGGTGCCAATCCATTCATTTCACACAACTTTCCGGTCTAGTCACTATGTGGATACATTAGATGACCTTCTCAAAGGGTTAGACCGGCAATTAACTTTTATGCACTTGTTGGCTCCAGGCTTTGACCAACCTATAGGTCGTAGCTTCACACATCCATCCTTAGGGTCTATCACCTCCGTGTACACCGTGGGTCATGTTACCACAGAGGTTCTTCTACTCCTCCCTATGCCGGCCGAGCCCGACTTCATTCCCATTTGCCCAAGGGAGGAATCTTACTTTCTACCTATGACTGTCGTCCCACCTCTCACAATGAATGAAGGTGATCATTTACACCTCCAAGATTTCCAAATGTGGGACATCGATTTGTGGAATCCTAGTCCGAGGGGTCATACCTTCTTTGATCCCTTCGACCCATTCTTTTGTGGACCCCGTGACCCACCATATTTACTCCACCCCTTTGAGAGAGTCCACCATCATACCCCCACCGTCTCATCTCCCTTCATGGATGAAGGAGATCAACAACACCGTCTAGACTTCCACACCTGGGATCTTGAGATTAGGGAATCCATATCAAGGGGTCACACATTCTTTGATCCCTTCGATCCCTTTCTTCATGGGCCCCTTGGCCCACAATCTCTATTCCACTTCTTTAGGGGAGGTCACCATTATACCCCTCCCCCATGGGCCGGGCCATCGGCACCCACCGAGTCCGTTCACGGGCAAGAGACACCCGACCCTCCTATCCCACCCAAACCTCCCAAATCCAAAGGACCGTCTTATGGTTGTACCGACATTCGGTCACACTTAGGGTATGCATGGCACACATTCGGATGTCCTGGACCACCTTACATATGGTTGGGTCGGACTAACTGTAGGGTTGTTTAGGGTCGTGTGTGCATCTGTGTGTTTTTTTCTTTTTGTTAGGCATGTTAGGAGTCTACATGACGACGTCCGTCGTCACAGTAAGGCCAGCAATGCACGGTACAAGGAGTTAGCCGGTGCCCATAGACACCACCGAGAGTTCCAAGAGGGTGAATATGTCATGATCAGCGTAAGACCTGAACGGTTTCACTCTGGAACCGTTAAGAAGTTGCAAGCTCGCAGAGTCGGTCCCTTTAGAGTGTTGAAACGCGTTGCATCCAATGCGTATGTTGTGGACCTGCCCGAGGAATATGGTATAAGCTCTACCTTCAATGTATCAGATCTTGTTGCATATAGGGACCCAGCGGTGATCCCTAGTGAGCCTTTTGAGCCATCTCCTCCCCTTGAGAGTGATCTCACACCTGAGTGTCCACTTCCACCTCCAGCCCCTTTTTCACGGCAGCGTGAGCATATAGATCGTATATTGGACGAGCAAGTGACAGTTACCAGGAGTGGATCTTACCCGCGCTACCTAGTGAGATGGAGAGGACGGCCTGCTACTGAGGACACATGGATCACACATGGCGAGTTGCAGCGGATTGATCCAGACCTTTTGGAGCGATACAGGATCGATGTAGACCCTTACTCGACAGGGTCGAGTTTCTCCCACCCGGGGAGAATTGGTGCGGACACCCGAGCAGCTGATCGGCACGATACGCCGAGCCACCGGTACCGCACGCGGAGCACGACACGAGCCACCTCAGCGTCCATCTGGCTCGGAGACAGCCTGGAGACTCCACCTTGAGCCTCCCCATTTATTATATTTAGTTAGACTTTATGTGTGTTTAATTTGTGTTTATTTCGTTGCATTCGGTTTGCCATTTTGATTGTAATAGGGGCTTAGGTGCAATTCGGACCCCGTGGGCCCCACGGGCCCCCCAGGCCCCACCCCATTGGGCCACCTCAGCCTAGGGTCCCACGTGGGGTCAGTCAACATGCCACATGGGGCATCTAGAAGTTTGAATGGTCAATTGTCCACATGGGGGACAAGGGACCAAAATAGTCAACATTTCCAACCAACACCCACCTACCATGTCAAGCTTGTTCCCCCCTAGTCAATAGGCTGTCCCCCCCTTATTTTTTTAATTTTATTTTTGTGGAATGGTCACAAGCCATCCCAACCCTCCATCTCACACCCCTAGATCCAACGGTGGAGGATGGATTAGATGGGTGACCTATATATGCTTGTATTTTCCCATTTTGATGAATTAATGCCATTTTGAATCAAAGAAATTGTTGGAGCTCCAGCTTGGTGCGACCCTCTCTCCCCCCTTGCAGCTGTGAAGGTTGCCTCTGGAGGTGTGACTCATCCCCTATCAGTTCCAGTCATCCTCGCCGCCGCCACGAGCCGCCACCGCACCGCCATCGTCTTCATCGGAGTTCTGCCCGCGCAGTACCACAGCAGATTCCACGAAATTCAGCCATCAACCACGAGATCTGATCGACCTGGGGATTTTACTGGAGGTTCCATAGGTGTCAAAGATATCCCAAAAAAATTGGTTTGTCATTCAGATCCCGTTCCATATTTTTAGATTTTCGTCCACTCTTCCCTTTCAGTTCTGCCAGCAGTCTGTCCAGATTCATCTCTGCCCTGAGTTTTAGGTCTTAGGTCCACTTTTTGATTTTCTTTGGTTCGCCCAATTTTACTGGATCTTCCTTCCACCAACCCCTTCATCCACAATTTTTATAAATTTCTAGTTCGTCCATTTCATATTTTCCACAAATCGTTCTCAAATCCACCTGAAGTTCTGTCCACCCGTTCCCAGATCCGACCACTATACACTCCAAAAATCCTATCAAATCACCACCACCTCCAAATCCAATTCTACAAATTGTCCCAGATTTGTGGTTTGATTATCTACAACTTTAAAGAAGAGCACGAAGTCTGAACCCCACTGTAAGTAGGCGGTCAACGGCCGTTTATAGGGAACTGATGTGTTGAACTGAGAGTTCTGGAACTGTGTAGCAGAGAATTGAAAATTAGCTAAGGTCCAGGTCCGCAGAGGTTCAGAAGATTCACTGGCCCTAGGTTGAAGGATTTTGAATCCTCTTTCCAACGGCGCTGGTTTCATCGCATTCCGACGACGGGGCTGATCGCAGCAATTGATTTCGCTGGAGCGCGCGTCTGAAAATAGCAAGCAAAAATCCGTGGGCAGCATTCCACAAGCTTGGAGATCGGAGTTGTTCGGCCACCGATCGGCGTTCCCGGCCGACCGCCTTCCGTGGAGGCGTGCCACCAGGGGTCCCCATCATAGTGGGACCCACTCCTGCAGATCCGGAGGCCAGCGCCACCTGTGGGCCCCACGGGCCCGCAGAACCCGCCGTTCGGAAAGCACGAAAACGCGGAGTTCGGCACCGCCGGGCGACATCAAGATGCTGCCCGTCAACCCAATTCGCGTGATTCCCGGGCCCCGCATGTGACCTTTTACCTCCCTGCATGGAGTGGGTCAAATTATTGTACTGCTGTAAAATTATGTTAACCGGGGGTCCGTGATTGGCCGGGGTTGTCTTCGCCACGCCGGGTGCGTGGAGGTAATGGTCCGAACCTCTTGGCGTTCATTTGCTTAGCTAGTATATGGTCTTTTGCCGCTGCCGAGAGTGTAGGTACTAGCCCGTGTGTCCATGTCACCGCTGTGAGAGTGAGAGTGACCCGTCCCGTGACTCGATCCGAGTCCGGAAGTGAGTCTGACTACCTTGAACTCTGCCGGTTCCTTAACCGCGCACGATCCACGCTTTCCCTCGCATGGGACGCCGAGTGAGTTTGCACTTCTGTTAGCGACGTGTAGCCTATGGGATCTCCCCGTGTCGGGCCTAATGTCTCTCCCATCATGTGTTGCTGGTCGTGTCAACGTCTAGAGTCTGAGGTCCATACCACGTAGAGTCGGTCCCCGTCTCCGTCCCGCATCAGCGCCGGATCAAAGCGTCAGCGTCAAGGCCACGCCGTATTAACACGCCAGCATCGTGAGTGCACCAAGTAGGCGCGCCGGGTTATCCCGCGCCGTACTGACGACTGAACGATACCGGGTCAACGCCCGTGCCGAATCAAGGGCCAGCCCAGGCACTCGCCAACCAAAGGGAAGGTCAGTCCGGGTGAAATACATCCGTCGGCCCTGCTACACTCGTGCCTTACTCCAAGTAGGCTCCTCTTGGATGAATGTGACTCCTGAATGTGGCAACACTTCGATGCAAACTCCAGATTTTTTCTCCTTAGGCCATGAAATCAAGGGTTCTATTTATATGCCCTCAAAGTTCTAGATTCGAGTAGAGGATAATTTAGCAAGAAAGGAGGATGATTCTTAGAAAACTCTTGAAGATAATACTCTCAAGAGTCCATAGAAACAAACAGAAGGTTCTGAGGATCAGATTTGGAAGAGAAATCACAAGATCAAACTCTCAATTCGACCACGGAGTGGCAGAGAAAAGACCAGACCTGCCAGGACTCTCTGTTGAATGTAATGGCTGCACGACTAACCGTTACAGGAATGTAACGCACCAGGGAGAGACCGTCACACTAACCCTATCCTCAAAGAGATAAGATCAACGGGGAAGTTTCAAACAATTGGACTCTGAAAGGATGTAACGGCCAAGGGCTGGTGCGTCACACTAAGTGTAACGGCCTCACGACAGACCGTTAGAGCCAACGGATAGGCAAAGGATAAGGATTGAAACAAAGGCCTCAAGCTCTAGGACTCCTCAAGATTTAACGGCCATGGGCTGATACGTCAGAAGAATGTAACGCCCCTGGTGTGGACCGTTAGAGACAATAAGGATCAAAAAGAATGAAAAAGCTTGCTAAGCTTCATTCAATGAAAATGCCAAAGAAACCAGACTCAACCAAGAGGATAAGACTCATGAATTAAGCCTCCAACTGATCAAGAAAGCTCAAATGAAGAATGAAAAACTTGGAGCATCATATAGAACGAACAAGGAGATGACCCGACTTATTGGTCATAAAACGGGTGTTAACAATGGGTCGTGGGCTTGAAGCCGGAGCAGCTAGTTCCTCTGCCGCTGACCCCCTTCGTGACTTCAGGTAAGACCTCTTCATTAGCCTGCTAGCCCTGCTTCATGGTTTTCTAGGGCATATGGCTGAGAGATCCTGTGCGGTTGTGTTTATTGGCAGGTCCCGCGGCGGACAGGGGTCATCCTTCCACAGGGACATCTTCTGGGGATAGTGACGGGGCCCTTCCGCCCCAAAGGAAGTGCCCCCGGGTGGAGACCGGAGTCAGGGAGGTTGGTGAGTCCTCTAGGGGACCCACTGCCAGGGAGCATATTGAGGCAGAGCCGGCTCTGAGTAAGTACCATATCCGCCTACTTGCTTTATATTGATTCAGCCTTGATGATTGGCTAACCTTGTGCAACTAGATTTGCTTTTCACAGCGCTGCTGGAGGCCGGGGCAGATGCGGCCTTATCGCCACCTCAGGAGGTTGGCCCACTTTCTGACGACGAGGTCGATCATGAGATAGATATGGAGGGGCTCCTTCGTATGATGGACGAGACCGCCCCCAATGTTGAGACCTTCCCTGATTTTGAGCCATGGAAGGCTTCAAAGGATGCTCAGTCAGGTAAATAATTCTGGGATCGAGCATGTTGTGTTTATGGTTGTGTTTGATTCTGGCAGTTGACATCGTTGTTGGTGTCATGCAGAGATGGCTGAGACATCAGAGACTGTGGCTTCTCCTGAGATGCCAGGCGAGGTGCCCCCATCCGTTGACGGGCAGGAGCCCGGTGTGACCCAGGATGGCTCAGGTGAGCACTAAATCGCTGCGGAGGACATTGCCCTTCCATTGATAGTCGCGGGGATGCCGATACTGACTGACTTTATGATGTCATTTGTCAGGTGTGGATCCAGCCGCTACTCTGGAGATGATTCAGGAGCTGGTCCGTACCGGCCCTTCAGTGTCTCTTCCCTCCTTTGAAGGGGAGCCTGAGGGGAGGAGTACTTCGATACCGCCCGCGACCGAGGAAGTGTCTAGCTTGTTGCCCCAGCTATTGGCGGGGGTGGATCGAGCTTCCCTGTCGGCTGTGGTGTCAGCCTGCACTGTGGGGCTGGTCGGGTCCTCGAGCATGGGACCCTCAGGTGCGTAGTTGGAGACTTAACCACTTCTGTTATGCCTTTTTATGTTGACCGTCTTCTAGTGTTGAGGTCCTGTCGGTATTGTTTGCAGGTGTACCTTCGCCTCTAGAAGAAGGTGAGCTGCCCCGGGACGGGGCCGAGATGGTGGAGGAGGGGCCTACAAAAGTGGCCCCTACTGAGGGTGACGATCAACATGGCCCCATACGCCTCTTCCCGTGCCTGATGCCCCGTGGTAGGATGTTAGCATGGACTTTGTTTTGGGATTGCCACGTACCTCCAGGAAGCATGATTCGGTCTATGTGGTGGTTGACCATTTCTCAAAGATGGCCCTCTTTATTCCTTGCTTGAAGACTTCGGATGCTTCGAGGGTAGCCCGCCTTTTCCTTACGCATGTGGTGTGCAAGTTCGGGTTACCTCGCACTATAGTGTCTGACCGTGATGTTAGATTCACTTCCTACTTTTGGAAGACACTATGGCATATGATGGGTACTCATCTCAAGTTTTCCACTGCATATCATCCCCAGACAGATGGTCAGACCGAGGTGGTCAATAGGAGTCTGGGAGACCTTTTGAGGTGTCTTGTTAGGGACCGCATTGGGGATTGGGATCTCATTCTACCCATGTCCGAGTTTGCATATAATGATTCGGTGAATAGGTCTACCGGCATGAGTCCATTTGAGATTGTCACAGGTCGTAGGCCTAGGAAACTCGTTGACCTTGTCCCCATGCCTATCCATGCTAGAGTGTCGGAGTCGGCTGAGTCGTTTGCTAGGCATGTTAGGAGTTTGCATGACGACATCCGTCGTCACATTGAGGCCAGCAATGCACGGTACAAGGAGTTAGCCGATGCCCACCGACACCACCGAGAGTTCCACGAGGATGAATACGTCATGATCAGGGTAAGACCTGAACGGTTTCCCTCTGGAACCGTTAAGAAGTTGCAAGCTCGCGGAGCCGGTCCCTTTAGAGTGTTGAAACGCGTTGGATCCAATGCGTATGTTGTGGACCTGCCCGAGGAATATGGTATAAGCTCTACCTTCAATGTATCGGATCTTGTTGCATATAGGGACCCAGCGGTGATCCCTAGTGAGCCTTTTGAGCCATGTCCTCCCCTTGAGAGTGATCCCACACCTGAGTGTCCACTTCCACCTCCAGCCCCTTTTTTACGGCAGCATGAGCATATAGATCGTATATTGGATGAGCAAGTGACAGTTACCAGAAGTGGATCTTACCCGCGCTACCTAGTGCGATGGAGAGGACGGCCCGCTACTGAGGACACATGGATCACTGTTGGCACCTAAAATATGATCGTCGGTGACCAAGCCGTAAAGACGAATGACCCGGTCCACCGAAGCACGGAAGCCGATAAATATCAACATATTGAATACTTTTCAAAGCTGCCAGAGCCTCGAGTCGCTCCGTATAGATATGGGGACTTCACCTCAGGGGAGCTGGGACAAGCTCACAACCAACCGGCAGTGCGACCAAGCCTGCCCAATGAACCGGCATCGACTCTGTCATGCCGCATCCACCACACCCGTTGTCCGATCAAGGACGACGGTCTATCCGGTGGTCCCCCACCAACTGAGAAGGTTCTCCCGAGGATGAAGGAGTTCCCCCAGCTCTCCAGTATGGAGGACCGAAAGCTCTGGCGGCGGAAGATCCCGATCACCCGACATGGGTGCGGCTTCCTGCCAAGATGGGCCCATTAGCAGCCGAATGACCACCCAGCTCGGGCGGAGCTATCCCTGGTGTTGTCACGCTTTCCGAGAAGCCTCGGAGATGAACCAGGTCAGGTTAACGACTTGGGTCAGAGAGCTGAAGGCCGTATGCCCGCAGAAGACCTGTGCGAGCAGCCTAAAGCAATCCAGAACCTGGAAAATGGCCGTACGCCAATCTAGGAGCTTCGACAGATCGTATCGTCGAAGTCTTAGTGGGCAGTCGCAGAGTACATGTTCACGATGGCCCCCGGAATTATCCCCGGGTCCATCGACTGGCTTAAAAGCAACAAGGGACATTAGTCCGGCGCGCCTTAAACCGGCGCGCCTGTAACGACCCGAGAATCCGATTACCGGGAAGGCCCGATAACCCGAGACTCGCACCGCCACCCACGAGTCCGAAGACTCGGAAGGGTTAAAAGGATGGTGTGGAAACTACATAGTTATCACAAGTAATTGCAGAAATTAAACAGTTATGATATTAAGCAGGAAATAAGATAACAATTTACATGGTCCACAAAATAAAATAACCACGACAACAGTCCACGACTAGTACAGTGACAAGAAAGAAAAGTACAGCTACACGGGGCATCCCCTGGCTCAGACCTCTGGCACTACCTCTGGGCACCCGCACCACGCTGCGCTCCTGACGCGCTCCCCGAAGGTGGCGTCTCACCTGAAACACGGTGAAAACACGCAGGGAATGAGTCTCGGAACAAGACTCAGTAGGGATCACTCGAACCCTACCTCGCAAAGTGAGAAACCACTACTCTAGCGGTAGGAGAGTACCTCGGAAAGGAAAGCCCTGTACTCTACAAAGCAAGACTCTACGGCACGCAAACCGACACACGTGCTACGAAGAGAAGACCGAAGCTCAACGGTCACCGACAAACCCGAAGGTCGGAAACACACGACTGACAGTCTGACACTCCGTACTCGACAGGAGTACCACCCACTAGAAGCACAGCCGGTAGCGTCTGTGAGCGACGTCACGCGGTTCGGAGAAGAGCTGGATGCGGGGAAGAGGAAGAGGCGGAGAGCGCGCGGGCTCCTCTTTTTTGTTTGTTTTGTTTGCTGCAACACAGAAATGAGAGGAAAGAGAGAAGGGGCCACCACGGGAGATTGCTCCGGCGGGGCGAGCGGGACAAGTATGATATAGCAAAATATGGGGATTAAACGGCTATAGCGGGAAGTGACTCGCCGCGACCTCGGGGGGACGGGAATGATGCAAAAATTAAATAACAAGAATTGAAACGGCCATTGGGGAAGTTACTCGCCGCGGCCTCGAGAATATGAACAGAATATAACAGAATATAGAGAAAATATGAGAACAGAAATTTAAACGGCCATTGGGGAAGTGACTCGCCGCGGCCTCGATGATATGAGCAGAATATAACAGAATATAAAGAGAATATAAGAACGGAAATTTAAACGGCCATTGGGGATGTGACTCGCCGCGGCCTCGATGATATAAGCAGAATATAACAAAGCATAAAGAGATTTATAGTAATAGAAAATTAAACGGCCATTGGGGAAGTGACTCGCCGCGGCCTCGATGATATAAGCAGAATATATAACAAAATATAAAGAGAATATAGGAAACAGAAATTTAAACGGCCATTGGGGAAGTGACTCGCCGCGGCCTCGATGATAAGATGTGATCGCCAGGGGCCAAAAGACCCCAAAATAAGAAGGTGATCGCGCCTACCTCAAGAGCGGGAGATGGCGGGTTGCTTCTTCCTCTCCTTCCGGCCGGCCGACGGAGAGGGCTTTCCTCGGGTACCCTTGCAAGACAACGACAAATAAATGACAAGTGGATTAGAAAGATGGAGGTGTAGTATTCGAATCCTTGCGATAAAAATAACGAAATGATGGCAAGACACACACCTGGTTGGTGTTATCTTTTAAACCCCTCTCGGACTCGAGTAGGAGGAAGATGAGATGATGGATGTAAGAAGTATAAGAGAAGAGGCCCCCTTGTGAAGGGGGATAGATGATGCAATATGATGAATGTAAAGGACTATGGAGAAAAAGGGGAAGAAAAGGCTTATTGGATGAGCCGAGGGTGAAATCCGGCGGAGCTCCGGCAGCGTGGGGACGACGTGGAAGCGCGGTGGATGAAGACGACCTTCCTCTCGCGAGCGTGAGCACCCGAGAAGCCGGCAGAACCTCCACCTACAGAAGAACCCACGGGTTAGAAAAATGACTCCGTAGCCTCTGGGCTCTGGCAGCCTATCGGATCACTGCTTCGCTCCTCCAGAACTGAGGGGGTGGGCCTCTATTTATAGGGCTCCGGAGGGTGGAGGCGTCCAGGACCCTGGACACCTCCATCAGGGCCGAAATAATATTTTATTCTATTTTTATTTATTTTTTTGGAATATTTTTGTGGAGGCGTCCAGGGTCCCGGACGCCTCAAACAGGTCCACCGAAAACCGACGACGGCCGCACGCGGTTTGGCACAACGCGTGGTTTTGTGAGCGGCGCCTCGTGATTCAGAAATGGGCGCGTCCAGTCAGCTGGACGTCTCTATATTTTCGCTTTTTTCACACACGACAAACCGTCGTTCGGTGGCCGGCGCCCGTGAGGGAGTTGATGGAGGCGTCCACAGGTCTGGACGCCTCCATAAATATATTATTTTATTATTTTTCTTTTGTCTTTTATACCAGGCTTGGCATGTTGATTTTTTTTTATTTGTTTTTATGGAGGCGTCCAGGGGCCTGGACGCCTCCATTAATATATATATTTTTTTATTTATGTTTTGTCTTTTTATGCCAAAGCTGGCATTATATATTTTTTATTTGTTTTTATGGAGGCGTCCAGGGGCCTGGACGCCTCCATAAATATATATATTTTTATTTGATTTTTGTTTTGTTTTTTATGATTATTAATATTATTTTTATTATTTTTGCATTGATGGAGGCGTCCAGGCAACTGGACGCCTCCATGATTTTTGATTTTTTTTATTTTTTTGGTCATTGATGGAGGCGTCTAGGCGCCTGGACGCTTCCATGATTTTTCACGGAATAATTCAAAAAAATGTAAAAAAATTCATAAAAATAGGAAATCACCAGAGTAATTAAAAATGTGAAGGCCGCCTTGGGGTATCATAGTGTAATATGAGATTTACTCAGGAGACGTCAGGAATGGCGTGTCTACAGCTGCCCCGCCTTGGCATCTGCTTTGCAAGGGAGCGACACGTAGTGGAATGGTATCGAAGTGGAGTGAAATGAAGTGGGAGTGGACTGATAAGTTGATGCCAAGGTGTGATGAGACACGCTTTTGACGTTACTGTTTGGAATCTTTCCTGAGTTTCAATGAGGCGACCTTGAAGAAGGTCTTTCAAATATTGACGATTGCTTGGACGGAGATCAAATAAGGGAGGGTGAGATGTGCGCTCAGGCACGAAACAAAAGGAGACCAACTTCTCGGTGTGGAAGTACCTGGGTCATAAACCGGAGGTTTCACCTTTGGGGAGCGGTTACCAGCCAATGTGGAAGTGCTGCGGCCAAGGTGGGTCAAAAAAGGTAAAGAAAGGAATATCTGAGGGTCTGTCCAAACAAGGGTCTCTTTTGGAAGAGCAACGTAGGGCCGTTTCAAGGAAACTCAGTATTTATTCGGAGTGGAATATCTCATATTTGTAGGAATTGAAGCACAACGGCCTTCGCAATCGAATCACTTGAATGATTTTCCGCAATAAATCAAAGTCCTATATGAATGCATGCTGGGTTCAAAGAAAAATTTAAAACAAACTAAAATAGAAAATAGCCAAGGATAATATTGTCAACTTGTGAAGAACGGGTCAGGATACCGACCCGGTGAGCTGATACTGGGCTGGGGCCCGTTTATCCGCGCACCAACTCACTGAATGGAACCGTCGTCCCCATTCTACCACAAGTTAACGGCCTATCCGTACAACCCAAATTCTTCCGGGATCATCACCGTTTTTGTTGAAGGGGAACTCAGATCCCGGATTCGTTCGGGCCGCACGGTCCTCGGCATGTTCTAGTAGCGTACGTATCATATACTACGATGCATGACATGGTGGGACCAACCAATGAAAGGTGGGACAGGAGACAGGACAAAGACGTCCGTTAGTAAAACCTGCACAGATTAGCAAAGGTTAGCAACATCAGAAAGTAGCAGAATCACAGCAGAATCGCACCACAGTACAAAGGAGATCCAGACAAAATCTTGACAATGACCACTGATGTGACACGTTCTGTCCTGTAGCGATCTTCCCTTCCTACACTTCTTCTCTTGCACCAAATTGTTTCGAGGCACGCTTCACGAGACCTTACCCTAAACAGCAGGGAACTACGCCTCGCACGGAGGGATCCCCTTTTCTCTTTCTTTTAGGCGCGTCCAGGCGTGAGGACGCGTCTTAACCCTCGAATTCAAATTTAAAGCGCCGGGCGACCTTTCTTCTCCCGTGCCTTACCCGCAAACGAGCCTGCCTTCTGTCGAAACTCGCTGGCCCGTCTTCGTCTTCTTCCCCTCGATCGATGGAGTTCGGTGGTCTGGACCACGGCGAAGGTGGAGAGGGACGAGGAACCCCTCGCCCAAGGAGGGACGCGCCCGAGCACGGAACGGCGTCCATGGAGGAGGAAGGGCCGCTCCGGGCCCCCGAGGGACCCGGGGGGCCCGATGGCGTGGGAGGAGGTGAACACGGTCCGGTAGGTCCTTCGATCTCTTCCTCTTTTAATTCATTTTGGGTTTTGAAGCGGGCCGCGCGAGGGGGAAAAGGGTTCGGTGAGTGTCGCACTTGAATGATGGACGCGTCCTAGACAGGGGACGCGTTCTTTTTAACTGATGTGGGACCCCTTTCTTGGTGCAGGACATGGCAAGGACCCTGGGTCTGGCCGATGAGTGGGCGAGTGCGGACGAGCCGAGCCGCGTCAGGAGGGAGAGTCGCGGCAAGGCGAGGCTCGAGGAGTGGCCCGTACGTCTCCCTGGACAGCAAGGGGGTATACTGGTGCAGGACAGTGCCGACTTCCTGCGGCGGCAGAGAGAGAGCTACGCGGGGCTTCCCCAAGCTGGGGACACGCGTGGCATCGGCGGCTCGCGCGCCCAACTGTCAGAGACTAGGCGGCAGCTGGCCGTCGCTCAACATGAGTTGTCGCTCCTGGTAAGTTATGTGCCGCACTTTTAACTTCAGATTTTGGAGTTTCACTGACGGCCGTTGTTTATTTTGTTCCAGCGTGCCCAGCAGACAGCGACGGTGGGAGTGGTTGGCGGATCTTCCAATTCCTCGGCCCCTTTTCTCGAGATTGCCTCCCTCCGGGAGCAACTTGCCGGTGCGGTGGCCCGCGCGACCCGGGCGGAAGAGGAGCGTGACGCCTGGGTGGCGACTGTAGCGGAGCTGCGGCATCGCGGTGAGGAGAGACCTTCTCCAGACATCCTGGAGTTAAGGGTTCTTCTACAGATGATGAGGAGAGAGGCAGAGAGAGAGAAAGCCGAGAGAAGGTCCGAGCGACAGCGGGACCTGACCGAGAGGAGGGCCTTGGAGGCCCAAGTGAGGGAGCTCCAGCTGGGCCTTCAGGCCGTCGTGCAGAGGCTAGGAGGGATGGAGACGCGCTACGAGAGAGCGCGAGAGTTCGGGGAGCGACTCCGCCAGTCCGGTCGCTTTGCCGCCAGTGGCTTCTTCGCCACGCCAGGGGAGGAGCAGCGAGTCACTGCTGCGGAGCAGGCGCCCAGAGGCGAGGCAGGTGCTACTGCACGGGGATCCCGGAGGCTTCTGAGGGACCCTCACCTCGGGGGAGAGGAGGAGAGTGCCCGGAGAGATGAGTGATGGTGAGGATTGGCGGGTTAGTGGACCCGTCACCTCTTTATGTTTATGATGTTTTTGACAGCTTATGTAGAATTATGAATGGAGTGATTTGATTTTTTGATGCTTGTTTGTCCTCTTGTGCGTTCCTTCTTCCCTACACTTCTTCTCCTTTGCACTGTTCCCATGTGACGGATCTGTCGAGACTCCGCCTCGAGCGGAGAATCACGTCTTGTTGTGACCATTTTCCATGGGAATCTGCCGTCGAAGTCAATACTGACGGCCCTAGTTCCTTTTCCCGGATGTTGTGCCAAATTTTGCGGGCGTCCTCCAAAACATGATAGGGTATCCCTAGACAACATAGGGGCTATTCGTCCTATTCTTCGTCCAGTCAATCACCCTGTGCGAGTGGTGAAGCGACACATGGGGCCGCTTGGCCGGTGTCTTATTGCGAGGGCTATCATCGACAGGTGATGGAGGCAATCTTGGCCCGCACTCCTTCCATTTCTATAAATTCTTGTCCCTTTTATCTTCCCAGGTATATCGAGGAATAACTCGAGGAGCACAAGTTCTTACGGGAGAGGAGGAGTTCAAAATTCTGAGAGTTGGATGGAGGGCGAATCTTCCCATTCCTCGAAGAGAAGCAGGTCCAGTGGTAGTAGTTCCAGGAGGCTTTCAGACCTTGAAGGGCACTTCAGCGAAAGGGCCCAATCACAACTCGTAAGCCAAGTTTTCTTGCCCTTTTCTCATTTTTTCTTCCTTTCTTCTGACCAAACCTCACCCCCATTCCTTGTATGTGTAGGTTGTGATGAAATCACAAATCTTATGGGAGTTGGTAGTAGCAGCGTACAGGGGCCTCCCAGATTTTCAGAAGGCGAGGCTAGACGTGATGGGATTTGGTACCTTCCTTCGGATCGAGCCGATCCAACTTGACCTAGTCCTGATCCAAGCCTTGTGTGAGAGATGGGACCCAGTGAGCCGGGCATTCCTGATGCCCTGGGGGCACATGGTGCCCAGCTTGGAGGATGTGGTCCGGATCACAAGCCTGAAGGTAGAAGGCGAGGCAGTGACCGGAGTCACTTACGCGGACTACAGAGAAGGTGCCCAGAAGTTACTGGGTTTGGACCTAGATGGTCGGAAGAACAGGTCGGTAGCTAGGGCGTCCCTCATGGATGCATTAGGGCTCACCGACACTCGTCGGCGGGACGACGAATCCTCAGAAGAGTTCATGGAAAGGATGGAAATAGGATGCCGTGCCGTGTACTGCACAGATTTCGGCAACTGGGAAAGATGTAACATAGATTTGAGGAGATTTCTCCTCTTCCTTTTGGGGAGATTGGTACTGAGCTCGAAAGGGGATGGTATCCAATGTTGCTTCCTGGAGCTGCTGTCAGACCTTGAAAGAGTAGGGTATTATGCCTGGGGAGCCGCCATGCTGGCACACTTGTTTGCAGGCCTATTCCAAGAAACGGATCGTGAGATGACTGTGAGTGGTTTCACACCATTCATCCAGGTATTTTTTTGGTTTTGCTTGTTTTGTATTTTTTTTGTGTTTTTGTAAGGTACTGATGACCTGCGCCGAGCAGCTGTGGAGCTATTATTACCTCCCCATGGGGAGAGCTCGACATTGGCGACCCGCGATGGTGCCGCTAGCCAGGCGGTGGGAACCCATCATGAGTGCGGCACCCCTAACCTACCAACTGATGGTGCTAAGGCGGGAGCTACAGGAGTTCCCTGCAGCGATGGTAAACTGGAGACCCTACTCAGACATGGTCGATGCCAACCAGCCGTGGGTTCTAGCAAGTCGTGCCCGGTTCGGACGGGAACTATGGATGCACTGCCTGAATGAAATCGAGCCGCTTCGGCTACGATTAGTTATGAGGACTTTAGGACTGGCTCAAGAATGGGTGGATTCAGCTGCGCCACCTCGTGTCGGGAGAAAGACGCGGGGACCGGCGACTTGCATTGACTGGCGCGTGCGATTCCCCGAACAGTATGAGGACTGGCAACGGGGTGGCACGATTGTAGAATCACAGGCGCGGGACAGCGAGGACTACTTGCGTCTATATAGGACAAAGTACGCAGAACGGTTCCAACCCAGGGGACTTGTGGAGGTAGGTTTCCCCTTTTTCTCTTCTCTTCTTTCTCCTTTTCTTGGTTTTTTTTGGTAAAAATGCTGACTTGTAAGGCTGCAGGATGTCCGGGATGCCATGATAGCGAATTTACGAACTCGCTTGGCAGAGATGGAACAACAGTTGGGCGATGCCCGCGGAGCTACGAGCGCCTTGGTAGGTGTACAGTACGTTCCTAGTTAAAACCCCAGATTCCAGATGTTGGCTGCTAATTCACATGGTCGCAGCATGCCCAGATTGGCGCAGCCTCCCCAGCGATGGGAGTAGGTGGTGCCTCTTCCAGCTTGTGGATTCCCACCTCAGAACTTGACTCGCTTCATGAGCAACTTGCTCACGTCACGCAGCGTGCTGCGGAGGCAGAAGGAATGCTCCGTATACAGGTAAAAGTTTCAGCGTTGAGTTCTCTTTGTTTACGCCTTATCGCGTATCTGAGATGGTACACTCGGCAGGAAAAGAGACGGAAGAAGCGCTTGCCCAAGCTGCGCATAAGGAGGCTAGGATAGCAGAACTGGAGAGGGAACTGCGGCGTCATCCTGATGACGACTCATCCAGGGATGCTATGGAACTGAGGATCACTCTCCAGTTAGAGAGGGAAGACCGTGAGAGAGAACGGGCAGAGAGGGAAAGAAACGCAGAGAGAGAAAGAGCCAACAGTTTGGCTGAAAGGGAGGAGCGAAGGGCCATGGAGGCTCAACTATTCGAACTCCGAATCGGCCTTGGTCTTGCTGAACAGTGGCTGAGAGATGGTGAGGAGCGCTACCGAAAAGCACGAGAGCGTGGCTTTCGTGTTGGTAGCTTCTCTGCTGCTTTCGTGGATCAACGCCGGGATGTGGGAATAGGAAGAGGAGTACAGAGCGGCAGGAGTACCGCTTTTCGTAGTTGGGTAGCACCTTTGAGAGTGTTTTGCCCGGAGAGTAGTGGGACGAGTAATGCAGAGAGAGAGGGCGGAACTTGATGTAAATTTTTTTGGTTTTTTTTTTGGAATAAAACACAAGGTTTGGTTTGTTTGTTTTTCACCTTTGCTTCAGTTACCTGAATCCCTGCACATATCACTGAAACAAACAAATCAGAATTTCTGTTCTGACTTGGCCCCTTGCTCAATAAGCAAATGGTCACTGTGACTGTCCTTGATAACTGGTCAAGGGGCCAAGCCTTTATTTAACGAAGGCAAGGGAAAGATGCGGTGATGATAAATGCGACAGGCAAGCACACGAATGCAAGCGATATTAAAAGTGAGATGCTGCACGCAAATGTAATCATGCAAAATTGATTTGTTTTCTTTTTTTATATTTGATATTTTTTTTGTTTCATCATAAAAAGATTTTTTTTGTTTGCAAATATGTACATTTCTCTTTTCCATTTTTTTGTGCTTTTATCATTTCAATTTTTTTTATTGCTAACGCCCGGCAAGCACCCAAATGGCACCTAACCTACGTGAGACAGGGGTTTCTTACTAACCTCCCAGGTATCTTAAGTGCACATCTAGGTTGATTTGGGCCTCTAGACCCCTCGAATGACGATCCCGCCGGCTAAGACTTACCCTGATGACAATACCGTCATGCCATGCTTAGGCTCCCAGTTGCTTCCGACCACAGGGATTCACCCAAAAGGTGTTTGAGGTAGATGATTTGCCCGACCCGGGTCTGTTTCCTCACAACTCTAGATGGTATAAGATGGAACACCCTGGAACCCTAACGACCAACCGCGCGACGCTGACCCGGAATCAGACGCCGTCGCACCCATAGGTGACGCGCTTGCATTGGCCTAAGCCCGAGGTTAAACAAGAAGACATCAAGGTGGTAAACAGGGGTCTTGACCAGCCAGAAACACAGAGACTCCTTCGCAGCGATAGCTTTTGCTTTTCAAAGTAGGCAACCAAAATGTGTATATTAAAATAAGGTCGCAGAACCTGGGCAGTTTTCACCTTTCCGAAACTCCATCGAACCTTCATCTTTAGAGGGAGAAGGAAGAGCGTAGGGGATAAACCTTCTGAGAGGACCGGCAAAGCCGTTAACCCGGCGAGCGAATAAGGGCCCATTAACTCTTTCCTTTCGGACAACTTCGGACCAAATCTCGAGCATTTACATTCCACGGCCCCCCTTTGTGGATTCAGACTTTTACTTTGAGGGGTTTCGTTTATCGCACCAGGCACGGTCACGACCAGGCTTTTCTCTTGATTTTGATTTTGTATTTCTTTCTGTGAGGGAGATATAGTCGTTTGACGTTGGTGGGCTCCCTCTTCGTATGCCTGCGGGGACACTGCCCTCTTCTCGTGCTCTGATCGATGCTCGAGGAAATGGGTCCTACTCTTGCCTTTGGGGTTTGAGTTTCGGTTTCTCATGCTCAGCGTTTTAAGGGCGCCGACTGTCTCATTTGGTCGAAGAGAAAAGAATAAAGATTACAGCTTCCGGAGATCTTCTAGGTGTGGCCCTACCGTAGGTGATGCTACCAACTTTTTTTGAATAAAATACATAAGTGAGCACATGTTAGCTTCCTTCGAGCGAGCATAGGCCGACGTGGCCGGACAGGGATCTCCACGGTTCTGGCAAACCAAGACCCGGTGCCTACCAAGCCTTAATGGGCCCTATCCTAACATGAAGGTTAGATGCAGGGACTTAACTACATGGTGCCTGCCAGGCATCGGCATTTTGAATTTTCCATATTTTTAGTGGTTTTCAATATTTCCTTGTTTTTGATGTTTTTTATCTTTTCATCATTTTTTTTTGTTTTGTGCTAAGGGTAGTATTTCTTAAGATAAAGCCCATTCCAAGGGTGGGATAACTCGGTCCCTTCGGCGTTGATTAGCTTGTAGGCGTTGCCAGGGTACACGGCTTGAATTACAAATGGTCCTTCCCAATTGGGTTGGAGCTTAGAACGCGGCCCTCCAGGTTTGACAAAAATTCTTTTTACGACCATCTCACCGACTTTGAATTTTCTCTCAACGACTTTCTTTTGGTAAAAGCGAGCGAGTCTATTTTGATACACACGCGCGTGTTCGGCAGCTGCCAGTCGCTTCTCATCCAAGAGTTCCAACTGGGCGAGGAGTGAATTACGACGATCGTCGAGGGGAAAGTCCTCGTCCAATTGTACCCTGAGAGAAGGGATCAGAGTCTCGCACGGGACTACCGCTTCCATACCATAAGTAATGGCAAATGGAGTCTGCCCGGTGGGGGTACGGATTGAAGTGCGATAGGCCCATAGAGCTTCGATAAGCTTTTCTGGCCAGTCTGAAAACTTACTAGACTCGCAGGTTTTTTTTTGATGATTTTGAGCAATGTTTTATTGGTGGCCTCCGCTTGGCCGTTACCTTGTGGGTAATATGGCGATGAATGATGCAATGCAATTGCATACCTTTTGCAGAGGTCCTGTAGGTCCTGAGAAATGAATTGTGGCACATTGTCGGTGACGATCGTGCTTGGGACGCCGAATCTGGCGAGGATGTTCCTCATGATGAACTTGCAGACTGTTGACGCCTTGATTTCCGCGTAAGCTTCGGCTTCGGCCCATTTGGTGAAGTATTCCGTCGCAGTAAGGATGAAAGATTTCTGCTTGGTGAGGGAATTGGGATCACCTAGGGGACCAATAATGTCGAATGCCCACATGGAGAAAGGCCACGGGGAGGATATTGGGTGAAGTGAGGAAGATGGTGAATGGATTTTATCGGCGTGAAGTTGACACTTGACACACCTACGGACATAGACAGCACAATCCTCTTCCATAGTGGGCCAATAAAAGCCTTGACGAATGATCTTCTTGGCGAGCATCTGACTATTCACGTGGCCACCGCACACACCCGAGTGCGTCTCTTCTACACATTTCCAAACCTCATCGTCACCAAGACATCTTAACAAAATACCAGTAAGGCTCCTCCTATACAACAATCCTCCAACTAGGGCGGTTTATTTTAAATAAGTGGGGGATAAAACAAGATTTAGGTGAAAGATACCTAGAAGAATTTACAGGATGAGAAGAAATCAAAGAAATCAGTGAGGACTAAAGCCTCGGAAACAGTGTGAGAACGGGCAGGTGCCCGAGGAAGTTAACGTGGAAGGAACCGGGTCGAACCCGGGAGCGGGATCAGGAGGAATCAGAAATTGATGGATCGAGAGAGGCGGATCCGAAGGGTCCGGACGTAAAGAAGGAGAATCATGGGGAAATGAATCCGGAGGTTCCGGAGGAAGAAGATCATGAGGGACCCGATGCCCTGGGAGGTGTGTAAAAAGACAATTCAAAGGGGTGAAAAGAATGAAGGACGTGATGACTTGGAAGAACAAAAGGATAAATCGAAAGAAGGAGAGGCCCGGAGGTTCCAGGTGGATATGGGAAGGAAGGGCGCGATGCCCTGAGAGAGATGGAGAATAAGACAAGATATCCGGAGGTTTCGGATGGATATGGGAAGGAAGGGCGCGATGCCCTGAGAGAGATGGAGAATAAGACAAGATATCCGGAGGTTTCGGATGGATATGGGAAGGAGGGGCCCGATGCCCTGAGAGAGATGGGGAATAAGATAAGAAATCCGGAGGTTCTGGATGGATATGGGAAGGAGGGGCGCGATGCCCTGAGAGAGATGGAGAGTAAGATAAGAAATCTGGAGGTTTCGGATGGGGGTGAGAGATGGATAAAGACATGGAATTAAATGGGGAGGGGTCCGGAGGTTCCGGACAGGGATGAATGTAGGGATCCGGAAGCTCCGGACAACGAGGAATGTGAGGGTTCAGGGACCCTAGAGCAGAGGAGCTTGATGGCTTAGATTTAGGTGACAAAAGGCGTCTCCTTAACCAATGGACTGCCCATAAAAAGAAGCTGAATAGCAGCATGAGCAGCGATGAACTGGGATAGGAAGTGGATGAACTGATGTGGGCTCTTTCAGCAAGGGATTTATTGTCCTCAAGCTTCACTTTATGCTTTTCCCTCTTCTTGGCAGATACTCTCTCATAGTGCGGCCTCTCAACCTTCAACATGGCTTCTTGGCCTTTTGGGTTTGCAGGCCGATCCCAATGATGTGCCCAGGCAGAAGGCCTCTTCTTTCTCTGACCAATCGGGTCCATTAGTATGGTCAGGGCCCACAGGCTCTCATTTGACGGACTTCTAATAAGGCCCTTTGGGCATTCATACATGAACGGTAACTCTCTTGGCAAAATATCAAAACAAAGATTTAAGAGCTCCGCTTGTGAAGTAGGGATCTTGACATGAAATGGCTCCCTTGGAAATAACTCCCGTGGCAGATGAACGGTGTCTATCATTGGAAGTTGGATGCTTGGCATAAGGAGCTTCATTTTTGGGGCACTGCTCAAGGCTGTTGGAATATCACACGTGGTCATGCTGGGTAGCATAGGCGTTCGTCCCTCGCATGGGAGTTGGTGGGAAGTAGACATGATGTTAAAAGCTTCCAACAAGAACTGCCCTGACCCACCCCTGAGCATAGAGTTCATCATCTCCTCGGCAGTAGAATGTGTCATCACTATGCATGAGGAGAACCCCTTCTTTTGATTGGCCATTTGGACTATGACCGAACAAGGGGTAATAAGAGCCTTGAAAGCATGTTGGCCAATGAGTAATGTGATCGTGGTTATTTTGGCCCCTGATTTGGTCAGCACCAATTTTTGAGGGTCCTTCTTGATGGGCATTGGTGCAGATGGAAATTCGACATTCTCAAAGGTGACCGGCACAAGAACCCGAATCGGCATTCGGCAAATTAAATCTTGGATCTTGAATGGCATTGCTGTGGCCAAATTCTTCTTGTCCGATTCTTGAACATCATCTTTGGCACATGTATTTGTAGAAAGACACCCACTCCGAGAGGTGGTGGAAGGGGGCGAGATTGAGACAACAGGCTCAACGGGTAATGGAGATTCAATGATGGGGGCTATAGGAAGGGCAAGTGGAGGTTGAGACACGACGGGCTTCTCCTTGTTCTCGAGAGGAGACGAGGTTGGCTCGTGTGCAACAATCAATGGGCCCGGCTCAGGGTTAATCACGGGTTTAGGTAAGGGGAGTGGAGGAATAGGAATGGTTGGATTCGGGGTTACAAGGCTAGTGGAGGTTTTAGGTGGAGACGATGGAGGATTACTCGGTTGGGAACAAGAGTTAGTGGAATGCTCAGTGGAAGCCAATGGTGTGGGGGTTATTTGTACAATTGAAGGGGTGACAGTAGAAGGCTTGGTACGTAGGAAACGTCGGATTTTGGTGATACGTGGGGGGTTAAGGGTAGAAGGTGATAAATGGTGCATTGATGCGGGTTGTTGGGGTGTAAACCCGTCATCGTAACACCATGATGACTCATGAGCAGGGGTAGAACTAGTGGCTTCATCCTGAGCAGGGGGTTCTTGTGGGAGCAGTGGAAGAGGGAAACGAAGAAAACTCGGAGTAGGTGTATATTCAAAATCTTCATAAATTTCATCATGTGCCATTTCCAATTCTTTATGATCATCAAGTTCAAATGGACGCCGTGGTGGAGGCGTGTTGATGAGATGAGGTGACGTATATTGACATGGAGGAATTTGCGTATATAGATGTGGATGTGGAGGCGGAGAGCCGTATGGATTAGTGTGATGAATGGATGGTGGGCAGACGGCGTCCACTTGATCGTTAAAACTTGGGAGAACTTCTTGCTCACTCATATTCTCAATGCCATACTCATCTCTTCTCTCCTTCCAATCCTTCTCCATTTTAGTGATGTTATTCATGAAAGTGTGAAGGGGGTTGGCTTGAGGAGGGGAAGGAGGAAGAAATTTCCTCTCAATAACAGCCTGTAAGGCTCCAAGTTGAGAGCTGAGAGAGTCGACATGAGAAGCCATGAAATCCCAGGCATAGGGAACACTAGTGGAGGGGGAAGCTCCACTAACAGTGGCCTGTATTCCATATGAGGACTTATAGGACGGGCCAACGTCCATGGGATGAACCTGTGGGTCAGGATGATAGCCCCAGTCTGAGTTGTAGACCCCATAAGAGTCGTGACCTGGGTCACACATTTGAGACCCATAACGGAAGGCGTCGGCCTCGAAACAATTGTAATTATATTCAGCCATCCATCATGTTTTTCGAGAGCGTAATAACATACACGAGCAAACAATTAGCATGGATTAACATACAAGTGAATGCTTTACGTCCCTTTTTTTTGTTTTGATTTTGATGATTTTTTTTATATTTTTAGCCAGATCAGAAGTTCACACAAAATAGGAAGGACCCTAATTCCAATTTGTTTCACCGCCGTGTCAGCTAGGGTCTCTCGTCTCACCGCGAATGAAATGACTAACTCCGGGGAACTTCAATGGTACAACCAGCCCAGTGAACGAAGAGGAGATTCTTCGATGTCGGGGACTTACGGAGGTCCCAGTGTAGGAGATTCTAGTCCGTTGAGAGGAATTCCCAAACGGAGAGTCCTTCCTTCACCGGGAAAGGGCGATCCTCAAAAAAATGAAAAAAGGATAGAAAAGAGGAATAGATGTATGCAATGGAATGCTGACAGATATATAGGGTAAGAAAACAACAGAAATAACAGACATATAATAAACAAACAATCAATCACAACTGATAGTGCTGCCGTGAGCACAACGGGGGCGCGCGCGGGCGCCAAGGTGGAGAGGCACGGGTGGTGCCGAACTTGCAAGGGTAGCCGAAAGGAAGCAGTAGAGGTCCCACCGTGATCGCCAATCTGTGAGCGACGTCACGCGGTTCGGAGTTCGATGGTGCGAGGAAGAGGATGCGGAGAGCGCGCGGGCTCTTCTTTTTGTTTGTTTTGCTGTTTGCTGCAACACAGAGATGAGAGAAGAGAGAGAAGGGGCCACCACGGGAGATTGCTCCGGCGGGGCGAGCGGGACAAGTATAATATAACAAGATATGGGGTTCAAACGGCCATAGCGGGAAGTGACTCGCCGCGACCTCGGGGGGACGGGAATGGTGCAGAAATTAAATAACAAAAATTGAAACGGCCATTGGGGAAGTGACTCGCCGCGGCCTCGAGAATATGAGCAGAATATAGCAGAATATAAAAGAGAATATAAGAACAGAGATTTAAACGGCCATTGGGGAAGTGACTCGCCGCGGCCTCGAGAATATGAGCAGAATATAACAGAATATAGAGAGAGTATAAGAACGGAAATTTAAACGGCCATTGGGGAAGTGACTCGCCGCGGCCTCGATGATATGAGCAGAATATAACAGAATATAGAGAGAATGTAAGAACGGAAATTTAAACGGCCATTGGGGAAGTGACTCGCCGCGGCCTCGATGATATGAGCAGAATATAACAGATTATAGAGAGAATATAAGAACGGAAATTTAAACGGCCATTGGGGAAGTGACTCGCCGCGGCCTCGATGATATGAGCAAAATATAATATAATATAGAAAGAATATAGGAACGAAAATTTAAACGGCCATTGGGGAAGTGACTCGCCGCGGCCTCGATGATATAAGCAGAATTTAACAAAATATAAAGAGAATATAGGAAACAGAAATTTAAACGGCCATTGGGGAAGTGACTCGCCGCGGCCTCGATGAAAAGATGTGATCGCCAGGGGCCGAAAGACCCCAAAATAAGAAAGTGATCGCGCCTACCTCAAGAGCGGGACATGGCGGGTTGCTTCTTCCTCTCCTTCCGGCCGGCCGACGGAGAGGGCTTTCCTCGGCTACCCTTGCAAAACAACGACAAACAAATGACAAGTGGCTTAGAAAGATGAATGTGTAGTATTCATATCCTTGCAATAAAAATGACGAAATAACGGGAAGACACACACCTGGTTGGTGTTATCTTTTAAACCCCTCTCGGACTCGAGTAGGAGGAAAATGAGATGATGGATGCGAGATGATGAATGCAAAGAACTACGAAGAAAAGGAAAGAGTTGGCTTATTGGATGTGCCGGTGGTGAAATTCGGCGGAGCTCCGGCAGCGTGGGGACGACGTAGAAGCGCGGTGGATGAAGACGACCTTCCTCTCGCGAGCGTGGGCACCCGAGAAGCCGGCAGAACCTCCACCTACAAAAGACCCCACGGGTTAGAAGAATGACTCCGTAGCCTCTGGGCTCCGGCAGCCTATCGGATCACTGCTTAGCTCCCCTAGAACTGAGGGGGTGGGCCTCTATTTATAGAGCTCCGGAAGGTGGAGGCGTCCAGGACCCTGGACACCTCCATCAGGGCCGAAATAATATTTTATTCTATTTTTATTGATTTTTTTGGAATACTTTTGTGGAGGCGTCCAGGGTCCCGGACGCCTCAAGCAGGTCCACCGAAAACCGACGACGGCCGCACGCGGTTTGGCACAACGCGTGGTTTTGTGAGCGGCGCCTCGTGATTCAGAAATGGGCGCGTCCAGTCAGCTGGACGTCTCTAAATTTGGCTTTTTTCACACGCGACAAACCGTCGTTCGGTGGCCGGCGCCCGTGAGTGAGTTGATGGAGGCGTCCACAGGCCTGGACGCCTCCATAAATATATTATTTTATTATTTTTCTTTTGTCTTTTATACCAGGCTTGGCATGTTGATTTTTTTTTATTTGTTTTTATGGAGGCGTCCAGGGGCCTGGACGCCTCCATTAATATATATATTTTTTTATTTATGTTTTGTCTTTTTATGCCAAAGCTGGCATTATATACTTTTTATTTATTTTTATGGAGGCGTCCAGGGGCCTGGACGCCTCCATAAATATATATATTTTTATTTGATTTTTGTTTTGTTTTTTTATGATTATTAATATTATTTTTATTATTTTTGCATTGATGGAGGCGTCCAGGCAGCTGGACGCCTCCATGATTTTTGATTTTTTTTATTTTTTTGGTCATTGATGGAGGTGTCCAGGCGCCTGGACACTTCCATGATTTTTCACGGAATAATTCAAAAAAATGTAAAAAAATTCATAAAAATAGGAAATCACCAGAGTAATTAAAAATGTGAAGGCCGCCTTGGGGTATCATAGTGTAATATGAGATTTACTCAGGAGACGTCAGGAATGGCGTGTCTACACCGCACTAGGGAAGAGTGGTTAGGGATTAACCGTTCAAGGGTTGTGCGGCCAAGACCTAGCCGCACACCCGGTCAACGCATCAGACGACGTACGGCCAGCCCCTGGCCGCACGAAGGGTTAGCGGCCATCTCATAGCCGCTCACCCCGGCGCGCTGTATAACGGTAAAACTCAACGGTCAAAAATCCAGGGTTGGGCGGTCGCTATGGGTCCGCACTACAGGATATGCGGTCTCACGATAGACCGCACAAGCCCACTGCGCGCCGAGCCCAGCCAAAGCGCGCCGAGCCGATGAACGGTCCGAACATCACCGCACAAGGGTTGTGCGGCCACTGGTTCGACCGCACATCGCTCACCGGCGCGAAAACGGCGAACCCCGCCGGAATCGCCCAATCGGCCTCAAAACAAGCCCCATGGAGGGGAAAATGGCGAGAGAAAAACCCCCAAGCCCCCTAGCATGCTCCTACGCCCTTAAATCGCGAAATCGGGGCTCAAAACGATGGATCGGACGAACTCACCCCGCGGCATGATCAACCCTTCCCGGCTCAAAATAAACCCCTCTCGACCTCGTCTCGAGCCGAAACTCACGGGGAAGGAAGACAAGAGGCTAAGGAACGTCACCCTACCTCCGGTCCGCGATGAGACGCGCCGATCCAAGCCCGAAACCACGAAGAATGCCGATAGAACCTCGCCTCCCCACGCTTCCCACGCTCGCCGCACGCCCGCACGATCTCCTCGTCGTCACCCACGTCCTCGCGCCGTCGCACCGCCGCCGTCTGCAGCCGGAACGGAGGTCGCCGCGCTCGAACGGGAGAGAGAGAGAGTGAGAGGGCGGCCACGGTCGTGAGAGAGGAAGAAGAAGAAAGGAAGAAGAAAAAGAAAAAGAAAAAAAATGGGGGGTTTAAATAGAAAATCCGAAAATTCTAAAAAATATCAAAAAATAGTAATTTACATTTCCAGAATCCTTGGGACACATCGATCGCAACGGTACCACTCGTGCCCAGGTGAACGGCCCGGTTCACCCGCAGCGAGGTTCCGAAGGAATTGTCGAAACACACACCGGAAATCGAAAAACACGCGTGGAGAAGCCGCGGAACGCCTCCGGGCCTCCGAAACAACTCCGGATCGCGCTGATCCGAACACGAAAGCTGCCCGAAACGAAATTTTGGACACAACGGAGCTGGACACTCCGAAAAACCAGATCCGGGATCCACGAAGAAGGATCCGAAAGGTCCGAGATATTACAATGAGAATGTCCAAAGTTGCAATATGCTCTAAGAGAGCTAAAAACAGATGCTACGCGAACATTTTTCTCTCTTTATCTTTCTCCATCTATGTTGCCGCTCGAGCATTTTTCTTTCTTTATCTTTCTCTCGTCCCGTGAAAATGCATAAGTGATCTTCATGATCGCTCGATAGGGCATACCACAACTGACCTAGTCAAGAATTTAGGGAATTCTTTAGTAATTAATTAAAGGTGTTCGGGTTTTATGTCGATGTAAAATAAATATCGACTGCGGTCAATGAGGAGAGGTCCAGCACCTGAACCCTCGAGGCTTGATAAATTGAATCACAGAATTGATAATGCACATACTATTTAATTGACTAAAAATGTGTATCTTTGTTCAACAAATGAACACCGTCAACACGATTGATATTAAATGAACACTGTCATTGCCAGAAATAATCTGGCGCGAAATATGGACACACCCAAGAGCGGGGCTAGGGGGTGATTTGAGTGATTAAGAATATTTCATCTACAAAGATCAAATTAAAGCAATGATGAATCAATGTGTCATCAGAACGGAAGTCTCCTCTGTGAGACCTCTCCGGAACCCTCGGTGGTCGCCTGCCACCGGAACCCTTACCCCCCTTTTTTTCTCCTTCGACCAGCCCTCGGCCCTCGGTCGAGCCCTCGCCGGAACTCGCAGTGCGCTCCTCGGGGTGCACCGGTCCACTTCCTCCCCCCCCCCTCTTTTTTTCCCCGCCTTCATACCTCCCCCCCCTTCTTCCTCCCCCCCCCCATTCCTCCTCCCTCGTCCCTCCCGGCGATCCCCTTTTCACTGTCGACCTCTGTGCCTTCGCCATCCGGCCCCCTCCTCTTCTAGCCCGGACCAAACCCAAACCTGTGGCCCCATCCCTGGAGCCATCCTTGTCCCCCCCCGGCCTTTTCATCACACCCTAATCCACTGCCATCCCCTTTATCCCCCCCCCCCAGCTTCGGGTCCCCCCCTGCCTCCCCCAGCCCTGCTGCAGTCTGCCCATATCACCCCCCAGCCACCGTCTCCTGCCCCCTCCGCTTCCTCTGCTCCCTCCCTTTTCCCCCCGACAGCCCTCCACTTCCTCTGCTCCCTCCCTTTCCCCCCCGTCAGAATTCCCTCTGCTGGGGCCCACTCCCCTTGACCCCCCCTGTCCCGCCCTGACTGTGGCTGTGGTCCTCTCAGCTCCTGGGCATGGCGAACTCCGATGGCGAGCCGATGCAAGAAGACGACGAAGCCATCAGAAGCAGATTCCGATAACTGTTGGTCCGAGAGAAGCAGTCAGAGGTGGTCGACGTCTCCGAGGAGGCCCAAGCTAGCCAGGATCGGTGGAAGATGTCTCTGATAGTGAAGGTATTATCAAGATCCAATATTAGAGTCGCAGGCCTCAAAGAGTGGATGGAAAACATATGGAAACCAAAAGGTGAGTGGCAGATAATAGATTACCCAAGTGATTCATACCTGGTCCGATTCTCCGATCCCAAAGAAGTAGATCTTATCTGTAAGCGATCTCCTTGGTTCTTCAAAAGGGACCTCATTCTTATTCAGAGAGGAGAAGCATACCTGTCACCCACCCAATATTTTCTCACAAATGCTGACCTTTGGGCTAGGGTCTACGATCTGCCAGAGGAACTCCTCACTTCGTCCACCATAAAAAGGCTTGCAAGTCAGTTGGGAAATCCCTATGACACCATCCCCCGAGAGATCTCCTCATGGGGCTGGTTCGCCAAAATAAAAGTGGCGGTTCAGATCAACAAACCTCTCAAATCAGAAATCCAAGTCCGACTACCGGGAGACATACAAAGAACTTTTCAAGTGGCTTATGAGAGACTCCCCTGGTTCTGCCACTATTGCGGTTGCTTGGACCACGATACAGAAAACTGCAAGGTGCTGGAAGATCTGAAGCAACACATAAAACAGTCCTACTCACCCAAACTGCGACAGGAGCTGATCGATATGATCGAATTTAAATATGGGGATTGGCTCAGAGTAAATTCCACCCCCCTCACAAAGGACACCAGCCAATCGGGCACTCCACCAGCGCAGCAACACAGAGGAGACAAGAATTCTACTGCTGCCCACAGGGAGCCAGAAAGTACCCCCCCTCCACCCAAGTGTCAAAGAGCTTTATTTGCTGAGGAAAACCCCCCGGATCCGGGTCCCAACAATTCTCTGATCCTCCCTGAACACAGTACCTTCCAATAAACCTGAACACAGTACCTTCCCCAACAGCCAAGCCACCGGACCTCCCATATATGAACTTAACCACTGTCCCAACCCCACCCCCCCCCCCAGCTCCAAAACCCCCAAGACACAACACTCTCCCCATTACTTCCACCTCCACACCACCCAACTAAGACCCCCCCCCTCCCAGCCAGTTGTACCACCCCTATTGATACACCAAATAAAAATGGAAAAAGAAAAGAAGCCCCAGAGGAGAAAGACTCCCAAGACAAGCCAGGAAAAAAGCTCAAACCAGAACCCCCCATTCTTCCACATGTGCTGTTCCATCCAGGGAAGTTCACTGCAAAAAATCCCAAACAGGCTGCTAGAACAAAATACAAGGCCTCTGAAGGCATCCCCTTTTGCAAGGAAGACCAGACGAAAGGAAAGGTCATTGCGGCTGACCTCAAAAAGCCGCAGGGGGACAAATGAAAATTCTTTCTTGGAATTGTCGGGGTGTGGGTGGGCACTCCACAATTCCTTACCTAAACCAAATAACCCACTCCCTCAAACCAGATATAGTATTCCTCTTCGAAACCCAAGCATCCCCAAAAAATAGCACCTCCTTCTTTGCATCCAGGAATATTGACAACTTCCATGTTCAGGACCCGTTGGGCAGATCCGGAGGCCTCTGGGTCTGGTGGACCCCCCAGGTGCAAGCTCAGGTTATTCAGGCTGCGGCAAATTGGGTTGTTCTGCAGATTGAAAATCCTCCCCAATACCAGTGGCTTCTTCTCTACGTTTATGCTCCAGCCCGAAGAGCCCTCCGTCAAGCTTTCTGGACTGAACTTGCTGCCTACATAAGAGCCCATGACCTACCCATACTGCTCACGGGAGACATGAACTCTATTCTGGGGCAATGCGACAAAGTTGGTGGTTCCGGTGTCACCCCGCAACATGTGAGGGACTTCCAGAATTTTGTTTATGATACAGGCCTGTTGGACTTGGGTCATGATGGACCCGCCTATACTTGGACAAACCGCAGGATGGTCAAATGGCATATTAAGGAAAGGTTGGACATATCCTTGGCAAATGTGGAATGGAGGCTCCAGTTCCCGGCAGCAAAGGTCCACCACCTTCCCCGGATTGGCAGTGATCACAACCCTATATACACAAATTTATCTAAAAGTAACACCAGAAGAGGGAGAAAGTTCAAGTTTGAAGTCATGTGGTCCCTACGAAAGGACTTTGAAGCTGTGATCCAAAGCAGTTGGACAAACTCCACCCCTCTCTCTTACAATTATCGTCGGAAGACCCAACAACTTCAGACCCAAATTCGGAAGTGGAAGAAGACAAATGTAAAGAACCCTACCCAACAATCGAGTGAGATCAAGAAGGAGCTGGACCTCCTCCGGTCCCTTCCCCTTACTGAGGAGAACATCTTTAAAGAAGCCAGCCTTGAAAATCAATTAGGGGAACAGGTGAAGATGCTAGAGGAATTCTGGAGGCAGAGAGCAAAGGCCCACTGGATAAAGGAAGGAGACCGCTGCACAAAATTCTTCCATACCAAAGTCTTGAACAGACGGAGGACCAATAATATATCCTGGATCAGACTGGCAGACGGAAGCTGGACGGGGGACCATATGGCCATCAAAAATACCTTCACAAACTATTTCAAACACCTCTATTCTACCACCTCCCCCACCCCAAACCCGCCGACTCTCCCCCACCCAAACAGAACCATCTCCCTCCATGAGGACCAAAACTTCTCTTCCCCTCCCTCCCCTACTGAAATTGAAAAAGCCCTCATAGACATGGACCCTCGGAAATCCCCTGGACCCGACGGTTTCCCCCCTATCTTTTACCAAAAATACTGGCACATCCTTAAACACCAATGCATCGACCTCATCACCTCTTTCTTTCACACCCACTTCTTGCCCTCCACCATCAACCATACCCTCATTACCCTCATCCCCAAAAAACAATCTCCAGCCACCCCCTCAGACTTCCGGCCCATCAGTCTCTGTAATGTGTTATACAAACTTATTACCAAAATCCTTGCAAACCGTATCAAGCCTCTCCTCCACCAAGTCATCTCACATAACCAGAATGCTTTTGTTCCTAACAGGTTTACTTCTGATTGCATTACTATAGTTCAGGAAATGATGCACTCAATAAGGTCAAAGAAAGGCAAGACCGGATACTTCGGCCTTAAAATTGATATCAAGAAAGCTTATGACAGCATGGAGTGGTCTTTTATTGAGGCAGCAATGGAAAAATTGGGCTTCTCAGCTACATCCAGAGACTTAGTTCTTCAATGCATCCGGTCAGTTACATATTCGATCAACATAAATGGAGAGTCCACAGGTTTTATTCAGCCAACCAGGGGAATTAGACAAGGCTGCCCCCTCTCCCCATATATTTATATCATCTGTGCAGAGGTGCTAACATGTCTGATCAGGGACAAAGCGGCCGCAGGAAAGATTCACGGCTGTAATGTGAATACCCGAGCCCCGGCCGTCACCCACATGATGTATGCTGATGACATTTTTATATTTGGCAAGGCGGAGGAATCTGAAATCAATGAGTACATGGACACTCTCCACACTTATTCCAGCTGGTCAGGTCAGTTCATAAATAGATTCAAATCTGGCTTTATTTTCAGTCCAAATACTCCCCCTGATGTACTTAGTCATATATGCAAAACCACCAACATTGAATGCCTGCCAAAAGGGGAATTATATCTGGGTGTCCCCCTCTGGCCAGAGAAACAAAGAATTCAACAATATAGATACCTCGAACAGAAGATCAGTATGAAGTTGAGTAACTGGAAATGACTTCTATTCCAGCACACATCATGGCCACCACTTTACTACCCAAGGGCATCATCCACAAGATAAATCAACTACAAAACCAGTTCTGGTGGGGAGAGAACCCCAATGGTCACAAAATCCACCTCTGTAGCTGGGACAAACTCAAAACTCACAAGATGGCAGGGGGATTAGGGTTCAGGGATCCCCGCACTTACAACAAAGCAGCCATTATGAAACTAACCTGGAGATTTATAACCGAGCCCCACTCCCTTTGGGCTACCATCTTGAGGGCCAAATACCTGAAAGGAAGGGACTTTTGGACTGTGAGTAAGCCTGCTAAGAGCTCCCACATCTGGACTGCTATTCTATCTGTAAGAAAAGACATCAAAAGTGGTCTATTCAAGGTGATTCAGGACGGCAAATCCACAAATATTTGGGAAGATAGATGGATTCCGGATTGGCTCGATCCTCCTGTCCCCAGACAAGAGTCGATTCCATCCACAATTAACCTGGTCTCCCAGAGTCCCAGTTGATTCTCCAGCAACAGTGGAATCAGGAGCTTCTCCACCAGTACTTTCAACCAGACACAGTGGCCTGCATTCTGAACATTCAACTCCCGCAAATCCCCAGCCAGCAGAGTGATATTACTGTGTGGAGTCCAACACAAAGCGGAGCTTTCTCCATCAAATCTGCCTACAGGCTGCTATCCGAACAGTCCCTCCCTCCATCAACTTCCACAAGCCAAGATATATGGAAGATTATCTGGAGTCCATACATATACAATAGGATTCCACCCAAGATATCAACTTTCATATGGAAGTGTGTTGCAGGTATTACCCCAGTTAAATCCAGCATAGCTAAGCGCACCCCGACAGTGGATCCCTACTGCCCAATTTGTCAGGAGAAGGAAGAGACCATCCAACATCTGCTGTTTGAATGCAATTCGGCCCGAGCTATATGGAAATTGTCCCCTCTGAACTATCACTCAATCGAAGACCCGCGGCCCCTGGCTGATCGGATTCTGGACTGGGTCAGCCCACCCTTCTCCTCAGGTAAGACTGACATACAAGTGCTTTCCTTATGTTATGCAATCATATGGCAGATTTGGGTGACCAGATGCAAGAAATCCTTTGAAGGAAAAGCTGAGCATCCAAGGTAATCTATTGCAAAAGCTCTATCCTACCTGCACTCCTGGGGCGACCTCTCTGCAGATTCTTCCAGGCCCTACTCTTCCCAGCAGCCCCCGGGACGCCCCCCAGATCATTCATTCCTCAGAATATCTGTGGACGCAGCCTTCTCCAATGGTAAAGGAGCAGTGGGTATTCTATTATCGGATCAAGAGGGAACTCCTCTCCTTTGCAAATAATTCCCTGTGGGAGCCACCTCCCCCGATATGGCTGAAGCTAGGGCGCTCTATGAAGCTATCAGACTGGGTGCTACTCAACCACAGCCGGTGGTCATCGAAGGTGATGCTTTGAATGTGATCAACCATATCAACGGTATTTCTCCCCCCCCCCCCCCCCCTTGGAGAATATCTACTATTGTACAGGACTGTAGGCTCTCCCTGTCAGCCTCTCCTATGCTTATTACTTTCATCCCCAGGTCAGTAAATGTGGCTGCCCACTCCCTGGCTAGAGAGGCCCTCCTCTCCAACACCAGGAGAGAATGGAACCCCTCAGCCACCCCGGTTTGTAATCCCTGTGTAGCTATCACCTTTCCTGTTTAATACCAATCCATGGTTTTCCTTTCAAAAAAAAATTAAAGCAATGATGCACAGATGAGGTAGAAGAGATGGAATCAATCACGTCACGAGGACAATGAGATTTTTATAATGATTCAATCACCATGTCGTTCACATCCACTCCCTAAAGTTTCTTGGGTATTCTACCATTAGATAAAGATCCAGTAAATCACACACACGCTAGACATTAGGTACTAGCTAGCCCACCTTTACATGCACACAATCGTGCTCGATGTCACAAATTATCGCTTATGGAGGGAGACACATAATAGGTACATGAAATGAACAATAAACGTAGCCAAATCGAATGCAAAGGAATAAGAAAAGATGTGCAAATCTGAGTCAAGACGAGTAGGAAGGATCCCCAAGTTAAAGGAGCAAGCTATGGAGATCTTTTTATGGTTGGAAGAACTTCTCTTGAGGGCGCCATCGAGTATTCTTACATTTTTTTTGGAACTTTTCCGACGATTTAGAAATCTTTGAAATCTCGTCATCATCATTATTATCATCAGAGTCTTATCTTAATTATTTGGAATCGACTATATGAATCACGTTTCACTAAAAAAATTCTATCAATTATTATATTCATATTTAAATATTTGAAACCTGATATTTATAGCAAATCTTTTGCAAAGGTTGGGCTCAAATGAAAAAGAAATTGGTAAAGAATAGCGGGTGTGATTCAAAGCAAATTCTGCTAGTGTGGCGGGTGGTGCTGACACCATGTTACAACGCTCTGTACACTGGAAAACAGTGCTACCCCAGAAACAAGCCGGTAGTATTGGTCCTGTCAACTTCAAATTGTCATATCTCACTATATATAGAAAACTCCAATTGAGGTGATCTTGATTAGGCTTGATAAAAAAAAAATTTCTTAAGATGTATAAAAACATCAATCAACGAATCATTGTCTATTCTTTTCTCTGAAATTATCCGGAAAATCAAATTATATTTTATTATCATCAAAATCAATCTAAAAGATTCAACACACACTTATGCGATGCTTGTTTGTAAGGATGCCTAAGTGATGTCCAATCTATCACACTTGCCCATGGAGAACACCTATATATCTGGATATTATTTCTCTCAATTACTTCCTCAGTCTGAACATCCATAAGCGATTTGTCATAGGCATACTTGATGTACAGATTAATTGGTTTGTTAGTAAGAAGCACTTGCGGGTGTAAGCATTAATTATGTGAAGAAAAGAATATAAAAAAATGTAAATAAGTCTCTTTTAAGTATGAAGAATTGGGAGTGAGCCCCTTTTAGGCATTAGAAAATTTAGATGCAACTTTAGAATTTCATTTTTTTCACTTATTCTAAAATAGTGACAGGGCCCGGTAATTGTGGGCATATATATACATGTGTATCTATCTTTCTATCCATACATCGAATTCAAATATACACACATCTATTTGACTTTTATATTTCCTCTTGGTCTGGAAGCAAACTAACTACGGGAATGGTTCGAGCAAGGAATTGTTGTGTAAAAATAACATAAAGCTTTTGGACTTAAAACATATATGAAAATCCAACCATCCACGAAGCAAAAGCAAGTAGGCAATAAACTTTGAAACGGAGAATTGGAAGTTTCTTCTCCATAAAAAAAAAAAGGACTCCATCTTTTTTTGTGCAACAGAGAAAAAGGGATAAACACGACAGATGCCACCATTTATATTCCATCTGTATAGACTCCTTGAACTTATAAGGTAAAGGAAAATAACAAGAGCAAACAAGCAACAACCTATATGTAAACCACAGAATTAAAGGTTCATCTCTCGATCGGCATATCTTTGTGACCTCATCCATCCACGTCATCCCCCTGTCGATCTTTTATTGGGACCTCCACTCCACCATCTTCTTCTTCTTCTTCTTCCGTCAGGGGGGGTGAACTTGGTCCCTTGTTAACATCTTCCGCTTAGCCAGTGGCCCCCTCCTCGGGCTGGTAGCGGCAAAGAAAGGTCGATCCCCTCCTCTCTTGCCTGCAGGCCTTTATATATATATATATATATATATATCTACTCTCTCACGCTATCCAGTAGATGGGTAAGGGATCACTGCGAGAGCCTACACCTTCACTCATTTCTAAAATGACCTAATGCATGAGGAATGGCCTTTGCCGTGGCTCCAAGTTGCGTTTGGAAAACTATTTTGTATGAAAAATGTTAGTTCGGAAAACCTTCTTAATTTGTATTCTCAACATATTTTATATATCTTTTTGGTTTATTTTCTCTCATCTCCCCCCATGGATAAATAAAAAATAGGATAATATTTTCTTAAACAGCCCTCACTGTTCCTACCTATATATATATATATATCCGCTCCTTACTGTCCTTTCCCTCCCTTCTCCTTAGAAAAAATAAAGCATATGTTTCTATTTCGGCTATCTTCCTATTTTTCATTTTACCAAAACATCCAAAATTAAGAGATAGATGTCCGGTTCCCGTTAAATTTTGGGCAGCCACAACTTGGGGTATATGAAGTTGGGGCAGCCACAGCTTGCGGATTCTAATCATGGATATCGTAACGCATTACCCCCGGTTAGTAAGAGGATATCCCAACTTTCGACAACACTTTTTTTCTTTTTCTTTTCAACTTTCGACAACACCTCTGTTGATAATCTTGCAAAAAAATGATCGTCAGACCGTCTGTTTTGGTTGGATGCAATCTGCATGGTCTAGAAGATCGCAATGAGCATAATCACATGCACGTCTTATTCCTTCAAACATCTCTCTTGTCAAGTATCTCATGTGCATGGAACAGAAAGGCCAGATTGGGCTGTTGTTCTTGCCAAAGTGTCTGAGCCCTCGGAAGTGTCTGCGACCCACTTCGTGAAGGGCCATTTGATCCGCTAACCTAGACATTTCTTCACTCTTAAGCATGTGTTAGGTAAAAATTTTACTTAGAAAGTCACCTTCATCTTCCATTTCTAACATAGGACACTGATGAAAGTGATTATAACTAGTTTGCGATAAAATACAAAGGCATGATGTAAAGGAAATAGCCATCACGATCCGATGCAAATGCATTATTTTGAACCAAGGGTCCGCCTGGCACAGCATACAAAACCCGTTACATGCGAAAGCCTTCCAGGAAAAGTTGATCACAGGATTCTTTGGTGATTCGAAAAGTTCAGGAAACCAAAACACGTACCTGTTGTTTTGTCTTCAGATCCGGATTTTGGCATCCATACTATGATCAACTTTTCTGAAGGATTCGTGCAGCAGATTTTGCACCGCACCAAACGCACCCTAAAACCTGTTGATTCATGATGATCAGATATTTCCTGCTTTTCAAGATCGCTTGTAAGGTTAAACTAGACTCCCTGAGATTCATAGTCCAGCTAGTAGAAACCCAATACGATCAGTCTCTCTTTACAAAGCGTACAAGACTCAAGAAATTTGTCACTTTTTTTTTCCTTTTTTTCCCTTTGTAGGTCTTCGGTACTAGGATGCAAACGGAACATAGATCATGCATGGGAATTGCAATCCATCATATAGATTGTCTGTTGAATTGAATGATGTTTCTCCAACTAATGTACATTGTGCATGTTAACAGCTTGAAGGTAGTATATTCTTGACAAAAGGATATGAATGAACAAAATATTCGCTGGCAACCAGAAAATCAATGTGCCTACTTTTTCTTTTTCCCACCCTTTCCTGATTTTGATGCCCCAGCAGTTGAAGAACTGGTTGACGCCTCCTGCTTCTTCGTCCTACCATGGTGCTTGGGAACTAATTCTGCAACCTTAAGCATCAACTGTTTCCCTGGAATAAATAAATTACACAAGGTAAGTAGAAGCGTAAAGCACTGAAAGCGAGAGGAACCAGCAATGCATCACAGCACAAAGTTACCTCAGTCATTTTATTCATCATACCTTGAGATGATTATTGGTTGCAACTTGCAACTGAGCCTTTAATCGTAGTACGAACCGGCTAATGAACCCCCCCCCCCAAAAAAAAAAAAGATAAAGCAATCGCAATCAATCCACAAGACAAGGATGTATCAATAATGCTCGTATAATGTGAAGTCACCGACAGTGTCCGCAAGCTTGATCAGCTTGTGAAAATATGGCTCCAGATATGCCAGCAGTAAATATTTTGCTGGTAATTTTGGGTAGTACACAAGATAGACTTCAAAAAGGTGGATGATGACATTCCCAAAAGGAATGAAAAACGATATCATAATGGTGTTAATTTGATGGAATAGATATGTACAGGTAAATGAATGCAGAAAAGAGAAGCCAAGGATTCACATGAAGTGATTCACAGAAATTGCCTGAAGACCCCGTGTTTGTGATGGATCAACATAAAATTGAGGGATATATGAAACTCCTATAATCTAATATCCCCATGATGTTGAGATTAGATGCCCTTTGAGTGGTGGTAATTCATGCTTCACCCTTCATAGAGATTCATTATGGTGGGAGATGAAGCCACTAAACCCAGATGGGCAACGTACTCCCATGGGAAAAGCCCCAAGGGACATGAGAGGTGTTGCCACCACTCTTCCTCTTCATCACCATCCGTAGAATTGTCATCATGGCATCAACCTTTTGCGTCCTTTTCTGTTTCTAGGCACTCCATATCAGTGAAGACTAAGAGTGGAGCTAGATTAATCTGAACGACCCTTACACATTTTCCACACTTTTTCCCCTTGCTAAAAAGACCATGACCCATAGTTGTCAAGGCGACAAGGCGACCAAGGCAAGCTTGGGCTCCTCGATCGCCGCCTAGGCGTCAAGTTCATAAATATATATTTTTTTTTTCTATACAAAAGTTTATCATCATTTAAATATGGGAAACAACACTAGCATGAGATAAAAATGAAAACTAATAAAAATGACGTTGTAATGAAATATCAAAATTAATTTTCAGATAAAAACAATAAAATGAAACATTTAGAATAAAGAAAATACTAAACTGCTATTTGTCAACTTCTTCCAAACATCTACAAATAACGTTTGAAACAGCAAATTCAGAACATACTAAGTTCAAATTAAAACTTAAAATACTAAAATAAAAAATTAGTTAAACAAAGGGAAGAAGAAGCCCCCTTGGGCTCAGGGTTGGGGGTGGCATGAGAGTCTGTCTCACAGTGAGCTAGAGAAAGGGGTGGGGGTGGAGAGACAGAGATGGGGGCGGGAGACAGAGATAGAGAGCGTGAGAGGTGTGAAAGTGAGAGAGGGATGGAGACCGGGGGGGGGGGGGGGGCAGAGACAGAGAGTGAGAGGAGTGAGTCTGAGTCTCTCCGCCTCACTATGAGAGAGAGGGACAGACTACAGAGACAGAGAGAGGGGAGCAGGAGACAAAGAAAGGTGTAGGACAGAGAAAGAGAGAGGGGGCGAGATCGAGACAGAGGGGAGACAGAGAGAGGCGAGAGACATAGAGGTGTCTGTGAGAGAGTGAGAGAGAGAGGGAGGTGTGATGCATGTCGGAGAGAGGGGGCTGAAGCTCCTTGTCTGTGTGTGCGAGCACGCGCGCGGGTGTGTGTGTGAGAGAGAGAGAGAGAGAGAAAGAGAGAGAAACCTGTCCATGGTGGCAACCGGCTGTGGGAGACGGCAAAGCTCCAAACAAGGGCGACGGAAGTCATCGTTGGTTGTGACAGCAGCTGCGGACAGTGGCGAGGACGGTGGCTGCAGGTCTGTGGCGACGACGTCCGCTGCAAGTTGGCGGCGACGGTGGTGGAGATACGTAGCCATCGCCCGCTTGAAACCCTAGCGCTGGTGGGTGTATCAGGATCAGGAGGATGGGGGGAAGGGGGGAAGGGGGATCGATGGTCTTATGAAGGGATCCGGAAAGAACCGATTTTGGTTTGGGTTCTAGGTGGACCCAATATGCCAAAGCGGCCGCCTAGACCGCCAAAGCGGCGCCTTGGGCCGCTCTTTTAATGCCCAATAAGGTGTTTGAGCGCCTTGGGCTGGGAAAAACGCTTTCCCGCCTAGGCTCTTAGGCACCTAGGCGGTCGCCTTGACAACTACGCCAGGACCGTACTAAATGATTAGCATCTTTCTTCAGTCATACAAAAGGAGTTGCCAATGCACGACTCTCAACTCTATTTGCCACTGAATTTTCTTGTGATTATTCCCACATGAAAACTATTCTGCCAGGGAAAAGGTGAAAACATACTTAGTTCTTGAAGGATAGGTTGTTACTCATGGTCAGACTTATGCTGAAACATTGCAAATACTACCACACACTTGGAGAATGCCAAGTTCCACATGAGCCTGTCCCCTCTTCTTTTTTTTGATCAACATCCCCCTCTTCTTCTGACAGACAAAGTGTGCCCAGTTAAAGATGAGATCCTTACACTGGCAGCTGATCAAATACACCAGTTCTGGCAAGAAGGTATGGCAGTGCTTGATTCGGGTAAGCTTAATTAAAGAGGGAAAGCAAAGATAAAAAGAGTAGATAGAAAGTTTTGTTAATGGTATAGAGGATAGAGCCCCAAGGGTGGGTTAGGAGTTGGAAAATTGGATGGACAATCTACTTTCTGTGCGACGTTCTTTTCCCAAGGCCAGTCAGTTATGAAGCTAAACAATTACAAAGAGGTTCTTGTTCCTTGGGGAGGAAAATTACCTCAACTTTCCTACGTCTGGACCAAATAACTTTGAGAAAATTACCCCTATGCCCCTGAATTTTTCAAAATAACCACTATACCCCCATCTTTATGGTATTTATCGTAAACCCCTCAAATCTTTATGAGTCACACCGTGCCCCTGCCATCAGTGAACCTTCACAGTCAATAACTCATGGTGGGTTAGGGAAAGGGAAATGACTAACCTACCCTTGTCAACTCTCTCTCTCTCTCTCATACACACACACAAACACTCTTGCCATATCTCTCTCTCTCCCCCCTGGTCACAGATACACCGGAGCAGTGAGATGGGCCGACGGGCGGCCGTTGGAAAGTGCCTCTCAGTGTTAGCATCACGTGTTGAGGTCGTCGCAGCTGTCGACGAGCTCCCTGTTGAGCACCGGCGAGAGGGTTTTACACATCGTCCGGCGCCTGGGCTTCGTGGGCGCCCACCGGATCACCTGTCAGACCACCCTACTGCTGGTCTCCAGCATCGAGGGCACCCTACTATCGAATCACCTGCCAGACCACTCTAGCAGCGATAGCTCCAAGAAGCGACGACGGGATGGCAATGTTAGCCGGAACAGAGGAATATGGCACAGGGAGGAACAGGTGCAGTGTTATTGGCGCTGGCAATAATTGCTTCTGGAGTGCTTATCATGATCAGGAAGATCAAAACCTCTGAGCTAGTGGAGAAATGGGAGGTGGACTAGGGGCCTTGCCGGTTCTCATTCTAGGACCTCTATAACGCCACCGGGGGTTCACGGAGACGGTGCTCCTTGGCACGGGAGGCTTTGGCTGTGTATATCGAGGGGTGCTGCCCTCTTCAAACATGGAGGTAGCAGTTAAGAGGGTCTCCCATAGATCGAGACAGGGGATGAAGGAGTTCATAGCGGAGATTGCAATCATCGGCCGCTCCTCCACCGTAACCTCATCCGGCTACAGGGATATTGTCGGCACAAATGGGAACTCCTCCTTGTTTACAACTACGTGCCCAACGGCAGCCTGGACACGACAAGCTCCTCTTCGATCGAACAGGACCAGGTCTCAACTGGGATCAGGTTTCAAATCATCAAGGGTGTGGCTTCAGTTCTGCTCTACCAGCACAAAGGATGGGAGAAGGTCATCATCCACAGAGACATCAAGGCCGGCAACGTACTATTGGACAATGATTTCAATGGGAGATTAGGCGATTTCGGTCTCGCGAGGCTATACAACCATGGGAACAACCCTCAAACTATCCATGTGGCGGGCACCATAGGGTACATGGCGCCGGAGTTCACAAGGATCGGCAAGGCGACCAGGCCACTAATGTTTTCGTCTTTGGGATTTTCCTCCTGGAGGTCGCCTGCGAGAGGAGGCCCATCGATCGCCAGGCACCGGAGGCGGAGGTTGTGTTGTTGGACTGGGTGCTCAGTAACTGGAAGAACGACGAAATCACAAAGAATGCCGATCCAAGGCTGAGGGGTGAGCATGCGGCAGAAGAGATGGAGCTGGTGCTGAAGCTTGGGTTAATCTGCTCCAACCCACTGCCGGCGGCGAGGCCCGCCTTCAAGCAGGTGATGCAGTTCTTGCTCGACGACTTCCTGCTGCTGGATGTGTCGGCGAGCTACATGGACATGAGCGTCCTCGACGACTTGCAGCCGATCCACGGATGACCTCCAGCAGCACTGCACCCACTGGATGCAAGCCATGCTTCGATCCTTAGTAGAATGTGTGTATATATATATATATATATATGTATATGTGTAAAAAAGTAACACGACATGAGTGAGTTACCGTCGTTCAAGGGCATCACAGTTTTGGTTAAGAGATTTGAGTGTTTTTACGGTAAATACCGTAAATGTGGGGATATAGTGGTTATTTTGAAAGATTTCAGGAGTATAGGGGTAATTTTTTCATGACTTTTTCTTTCTGGGAAAGGAACCATGTTTCTTGCTATCCTCTGTAGATTTTCCTCGCCCTCTCTTAACAGCAGCTGGGATTAAACATTAACACACAGGATTTGGTTAAGAGATTTGAGTGTTTTTACGGTAAATACCGTAAATGTGGGGACATAGTGGTTATTTTGAAAGATTTCAGGAGTATAGGGGTAATTTTTTCATAACTTTTTCTTTCTGGGAAAGGAACCATGTTTCTTGCTATCCTCTGTAGATTTTCCTCGCCCTCTCTTAACAGCAGCTGGGATTAAACATTAACACGCAAGATTTGGCTTTTCCCAATAAACCCTAACCTTAGTTTATTTTTCTTAGAATATCTTTTAGTCTGGGAAGAAAAAAATCCAAGGAATAAAAAGATTTCCAGAACCCCTAACCCACCCTATGGAAACATACATCGAGAAAGAGCACTTGTTCTGATTTGCCATCCTTGGTGGTTGTTTTGCCAGACTGTTTCGTAATTGAGGCAGCATTCTGATTTGCCTCATTGGTTGTTGTTTTGCTAGACTGTTTTGTAATTGAGCCAGCTTTGAGATGTGCCAGTGTGCAGTTAGGCATAATAGCAACAATTGAGAGCCGGAGCTTCCACTTCCTCTAGGTCCAGTAAAAACATCTTTTTAAATTGTTCCATTCGACTCTTTGCATCAAGTTCCAGCAGCAAGGCAGGCCAACAACCGATGAATAGAAGCCAAAAGCTATAGAAGAAAAGCAAGTGTCCTAAGAAGGATGTGATCTCATCAGGTCTCAGAGGGGTTTCTGTTGAGGAGTCACCTATGGGTGCCTTGAGGGGCCTCTTTTATTTAGTTCGGTCTTGGTCTTTAACAACAGTTTTGAGTCTGACTAGAGGTGGCAATGAGCTGAGCCAAGCCGAGCCGAGCTTTCCAAAGCTTGAGCTTGGCTCAACCAATAATGCTCAAGCCTCCTTTGTGGGCTTGAGCTTGGCTTGCTGAAGGCTCGAGCCAAGCTCAAGCTTGTTTCGAGGCCCATGTTTATCCCCCACCTGATTAAAACTACTCCACTTTGAAAAGATTACGTACTTTTAATCTCACATTTAGCAAGATAAACTTTAATTAGCAAGTATGATGGCACCTTGTATACGCCTATGGTTTGGAAATGGTAGCGTTTGCATGTATTAATCATATTAAAATAAAATTTAAATAAACATATTGCATTCAATTTGGCTCATCCGCTCATGATCCGACCGAGCCGAGTTTAGTGAAGCTCAGACTTGGTTCATTTAGTCAAACGAGCTTCCCCCCAAGCTCAGGATTGGTTCATTTGATTAGTCGAGCCGAGCCAAGCTCGAGCAGCTCGGCTCATGGTCAACCCTAGGCCTGACTACCTTGGTCTTTTGTGGTGAACTGGGCAGTTTCAACCTAAACAGTGAGCTGGATCCCTTTGTGTGCATGATAAAGTATTATCAGGACCGTGATCCATTTTTTGGTTCAGAGATGTGTTTGCCCAGGTCTCAACTAGTGCAGACCAAGTTTCTTCACTGGAGAGTGATGCTTTACCCATGTATATTCTGACTAGTAGTCCAAAGCCTGTTCCCATGAACAGCAGGAGCATCTCAGATTCACAGTAGAGCAAAAAGAGAATAGATGCCTGCCAGGTGCAACATTCTTGGCCTTCAGATCAAGAATAAGGTCAGGCAATTTTTAAGGACATGGAAATTTTTAGTGGATATAGTTTTAATACTGATGATCGTGCTCTATTTAACCTTCCAAAAAAGATTGTGCTCTATTTAGCAAATCGCTTGCTCCTGCTTAAGGGAGCCAGAGTGGGATGGGGGAGAGGATTCAAAACTCGGATTGGATCAGCCAGTAGGGATCAATTTTAACCTGATGACCTAAGTCAATTCTGGGGAGGGATTGGCTGAATAAGTCAGGATAGCCAAATCCACCAAGAATCAGCCTGGATTGGGTCGACCCATTTAGAAGAACAGAGCTGGACAAATAACCATTCAAATAGCAAATTCCTATAAAATTCTGCAACCTGATAGTGCTCATCTCATTTATTAGATGTTGTATTGTTCTTAGATGGCTCAAGAAAAGCACAGATAGATCGTAGCAATGATTCCATTCCAGATGAGTAGATGACTCTCAATACAGTTCCATCTCTTGCTAAGTTTTTATCCATCAACCTATGAGATAGGATTGATGCATGGTAGAGGGAAATAGGACAGGGCTCATATGGCTCATTTTGAATCCTTGAAATTTAAAAGAGGTCAACACTCATAAGCAGTCTCCTCGTCTATGTAGTTCAAGTCATAAGGTGATGAAGGGGGCTCTGTACACATTTAGACATTTTACAATAATAAATATACAAAAGATCATAAAATAATACCACACATGTAACATAAACAGAGCTAACACCAAATTCATGCATGTAAAGATGCCAAATAATCCCAATAAGAAAACAACTAACCAAGTAAACAGATATTCAAAAAGAAACTAACTGAAGCAATGTAACTAGAAACGTAATTAAACCAAAATTATCAATAAGGAGAGAACACAACAATTGAGACCCTACTTCTTTTGATAAGCCTGAAAAATCATCCTTTTCGATCAAAGAAAAAGGTGGGAAGAACAGTGAATGGTATATTACTGAAACATTTGCAGATATGGGTGTCCATCATTGTTTGACACTGCCAGGCTCAATGGAGGTGCAGAAGGCACCCATTCACCCACTTCACACCTTCCTCCTCTATTATACACTCAGGTCTCACTGTCCACATTATTGGGTTTTGCTGCCACTGCTGTGGTCACTTTCATCCAAGGAAGGCGGAATCGGGGATCAGGATCGGATCGCCCGGTCCCAAACCAATCTGGGTCGGTGGGATCGGCCGATTCCGGACCAATCCCGGCCGAGTCAGGACAGCTGACTCGGCTAGGGATATAAGTGTCTAAAAAAATCAAAATATATCTGGAAAAATCTAAAAAAATAGAAAAGGCATTCTAACATAGATCTATATCAAATTTAATGTGAAATAGGTGACATTTGCTCATCATTTTGTGAAATAGGTGCATGCATTGATTAAGTGCATGTATCTATGTGCATCAGTCTTATGGACTAATTGGAAGTCTGCAGATTGTCTGACCCATTTATTGGTTGGGATTCAATAATTTAGCAGTGGAAAGATATGTAATGCATGCTCTTTGCTTGAACATCAAAGTTAGAGGGAACTATCAACAAGGCAATCTCAGATTTAGTTTGACTTTAGTTGAATATTTGGTATTCTAACTAATACCAGAATGGTTAACCTGTTTATCAGCAGCTTTACATATTTGCAAGCTTGAAACAAGGAATAACCTCGGTTTCCTTCAAAATCTGTGCAGACACATCATTGAAAATGATTTTTTATTTGCTTTTGGTAAGCTGAACATGTACAAAGGTTAATCAGAAAAAAATGAATATCAACAGAAAAAAAATTGACACTAAAAACATCATCAATTCTGTGCATGATTGACAATATGATAAAGCTTTTGCATTCAGTTAACCCCATCTGTCAATGTTGATTGAAAACCACATCTCAGATGATCTAAAATCTAAAATGAGTATGATGCATTTCAGAACAAGAGGCATTCGATAACTTTTGATAGCCAATTTACAAAAGCAGTGCATAGCAATGTGTTTTGGACCCAGAAATCAACTTATAAAGGCACATCAGAACTTTGACAATCAAAGCACAACTCAAAAAGTTCATGGTTTTAGTGAAATATGAAGAAGTGATGCATTTGGTAATGGAATGCAGAATTGGTCTGGGATCGGCCGATCCGGGCCGATCCCGGGCATGGATCGGTTCAGTTGGGATCGGATCGTTTCGCCCAAAATCCGATCGGATCGGATCGGATCGTCCGATCCGATCCCAAACGATTCTGCCTTCCATGCTTTCATCCATGCTGACGGGGTCACAATATGCATCACAGACGCTGGCTCACCCCCTTTGCACCATCGTCCTCTATCATACACTCAGGTCTCACTGTCCACATTATTGGGTTTTGCTGCCACTGCTGTGGTAACTTTCATCAATACTGACAGGGTCACAATATGCATCAGAGGCCTTGGATCCGCTCACAGAGAGAGAGAGAGAGAGAGAGTTCCTAACATAGAGATCTGTCATTGTTTGCTGCCAGCCAGCCAATGCAAGCAATGGCAGAGGCAATTAGTGCTCAGGAGTTGCCAGACAAAAGTGGGAGCGCAAGATCAGTGATGTGTTCTGGGTTGGGGGGGGGGGGGTTAACTCGGGAGATAGAGAGAGGTCATCAGAATCCTAACCTAGAGATCTGTCATTGAATCCTAACCCAGAGATCTGTCATTATTTGCCGCCAGCCAGCCAATCCAGACAATAGCAGAGGCAATTAGTGCTCAGGAGTTGCCAGACAGAAGAGGGAACGCAAAATCAGTAATGTGTTCTGGGTTGGGGGGGGGGGGTAAACTCAGGCCAGCCTTTACCTAATCTCGATCCCAATATATCTTTCCCTATGCAAATGCCTCCGACACCCTTGACAACATGGCTCCTTATCAAGAGTCGTTAGCTCTTCACCCAGAAAAGCTAACTGGTCATAGCATTGGGAGTTTAATTGTGACATCATGCTAAATCCCAAGGATTGGATTGTAAGCCCTCTTCTGTCAAAGAGTTTCCTCAAGGTGATGACGAGGAGTTAGCATTCCTAGGGTTCTAAAAAGTTTATACAGAGTCTTCTTCAACAAGGTAACTAACCTCAGATCACTATGTATGTTACTCTTTCAGTTACAATTCTTGCATTAACATTTATAGTGAGCACAATTGTACAGTCATTCGAGCCTTGTTGAACTTATTTTACCTTAGATGGTGCTTGATTCTATTACCTCTTCCTTTTTTTAACGGTGAACTTTGACACAAAAAGTGGTTCAAGCAAAGGAAAGAAAGCCTCCACTTCTTTGAAAAGACAGAGGTCAAGTGATGAGGAGGATCCCAGCACCAGGGCTCCCCGTCCTCGCACCAGGGGGGCTACCTCACATGGACAGCCACAAGGTAATTTCTGCATATCCTTGTTCATCTTACCAGAGCGGCTTTTGTTAAATAATGTGCTTGCCTTGTCTTGCTTTCAGGATCTTCGGCTGTCAAGAGGACAGAAAATCCCCCTCCCATAGATGAAAATACTTCCCTAGAAATGGGGGGAACTAAGAGGGCGAATTGAAGGACTTGGATTTAATGAATGATGATTATAATCCAATTGCGGGTGCCTCGCCGCCTTTCTCGTGTGGAGAGTCCACTGGCAGTGCTTTGACTGGTATGCTCATTTTTGATGCCCACCATTATGTGCATTTTTTTTATGGACCCCTAAAGGTGTATTTTCCACTTTCTTCCAGAGGAAACTTTTGAGGCAGGAGGTGCTATGACACTTCTTGAACAGGGGACAGGTCCGGAAGTTGATCAGGACTCATCAGGTGAGCTTCTGTAGGATGTCTTCTCCCCTTTATTTCCTTCTTGTATAAGAGGTTACCTTGACATCTTTTGTTTTCAGATCCGCTAAACCTGAACCTAGTCCTTTCTGTGGGAGAGTTCACTGCGCTCCTAAATTCTGGGCTAAATGAGGATCTTCCAGAATTTTCTGCCACTCTCCCTGCTGATGGGAAAATGGTGGCCAATTATTCAGAAGCCTTGCCGAAATTTGTGCAGAGAAGGATCCAATGCCGGAGCCTCAGGTGGATGAAGCTAGATACCCGGTTGCCTCTCATAGCTTAGCGGTGGCCCAAATCTCCCACATCATTCGTGAGTATATCTGATCCTGAACCCATTGCTGCCCTTTGCCTTGCTTAGATGTTCATCTAGTCTTCTTGTTGGCTTCCTATGTTGTGCAGCAGCGGGTTCTTCCATCACAGGTTCCCTTAGTTCCTCGGAAGAGGCTGATGGAGGTCCTTCAGTGACAGAACCGGACGCTGGGGCTTTAGGAGTTGGCACCGAGGATACTAGGATTTTAGGAGTTGGCGCCGAGAATGCTGGGGCTTGTTCTTTAAGGGAAAATCCAGCCTCGACCCTTGGCGATAAAACTAAGGGTAAATATTGTACTTTTCTTTCTTCTTTTTCCTCGGCCAATTTGGCTGGCCTTCATATTGATGTCTTATTCTTTTTTAGATTGTCCTGTGGAAGGAAGTACTGAGCTACCCTCACCAACAGAGAAGGAAGCCATGGAACATGCAGAGGCCTTTTCTTCTACCACGGGATCTTCATTTCCATCCCTTGATGAGGATGTTGATGTTGATTTGCAAGGTCTTTTGTCTTACATATTGTTTCATTGCTTCTCGCTCCTTTGGCATGTTTACTTCCACATCTTGGGCTAACTCTTGTCATTTCATTCTTCAGGGGGCGCTGAGGATACCTCAATGCATCAGGCTAACCCTAGTGTAAAGAAGACCTCTCCTTCTAAGGTGGATGTTGCTACCCTTAACTCATCAGGCCATGAGGTTCTTGCAGCTTCAGGTAATTGATTTCTTCTAATTATTGCCCCTCAGTACATTTGCATGTATCTGACATCCATTATATTTTGTGCTTTCCTAAGCACAACAGAGCCTGCCAGAGAACAGTCAGTACCCTCTTTGCCCAATGGTCCTGGTGTCATAGAGAAGGGCATACCTGAGTCCAGCCCCAGGGGCGAGACTTTGGAGGTGGTCACCTCCTTAGGTAAGAAAACAATAGCTTGATTTCTGGAGGCACATTCTTACTCTTGTCTCGTTCCTCTGCCCTTGGACATAATCATAATGTTCCACACTTCTTTTTGCAGCCTCACAAGATAGCGTCCTTCCGGGCACATATGGAGGGCATGAATCAGCCTTGGCTACTGATTTCCCAGTACATGGAGTAGCTTGGCCGGATGATCCCCAGCCTATGCCCTTTGTGGGAGCTGAACAAATGCTGAACACACTCATTAGCAGTGCCTGAGCTATGTTTCAGCGGGAGATTCTTCCCTCAGTGGAGGATGTGCAAGAGCTCTTTGGACTAGCACACGAGGTTACCATGCATTGGGGCTGCCAAGAGAGCCTTGGGTGGCAGCAGTGGAGAATGTTTGAGAAGAATTTCAGCGTCTGCATGAGTCTTTGGCCTGGGAGGCTTATCGCTTGGAGATCAAGCAGCTTGTGGAAGAAATGGATGCTTTGTCTGCAAGGCCAAGGAACTAGATTCCAAGGCTGAGGTTCAAGGCCGTCAAGGCTCCTTTGAGGTGGCAGAGACTGAGAGCAGAAACCAAGCCACGTTGTTTCAAGAAACTGTCCAAACCATATTGCGGAAAATTGAAGAATTACTAGCCACAGCAGAGTCAAGTGCCAAGGAAGCACAGCAGGCACAGGCTGAGGAGAGTTCTCTTATTGCACCGCTTGGAGGTCCAGGATGTCATTGGCGCCAAGCATGGCCGAATCGAGGACTTGATGAGGAAAAAGTCTCGTCATTTATGAGCTTGTTTCTTGTACATTATCATTCTCTTTTCCTTTTTTTCAGCATTCATCATTTGGTGGTTATCCCAAGGGCTTGTCTCGGATTCTAATTTTATGGATGAATGATAGAAACAATTCATAAGTTGATGGAATAGAAAAACTCTTTATTATGCTTGAGTATTGCTCTTCATTGCAATACTTTAACTGTCTATTTTTTCCTTCTTCTTCTTTCTTTTTTTGTTTTTACTTTACTAGTCTTAACGCCCTTTCCAGTTTTCACTAAAACTATACCCCTTTAGCTTTTTCCAATGCGCCCTTTCGGATTTTCACAATGAGGGGTTACCAAATTTTACCTGAGACGTCCTTTCGGATTTTCACCTCAATCGGATTATGACCTTTTTACCCTTAAGCAACTGATAAACTAACTGCCCAAGTCCGTCGGGACATCTCTATTTTAAACTCCATTTTTTTTTTAAAGAATGCGAGTAGGGAACCCTTCGTGAGCTTGAAACTGAGGGTTGCATCTTGAGATTGAGTAGCTTTTGGGTCTATCACTTGGTTGACCTTTGGTGGTTTAAGAGCCAAGGGTTAGTTTTGGAATTTAGAACTTGGAGTTGGGATCTTGGAGCTTGACCGACCTTCTGTGGTTTAAGGGTCAAGACTGGAGATTTAGGATTTAAACTTGGGGTCTTAGAACTTGGCTGACCTTTCATGGTTTGAGAGCCATGACTCGGGACTTTTAGATTTAGGATTTGGGGCTAGCCACTAGTGGTTTAAGAGCTAGGATTTGGAATTTGGATTTAAGATTTGGGGCACTTGTGGTTTAGGAGTCGGGATTTAGAATTTGGATTTAGGATTTGAAGCTAACCACTTGTGGTTTAGAAGTCGGAATTTGGGACTTGGATTTAATGCGGTGGGACAAGAACAAAGAGTGTTGGGAGTGGTGACACCATGTTTTTTTCCCTTTTTTTCTTTTTTCCCCTTATTTCTCTCTTTCTTTTTTTTTCTTTTCCTTTTTTTCCTCCCCTTTTTTCGTCTCTTTTTTTCAGCCCTCGCCAGGAAGGTGATATCTAGTAGGGATTGCTGCGGGAACTCATGCTCAAGGGCATGATACAACTTTAGATGTTTTGCTTTCAATGGGGGAGAAAGAGTTCTCTCCTTTGTGGTCAACAACCATATATGCGCTTCCTTCATAAACCCTCGTGACAACGTAAGGCCCACGCCAGTTGGGTTATCCACTAAACTTACCTGTCATGACTTCTCTTTCTTTGACCATAACAAGATAGCTTTTTTTAAACGCCCTTTGTTTTACAAGCTTATCATAAGCTCGCGTCTTTTGGGTTGATATGCCTGGAGATGCTTGTAATTTTCCAACCTTTTGTCTTCTAGGTTAGATAGTTCTTCAAGTCTCCTTTCTATTTCGTCTTGCTCCTGAGTTTGTAAGCCAGTAAGCACGGCCAATGTTTTAAAACTTGACCTAGATAGGCTAGTGGGTCGCGGGTCAATAATTAACCGTTCAGGTTGACCCGTGACCCGTAATACTAGAAATGCTCACATCAATATTATGTACCCATAAAATTTTAATATATCTTAAGTAATAACTTAGAAATATGAAAGACACTTTCTTTTCTGCACTCTATGATTTTCCTTTCCTCTTTGTGACATGTAGGTTGTCCCATGGGACGGCGTCATGACGGGAGTTCACTAAGTTTAGTCTTAAGCTCTTAGGTTTTCTTTGTTTATTTCTGCACGTAGAGAAAAAGAGATTTAGAATGAAGATCCTTTCAACTTGCAAAACTTGCGTTAATACTATTAAATGTTAAGACCATAAATGATATAATTTCAAGGATGACTCCCCATTTTCCATATTTATTTACATGCTAAATTAAAACATAACCTAATGACAAAAAATTAAAAAATGTGAAATAGGTCTCGAACCCGACCGGGTCACATTGGTTTTACTGGGTTGGATCGGGTTAACCGGGTTAACCAGGTTTGGTCGGGTTTTCGGTCTTGACCAGTCTAGGTAGGGTTTCAAGTTTCAACCATGTTTTTAGACTGAGTCGTGTGTCAATCGGTTGGACCGGTCGGGTCGGGCTAGGTTTTAAAATAGTGAGCATGGCTATCCAGTAAGATGACATTTCAATTTCAATCGGCACCACGACCTCTGCCCCATATACCAAAGAGAAGGGGAACACTTGGTGGGAGTCTTGTGAACTATCCGATATGCCCAGAGAGCTTCATGTATCTTCTCGCCTCAATCTCTTTTGCGCCTGCCTACAATTTTGGCTAGGAGCTTGCAAAGGGTCTTGTTGAATATTTCGACCAATCCATTGACTTGGGGATTATACATCGTTGACGTCCTCCAGTCGATGTGAAACTTTGCCGCCAACTGGTAGATGGTTCTATTTTTGAATGGAGTGTTGTTATCTAGCATAATCGAGCTGGGAGTGTCGAATCTATATATAATGTAGTATTTTACAAATTGGGCGACTGTCTATCCCGTGACCTCCTGAAGAGGGATGACTTCGGCCCATGTAGAGAAGTAGTCCATTGCGACTAGGATGAACTTGTAACCTTTCGTGAACAGTAGGAAAGGCCCTATGATATCCATCTCCCATTCTACAAAGGGCCACGTAGGCGCCGTGAGGTGTAGTGAGTTAGGTCTTCTTGGCACTGGGCCAAAAGCTTGACACTGATGGCATGTGCAGACGTACCAGTTACAATCTGCATACATGGTGGGCCAATATAAGCCTTTAAGTTTTATATTGGTTTTCATTTTGTCCCCTGATTGATCGACACCACAAAGCCCTGAGTGGACCTCGCGGATAATTATTTTGGCTTCCTTTGGCAAGAGACAACGAAGGAGCACAGACTTGTCTTTTTCATAGACAAGCCTATACAATTGATCTCCTATCAGTTGATATGATGTTGCCCTTCACAACAACTGAACCCTTTGAGCCCAACCTGGAGGGAGGCAACCATTCTTTATTTTGATAATTGGCTAGCGCCAATCTTGTTCCTCTTCCTCGGTCGGATCGCCTTCTTTAATTGCATTGACCTCAAAAATTGTAGAGTCGACTTCTTCGTCTAAGTTACTTGGCATAAGATTTCTGTGTCTGACGGTTATGTCTAATTCTCCTTCGGGTGAAAACTTTATGACGGAAGCCAACTTGACTAAGGCATCTGCCTCTGAATTTCTACTTATGGGGACATGACCTATTTCAAATAAGTAAAATTTCTTCTTGAGCCTCATCACAGTGACATGGTAAGAAATTAATTCCTCTTTGCGAACATCATAGTCGCCTATGACTTGCCGTATAACGAGCTGCAAGTCTCCGTAGACTTTAATGCATTTGATGTCGACTTCAAGAGCTAATTGAAGCCCGATAATTAATACTTCATATTTCGCTTCATTGTTTGTTAGGGACTTCATAAGTGCACAGGAATTATGTAAGATTCCACCTTGAGGAGTCACAAAGACAATTCCTACCCCTGATGTGAGACTTGTCGCACCGTCGGGCTTCTTGACTACTCGGGAAGCGCCATCAAAGTAGAGCTCCCAGCATGGCATGTCAAATACGAAAGGTGTCTTCTTTTTGTGGCATGGCTTCCTCAATTTAATCTTCTGCTCCTGATTGGGACGAGGATTTCTTCATCAGGAAGTCCAATGTTAAGTGGAGAATCTGCCGGGACTAGGTGTGGCATAAGAAACTCCGCCATTCTTTATCCTTTGATTGCTTTTTGTAGGACAAAGGTTATATCAAACTCCATAAGGAGTAGCGCCTATTTTCTAAGTCTCCCTGACAGCACAGGCTGTTTGAGGAGGAACTTGAGTGGGTCGTGCTTTGAGATTAGTAGCTCCACCGGGTAGGACAGGAGATAATGTCTCAACTTCTTCACGGCGAACACCAACGCCAAGCATACCTTCTCCATTGGGGAAAAGCGGTGTTCAGGGCCAATCAACTTCCTACTAAGGTAGTATAGCGACTGTTCTTTGCCTTCTTCATTTATTTGTACCAACAGGGCTCCCAGAGAAGCGTCCATGGCAGCAATGTAGAGTATTAGCGATTTTCCTTTGACCGGTGCTCCCAACACCGGGAGAGTAAGAAGATACTCTTTGATTTGTTCAAATACATTTTGGCATTCCTTGTCCCATATATGAACAGTGCAACCCGTTTTCATCAATTTCCCCAAAGGTGTGCATCGTCCAGAAAGGTTGGATATAAAGCACCTGATGTAGGCTAGCCTCCCCTGAAGGGGCCTCAATTCAGTAATATTTCTGGGAGGTGACAGCTCCCAAATTGCCTTAATTTTATCGAGGTCTATTTCTATTCCCAGGTATCTGATAATAAAGCCGAGAAACTTGCCACTTGGAACGCCAAAAGCGCACTTCATCGGGTTCATTTTGAGTTGAAATTGTTAGAGTCTTTCGAAAACCCGACGCAAGTCAGCCAAGTGATCTTCCCGCTTTCGGGTTTTAACAACTAGGTCATGCATTCGACCAAGTCGTTAAGCATTTCATCAAAAAAATTGGTCATTGCCCTTTGGTAAGTGGCGCCGGCATTCTTCAAGCCGAAGGACATCCTTTTGTAATTGAAGATCCCTTTGGGGAATCGGAAGTCCGTGTGCTCCTTGTCTTTGATGGCCATGCGGATCTGGTTGTAACCTGACGATCCGTCCATGAAGGATAAAGTTTCATGCTCGATGGTCATGTCGACTATGGCTTCGGTGATCAGGACAAGAAAATCGTCCTTTGGGCAAGTCTTATTTAAGTCCTTGTAGTCTATGCAGACTCGGACTTGGTCATTTTTCTTCTTGACGGGTCAATTCGCGAGCCAAATTTGATAAATACAGGACTCTATGAAGTTCACCTCTAGGACCTTGTCAACTTCGACATTTACTTTGAGCTCGAGCTCATGACGGATACGCATTTGAACTTGCTTAACGGGTTTAGCCATGGGGAGTATTGCCAACTCATGCTCTGCTACGGAGGGTTCCAACCAGGACATTTCCTTGTAAGTCTAGGCAAAGTAATCTTTGTACTCCAATAGGAGTTGTTTATATGCCTACCTTTCGTTCTCATTGAGGAGGGCACTGATGAAAATTGGCCAGGGCTCGTCAGCAACCCCGAGGTTGAGGTTGACTAATTCATCTACAGTCGCTTGCTCGCCATCCTCGAGTTCCCACGAAGCTGGCTGCAGATCGATGAAATTCTCATCGTCGTCCGACCCGACGACGTAAACGTCATAGTATTCCAAACTGTTGATAATGAAGGACCGAGGCTACTCGTCCTGGTCTCCAAGTGCCAATTCTCTTTGTTGTTCATTTGTGGAGTCACTGGGATCCTCGCCAGAGTCTGACTTACTGGAGGAGGGTGACAACCCTATGATATTGACAGAATAGTAGACTTTAAAGTCTACTTCTCGATCGTGACCGAGCCTTCTCGTGTCCTTTTTAGAGAAGGGAGGCTGTCCCGAGAACGCCTCCTTTGCCACAAGCTTAAGCAATGCCGACAAGGCTAAAGCAAAGATTTGTTTAGCCGAAGACTTGGGCCAATCCATTGATGAGGTTATGGGAGAGATACCCGATGATTCTTAATTTGGACGACTCCAGATTGTATTAAGCCTTCAACTTTGTTCTTGAAGACATAGCAATCTTATGTGGCATAACCTGGTACTCGGTGATGTCGACAAAAACTGGTGTGCCGGCCTCTGAGGCTGTGGTAGTGTTATAAACTCCCGCGCCATGCAAAATTCAAATAATAGCTTGGTATGCGCCTTGATGAAAGAATATGCTACCTCCATCCACTGTGCTAACGTTATAACAAGAAACTTTCCCTTCGCATCTTCATAGGCCTTGCTCGAGCTATTCCTTCCTTGAGAATGAATATCCATGAGAGAGAAGCCCAGGTCACTTGCCCTTTTCTTGATGGCATGATGGACTGTTTAACTCACAGAAATTTAATGGATAATTAATTTACGGGGTGAGGAGATAAAGAGACAAAAATACTCAAGACATGCACGTTTGTTTATTGGCATGCATATAAGAGCCGGTTACGGCATATAAGTTCAATATTCCGTGAATTGAGTTTATCAGACGATTAGGATTCAGATACTCGACAATTCTCCACCGACCACAGTCGGTGTTTATTTACATCGGTACAAGTCCGAATACCCTTGATTAACTGTCAAAGAAAATCCACCATTTACATAAAGTTAGTTGTGATGCTGAAGGCATTGCCCTAGGCGTTAAGTCGTGCGAGGCGATGCCAAGTGTTGAGAATATTGCAGGAAGAACTACGAGCTTAACCGACGTAGTTAGGAGGATCGAGGTAGATTCCTAAATTCGAAACCTCAAGACTTGAGGCCGTCATGTGTTGGCCATTTGACCTCTATGAGGTTAATTGTCCCCTTCTTAAGCTCTCATGAGTCAAGGCCCAGCTTCGCATGTCCATCAGTGCAACACCAGGGATCGACCTGATGTTCACAGACAATTAAGATTTTGGTTGTACAAGACCCTTAGCTTGGAGGCTATCAGGGTTTTAATTGTACATGACCTTTAGCTCACAAATAATTAGGGTTTTGATGGTATATGACCCTTTGCTCGCAAGCAATTAGGGTTTTGATTGTACATGATCCCTTGGATCATAAGCAATTAGGGTTTACACAAGTGTCTTGATTATATACACGGTGTTTGCATAACCAAATCGCCGGACTTTAAAGATTTCTCCACATAGGGAGATTTTCTCTAGATTACACAATTCACAAAAGGGTTGTGAGGCACATGGGGTTTGTAGCATACCCGCACAACACAACCATAGCCACCACACAAGCACCAAAACCCAGGGAGATGGACCTTCAAAAGAAACACAAGCACCAGACACTCTCTCTGTCTGCGTTGTTCTGTGTGTCTTTCTCCTCCTTCTGTTGGACCCCACTGGGGGTATTTATAGTCTCAAAGGACTCTGGCAGTTACACCCTTTATCCGAACAAAAACAAGGGAATTTGGGGTGGATCCGGGGCAAAACCAGGGAAATTGGGAGTGGATCCGGGGTAAAACTCCATGTGGGGGGTGTACCCAGTCCAAATCCCCCATATGGGGGTGGAGCCGGGGCAAAACCCCATGTAGGGGTTGGACCCGGTCCAAATCCCCTATTTGGGGGTGGAACCAGGGCAAAACCCCTATATGGGGGGTGGACCCGGTCCAAACCCCCCATATGGGGATGGAACCGGTCCAAACCCCCATTATGGGAGTAGACCCATGCTGCCACTACCCCTTTTGTTTCAATAACAAGCTTTGAGCTCAAACATCATGTGCACAGGTAGGTCTCGAGCATCCAATAAGCTTCCACGTCTATTACCAGCACCTTCAACAAAATGATCAAAACCATACCATACTATCCCTGCCATTATCGATTATCCCTGCCACGTTATCCAAGGATAGCATGTTGGCTGATTCCTTCCTATTCTCATCAAATCTTGACCCAGCTCTGGGATTAACAGATGATGGAGGTGTCCCTCTATTCTCCATTTCAGAAATATCATGATTATCTTGATTCATCATGGGTCCACTAGGGTTTGGACCTCCCATGCTCCAGCTGCTCAGAATTTTTTGCTCCATGGTTTGATTCAGCACATTATCTCAGTAAACTTGCTGATCAAAAGAAAAGCTATTACTAGTATTATGTTGCTGCTGCTGCCATTATATTGCTGTTGTTGCCACTGGGTTGCTGCTGCTGCCATCGAGCTGCTGCTGTTGTTGCAGAGCTGCTGCCATCGGTATTATGTTGATGCTGTTGTTATGTTGCCACTGCTGCAACTACTTTAACAATTAGGCTGCTGCTCAGCTGCTAATGCTACCTATGTTAGCATGTTTTTGCTGATCCTTAATTACCAAACCAGTGCATTGCTGCATGCTCACTAGGGTAAAATACTTATTTAAGGCATAATCAGCCTTATTTGAACCTTAACCAGACTTCAAACCCTGTTTAGGGTGAACCCAGGGAAAAATACCCCCTCGTGGGGTTGGAACCGGGGCAAAACCCCCTTGGGGGCATTGACCCGAGGCAAATCCCCCAAAGGGGGAGTGGCCTCGGGGCAAAACCCCCCCTTGGGGTGGACCCGGGGCAAACCCCCAAAAGGGGGTCGAAAAATGGGTGGAAAAAGGGTGGCTGCCCCCTATAAATGCTCCCCCACTGTTCATTTTTCACATGAAGAGAGGGAAATTGACGTTTCCCACGTGTGTGATATTTTTGTGATTTTGTGCTAGGTGGGGGTTTCATATCAATGGCTTCCCTTTCCTCACCCATTTCACTCAAATCTCATATTGTGGAATCCCAAATTTCTTTGCACAGTTTAACCACTTGTGGATTCAACACTAGCCTTATACTTTGCCATGCATGAGTTTGTGCACTCATTCGTCTCTTCTTGTGACAGATTAATTCCAATAGACCTTGGATTATATTGCTCACCTGCACTCCTTTTCAAGATAAAGATGGTGTCACCTGCAAATCTTTAGTCATATAAATTACATTCTCTCTCACTGAAATTAATCCTCAGACCAGTGTCCATTTTGAAGCACCTCGGTGTGGCCTTAAGATTATATAACTCACCAGCATTCCCTTTCACTACCAAGAAGGCGGCACAAATTCTATTAAGAGCATTTGCAATGGAGAGAAACAATAGTGGAGACAATGGATCCCCACGCCCAATCCTTTAAGAACTTCTGAAAAACCTTCAAATTTGCCATCAATAAGCATTCAGAAATCTCTTGTGGTTACCCAATTTGAAAGCCATTTCACCACTACTACAGAGGAATGATGCATTTTCAATACCTTCAAGACCCAAGACACCCTCTAATGAGCCTTTTTTTAAATCTATTTTGCAGATGATCCCCTTTTCTCTCCTCTTCTTCATTCATTATGAAGATGCTCTGATAGACCAGAGAAGGCCATCACTTAAAGATCAGCCCTTTATAAATGCAACCCAAGACTTTTCAATCAAATCATTCATCACCACAGCATGTCTTTTTGCCAAAATTTTGAGATTGAATTTGTGAGGTAATCTTAAATGATTCATTTCAAATGACTCATTGGATGTCTTTTCCCCTAACTATTTTGAGGAGATAACAAATCGGTTCAACATGGACCTTAGTAGGTCTGACTTCACCGGCTGACGCCTCAACCAAAATCGTTGAAGGATTGACAGTTGGTACAGATCCCAAGCATGGTTGTCAAGGCGTCCAAGGCGGTGGCCCACCGCCTCACTGCTTAGGCGACAAGGCGAGGCATCTAGACGAAGCCTAGTTTATATAACTAAGTACATTGCAAGAGAACTATTACTATACATTTTCTACATATAAGTTCTATCTTAGTTAATAGAAAATTTGATATTCACAAATCTTCAACATATACCCATATTTTAAAAAATAAAAATAGAATAAATGGTAAATAGAAACAAATTAATAAGGAAAAAAACTAATAAGAATTTGTGAATACATGTCAATCAATAGACAAATTTTAATCCAAAATGTGGTAGTCAAATAGTTATTCTCTACATTAAAAGGGAGCATAAATGACACATTTTTTTGTGTAAATTATAAGTACATCAACATAATATTTTCAGAATTTTCTATTTGTGAATTATCAAAAAGAGACACAAATATAGTACTTACTTCAAAAAATGCACAAAGTAAATATGAATCAATGTCCTTAAGAGGAGGGAAGAGGAATTGACAGGGAAAAGAATCCGAGAGAAAGGGGAAAGAGAAATAGAAGTCTTATCTTCTCTTTCCAATCTTGACATATCATTTGTCAAAAATTTTCAAATTATCCCTGAAACTTTACCCAAATATTAAAATCTACCTTAAAAGGAGTGAATGTCCTACCAAGGTCGTCTTGGAGTGCCTTGTCGCCTAGGCGACGCCTTAAAAACAATGATCCCAAGTTAGTTTGGTAGTTTGGTAAAGATGCGAGATGTCTAAGCAGGACATCCCGCTCTCGCAATAATTCCTGTACGAGAGATTTCAACGCTTGATTCTCCCACTTCAAACCCTCCAAAGTGGTGACTGATTCTTCCTGCTGTTCATTTGTGGGGGATTCAATGTTGATTAGCATAGGGTCATCTGACTCCCCAAGGTCAAGTCCTGCCAATTGGCCTAGAGCCACTTGCCCAACATCTTCAAGTTCCTTCAAGGCAGGCTGTAAGATGATGAAATCTTCTTCATCATAAGAACCGGCAACGTGGATGTCGAAGTGCCCCAAGTTGCCAATAACAGGTGAATGAACTTGACCATTGTGGTTTTCAGATGCAAGTTCCCCTTGATATTCACTTGTGGAAAGGCTGGCCTTCTCACCAAGATTTGAACTACTGGCAGAGGGTGACAGCCCTATGGTGTTAACAACACAGTAGACTTTGAAGTCTACCTCTGGGTCGTAGCCCAACCCTCTTTTATCTTTCTTGGAGAAAGGAAGTTGCCCTCTGACTTGCGAGGGGTACCACAATTGTCGAAAGTAGTCGTGTCAAGAAGTTTCTTGTATTTGCGGGATGTTCTACTTCCGGTACATTTCTTTAATATATTCGAACATGTCGTCTATTTCTTGGACAAGTTCAAGGGCATTCTTGGACACCTCGCTCCAACCGAAGTCATCGTCGGGAGAACTTTGAGGTACTAAGTCTCCCTTATAGAAAATAATGGACTTAACGGCCTTATTGCTCTTCTTTTTTCCTTTCCTTTGGTATGTGACAATAAATGCCTATAATTGCTCAACTTTGTGCTATTTCCTTTGGAACAAGAGTTGCATGCATGCCAAAGGTAAAGAGATGCTTTTGTCAATTGCCCGACTGATGAGGTTGACGTCAAAATTAATCTCCATCCTTTCTAGCCGGGTTGACTTGGCATTGGTGGTGCTGGCTTTGTATATTCAGTCAGTATAGCTTGGTGAGATCCTCGTCTACTATGAAAGCTACTCTTCTTCTTCTTCTTCTACAACCACCTTTTGCTTCCCTTTGCCCTTGACTTTGACGGGAGACTCGACGGTGGGTTCCCCAAAGTATAACTGCGCGTCTGTCAAATTGACTTCATTTGGAAGGAACAGAGCCCGGTCAGCAAAGATAGTGTGCTGCTCTCCACCTTTTGCGTATTTAATGCATTGGTGAAGAGTTGAAGGGATGACCCAATTTTCATGCAACAGGGTCACGCAAGCAAGGCCTTGTACAACGTGTTAGCGTCGATGATGTGGAACGTGGCCTTAGTGACAAAATTGTCTATGGTCACTTCTACTTCACCCAACGCATTCTTTGAATTCTGATTGAATCCTGAGATTTTGACGTCGTTGGCCCTTTACAAATAGAGCACAAAAAACAAAGACTTGAAAGTCTTAAGAGACATTACGTTGGCAAATGCCCCAGGGTCTATCAGAATCCGTTTCAGTTCGTGGCCATTTATCTTCCCCTGCATGTAAAGGGACGATTGTGGCAAGAGAAGGCCAGCAACATATATTTATCCGTAAAGGTGACAGTTGCTACAAAAGCTTCATATGCTTAAGCCTCGAGCTCAGCCACCTGAACCTCATAAACCTCTAACTCTTGGAGTATTTTCACGAGAGCTTCCCTCAGTTCTTTACTCCAAGAAATGGCTTCCCATATGGTGACATTAGTTGGGAACCGTTTCATATGTTGAATGATCTTATGATCGGCCCGCGCACGAGCTTGATCAAGCGGAGGGATCATCTGTGATGTCCGATAAATTTTAGCATCTTATTTAATAAATAAAAATTTTTGCATGCTTAAAAGGATTGAATTTATTGGTTTATTATATTTATTTATGTCATGAAAATAAATTAAGAGAATTTTTTTTAAAGGTTAGAAGAAAGAATTTGATAAATAAAAAAATTTAACAGAAATATTTGGGGTTAATTGTGTAAAATCGAAGGAGAAAAGGGTTAAAACAAAAAAGGTCATATATATAAAAAAAATTCGGAGGTCAAAATCGAAAATAAAAATAAAAAAAAAATTGGGCGCAGGGGGGGGCCGCCCACGCGCCCGCGCGCACGGGGCGGGGGCGGGGGCGGGGCGGGCGCCGCCCTCCCCCCCCCTTCCTTTTTGACTGCCGCTTTGCGGCAGTCAGTTTATTAAAAAAAAAAATTAAAATTTTTTTGTTAACCTTTTTTATTAGTTTAAGTTCTTAAACTTCTTTAGTCAAAAAAAAAACATGTGCTATATATAAAAAAAAAGGAAAAAAATAAATTATAGTCAAAATAAGTTAGGTGGATGTTAGGTGGAGTTTGAATGTCAAAAATTTAAGTAAATAATATTAATATAATTGGTTAAATCATAACCATTGATTTAAATGGAGGGTTAGGATGGTTTAAGCCCAAACCCCTATAAATAGAAGGGCTAGGGGAGCTCATTTGCCCCTATTGCTGGCTGAATACGTGAAGGGCTGAAGCAGAAGGTTTGAAGGTCATTAAGGAAAGGGTTTAGCATTTTTAAGGTAAGGGATTAATACTTATTCCCCTAGATTAGCATGTATTAGTATATTTAGATTGATTTATGATATGTACTCAGCATCTATATAGATGTTTAACTTCATAGATCGTGGTTTATTAATCTGTAATTTTATTTGGGTTGGATTAGCATTTAATCATTAAGTTAAAGCATGAGATTAAGGGGATAATTAAGTGATTAATATGTTAAAATTATCAATGGTGTATGAAAAATTGATAGAACTTTCAGAATCATGATACCTGATGATATAAACTTTTTACATAAATTTCCATGTCTAATTAAATTTATTTTCACGTTTATTAATTTTTCGGTATTATCCTAAAGGTGGTTAAATTACACAAAAATACCAAAGGAGTATATTAAATCACAATATATTGTGAGAAGCTATCTTACTGTGAGATTCACTTGTAGAAAAATTTTCATGATTTCTGGATCGTGATATCTATTTTTAGTTAATTTTCATACATGATAAAATATAGAAATAATTGTATAGAAATTATAAATCGTGTTCACAAATGTCTGAAAATTTTACAGTATGATCCTTACATTTGGTGTGATGAATTATAAAAATATTAATGATTATTGATATCTTCAAGAAATAGCAGGTAATTTTTGATATTTTAATAGAAGTGTAAAATTTTGAGAAAAATAGAAATAATATATGAAAAATCTTACAACTTCACCAGAAGACTAAAATACTTGTTATAACTAATTGATGATAACTTCATCTCATTATGATAATAAAATCATCACTGGTATAATTATCAATGTTTAAACAATTAATTAGAAAACTTAGATAAATAGAGATATTCTGTGAAAAATCTAAACAAATCACAGAAGTGATATTTTGACATCTGTAAATTAATTTTTAGTATAGTTTGTCCATTTTAAGTATTCTGTATAATTTTCTATAATTAAAAGTTATTATTGTAAATTATAGTATATTTTAGAAACTGATATAAAAATTTATAAAATTGTTATACTGAATGAAAAATAATGAAAATTTTTACATATGATATCTCTGACTGAAACAACATTCTGTAAATTTTTGGAAGTTACCTGATCATTTTAGATATATTTAATTGATTTATCATTCCTGATATCTTTTTCTCACTTATTATGAAAAATAATAACATAGTGTGAAAAATAGTAATACAGCGTGCAAAATAATGAAAAATTTTAAGAATGATATTTCTGTTATGAATGATAGTTTGACAAATTGTGGTGAATTTTAGAGTGTTGTAGATATATTTAGTTAATTATTCATGTATTGTATAATTCAAATAATTATGTAACAATTGTTATTCTTGTATGACAAATTATGAAACTTTTTCTATGCAGTATTACAGACAATTTTAAGTTTCTGTAAAAGTTTCATGATCCTATGAATTTATTAGCTAAATTTAGTCAATTTTGTTATATTTTAGAGTATAAGTAATTTCAGAAAAAAATATAATTGCTGTCTGAAAGAAAATAAAAATTTGTTGTTCTGATCTTTACTGTAAATGTATTAGATTCCTGAAATTTCAATCTATTCTGAGTTTTGATAACTGAATTATGAATTTTTGATGTATAAATAGACTATAGATAATTATGTAAAAATATTAAATACTTCCTAAAAAATTCTGAAAATTTACTGTTTTGATCATTTCTGGAAATATATTGATTTTCTGAAATTTCAATGCATTCTGATATCTGTAAATATATTTAGTGATTTTTGCTATATAAATATGTCATTATAATTAAATAACTTGAAATTTCATAAAAAAAAATGATTTCAGTATTGGAAAATTAATATTCACAGTATGAATTTTTAGTGACATGTGTCCATTTCATTTATGTCATATTTATATTTTTACCGTACCGTTAGTAATGCCAAATGGACACTGCCACCATAGGGGGAGACTGGAACCAAACTGTAGAAATGCCCCTATGGGGAGGTTCACACTGTACTGGCCCCGAGGGTAACGGGGATTGAAATCCTGGAGGTGGACAAGTACCACTGGTTAAGGTGGAGAGGACTTCTCCCGGTTCTGCGCAGTAACTAAGACTCATCACTATTTACCTAGGTGATCGAGTACCGACTGATTGTCCTTCTAGTGGTGGTTTGGGCACTGTGTCTGGCTATTTATACCACTGTTTACTGTTTACTGAACTGAAATTGAACGACTGTCACTGCCTACTGAATTGATATTGAACAACTTTTACTGTTCACTGAGTCGTTAGTTATACGACTATTACTGTTTACTGAATCAATATTGAAACTATTTTACCGTTCACTGAAACTATTGTTACTGCTCATTTAACTGATATTGAATTTACTGTGGTTACATTTTTACTGTTACTGCATGGTAAATATTTACTGCTGATGAATCTCCAGTATATCGAATGGTGATTTGGAAAAGGACAGATTACGTCTGTCTGGATCCTTTCACTATGCGTGAGACTACTCCGCCTAGTACTGGAATCATTAGTTAATGTTTATAAATGATGAATCCTTATTTACTTTGTCACGGGTATGATAAATTGTAATGTACATGTTTTCTTTGTCAAATGATAATAGAATGACCTTATGAAATATATTACTGTAAATCATTTTGAATATGTTGATACATGTTTTGACCGGGGACTATGCTTAGTCTCTTACTGGGTCTATTCGTAGACTCACCCCGTTGATCAATTACAGGAGAAGCGGTAGAAGAAAGCGAAGAGTGATCTCGCAGTGTTTTGACCGCGGCTCGGATTTTACTACCAGTCTTTATCTTAGGTGGTTATGTTATGAATTATGTTTTATGTAAAAGAAAAAAATAAGTGTGTGAAATTTGGATTTGTAATAAAAGACATGTGAAATTGTTATCATTATTTCTATCTATGTGGATGTAGTCAGTTGACTGTAAACTGATGAATTGAGTATTTTTCATTTCCGCTGCAATGATATCTCAGTGATTATGTGTAATTCTCAACTATAATTGTACCGCTTGGGTTGTTCCCACTGTGACATTCCGACCGGGATCCGACGGGAGTCTTTACGGCTAGACCGGGTCTCCGAGTCGGGGCGTTACATCATCTCTGAGAGAGGCTTTGGTTGATGATTGGGCTTCTTGCTTGACTCAACTTTCCCTTGATCATTTGCTTCTTCTTGGAATAATGAAGCCAGATAATCTTCCTCGGGAGGAAGCGACTCAACATTGTCCTTGCCGGAGGGACCTACTTATGTTGGATCAGTTGACTTTTCTTGTAGGATTGACTTCACTAGTTCATCTTCCTTATCTGACAGATCGAAGAAGAAGGTAGTAGCCCCACCTTAAATTTGAGTTGAATCAACAAGTTTTTTTCTGTGGGGCTAGCTTCGCTCGATCATCCTCCTCGTCTGCTGGTCGAAGAAGAAGATGTCAGACCGAACTTGAACTTCAGGAATGGGACCCGACGCTTCTCCTCGGAAGACAATCATCCTATGAGGGTATGCCGTGTTAGGACTCTCCCCATTAGAAGGAGTTGGGTGCCTTCCTCGCCCATGATCCCGTCCTCTGCCACAACCGCAATTTCGGAGCTCCACATTACGGCGGCGATAGGTTGCCATAGTGATCCTATCCCCGGCCGTAGAGACGGCAGTGCTATCTCTGCTTGGTGTTTGTAAACTTTTTGGCAGAGGAATTGACACCATATTGCATGGAAAGTTCTTCAGCATTTCTTCTAACTTCATTATGGTGAGTTCTTCATCTTTATAGAAGATGGAAAGCTCCTCCGAAATGGGAAGCTTCTCGCCCTCTTGTGCTCGCTGGTACATTTGGTGGAGCAAATTCTTGAGCTGAGTCTTTCGCTCCAATTCTTCCCACATTATATATTTATTGAGGGGAATAGCTTTAGTGGGAGTAGAAGGAATGCACTCCTCAAGCTCATCAATTAACTTTTGCAGCTTTTGCAGAGGAGTTATCCCCTTGCGGGCTTCCATAGCAGGGACATGTTCGACTTGTTGCTTCATTCTTCTCTTTAATTCTTCTTTCTATTCTTCTCTTGTTTTTTAGCTCGCGCTAATTCAATGGGAGAAGGAAAGTCCATTTTGGCAAGAGGCTGGGAGATGCCCCCAACATTGGAGCTATTGAACTTGTCTTTTCTTTTCGAGGGTTTGGGGTGACTGTGCTTCTTCGGGGTCACATCGACCCAACCGGCCTCTTCATGCACCCGAAATGTGGCATTAATTGCTTGACTGACTATTTCATGCAGCAACTCTTGAAATTCGGCCATGTAAGGCCAAAGTTTTGAGGTGTTGACGCCACATAGGGCTTCGTGCTTACCAGCTTTTGTCTTGGTGTGAGACTTAGCTCGGGGAGGTCAGGCTTGACTTTGTCCTTTTGACTTGAATTAGAGATTGGCTTGGGATTCTTTAGTTGAAGAGTGCTCTTCTGACCTTGTTCTGCACGTAGTTTGAGGCCTTCTTCATGGATCTAGCCTCTTTGGCTTTGCCCGGAGTGTAACTTAAGATCCCCTGGCTAGGTCTAGTTCTTTAGCTTTTGCCGGGTGTTGACGTTGGAGTTCTCCTGTTGAGGCTTGCCTTTCGGACTTTGCTCAACACTCAACTTAAAATTTTCCCGCTGAGACTTGCCTTCTCGACTTGGGCGAGGGCTCTCTCCTCCTAGTTGAGGGGAATCTTGGACTTCTTTTCGGGCCACCTGGTCCTCTTTGCTAACATGTGAGGCAGGTGAGCCCTGCCCCTCACTCCTGAAATTTGCTTCATGGCGATGTTGTGGAGGATCGCGCAACAAGACTTCTTTCCCGCTATTGGCATCACGGAATATTTTATCTTAAAAGAAATGGATAATAATAAGGATTGCACACATAGGGGCTATATGGATGGCCTGTGCAGGGTTTATTCCGTGAGTGTGCATCATATCAGATGATTGGGATTCGAGTACTGGACCTTTCCCCACTGACCGCAGTCAATGTTGATTTACATCGGTCTAACGTCCGAATATTTTTGTTTAACTGTCAAAGAAATCTTGATCTTCTGCAAGGGTCGTGATACCGAGGACATGTTTGCTTACAAGGCTCAAAGCTAATTTTCACTCACCACCGAAGAATTAATGGAATTAGGGTTTCATCAAGGGCCACTAGGTTAGGCGAGAAACCCTGCAATTTGAGGACATAACTGCAATTTGCAAAAACAATGGGCATTTTTTGAAGTGTCGGGAGATTTTCTGAACTCCGAAGATATTTTGGTAATTTTGAGTTTCCAGAAGTATTTTGGTAATTTTACCAAGCTAGGGTCATTTCTGGAATGTTCGAGTTGGAGAGATGGTAGGGTAAAATCTCGGACTTCCCGAAGCGTCGAGGCCATTTCCGGAGAGTTTTGAAGACTCCTAGACCATTTCTAAGTCACAGGGATATTTTGATAATTTTACTAGACCCCAAGCGGATCTAGGTATAAGGTGATAGTTAGGTGTAAGACTGAGCTAGCAAAGTCCCTAAGCGGAAGGAGCAACCAGAGACTTCATAGAAGGTGCGCGTGCGTTGATTCGCAAAGGGAGAGATATGTGCACAATTTCTCGAAAGGCGAGGGTTCATTTATAGTTTTTCTTGCCCGACACACATAAAAAAACAATTAAGTACATTTATGATCCAAGTGAGTACAAGGGTTGTCGGCGAGTTGTCGACTGTACATAAGAGGTCTCCGCACTAACGCGAGACGTAGGGGCATAACTCCAATTATAAAAGTTTGCAAGGTAAAACTATAAATAACATGGCTTGAATTTTCTCGCAGTCTCGGGGAGAGCGTTTTTGTAATTCTCCCATTATGGGTGGAACTACATAATTTAGCCGTCCCGAGTACGTAGAAAATTACAAACATGCCCCGCAGAGGAGTATAATTACAAACATAGCCCTCAGGGGGATAAACACAAAACCTGAGGTATCACATACCCTTAGTGGACCAAAACAGCGAATAAGGCTTCTTGCGATGGATGCTCCTTCGTATGTGTTCTTCTCTTCTTCTCGGTCTCTCCTCTTTGTTTTGGACGCCTGGGGTTCTATTTATATAAGTTGGAGGGCCACCAGAGTCGGTTTAACCCGTACGGGGTGAACGAGGTGAAAATGACCCCGAGAGGGTACTTTTTCCCTTTTTTTCTCTTTTCTTTTTTTTGCAAGAGAGAAGGGGCGGCGGGGTCAAATGACCCCGGGGACCCCACCTGGAGTCAAATGACCACGAACAAGCCCGAGCGACCCCGGGCAGGTCCCCCCCGGGGTCGTGCGACCCCAAGCAAAGCCGCCCGCCAACGCGTAGATCTACCCGGGGTCGAGCGACCCCCCGCAGGTCCCCCCGACCCCGGACAAGTCTCTTTTCCCACTTTTTTTGCTTAAAGCCTCCTCCTTTAGGCTTTTTGGAGTCTATTGCTCGCAGCACACCGTGTGGAGGGAGGACAGAACGCGCCTCTTATTCGTTTGTCGTCTTCCCCGCGCCGTTGGCCAAGAGGAGGGGATTTGTGTTTGTCCGAGATACGTGATACATGTGCGTTGGCCTTCTTTAGCAGTGTGTACACCATCTCTTGCATCCCCTTTACTTGCTGTGAGGGTTTTCTTTGTTCACCCCGAACATCCAAGGGAGAAAAACCTCACCCTTTCGGGGTTTTGCCCGGAACCACACGATCCTGACAATCGTTGTGGATTTAATCGGGTTCTCAACCATCTCGTTTGCTGCGAGGGGTTTAAAATTGAAATAAAATTGCTATATAATGATTTTATATCAGATACCAACTCACAATTCAAGACTCAAAGCGATATTCAATTAACTAGTTACTAGATAACCCCTCCCCTTTATGGATTAGAACATCATTATAAAATAACCTACTTGTTGTGCAGAAGGAGGTTAAGGAAATCAACAAAAATCATTCATCAGATTGGCTTTCCTGGCTTTGAAGATTGTCACAGTAAACAGAGAGGGGGGAACGAAAATGATATCTAGTGGAATAAACCCTAAAGGGAAATCATTGATAATGCCTCAAATATTCACAGACAATATCAAACCTACTCTGGGAAAATAAAACTCATAGATTAGGAAACATTCACTTGAAAATATGTTATCTGATTAGTGAACATTGTCTTGGACGCAAATACATAGCTATAACAGAGTAGTTAATAAATATGATCAACTTTTCATCCGCTATAATGAACTGAATTAGACAGCATCCCTCTCAGACCATTAAGGAACACCATGTAGTGGCAGTTCTATAGTTTTATATTTAGCTCAATAAACTTGTAGTTAAACCATCCTATTTGTATAGCCTTCTAATAAGTGATAGCGTCAACATATCATTGAACAAACGAAATACAATAACTTTTACTAAGGTAAAGACTACCAAATGCGAGAACTACAGATATTTTACAAGGATCGATAGAAGGCCACGCATGACCATCCAACTATCCAAGTACATGTTTAGACTGTGTTGTGAGTACTTAGCTGAATTGTAGAAGAATTAGTGAAATATAGTGAGGTTTTGTATCTTTAGCTTTTCTTGTGAGCGATTACTGTATAAACGGCCAAAACGGCAACTTAGAAATGTCGTTGTGACCGATGAGAAGTTGTTCATTGTCGAATGGACTGGCCAACTTAATGTGGTCCAGCTGTTCATGGAAGAGTTGTAAATAGTATAAATACTGAAGGAAGCCAAGAGGAGGACAGGATTAATCTGTCAGCTCTCGCCTTTCTCTTCTGCTCTCTCTCCCCTGTTATCTTCTTCCCTTTCCCGTCTCCCTATTCTTCTGCGACTGTTCTTGTTCTTCTACAAGAACCTCTGGCAACTGTTCCACCCACCACGACAGCGACCAGAGTACGGAGCTCCGGTGCAGGAGCAATTCTGCCGGGGCTTGATCGAGAACCCAAGAAGGGCCTCAACAAACTGGTGTCTGAGCCTTCGAGCTCCAACTCGTCGTCTGCGGTTCCAATGGCTTCCAACGATCCTACCTCCGTCAAGAACATCATGCTCGATCTACAGAGCTCGATGCAACACCTGCAGCAAGACGTTGGGGGTGTTCTACAGCGGGTCAATCAGATTGAACAGCACCTTGTTGCTCCGGAGTCCAGACCAATCTTGGAAGGAAATTCTGGTTTGCCTCTTCCGTGTAAGCCTAAAATATCTTATTTCCCTCGTTATGATGGTTCGTCGGATCCCTCAGCTTGGATTTATAAAGCCAATCAGTTCTTTATATTCAATAGAATTCCTGAGGTGCAAAAGATCACCACAGCTTCTTTCTATCTGGAGGGGGATACCCTCCAATGGTGTTGGCATTATACCGCACTCAAATCACACATTTCTTGGTCTGAATTTGTGGATGCCCTTTTAGTCCTTTTGGACCAGTCTCTTTGATGGATGCTCATGGGATGCTAAGCAAATTGCGTCAGTCAGGATCTGTTTCTGATTATCAGAGGGAGTTTGAAAAATTATCCAACCAGATCTCTGGAATCCCAGAAGATCATCTTCTAGGAACCTTTTTGAGTGGCCTCCGGGATGACATCTCTTGTGAGGTTCGTTCCTTCCAACCCAAAATACTCTTGCAGGTCGTGGAGCTCGCAAGACTTCAAGAAAGCAAACTTTTCTTTAGACAGCGACCTCCTCTTCCTCCATCACAGTGTCCACCCTTGTTACCCACACCTAAACCCTCTACTCCTCTAGTTAAAAGGCTGACAAATAAGCAGATCCAGGAACAGAGAATCAAAGGTCTCTGCTATAACTGTGATGAGAAATGGGTGAAGGGGCATGTCTGCGAATCCCACAAACTGTTTTACATTCAGGTGGTACCAGAGGACGATCTTGAGGTGGTAGAGTCCGATTCGGGCTTCGTAGAGGACCAGCCCACATTAAACATGCTCAGTCCAGTTTTACTGTCACATGCTATAAACAGCCTAAACTCACCAGGGACAATGCGTTTGTTGGGCTCATTTGGTCAGAACAAATTACTTATTTTGATAGATAGTGGAAGCACACATAATTTCATTGCTTCTGCTATGGTCACTAAATTGGGCCTCCGGGTACAAAAGCTGGCAGGGGTTTCAGTTAAACTAGCTTCTGGTGTCCAGTTGGAATGTGCTGGTATTTGTTCCCAAGTAGCCTTGCGTATACAGAAATTTCAAACTACTGTAGACCTGCTGGTGTTACCTTTAGAAGAATTTGATGTGGTCTTAGGAGCTTCCTGGTTGCGAACCTTGGGTGATATACTCCGGAATTTGGACACCATGACTATGCAGTTTTCTTCAAATGAGTCTGTGCACACCTTCACTGCTATTACAGATGCTCAGGATAAATTACTCTTTGATGATAATCTGCAGAAAGGTATTAAAGGGGTCAGGACCATGTATGCTTTGCAACTGTGTTTGATTACAGAGCACACTGCCATGGATTCCTCATATCCCCCAGAGTTACAATCCATACTGGATACCTACCAGACTCTTTTTCAGGAACCTAAGGGATTGCCACCACCTAGAACCTGTGATCACAAAATTCAACTCATTGATGAAACAAAACCTGTGTATGTTCCCCCATACAGACATAGCCCTCATCATAAAACCATTATTGAGCAGCAAGTGAGGGAATTAATGGGCACTGAAATTTTGAGGAACAGCAATAGTCCCTTTTCTGCCCCGGTGCTTTTGGTTCAGAAAAAAGATGGTTCCTGGTGAATGTGCATTGATTATAGGGCTCTGAACAATTGCACAATCAAGAACACGCACCCGATTCCAGTGGTGGACGACCTCCTTGATGAATTACATGGTGCAAGATTTTTCAAAATTGGATTTACGCTCAAGATACCATCAGATACAAATGAGTGAGGAGGATATTCATAAAACTGCATTCAAAACACATGAGGACCATTATGAATTTTTGGTAATGCCCTTGGGATTGTCTAATGCACCATCCAGATTTCAAAGTCTGATGAATAATATTTTCAAACCCTTCCTTCGCCAATTTGTCCTTGTATTCTTTGATGACATCCTCATTTATAGTGCTACATGGGATGACCATCTTTCACACCTTGACAAAGCCTTATTTACCCTGCAAACAAACCATCTATTTGTCAAACTCAGCAAATGCCAATTTGGGGTCCAACGGGTCGAATACCTTGGACATATCATTTCCCAGGAAGGGGTGGCTATGGATCCCCAAAAAATTGTAGCTGTCCAGTCCTGGCCTATTCCCCGGTCTGTAAAGGCTTTGAGGGGGTCCTTGGGTTTAACTGGGTACTATAGGAAATTTGTTAGGCAGTATGGACAGATTGCAGCTCCTCTGACAGCCTTATTACACAAAGATAATTTTGTCTGGTCTTCTGAGACAGAAGAAGCTTTCCATAGTCTCAAGACTGCAATGACAACAGCCCCAGTTCTAGCTTTACCCAATTTTGCAGAACAGTTCATCATTGAGTTTGATGCTTCCAACAGTGGTATGGTGGCTGTTCTGATGCAGTCCAAGCGACCAATTGCTTATCTCAGCAAACCATTCTCCAAAACCCAACTTGGTCTATCAGTGTATGAGAAGGAGATGGAGACTATTATTTTTGCAGTGCATAAATGGAAATCTTATCTTATAGGCAAGAAATTTTTGATTCGCACAGACCACCAGAGTTTAAGGTATCTTTTACAGCAGCAGATTCATACTCCTACCCAGCACAGATGGTTAATCAAATTAATGGGATTTGATTTCCAGCTAGAATATAAATCTGGCAACCATAACAAGGCAGCCGATGCTCTGTCAAGATTACATGACCCTATGATTCTTAATGCATTTTCAATGGTTCAACCTGATTGGTATTTGGACATACAAACAGCTTATTTTACTGATTCCCATTTTCAGTTTTTAATGCAGCAATGGCATTCCGGATCTCTGGATAAGAACTTATACAGTCTTCGAGATGGTATACTATACTATAAAAATAGAATTCTCTGGCACAGACAGTTCAAACACCTCAAAGACATCATACGAGTGCACCATGATGCGCCAATGATGCGCCAATGATGCGCCAGGAGCTGGTCATTCTGGTTTTCATAAAACTTTGCATCGCATCAAACAAGTTTTTCACTGGAAAGGGATTAACAAGGATATTAAGAGTTATATCAGAGCATGTGATACTTGTCAGCGATGCAAATACATTCATCAGTCACCTGCTGGGCTCCTTCAACCATTACCAATTCCTGAGAAACCATGGACAGACATTTCAATGGACTTTATAGAAGGACTTCCTAATTCTCATACAAAGTCTGCTATCTTGGTAGTTGTGGATCCATTGAAGCATCCGTTTTCTGCTGTCACAGTCGCTCATGAGTTCCTAAATCATGTGGTGAAATTACATGGCATACCTCAATCTATCGTCTCTGGTCATGATGCTTTGTTTACAAGCAAATTCTGGCAAGAGTTGTTCCGTCTACAAGGAGTCAAGCTTCGCATGAGCTCTGCCTAGCATCCGCAAACAGATGGCCAATCAGAGGTTTTGAACCGGTGTTTGGAAACTTATCTCCGACGTTTTTGCTGGCAGCAACAACATAAATGGTTGGACTGGCTGTCCTGGGCTGAATATTGGTATAACACTTCCTTTCACACTGCCACCAGTACAACACCATTTCAGGCTGTCTATGGTTCACCTCCACCAACTCTGTTATCATATATTCCAGGCACTACAGCTGTCCAAGAGGTTGCAGACACACTGCACAACCGTGATCAACTGCTCAAGGAATTGAAAATCCATTTGTCAAAGGCTCAGCATCGAATGAAGAAACTGGCTGATGCTCATCGTACTGACAAGCAATTCTCAACTGGGGACTGGGTGTACCTTAAGCTGCAACCCTACAGACAACAGTCATTGGTTCATAGATATAACCACAAATAATCTGCAAGGTTCTATGGCCCATTTCAAATTTCCGAAAGAATTGGGCCAGTTGCATATCGTTTGGCCCTTCCAAATACCAGTCGGATCCACCCAGTATTCCATGTTTCTCAGCTTAAAAAGAAGCATGGGGACTCATCAGTCTCCACCCTTCCCCTACCAGATCTCTTGCCTGCTAAAACCAGAGAACCCGAAGCATTGCTGGGCAGGCGTTTGATTAAACGCAACAATTTGTCCATGACTCAATCACTCATACATTGGAAGGATTCTGCTGCCTGTGATGCGACGTGGATTGATTATCATGAATTTGTGCAACAATTTCCTTCTTTTGACCTCGAGGACAAGGTCGTTTTGTAGAGGGGGAGGAGTTGTTGTGAGTACTTAGCTGAATTGTAGAAGAATTAGTGAAATATAGTGAGGTTTTGTATCTTTAGCTTTTCTTTTAAGCGATTACTGTATAAACGGCCAAAACGGCAACTTAGAAATGTCGTTGTGACCGATGAGAAGTTATTCGTTGTCAAATGGACTGGTCAACTTAATGTGGTCCAGCTGTTCATGGAAGAGTTGTAAATAATATAAATACTGAAGGAAGCCAAGAGGACAGGATTAATCTGTCAGCTCTAGCCTTTCTCTTCTGCTCTCTCTCCCCTGTTATCTTCTCCCCTTTCCCGTCTCCCTATTCTTCTGTGACTGTTCTTGTTCTTCTGCAAGAACCTCTGGCAACTGTTCCACCCACCACGACGGCGACCAGAGCGCGGAGCTCCGGTGCAGGAGCAATTCTGCCGGGGCTTGATCGAGAACCCAAGAAGGGCCTCAACAGACTGTGAACAACGAATGCCAATACAAGTTTGATCATGCCAAGGCCATATAGCAGATCAAGCCATGGGAAATTCTGCCCGATCATTGACACGGAAGAAAACTTATATGACAGCTAGATGAAAAGAACTCACGCTCATATAGCTTTCGTAACTCCGTATGCATCACTTCAGAAGATAAACAAATTTTTTTAATAAGGAACGAAGGACAACTCGTGTGATGCTCACTTGAACGGATGTCAGGATTATAAAAGGATCCATCCTCCTTCTTCAGCAACACCCTCACCCTCCCCCTCTGCATGAAGTCCCTCGGGTAAGCCTTGTCGATCTGCACAGACCAACATTGTCACAATTCAGAAACACTCGAAGCACACGCTGCGCGCACCAATGAAAGGGGAAGCGGTCAGGCGGAGGAGGACCTCGATGGCGAAGGGGAGCTTGAGGTAGTTGCAGCAGTCGCCGATCTCGACGCATGTGGGGTTCTCGCAGGCATGGCCGACGCCGATCCGCCGCCCCTCTGCCAGCGTCTTCTTGGAGTTGATGTAGACCGGGTAGAGAATGATCCACTTCTTGATGTTGGGCTGCTCCGCCGCCATGGAAACCCCCGCCTCTCCTGCAAGCCCCAGCTGCCAACCCTCTGTTATGGCCCTGATGACAAAGTAATCTGAGGCGAATGCAGCGACGGCAGTCTTCTTTCTGCCAGGAATCGTCGAGGGAGGGGGAGCTACGGCAAGAACGTCGAAGGAGATCGTAGTAGAGGTTGCAGAAGAAGGAAGAACATGAGCAGGCGGAGGAGGAAGGGAGCACGAACAGGAAGCATAAGAAAGGAGAACCCTAACAAGAGAGATTCATAAGAACTGATTACATTCCCCAAATCCCATGCGAATCCTCTCCCCCGCTTGATTTATAGCCCTCTCCCATCCAAAATAGAGTTCCGTCAACACATATCTGCACACCGGGTATATTGCGAAGGCGGAAGGGCACTTGTTGGGTATCGGGGGGTTAGTGGTTCGGATGCAGGCGGCAGCCTGTCACCCGGGTACCGAGATTGCGAATTGCGATCCGATTTTTTAGCAAATTATCAATATGTTATTACAAAAAGTGAACTAGCAAGCCCTTTTGATCCTTCAACTATTTATTTATATATTATTTTTAAAATTAAGATAGAAGTCAAAATAACTTTTAGTTAGAAGTTCTTTCACGGATGCTTTAGCATCATCACTTCAAAAAAAATAGGTAGAAATACTTTATTTCAAAATAATTAGGTAGAAATATCTTATAAAAAAATCTAAGTAGAAGTTGCACCAAACATAGCTCATTACAATGTTAATGGATGCTAGTAATTCACTTGGGCAGATAAAGTTGGCCTCCTTGGCTTGACATTTTTGTTGCCGCGCGACAATTATCATCTATGTAAAACCTCTTTATTCTAATCATCCTCCGTTTTTCCTTCTGAAGTTTGTGCAACCAAGCATGGGTAGGTTAAACAAGATTTACACTCGCCGGTTACAAAAGTCTTCTTGTGAAGATTGTGCCATGCAAATTAGAATTTAAGAATTTTTTTTGAGGTCATTTTTTAGAATTTTAATTTTGTAACACTATAAAATAACACATCTTACATTTTACATACATAAAGGGCTTGTTTGTTTCATATTAAAACACGATAAAACTATGTACTTGTTTTATTTTAAAAAAAATCTAACTATTTGTTTGATTATAAAATAGTGTAAAGCAGATTACATGGTCTCTCGTGACACTAAAATTATCTTATTTTGATTTAAGGCCGATATCTACGGAAATCAAATTAAATTAGACCAAAAAATAATTAACATTATAATTAATCAATAAAAATTTTGTTTTATTTTATAGTCATCTTAACAAAATATTTCTAATTTTAAAATTAAAGAAATACTCTAATTAATTTAAAATCGGCGATTCTAAAAATGGAGAATTACATGAAAACAAACGACACCGACGACAACAAAAAGGTGCACGCCACTATCTATTGGTTGGATGTCTATCCAATTACAAATTTATAATGGGGGAGGATATTTTTATCATTTCCAATCTATGTTACAAAAGTGTGTCAAAAATTATGTTACAAATCATATATATATATATATATATATTATATATTTAATATTATTATAAGACTCTTAAATGAAGTAAAATAAGTATATATCAATTGTTAACGACGGTCCTATGTTCTCAAACCAATCTCTTTTTTCTAAGAGGGGTCTTTCCCCCAAAGAGGAGACAAAATCACACAGCCACCTGTATATTTCTAATTATCTATTAACTCTCACCTCCTATTATTTCACGACCACTTCTTTATCCAAATGAAATGTAATGTCTTTGCAAATGCATTAATACTGTCAACATTGTCACCACGATCATTTCAGTTTAACATAAAATAATTACTGTAATCCTACAAAGAAAATATTATTTATAATATTTTATGACATTTTTTGATATTTTATGTTAAATTAAATAATTCTTTAATAGTCCCTTAAATCTAATATGATATAGCATTAGCACAAGTTGATACTCCCTTAATGTCGAGCAGTATTTCCATCGAGTTGCACTTTAGACTCATCATCATCATCATCAGAGTCTTAATTGAAGTTCCGCGATCAATGACACCCAAGAGGAGGGTGAATTGGGTGATTACAAATTTTAAGAAAATTTTTGGTCTTTTATACAATATGTGATAGAATGCTACTTAAGATATTCAAATCTATAAACACAAAATTAGATTTATCAAGTTTATATGATGATGATAGAAATTAAGTAATAAACACGTGGATAAATCCGAACAACCAGTTTACACTAATCACTCACGTAGAATGGGAGTAGAGGAAATGGACCAAATCACACAATTCAAAATACAAAGCACAACAGTTTTTAAGGTGGTTCGGATGCAACAACGGCAGTCCTACGTCCACCCCTCACCAAACTCGGTGAGGCTTCACTCGGGGATAAATCCCTAAAATGGAGACGATGCTCCAATCACACACGCATGATGACGCATGCCCACACACACACGTGGACGCACCCCAACACACACACACACGGAGACGAGGTCTCCAACACGATCCAACAAGCGGATCAATAAAACACACATGCTGTGACAGATGCAGCACTCCACACACTAAAAAGACCGGATCTAAAAAGATTCACACACACACAAACGCAGATCTAGGAAGATCTACGCACACACGAATCAAAATACGACACACACACACACACATACGACCACCGATCCAACAACGATCCACACACACACAAGTTCTTCAGTTTATGACGAGCACAAATATAAGGCCCAAAACATAAAAACAAAGAAGTACAGTTTAGAAGACTCCTGATTTGGCTTCCACTGAGTGTATGATGTAGAGCTCGGAACGATGCTTCCTACTTCACTTGAATGGCTTGAATGGAGCTTGAAAGGCTTGTGTAGGGATGAAGAGATCTTCTACGAGGTACTATTCACGGCTACAGTACAGCTTCTTCTTCCTTGGACAGCTTTCTTGATCTCCTTGATGTTTGCTTGCTTCTCCTCTTCCCCTTTGGTTGTTGGCTTCAGATGGAGCTTGAATACCTTCAGATTGATGAAGAAGTTGCTGGACGGAGTACTGTTCACGGAGGGTTGCAGCATCATTATTCTTCCTCTGATAGCTCTCCCCCTTGATCTCCCCTTTGATCTCTTAGATAGATAGGGTTTCTAACCCTCTTGTGTGTATTGTATACACTTTGAATGGTCCATAGACATCCCAAGAACCAGATCCATAAAACCTGGAAGGTTTGGTGGCTTTGGGATTAAACAATACCAAGAGGAGATGCTCCTTCCGAGATGGACAAAAGTCAACATTTTGGGCTTATCGGGGCTGGCGGTCGACCGGAACTGGCTGGCGATCGACCGGAACTCTGCAGGAAACAGAACCGTTGCATTCTGTTATTTTCGGTCGACCGGGATCGGCCTGGCGGTCGACTGCGCTACAGTGTCGACCTAACTACAGTGTCGACCTAGCTACAGGGAAATTCCTGACTTTAAGATTTCACCCCCAAACTGCATTGCAACCCTTCCAAACTTTGTGGCATCAAGCTCCTTTGATCTTGGAGGGATTATACGAAGAATTTAACTTACAAAACCATGATAAAAATGATTAGAACTTTAGCTTAATAATCAATATGATAAATGTGTGAAATACATACATGAAAGCCCATGTTCAAAGTGCATACAAACACTTGAATCATAAAAGTTTTAAGCTAAAGGTCAAGAATTATTTCTATGCAAGTAAGCAAAATATGAGAACAATTTAGCCATGCACATATAGAAGTGATCACTTTGAAAACATGATTGACTAAAGGTCAAGATCAATAGATCTGCGTTTATCCAATATGAATACATCATGTAACCAAGCTCCATGAAGAGTATGCATAGGAACCATTCAAAGCAGATGTTTAACTCAATCATATTCAACCAATCGATATGAATAATCAACCATTTGATTTAGTTATCATCATTTACATAATCACACATGAAGTGTAGTTAGCATCAAAACCATAGCAATACACACTAAGTTTCGTTATCATCAAAACCATAGTTCAACAATATGTGATACTCGATGATCACTTTAGACTGATTAATTAATATTTGTTTAATTATTATTTTTGTTACGTTTGCCGGCCGAGCACTACGCACTGTCTACGGTGCTTATTTAATGGACACTCACCCACCAAAGGAAACATTAATGACATGAGCACGAGCCTACTTTGAAATTTAAGGGCCTCTTTGATAATGGGTTAAGGTGGGTTAGGATGGGTTAACTGGGGTCGGTTGACTTACTCCCTATTTGATACCTTTTCCCTTAACCCGGGTCGGATAGGGTTAAAGTGGATTAACTCATTCCACTTAAATAGGTGGAATGAGTTACTCCACCCGGGTTAGGTTAAGGGATGGGTGGGGGTCAACCCGGGTAGACCACCCCCCCTTAACCCAACCCATTACCAAAGTGGCCCTAAATGATTTTGTATTTCATTAATATTTTTATTTTATAAAAAAGGTTTTACATATATATTCCTATTATATTTTTTATTATCAAATATATCTCTCGTTTAATTATATTATCATGAATATCCTCTGAATATTCCGAATCACCGTGACAGTGACTGGGCTAAGAAAAGACTGGATCAAATCATAGATTGAGCACACCTACCAGGAGCCCAGTTGCCAAAGGCAAACGGGCATTTGAGCCTGGACCGGGCCTGTCTCAATCGGACCAGAAGCAGAGGTGTCCGGTTCAGAGGCGATGTGCACGTGGGCCGGTGGCAGCTCAAAGTGGGCCTGGGACAAAGCCTGCTTCATCTGCATCTAGATTGTAGAGCATCGTCTGGTAAGGAGCTGGGCTAGCAACATGGGCCTGGGCAGAGGGCCGGGCTGCGGGGCGGAGTGGAGGGAGCAGGTCGGATCAGAGGGACCTAGCTCGGCATTCAGGGTGGACGGATGGGCCGTTATGTGTAGGCCGTTTAGAGTTTGACTTATTACACGTCTAGGTATACTATATATCTTGAGTGTACAATATTTTTAATTTTTAATTTTTTATTTTAATTTTTTTTAAATGACTTCTAAAATATTTTAATTTGATGTGTAAGTCACATTATCATCAAATTATTTAAAAATATAAAAACAAAATAAATTTAATACTATTTATTTGATATAATCTATTTTTTATTTTAGATAATTTAATAATAATATAAATTATAGTTTAAATTTAAATATTTTAAATATTTTTTATTTTTTAAAAAATAAAAATTAAAGATATTGCACACATACTCATTGTGTATCATAGTTCGTCGACTCGGGTTGACACGGGCGTACCGTACCGTATCTGAAAAAATTCGATACGGTGTGGATCACCCTACTCACAGTGAGAGAGAGAGAGGGAGAGGGAGCGAGAGAAGATGATGCACGTCGAGTCGGGCTGAGTCGGTTGCGACTCGGGTGTATCATAGCGGATCAGGGAAGATCTGATCCGATACGAATCATCGAGTTAGCAAACCCCGAGTGTACCGTACCGGATGATGCACGTCGAGTCGGGCCGAGTCGGTTGCGACTCGGGTGTATCATACCGGATCAGGGAAGATCTGATCCGATATGAATTATCGAGTCGGCAAACTCAAATCGCGGGTGTATCTTACCGGATCAGAAAAGATCCGATCCGATCCACGAACCGTGACACCTTGGGTGTGCAATAAACTTGGGCCATTTGTGAGGGTAGGTCCAAGTTCCCACCGGCGTCCCTGCTGCATGAGGCCTTCCCGGCGGCGCTAGCGGCATGGCGCCCGGGATCCGCTCGGCTGCTGGTGGAGGCGCTGGAGTTGCCAGGACTAGGGGATCTTCCGGAGGATCTCCCGAGGGAGGATCGGCTAACCCCGTGAGTGTCACCCGCAAAGTGTTCTCCAGAGGGAGGGGTCTCCGTCTGTCTGCTGGCAGAGGGCGAGGACCCTTCCGCGGTGGTCGACTGGGCGAAGCTGGGGTCTTTGCCATATCCGGGGTGATCGAAGAGCCAGCGCCACCTAAGCCGCTCGGTGTGGAGGGAGCAGGACCTGCCATGTGTGAGAGGCCATTCCGGGGAAGCTAGGGTCCGCCATCGCCGCGGCAGCGGGTGGAGGGCCGGGTTACCTTCTTGGCGGCTGTCAGCGTCATCCGGGGAACGTGAGCCTGGCTTGCCATAACTTGGAGATGCGCTGGAATCTCGGAGGATGGAGGTGAGGTAAGTGTTGCCGGTGCCGGGAAAGGTTCCCTTGCAAGGGAGGTGCCAGCGGATCGGCAGCTGGATGAATCTTGGGTGGTTTCTGTTGAATCCACGGAACGTCATGAACCACAACTCACCTCTGATACCTATGTTAAATTTATAAAATCGTAATTTCGAGATATACTGACGCAGAGTTATAATCACATAAATCACAACTCATTTAACTAATATTAGACTATTACCTAAGAGACTGACTAAATTCCAATAATTTCTCGGGCCGGCAGCGAATCCGACGAGAGCCTGTGGTGGCTCCACGTGGTGGAATCAGGAGCGTCCATGGGCCTGCGGGGGTCGCCCTCACCGCCGTGGCCGGAGCTTTGCCGGGAGCCAAGCCCGCCGTGACCAGATCATCAGACGTTGAAAGAACGGCGCCGGCAGTGTGAGCAGGAGTCGCCGGAGAGACCAGCAGAGTCCCATGGATAGCCGCAAGCGCTGGGGGTCCCCGTCGACGGGGGTTAGCGAAAACTACAAATTTTTTCTCTAGTCCAAATAGATCGATAAACTCTATCTTGTGAACGTTTCAAACCTAACACAATAAACAGACTATGTCCAATTTACACAAATCGATGTACTTCGTTTTATAAAACATCTTAAAGCATAACACATATATATTTCAAATATTTTAAACAAGACATTATCTTGAAATACTCTCACTACATATATCTTACAAAAATTGAATATTTTACAAAAAATTCCTTACGAACAGATGTGAGAGAACCTAGTTATCACCGGATCGTGAACGTGCCCCTACTTCCAAATTCTATCTAAAGATTGAGGGAAAAAATAAAAAAGGTGGCTCTAAGAATAATAGCAAAAATATCACTCTTTAAGTACATACTGTCTACATGATAAAATTATATTTAATTATCTGTAAGAGGGACATTGCCATAATTATGCATATGATAGGACTATGTTGCAAGTTACAACTAGCCCAAAAGACAAATGATTCCCACTTAACTAGCCACAACATGGCCCCTCGAATTCTTACATCTGTGCAATGAAAAGTCCTTCGATTACACAAAAGCCGAAGGAATTGCGGAAGGGTTGATACCCAAAAGAAAACATTCTAATTTGCATCCCGAAGGACAAGGAATGTGTCAGTCAAGCCGCTATGCTGGAACATCCTACTTGGAAGGTCATCTTCAGATTTCCCTACTGCTCACCAGAAGAAAAAACACTTAAAACTATTTTTTCCTGGGCACAAATGGAATCGACAAATACATAGACACGTACACAGCTAGTTACACAGGGAAGAAGAATATGAAGATGAAAGAAGAATGGTTACAGTAGACAGGTAAAAGCTGTTGTCTAGCTGCATTCCATCCGGTGTAGTGTACATCTTAAAATCCAAAGGCCAATGCGATCATGGCTCCTGGCTGTTTACACGGCTCCGAAGCTCCAGCATCTCTTGGTGGTTCGGGTCGACAGAAAGAGTGGCACGGCAGTCCCGGAGGGCACTGGAGACGTCTCCGATGTGCTCGTGGAAGGCAGCACGGAGATGTAGGAGGTGAAGGTCGGCCTTGAATGCGATCGCCCTCGTCAGCTCCGCTATAGCCTCCTCTTCTTTGTGGCTGTCCATCAACACTGATCCATCCCAAAATGTACAGATTGAGCAAACAATAGCATTATATGGATAATATTGGGCATATAAAAGAGCAATAGATGTCTAGTGTGATCTAGGAAGGCACCAGAACCAAACCTGCAGCACGATATCTGTAAGGATAGACTCTCAATGGATCTAATTGAGTCACCATTTGCAAGTCTGCCATCGTAAGGTCACGGTCACAGTACTCGGATCGTTTCTCATATGCTGAAGCATTGTTCCGGGCCTTCGCTATTAGTCTCGTCATTTCCTCGTAAGCAGCATTTCTGTCATTCTTGAGGAAATGAACACGAGCAAGGCCCTGATGGGCACGGGTATGCCGGATCTTGAGGGCACTGATATAGCAATCCGCTGCCAGGTCTAGCTTCCCACAGTCCACATATACACTGCCAAGGTTATTCAAGGCCTGCCAAGGGGAGGTTTAAGAAGAGACAGAGAGCAAGAGACACTAAATCATGACCTTGTCAACTATACAGTTCTATTGAATTTTTATTCAAACTCCACATGCATAGTTGCTACTGGAATTTTTTGATACAATGTTTTACCAAAATGGGTTAAGTATGTGACCACAGGACACAGACACAGACAGACAGAAAAAGAACCAAGCAATGCACACAGACCAAGAGAGTACTCTAACATAAAGATTTTAGAGATGTTTCGCAGACCACTTAAATTCCGCATTTGCATGTGCAACATCACAGGACTCAGTTTTGGATGCAGTGTGGCAACTGACAATCAACGGCATAGCTTATCCTTGGCATGATGGCCCCCAACAGGCGCAGATGCTTACTTCAGGCTATGGCCTTAGCCATGGGTAACCACAATGACTGCATACAGACAGTACATCTAAAGATAACAAGATAAGATTCCTCCTAAATGATCACTTTGCTCATTTCTCATGTTTAGACATGAGTTCCATTTATTAAAATTTCCCAACTAGTTTTGGAAAACATGTGCATCTTCACATAGAAACAAGTTCATCTACGGAATTTTGGAAGAAGATTGTGATTGTCCTATCCAAGACTAGCTCGATTAGCAAATCACATGTTCAAGGGCATATGGAGAGAATCAATCTTCAGGATTATCCACATTATTTGTGCATAAAGATAAAAATTTTATCCATGCACACAAGAACTTCCTGAGTGCAAGTTGTTGGAATTTATAGTGGACGGCTGCTGTTCACTGGCTGCCACCCTTAATATTGTAAAGAGGAGAAAAAAGGAACACCAAGCAAGTTCGCCTTTTCTACACATGCAAGGGCATCAATGAGCTGTTGAGCATTGACCTTACTGGCTGCAGTCAATGCATATGCCCAGTCATTAAGTTAAAGAATGGTGGACAAGTATTATCCAGAAACATCCACCAAATGACTGATCAAGAGCATGTTCTACAATGCCACTACAAACAGACAAGGAAAGTGCATTGTATAATATATCGCAGCAAGAAACCATGATGCAAGAGGTCAAAAGCACAGGCTAGAAAGTGTAGAGAGCAGGGGAAAAAATGCATGGGACTATTTCCTATCTTCTTTCTTTCTTCCCATTTTCTAAAATAAAGTAACGAGAAAATGCATATTAAAATGTCCAAAAGAGAAAGCTCCGGCCAAGCTGGGATGGGAAGGAGATTTTACAAAACTAGCATGATTCACTGAATAACATGGCAAAAATATGATGAAAATAAATAATAAAATAGTATTAGCAATAAATATAGTAACAATACCAAACAGATTTGTAAGCATGACCACCATAGGATGGACTACAGAGATCATGATTTCACTGGGAACTCCATCAAAGAACAGAAAAATGCCTTGAGCTTCAACCATGAATCAGATTAAGGTCCATAAGATGGATACAAGACCAGCATGACAAATGAATCCTCAGATGCAAAATAAGCTTTGGTTTAAACATTAGAATGGAATTGCAGAGACAGTAAAATGAATTAAATGAAAGTGAAAAAAGAATAGGTCCACAAGTGAGCATTCGAAAAACCGGTGGCAGTGAGATATATAACAGATTATGAAAAAAAACAAAAGAAAGAGAAAAAGTAAGAACAAAAAGATCGGTATATGATAGCCAATAATAGACTAGATACAACATCAGTCACGAGGAATCACATCCGAGTAGGACAAGACCAGAACATGCTTACTATAGCATGGACAGGTCTGTAATCCCAAATTTGGAGTAAAAAATCCCATTGTTTTCCTTAGATCATTCCTCAAAGAATACTATTCTATAGTGGTGTTCATGGAATTATGGAGTAGAAGTCAGCCTTATTTTTGGAATATATTATACATATATATATGGATGTATGACATCACAATCAGCCCCACCCAGTACACCAAATCGTCCACAGCTGAAACAGAATACCCTTTCCAACCCACTCAGAACTTCCAGAACTGTCGACCTCGATCCCCACCTGGTCCCAACCTCCCAGCACCCAGAACCTCTCCCTCCTCTAACACAATAAGTGAAAGAAGCAGGCTGCCACACTCTGTGACGACGGCCTTAGCAAGCTGCAGGATGTGCAGATGAATCTATCATCTACAGGCTTGCATTCTAGACTTTGATTTCTGTGACCCAGACACGTGTCAAGTGTCCAAATATATGTCCAAGTATCATGAGGACCAAGCATTTCACTCTGTTCTACTGTGCACATCCCATCTTGTTGCAGACCTCACTAGACCTTGTTGCCTATACAACCTTGCATCAATTCCCAACACCCACAAGGTGGAGCTTCCAGGAAATGGCCAATCTGCCTATACCTGAGTAACAAGGCCAGGAGCATTAATCAACTCCATCTGAATCTCACCCAGTGGCAGCTCCTGCCAATTTGAAATGGATGGGTAGATGGTCACTGCTGGCCCAGTAGCCCCAACATGGAAGGACCATCTCTCATCTTCGATCTAACTAGGCCTATGTGGGGTGACAGGTTCCCCAATTGGTGCTGGGAAACATGGAGCTGCAATGGGTTATGTTAGGGCTGCAAATGGGTCAGAGTCAGAGTCACTAAAAAGTCAGCTTCCAGTAAAACTAATGAAGATCAGAATCAAAGTTGGACTATGCTTTCGATTTATTACCCAAATAAGGTTCAAACTCAGATTTTTCCCAGTCTGTTGTAGGAAGTCGTACATTTTATTTATTAAGCCAGCCCTTTGGGCAGAATCAGATTATGGGGTTGCCTCCGGCAAAGTGCACAGCACTTCACTTGGTAGTGGGGAAATACAATTATCCCATCACCGGCATTACTAGCCTTTCATTTGGTGGTAACGGAAGAACTAGACAACAGTGGGAGACATAGAGACACCCTGTAGCTGCCTCATCCAGCAAGGGTGTAGTGTGCTTCCACTGGCCAAGCATGGGCCACACTCGGCAGGGTTGCAGAGTCTCTGGCAGGCAAAGGAGGAAGGGATTGGGGCCTCGCAAAACAAGGTGAGTCCAGACCTGTGTCCATAGCGAGAACCTCTAACCTGGTGGTGTATGTGAAACACATTGCTCCTCTAGCATAGGAAAAAAGGAAAAGATGTGTGAGAGATGTCTGCAAGCTCTATTGCTAGCAAGGGACAGTGAGGTCGAAGATAGCAAAATGGAGATGAAAAGGAGATGGGTGGCTCTGATGGCTGAGAGGCCTTCATTGCTTAGGAAAAGACATATGTTCCCAATTGAGGAGATTGCAAGCCCATGACAGAGGAAGGTATCCTGGCGCTTAAGTTTTCTGAGACTCCTCCATAGACCCAGATGGTTACCAGCAATTTCACCCTTTATGTGGTTCCACTGGTGGTATGTGATGATGGTAGAGCCCTTGGCCACCTTTGTCAGCATGGTTAAAAGGATTAGGGCTCAGGTGCCATACTATTGGCAGCATAGATAATGGTGAATCACTGCAGTGTCCAAGAGGTTCTAGGGGATTTGGATATCCAGGTGGAGGGAACGACAATCATAGTGCAAGTGGAAGAGGGGGAGGGGAGGAGTTATGGCAAGGTGAGTGCTGGTGGCCCATGGCAACCCATCTTAGTGGCCCGATCTAAGTGCCCCACCTGGATGTTGAAATGACAGGAGGGCACATGATAGCTTCATGCCATTCAGCGCATGGATGACAGCCACAATAGACCCGCATTTCAATTTCTGAAATGAGCTATGTTATCCAAGATGCCTGAGGTGCTAGCCTAGGCGATGAGGCGAGGCGAGGCACCCATATCTCACTTCGCTTCAGCCCAGCTCACCTAGGCGAGCTTGCTGTGGCTGCTGGCACCCTCGGGCCAACCCCACTCGGGCTACCCAGCCCAGTTGACTATAATACCCCCAACCGCGATGCAAGGCCGGGTCACATGTAGATCAGGCTTCACACACACCTTCAACAATTAGCACATGTGCATATATAAATTTAGGTACTTTTGATATCTGAATTTTATTGAATTATTTAGAAAATCAAACTTTATGTAAATTTGATAGGTTCTTAATTTATTTCTCACATCTGAATGAATGAATTTACTAATCTTATGATTTTATGTATGCATTGTTAACATATTTAATGATATATTTATATATCTGATTTATTTACTATATTTAAAAAATGTCCCATACTATACCTCGGGCACCTCTCACCTTTGACTACCTACATAAGAAGTGAGTGGATCCTCAATTTGGTCACACTGTGCCAGACCACCGAGGGTTTCAACCGAAGCCATAAGTGGGGTTAGGCCAAGTAGGAGCAGGTGGTTCCAACTGCTAACAGATTTAGGCACCTACAAACCCATTGCCGTCCCAAATCAACCCGCGTGGCTTCAGCTGGATACTGGGTAAGTCACAGGCATGTCTTTGAGGATCAACTGGCATAATGTGGACCAGCGGAGCCCAGGCCCCAATACTTGATCTCCTTCATCAGTGCTGGCAAAGAGAAGGGCGGAGCACAGCTGTCATCCAGCTTCCAATGGAACAGCTCTAGCCAGACTGAGCCAGGGACCATAGATGGCAGTGTCGGTTTCGGAGTCGGTTTCGGCCGGGTCCGAAACCAATTAAATTATTATTTTTTGCCAAAGTGCAGGGTTTTGGTTTCGGCCCGATTTCGGCCGGGCACTATCGGATTGTTTCGGTCCGAAACCGAAACGTTTCGGTTTCGGCCAAAACTGCCATCCATGCTAGGGACTGCAAGGAATAGGTTTTTTGTATCCCAATTCACTGGCAGGGGGATGTGGATTCTTGGATTATGACTGAAATTGTTGGCCCTGGGTGGACCGTAGGCTCTTCTGCAGAGTTTTGTGACCTACCAAATAGCAGCAGAAGAAAGGGAGACCTCAACATCAGAAGTATATCCATGAAAATAGCAGCATGAAAGTAGCAGAAGATACAAATCAATTGGTGGGGGATGCTGAGTGGCAGGACTCATCGATTAAGCCCATCTCGCCATGGGGCATGGACCACTTGCCAACTCATTGATGGTGAGCATGCCGATTAGGAAAGAATTATTATGCATTTCTCTTCTCACTCTCACCCACCATTCTAAACAGGATGAATCAAGCCCTGTAAATCGGTCAATCCTGTGAAGCATCCAAAGCCAGGTGCTTGCAGAATTCTTTAAGATGTTTCCAGACTCAAAAGATCTAGAAGAACCAGTCACTACCCTATACCAGCAGCACAAGAACCTAGAGCTGTAATATTGCAAAAAATGGCATATTAAAAATTGAATAGATCCAATGCTTTCTTTGTTCATTGCTATTGGAATCATCTTGGCTAATGTGAGGAACAAGGATGACATCATCTGAAGCGAGAAAAAGGCATTTTCTTTTAAACCTTTCTCTTGAAGCCAAAAACATAAGAGAACGGGCAGGAGATTTTGATGGGAAAAAAATATCAGCTAAAGGTGATAAGTTTTTTGTGGCCTATGTGCAGTAAGGTATTCAGCCATAAGGTATTCCTCCAAATAATACAAGGAAAACAAATCTGAGATGCCAGGAGATTTTGATGGGGAAAAATCAGCTAAATGTGATAACCTTTTTGGGGACTCTCCGCAGTAAGGCATTCAGCAATAAGGTAGTCTCCAAATAATATGAGGGCGGGGGAATCTCAGATGTGACGAGCATAATGCATTTCCTGTGTGGGATGTTGACCACCTAATGACCTAATGCAAGCTGCAGTGGCATCAGCAGACATGAAGATCTGAAGAAGACAGTTTGATTGTGGTAGCCTGTATCCCTCATGGACAGAAGAATATCAAGTGACCACCAGACTTACAATAATTCAAGCAGTGCTATGATGATGACTGCGATTAAGTTAGAATAAAATCATTCTCGTCCAAGAAATGCATATTTGCAGAATTTTTGCAGTTACCCTGAATATCTACGTTTTATGCTTAATCAAAGGAAAACAATTTGCTGCATGTATATAAAGATTCAGCTTACTTTTCAAGGTCATGAGAAGGTGACGCGGAGCGAAACACATGACGGACGCGGAGCGAGACGCGGGACATCGGACAATAAGTTTGATTGGCATTTAGTACGATAGCGATATTTACGTGGACAACGTTTAGAATCGCATCGAGTCATTTTTATTTTGTATTTTCATTTTATTTGAGGCCAATCTAGCAGTCGCACGGGGGTAGGATTAAATTTCTAATATTCATAGTTTACTGGGCTCATTTGGAGCTAATGGTAATCTTTTTTATTTTTCTGTAATTTTTGGTGCGATTTTTGTATCATTTCTTGAGTCTAGAGGTAAAGTAGTCCAAAATAATCATGTTAGGATTAGGGTTAATCTAACTCCTATAAATAGTCCTATAATCTCACTTTTCAAATTAATGAAGAATTTTTTGAGTGTGATTTTACAGAATTTTTACTTCTTTATGATGGAGAGGAGAGAGACTTGAGAAGAGGCGAATCCTAAATGGTCCCTACAAAGGGGAGGGCGCGAAGCCTACACACCCACCTCCTCTCCTTCTTCCCCTTCTATCCCAAACCATAGCTTCACTGTCCCACATCATTTTTGGTATCAGAACCGACTTTGACTTCTCCTACAGAGTCGAGATATGATCTGTGCTGCCGCAACTGCCGCTTAGTGCCGCTTCCATCTCTGTCGTCAACATTTCCTCCTTCCGTTGTTCTGCCATCACCTTCTTCTCCCACCCTTCGTTCTCCTTCCTCTGGTCAGAAACCTTAACTGCCATCTTCTTCTTCCTCCTTCCTCTGCCGGACACCACCATCTTCTCTTCCCCATCACCGCCGCACCTCGCTGCCCATGAGCGTCACCAGCCTTGCCCCCACCCCCAACCGCAGCAGGGCAGGGCCGATCTGCCCCATCGCGAGAAGCAACACCACTAGACCCCGCATCCCCGCCTCACCGGCACTCCACGTCGTCAGTCCAACCCCGCCATCGTCGCCCCAAGCCGTAGCCACTTTGCGCCACTGTCATTCACCCCCCCTGTTCAGCTGCAGCAACGGGATCAGCCACTGCCAGCCTCCTCCTTGTGTCGTCCCCCTTTTCTCCGCCTGCAACCGCCGCTGCCTTCCGCCCCATTCGCGCCCCTCTCCCCGCCGTGCACGTAGCCGCAGGCCACCAATCCCCTCCCTGCGCATCCTTCTTCCTCCCCGCCTCACTGCAAAGCCACCGCAGCAGCAGGCAACTTCTCCTGCAGCCACACCAGCGCGACCCACCGCCCTCCAACTCTGTGCACCCACCTGAACCCCCCACCCACCTACAACTCCAGCACGCCAGAGATCTACCGCCGGCCTCTTCCCCTTCCTCTCTGCCTCATCAAACAGCGATCGCCGTTGAGACGAGGCTGAGTGCTGTCACACACGGTCCCTTGGGCCACAAAAGTAGCATTCCTTCGGCCCATCAAGGTCTCACATGCCCACCTCATCACTACCTGACAGCTACCCGTGAACAGTGCCCACTGCTACTGTAGCAGTTCGAAGCCAACAACAGCGCCAACTAGGCCCAGTTCGACCCATGGTGGATCTGCCTTCGTTCTGTCCAAAGCTTAGGGAATCGGCTTATCCTTACAAGCTAATATCCGATAGGTATTCAGGTACAATCTCATCATGACCGATCATTCCCATTTGTACGAGTGTTTCAAGTTTATAGAGAGGCGACTCCATGTCATGGGAGGTGACTATCCAATTTTGCCAAACCGACGGTTCAAGACGTGGTATATGAAGTTGACCCAACAATGGCCGATGAGTATGAAGAACAGGAGCGGAAAGTGATCTATGAGGCTGACCCCACGTTGGCAGAGGAGTATGAATAACATATATGAGAATGGTCTATGTTGTAGGATACTTGGGATCAGGATTTATTTGTTATGTCCGGGTTAGACTTGATCGATGACACAGTGTGCGAGGTGGACTCCTTATTGACAGTGACTCGTGACCCACATGATATTGTTTCATGGGATCAGACTCTCATGATTGACACTGGTTTGGACCTACTTTCTGAGCATTTGTTTGAGGTCCAAGAACTTTCGTGTTCTACTCTTCTCGGTATAGCCACAGATTTTAGTGTGGTTGAGTATGTCTTTGTTAGGATATGGTGTGATTTTGAGACATATTTTTCGCGCCAGCTCCAACTTCTCAGTTTGGCTATCTCTGTGGAGTCATTTGTGGTGCGCATGACTTTGTCGCTTCCCTGCTTGTTGTTTGGATACTTCGGCAGTTCAAAACTCAAGGATGAGTTTTTTTTCGAACCGAGAGAGATTGACGTGGAGCGAAACTCGTGACGGATGCAGAGCGAGACTCGAGACATCGGACAATAAGTTTGATTGGCGTTTCAAACGATGGTGATATTTAAGTGGACGACGTTTGGAATCACATCGAGTCATTTTTGTTTTGTATTTTCATTTTATTCGAGTCCAATCTAATAGTCGCAATGGGGTAGGATTAAGTTTCTAATTTTCATAGTTTATTGGACTCATTTGGAGCTAATGACTCATCTTTTTTATTTTTCTGTATTTTTTGGTGCGATTTTTGCACTATTTCTTGAGTCTAGGGATAAAGTCGTCCAAAAAGGTCACATTAGGATTAGTGTTAGCCTAACTCCTATAAATAGTCTTGTAATCTCACTTTTCAAATTAATGAAGAATTTTTTGAGTGTGATTTTATAGATTTTTTAATTCTCTGTGATGGAGAGGAGAGCCTTAAGAAGAGGCGAACCCTCGATGGCCCCTGCGAAGGGGAGGGCGCGAAGTCTACACTCCCAACTCCTATACTTCTTCCCCTTCTATCCCAAACCCTAGCTTGTCTGTCCTGCATCAGAAGGCATCTGGTGCAACTTCATTTTCAATTGGATTCATCAGATATTCACATTCTTGGTCCACCATCTTTGTTTACTTCCGCGGTATTGTTGTGTCATGGTTCTTTACCTTCTTACATGGCTTTTTTCTATCTACAGGGAATCAAAGTTTTTCCTATCTACTTCCCTCATGAATTAAAAGATATAGAAAAACATGATTCTAATTGATGGGCATAACATTTCGAAGAGTAGTAACTTTCGATACTTAGGTCTATCATACAAGAGAATGAGAAGATTTATGACGACGTTACACATAGGATTAAGGCAGGCTGGTTAAGATGGAGAAGGGCATCAAGAGTTCTCTGTGATCGTCGTATGCCTGTGAAACTCAAAGGGAGGTTTTATAGAACGACTGTGAGACCTGCTTTGTTATATGATACCGAGTGTTGGGCAGTACGAAAGGAACACATTCATAAAATGTGTGTAGTAGAGATGAGGATGTTGAGATGGATGTGTGACAAGACTAAGAAAGACAAAATTAGGAATGAACGCATCCGTAAGGACTTAGGGATAGCCCGTAAGGACTTAGGGATAGCCCCAATTGATAGTAAAATGAGAGAAAATAGACTCAGGTGATTTGGTCATGTGCTTCGTCGTCCTAACTCAGCGTCGGTTAGAGGATGTGACCGAATCTTAATAGATACTAGTAAAAGAGCTCGGGGAAGACCTAAAATGAGATGGGGCGATTTTATTAGGAAGGACATTAGTTTCTTAAGTTTAAATATGAATATAGCACTTGATAAAAATCTTTGGCGGAACATGATTCATGTAGTCGACCCCAAATAATTGGGATAAGACTCTGATGATGATGATGATGATGATGATGATGAGAAAGACAACAAGAATGACACAAGTTTCATCAAGCCAATTGTTTCTTTGACTCCTGTAAACAGTAATTGTCTCATATCCATCTGCCTTTTTACTTCAAAACTGAGTTAGACGGCCATCCATTTATTCAGGTTTTCACTTCTCTGTTTTCTGATACTCTGCTGTGGTTAAGAAGATCGTTGGCTTTGGCTGAAAAATATGAAAAAAAAAATGTTGCAGCTGTGAATTGTAAGTAATTCCAGTTCATAAACAACGTCAGTAGTTGGTAGGCCCAAAGAACCCACGACAGTTTCTGTTTTCTACATTGTGCTTAGCTACTCTACCAGTAGGCTGCGGATTAAAGAACAGCCAGTCTCGCTCTTGCAATACTCTCTCAGGTCGATGGCAATATCAATGCATCTTCATTTGATTTTGAGAATGAACCAGGTGTGCCTCCAAGTCTGACAGGATGAAATCCCTACCCCGTCAAATTGCTGTCAAACCACTTCTATCCTGGTCCTCAACATTGAAAACAATAGGGGCAATAGCAACCCTACTACTCTGGGCGCTTCATATTTAGCTTGTTAACAAACATTGCATCTGAACATAAACTTCCATGTTTCTGAATGCATGCCTTCCTGGAAGAATATATGAGAGTCCATATAAGTTCTAACTATCTTATATGAGCCCACTATCGTAAGCATAAAATTTCAACAAAAGAGCCACATTATTACATCTTAACAGCTAGCACAATGAAAATACCTTTATACAACATCATCCTACTCGGCAAGTTGTACCCCTCCTTTCAAGGGGTTTCACGTTGCAGTCTACAGTTTAGTAGTTTACATATGTAGTCCACTGTATGCACCTTTTGCTTCTTGAATCTCTTCCAGAATCGTCACTCTCTGGCTCTCTTCCCTGTCATGGCATGAATACACCCATTTTTCTAGAAGCTTGATGTGGTATGAAGTTGTTATTCCTTATCCATGGAATTTAAGACAGATATAAAATTACTTGGATCTGTGGAGATGATGCAGGGGATAATGTGGTTGCTGATGCCATGTCTTCAAAGCAGGAAGAAAGACATATTCCTCTCCCTCCCAACACCATCATTATGCATGTAAGTTTTACAGGGTATAGGTACACCATGAAACTTACTCTCTGAAAGAAAATTGCTCCTTCCAATATATCAAGTGCACTCCAGTGGCCAACATCTACAACCACATCCCTAATTTTCTCCTTCAGAATAGCATGTAGCTGCAAGTAGTTAGCAATGAGATCGCTGATGAAGTTGTGAGTTGCTAGAATCCACCAAGACCATCAATACTGTCCTGTTAAAAAACCCTTTTAAGCTTTATGGTTCATTCATGATGCCACGATTCCTTCCATGGAAGAGAGGGTATCTTTGTCGTCTCCTCGTTCGACACCTCATCACCTATTTCCACCGTGTAATCTTCTCTTGATCCTCCAATTCCCTCTTATCCATCCAACATATAGCTTTTTGCTCTGCAGCAATGTCCTCAAGAGTCCTAGAGTGTACCTCTCATCACAATTGAATCACGCTATTATTCAGAGGCTCTTGCATCTGTGGTGGCCGAGGGAGCTTCAAATTTGGCTGTTCATTGCAGTGATGTTGGTTGTTCCACTGATGACTGTATCACCAAACCTGATCCTGCTGTTGGTTGTCTCAACAGAACCATAGTCCACATGGTTTACCTGCACCCTAGCTTCGCAATTTTTTTTGGTCTTCGGAACAAGCTATCTCCATAATACCTGGCTACCCAAACACAGTTCAGAGAGTTCAAAGGCAAATCAATTTCATATCAAATTTGATTTCTTCCTTTAATCCTCCCACAAGATCACCAACCAGCCCACTTCCAGCCATCCATTTACATCAGCAGACAAGTTCACAAATTCAGCCACCTTTTTACCACAGTCATTCTTGTCATAGATCTTTAAGTCTGCCTTAGTCTAAAACACACCAATTAATTGCATGTGTAATTCACCGATGAATGATCCACCCACATCAGCTCATATCCTCGGTATCATAGATTAGCATATCCTTCCAGAAGGCACCATGGTCAATTTTGCTTCCTCACACATTTTGCAAGCCTTCAAGTGTTTTCCACATGATACAGCCATTTGTCTGACCCTAACTATATCTTGTTTGCCGGGGACCCTCACTGTTCCAGCTAATGTGGAGGACGGCAGGGTCAAACAGGGTGGGTCGGAGGAGTTCCAGCAGGATACGGGATGCCTAGATGCCGGCGCCCCACCGTCGCCATTCATCCAGGAAAGGCTGCGTTGGATGGTCCGGTGTGTCAGGGAGACGGTGGAGAAGGGGGCGGTGGATGCCGAGATGGTAAGGAGGCTCCTATCCAAAGAGGGCAGGGACGGGGGCGAGTGGTCGGTCTCGCGGGTGACCAGGCACGAGTTCCTGGCAGGCGTCAGTAGTGAGCAGGATGCCGAGGAGATGACGAAAGCTGGGCGTGTCATGGCAGACAGGGTGGTCCTCCCGGCGGCCAGATGGGAGCTGGCGCGGGGCACGTTCCGAGACCCGCGGCAGTCGAAGGTCAGGCTGCTCATGTCAGGAGTCCCTCTCATCTTCTGCGATGAGATGGGTGCTGGCTTCATCATGAGCCACTTTGGAGCAGCTGTGGAGGGCCCGATCAACAATGTTGCCGGCGGGGAGAGGCTAAGACCGGAGGTCGAAGTCCAGATAGAAAGCTTAAGGGAGGTTACCGTGGTGGTCACCGTTGACATAGCCGGCAACTGCTTCCCGGTGCAGATCGAGCTGCGGCGGCTGGCTTTGTGCAAAATTGCAGCGGTCACTGGCGCCGGAGAAGACAGGCCAGCAGTGGGCGGGAGTTCAAATTCGAACTGCCGGCCCACAGGTCCGCTCCCCCCTTCTTTGTCTGGGCCGATCAGTCTGGGTCGGGCTAGTGAGCCGACCATGGTGCGTGGGCCATATGTGGAACGGCCGGTGGGCCAGATTCGAGAGATGGGCCTTACTGACAAGCAGGTTGGGCCAGCAGGTAGCTTCGACATGGGCGGATCTCCGAAAGGCCCAGCTCCCGACCCGCCCACCCGCAACTTACCCGGTGGATCCAGGAAGTGTGGGGTTAACGGGTCCGAGAGACCCAAGCAGGGTCGTCTTCTCTGCCCGACTAGGGGTGCTGTTGGGCTCCTATAAGCAGACTGAGGGAGCAGCCGCGCCGGCAGCCATAGGCGTCCACCCCTCTCCAGCGTGGGCGGCGGAGCTACTGATGAGGGAGTGGCCGTCTTGCCCCTTGCAGGGAGGGCAGATCGATGGTGGGGCGGTCTACCCATCGCCGACCCAGCCCTTTCAGGCGACCATTCCTCTGCAGTTTGTGACGCTCGAGGACCTCCTTCCTCAGACGTTGTTGCTAGAGGACGGGGGAAGACGAGGCATGGCCCATCTAGAGGGCTCCGGTGGGGGCGGGTCTGCCGGAAGGGGGGCCATTAAACAGATACTCCCCGACACGACCTGCCTCGTCTCTAGGGTTGTGGGGCAGGAAGGGGCGGGCGGGGATCTAGTCGAAGGTCCGAGATCTCGTCCAACTTCTCTGCCTAGGCAGGGCCGGCAGGGGTCACCCAAGTGGCCTCTTGCGAGGTACTGCAAGCAGTGTGCGGCTCGCCGGAGGAAGGCACGAGCGAGGCTGAGACGGAGGCGGCGAAGCTCAGAGACTGTCGTAGTTGGGCTAGGCCAGCCGAGCCATGACTGTGGCAATGTGAACTTGGCTGCTGCGGACTCAGGTCGGCCGGACGTCAATCCCCTTGCGGGTGTGTGATCCAGAATTGGGGGTGGTAGTGAGGTGGGGGAAGGCCTCGAGACTTTGCCCTCTCTCTCATTCCTGTTCGAAGAGCAGTTCGGACAGGCAACTCAGGCGGTAGAAGGGGCTTCGCAGTGTCCGCCCACGTTGGAACCTCCATCCGTGGCGCAGGACCAACCGCCCGGTGGCCCTGTGGGTGGAGGTCTAGTGGCAGAAGCGGAGGCGGCAGTCATGCTTCTAGAAGGATTCAGCAAGCAGGAGATATTAGCCCTGCCTTCCCCGCCCGGGGAGTCGAAAAAGTTGCGCGCGGCATTGGAGCAAGTCGAGGAAACCTATCAAAGGGTGGATAACAAGAACATCAACAAGGAGAAGGTCAAAGATATTTTGACAAAGGTAAAGAACTACATGAAGGCACAGGCAATCGAGACTGCTAGGTTGATTGGTGTATCGGATGCGGACGTGAATAAAGGCTTGAGGTCATCTCTATACTTGATCAAGTGGCGATGGTTGGCGGACATAGGTAGGAAGGCGACAGCTGAAGTTGCAAGTAAGAAAGGAGGATCGGAGCAGGCGGACAAGTAGGTGGTCGAAGGTTTGTGTGCAGCTATCTACGTCAAGGAGGGTAGCTTTCTTTTGTTGGGGTACTCGTGTCCATCTCTTTGTTGTTTGGGAGGTGTATGGTTGGGAGGTCGGTGGTCGGAAGTGCTGCACATTTTGTGTCCGCTTGCGTTTCATTGGGGTTCAGCATAGTGGGCAGGCTTCATTATCTTCTCTTCTTTGCTCCCGAGGTAGATGTTTGTCTGCCACCTTTTGTATTTGGGAGTTGAGCGGTAGCACTCCCCCCCTTACATGTATATTTTTTTGTTTTTATATATTCAGTGATACTATCCACGTTCAAAAATAAAACAAAACTATATCTTGTTTGCATCTGCATCCCTCCCCTTCAGTTTTTTGCCACGGGCCAAGCTTAAATTTTCTCCAAGAGAAAGATGTCGCAGATGTTGTGCTTGGTCTATAGTGCCTCCAATGGTTGCTTTCAGGTCATTCATAGCCTTTGGCAACCATCGAAGACATGCAACCTCCTTTAGCAGACATCGAGAGTAAATTCCTGTGGATGTAATATGATATTCCATATCACTGTCAACAATACCATTGCTACTGCTAATCAATTGCATGACAGGAAGCATGCCAAAGTTTATGATGTTACTTTCACGGCGACAAAAACAGTCAATTAGCATAGAAGCATGCAATGCTAGTGAAAAATGGGCACGGGATATAGTTGCAACCACAATTACCAGAGAAGACACTCGCTGAAGGTCTGGGCTCAGAAGAAGACAGATGTGCTGTATTTGGCATGTCACAATCATAGATTGAACATCAACATTGATGGTCAGCATTGATAGCAGATCCATAGTGACTGGCCTCAAAGATGATGGGATCAAGTTAACCAAAGTACCACCACCACTATATGGCTTCCGGTCAAGGAGATAATGCTCTTATCATTTGCAAAGCCTGTGCTCAAAAACCATTTGTTAGGTTGGGTCTATCAATCCTTGGTTTTGTGGAACAAGAGAGCCCTCACCCCTATACAATAATTAGGTTTTAAATTCTCTATCTGTTTCTTTCATATGACTCTGTACAAGTGCCAATGTCTAACATGCTTCTTGGACTCGACCCTCTTATTCGACTCCAAGCCATAATTGGCTCAGTAACCATAACCCTACACATAATCCTAAAATAATCTAACACACGATGCTAAGCTAGACACAGAAGGCTCCATATTAGCAAACTAAACTCCTTAATTGAGCCCATTGACATTGGGCATTTGTCTGGGCTTATGGCTGTAAGAGTAAAGAATCGGAGGGCTAACGTTGAAACAGTAAGATGTAAGATTAGATGAGAAAACACAGAGCCTTGAATAATTTTAAGGCAATAGAAAACATTTCCAACTAAAGTGGTAAAACACATGAATTAATAGTCACACTCACAGAAGCATTTAAAGAATAAGTATTTTTGTGAAATAAGGGAAAGCATCCATAACGCACCTGACCCTTGCGAAGCCTATCTGAAGGGCATTTTATGGCATCTTCAAGAAGTGAAATGACAGTTGCAGAGCATGACGGATCAAGGCTAGAATCTGCCAAAGCATATGCCTTAAAAAAGAAAGCCTCAAATGACCTTTGAAGTGCAATTGATTCCTCTGCTTTCCGGAGTCCTTCTTCACAATGGCCAGTGTCATATAGAATCCAACCCTCATAGACCAGGCGTTCATGTTCACTGGATGCATGTTGGCGTGCAAGCTGCAAGCTGCGCATTGCAGCTTCAGGACAGTTTAACCTGACCATGCAAAAACAAAATCTCTGATAAGTGCGTCCAAGAGGAACAAATAGTTTGTGTACATTCCTCCGGGCATTAAATTGTGAAGAAACAATACTATACCTAAGAAGAAGCAATGATTGTCTGAAGTACAGCACACCTTTAGCTGCATCAGACTCTAACATTTGATAAATAACTGACAAGGAACCAATGTCATCCACTGAAGACCATCGGTCGTAAAGTTGCATCCAACAATCTGCTGTAGTCCATTGCTCAACATGTTCATGGACAAGTGTACGCAATTGTGAAGCAGCCACACGCCCTTCAAACATCCGATACTCTGGGGACAATGTGAGAATCGCTTGGATATCGCACAGCGCATTACTGTAATCTTCAAGTGCAAGATAGAAACCAAACCTAAGTTCCAAGCACTCTAACGGTAGTTTGAATCCAAGAATGCGATTTATTTCTGTAAGTGCAGCTTGAACATCTTGCTCTCTCATTAACGATGCAGCACGATACATGTAAGGATAAATAAGAGTGGGATCAACTTCTGTTGCTTTATTGAGATCTTCCAGCTTGCTGTCACCTTCCACATAAAGTGATCTCTCTTGGTACATCCATCCAAGAGGAGTATAAGAAGATATCACAGAGCTCATTTTCTCATAAGCTAAATCCTTGTCACCCTTAATAAAGACTAATCTAGCTAATCCTGCAGCCGAATAGACATGACCAGCCTCAAAAGCAGCAGCAAAGTTGCATTCTGCTTCATTATACTCTTTCCTCAACAACCTCACGCATCCCAATTGATGACAGGCTAATTGCTTTTTCCTATTATTTGTTGCTGACTCCACTAACCTCTCCAAAAGATCAGCCGTAACATCTGATCTGGGGTCAGTGTTCATAGCAACTTCACATAAGAAACAATAAAGAGAGAATGATGCATGCCCAGCCATTATTGACCTCTGTTGTTTATTAGCATTGGAGAAGATCTTAACTACCTGCTTATCCTTCAAACACTCCGGAAGTTCATGTAAGAACATCTGCAAGCATGAAGCAGCAAGGACAGGAGAGTTCTCATCTAAAGCACACTCCATAAGGTCAATGGCATCTTGCCTTGATGAAACAAAAGAAGCCAGTTTTCTATCACAAGCATCTTTAAGCCTCTCACAGCAAAACTTATTTGCAAAGATCAGGATTTCCAGTAAAATATCCAGAGATAAATCACCCAATATTCCTATTTGGCTGAATTTACTAATTTCCCTCATTGCCAAAGCAGAAACTCCATTCTTTGACATGTCTATGATTTCAAGATGGGATTCCGTGAAGGACCCATTAAGCATGGCATTGAATGGGGTAGACAAAGATGCAATCTTCTTCCTGTCGCATGCTATCATATCTCCTTCCATGAGGAAGAACACCGTACTGGAATCATTGACTAGATCTGAATTACTTGTGCTAGTAATCTGGATGTTTTCACCCGGAATTTCGGATGCAATATCCAGGAGCTCAAATTCTTGAGAGCACTTCCCACATGACGCAAGAAGATCTGAGATAAGCTCCTCCCCTTGTTTCTCATACTTCAACCATGCCCCAAAGATGAGCTTCTCGTGAACTGAACTTGCCTTTTGCCAAGCAGAGCGAAGACTGCGCTGGAGCAATTTCCCTTCACCGAGGCCTCTGAAAACCTGAAACTGCAGCAAATAAAGGTCCGCCCGTTGCTGGGGTGGGCAAGACTCCAGCTCCTCATGAATCTGAGCTAAAACTTCTACATAGTCAATAGGCTTGAGGAGTGGCAAAATGGGTGGTTCAGCAACCTTGATGAGGGACTCACTAGAAATCCAGCAAAGAGAAGCGACCAGCATCTTTAGAAACCCGCAAGAGTGAAAAACGAGATGAACCCAAAATGATCAACGAAAGAAAGATGATCATACTCACATGGAAGAAGGAGTATAAGCGGAGGATTTTGAAAGCTTGCCTCTTTCCACTTGAAGCCATGACTGTGGATTTAGGTGGTGCAGCTGCGTCTCTTTACAAGAATCAGAAAGGAAGAGGTTCCTCATGGCGCAGAAGAGGGAGAGAAACTCCCAAATCTCCACCAAGTTCCCTTCTTTTTTCAACCAAACCACAAAAGAAAAAGGAAAGCCAGCAAAAAGGGGAAGATATCCTCTTCCACCAGCAATCACCACCAGGCTTTGCTCAATGGGTTCTCCTCAGTGCCCGAATTGATCCCAACAACGACTAATGGCAACAAGCTTTCGAATAAGTTTCTCTCCAAGACTCTTCAACAGAGGAATTACCACTATATCACACACGCAACGACACAGAAAGATTGGAAGAAGAAGAAGAAGCCCTACCTCTGATCTCTCTATCTATATTACAAACATCCCCCAAAACACAAAGGGACGCAAAACCCAGGAACATTAACCAGAAACCCAGAGCCAAAAAAAATAAAAGAAGCTAGGTTTCCCTTTGCCAAAACTTCTACGGAGGCAGATACGAACAAAACCTTTAGAAAGGGGTGGGAAAAAAGGGTCCCTTTCAGCTGAAACCCTCCAAAATCCTATCTAAGATTTGCACAAGATCTCCATACCCAATCCCCACCCCCGCCCACTCCTTGCACAGAAGAACACAACCCCTGCAAACCTGTCACCGGCTTTGGAATTAAGGGGAGACAGGGACAGGAAACAAACGCAATAACAGGATAAACCCCACTAACACAGTAACACTAACCTTTGTTCCGTCCCGACCAGCGCATGAAAGCTCCAGAGCCCAACACCCCCTCCCCCCCCTCCTCACCGAGATCAAGGCGTGCGAAGGACAGCCCCTAGGAATCCAAAGCTCGGAAGCCCGAAACCCACCATTAGAACTTCGAGTTCTCTGACCCAGCTTCACTTCTCTTTCATTTTTATTTGGATTTTTTAGAAAAAGTCACGATAGATTTGTGTAACAAGGAAAACCCTTCTAATCTATGTATAGTTTTAAAAAAAAGTCCCATCCGTTGGTGTTCTTAAGAGGGCATATACAAGAAAGTACTATCTATGTATCGGTCTGATATATTACGTATCGGGTATACGTCAGATCATATTAGTTGAAGATCAATATGGCCAATACATGATATGTAATTGTTATTTATATATTTTAATTTTTAAATATTATATTTTATATATTATAACCTTAGTTGATTTACGTGAGTACGAGTTCAAGACTCACAAGTCTCATTTTTTTGTTGTTTTATTATTTTTTAATCTTTAAAATTTTTAAATAGTTTTTTATTTTAAGTTTTAATTAACAATATTAATGACTCTTTTAAATGTATTTCTAAAAAATAATATTTTTATTAGTAAAATATAAAATAATTTAAACATTTCATTATCTTAACAATATTCATTTTTATCTCACTTATTTTTAAATTATTTTATTAGATTTATTAAGTAAATATATTATAATTATTTAAAAATATATTTAAAATAGTATTAAAACTGTTAGTCAAAATTTAAAAGTTAGCAAATCATTTTTATTAAGTGAAAGAATTGTTTCCAAGTTTTACAAATAATGACTCGTGTCGATGACGAAGATGAAGAAGAACTGGCCAACGTTGTCGGTGGAGAGAAGAGAGGGACAATATAGATGATGATTTGAAAATATTAAGTTATAGAGAGAGGTGATCGAGATTTTAAAATTTGTAAAAAATAATAAGATTTTTTGTATGAAAACTATTGTTAAACATGAATTTACAAAAAATTTACTCCTCGAAATGCATTAGCAGGCATATTAATGTGTAAATCTTAATTATGCAAATAAATCATCGACGTAACTATCTAATATTGCCCGAAAATTTAACCATGGTTAATCTTAACCCGACATGAGAAAATATCAAGATATCCCTAGTTAAAATAAACTAAAATAAAATAAAAATATCTTCTAACACCCCTCTCCTCCCTCTTGTCGAAAACCCCTCTCCTAGTCGAAGTACCCCCCCCCCACCCTACCCCCTCCCCGCTAGAGTAGCTTGCCCCCACATTGCGCACCCCCTTCCCAGTCGGAGTAGCTGCCCCATTGTGTGCCCCCCTCCCCGTCGGAGTAAAGCCCCTTCTCCCACCCCACCCTGCCAATGCAACCCCCCTTCCCCGTCGGGGCAAAGCCCCCTCCCCCACCCCACCGGAGTACGCCCTCTGCCACCCCACCCTGCTGCTAAGCGCTCCCCTCCCCACCGGAGTAGCCCCCTCCCCACCCTGCCCCCTTCCCCGCCGGAGTACGCCCTCCCCCACCCCACCCTGCTGCTGTGCGCCCTCCTCCTCGTCGAAGTAGCCCCCCCCACCCTTCCACCCCACTGTGTGCCCCTCCTACCCACTGGGGTAAAGCCCCCACCCCACCATGTCGCTGTGTGCCCCCCTCCCCATCGAAGTAGCCCCCCCCCATCCCGCCCCTCTCCTCGCCGGAGTACGCCCTCTGCCACCCCACCCTGCTGCTAAGCGCTCCCCTCCCCACCGGAGTAGCCCCATCCCCACCCTGCCCCCTTCCCCGCCGGAGTACGCCCTCCCCCACCCCACCCTGCTGCTGTGCGCCCTCCTCCTCGTCGAAGTAGCCCCCCCCACCCTTCCACCCCACTGTGTGCCCCTCCTACCCACTGGGGTAAAGCCCCCACCCCACCATGTCGCTGTGTGCCCCCCTCCCCATCGAAGTAGCCCCCCCCCCATCCCGCCCCTCTCCCCGCCGGAGTACGCCCTCCCCCACCCCACCCTGCCGCTGCGCACCCCCCTCCTCACTGGAGTACGCCCTTTGCCACCCCACCCTGCCACTCTGCGCCCCCCTCCCCACCGGAGTAGCCCCTCTCCACCTTGCCCCCTTCCCCGCCGAAGTACGCCCTCCCCCACCTCACCCTACCGTTGCGCGCCCTCCTCCCAGTCGGAGTAGCCTCCCACCCCACCGTGTGCCCCTCCTACCCATTGCGCTAAAGCCCCCTCCCCCACCCCACCCACTCGTTGTGTGCCCCCCTCCCCATCGAAGAAGCCCCCCCCCCCCACCCTGCCCCTCTCCCCGCCGGAGTATGCCCTCCCCCACCCCACCCTGCCCCTGCGCGCCCCCCTCCCCGCCGAAGTAGCCCCCCACCCTCCCACCCCACCGGGTGCCCCTCCTCCTCGCCTGGGTAAAGCCCCTTCCCCCACCCACCCTACCGTTGCAACTCCCCCTCCCCGCCAGCGTAAAGGCCCCCCGCCCACCCACCATGTCGCTGCACGCCCCCCTCACTTGTAGGAGTAAACCCGCCCCCCTCTCTATCGGAGTAACCCCCCCCCCCCACCATGTCCCCCTCCCCGCTGGAGTAAGCCCCCCACTCCCCACACTGTGAGTCCCCCGACGTCTCTCTCTCTCTCTCTCTCTCTCTCTCTCCCCCTCCCTCCCTCTCTCTCTCTCTATGAGGGTATTCTTGTCATTTTACATCTAACTAATGGGAATAACATAATCTATATGGAATATTCGTCTTTCCATCGACAAAAGTTAATTAAGATGACATTTTTGCACAATTAGAGTGTATAGAGTGATATGCATGCTAATATATTTCCATGAATGATTTTTTTACAAATTCACGTCTAACAATAGTTTTCATGTAAAAAACTTAAAATAATAAGAAAGACATAAAACGCTATAAATTATACCTTTATTATTTAGATTTTAATTTACTTTTATTAAAAAAACTTAGTTAGAACCTTCTTCAAAATTTCAAAGAATAGAATAAATAATAAAAAATGACTTTTGTAGATTCTGAACACAACACTTACATAAATTACACAAAACACTCTAGCCAACTAAGCCACACTTGAACTTTTATAATACATATTTACGAAGGAGTGTTACTTTTTTTGACACATAACGGTACGGTGCGATATCATACTGTATCATATCATTAAAAGATTAGTACGATTGGTACAAGTGGTACGACAAATCCAGGATAAAATGACTAAACAATCCCTAAATAACCCTCATGTAGAGAGAGAACTAGAGGAGAGAGAGTGAAGGGCACCAGAGGGAAGATCCCTTTGGCACTGCTCAAATAGAGAGAGAGAGATGTCAGAGGGGGTCTCCCCTTTGACGTTTGCGCCCCACCTAGAGAGAGAGGAGGGTGGGCGTCAGAAGGGATCCAACGTAGGCACACCCACCTAATGGGAGTATGGAGAGAGAGAGAGAGAGATGGCACTTGGGTTTAAAGATGTCAATGGATCGGGTTTGACTATGGTAGATTAATATCATATCTTATCCGTAAAAATTTTACAAATATTATATTCGGATAGTACCATATTATTTTCACGAGTATGAATACAGGTATATCTGTCACGCGTATGTATACATCCCCAGATATTCATATCTGTCTATAAAACATGAGTCCATGTCTACATCTAAGGAAATGTGGGATTCGTGGGAGTGGGAAAAGAGAAGTCCGATCAATTAATATTTCCTTTCCAAAGTATTTCTATATTTTTATAAAAAATATATTTATAATTTTAGCAAGAAAACCAAACTCACAAATCCAAGAAGATAGGCAACGGGCTGAGTTCATGTCAAAATCATAAGCCCAACATGTATGGATGGGGTATGAATTCTGATGCACTAAATTCATACCCGATCCGAATATGAAACAAGTACTTTAAAAATATCTAAATCTAAATTCATATATGTTTATTCCAGGGTTTGACAAACCGAACCGGGATGGCTCGACTCGCACGACTCGGCCCGTCCCAGCCACAGACCGGGACGACTGATTTGTGGGACGCAATCAGGATGCTTCATATATTTGATATTTTTTAAATATAAAATATTTTATAGGTAAGATGGTTAAGTCTCTTCATGCGGTTTGTGTAATGCCCCAGAGTTTTCGGATATTTTTCGGATCATTTTAGCGGGTCTCGGAGTGTATTTTGTGCTTTACACGTGTTTTCCCCTGATGTGCCTTCGGAACTCTGTGCAGGGCGAACCGTGGCGTTCTTCGACTCCGGGACTGTACCACTGCGTTGTGCTCCTCCTGAGGATCGCAGAGGTAATTTTTCGTAATTTTCTGAATATATCGAATTTTCGGGTTTTCCTATATATACTAACCCTTTTCTCTCTCCCCCTCTCATTTCTCTCTTCCCTCTCTCTCTCTTCTCTCACGCCCTCTTTCTCCCCTCTCTTCTCCGGCGGCCGACGGAGCGAGGCGGGGGCGAGGTGGAGGTGGCGCGGGCGAGGATGCGGGCGAGGACAGGTGAGGATCGAGGCGGAGGAGGCGCGTGGAAGCTTGGTGGCGCGATCGCGAGCCGGCGAGGGTTTCGCGGCGTTTTCTTCGTGGATTGGCGTCCACGACGCGTCGTTTCTTCGGTGGAGGTAGGGTGATGGACCCTCAGCCCGTGTACTTCCTTTCCCGCGAGTTTCGTAGGCCGTGGTGAGCCGAGCGGGCTAAACGGGGCATTTTGGGCAAAATGCATGATTTTGGGGTGTGAGCCGGATCTCTCGTTTTATGGTGTTTTTGGGCGATCCAGGGGTTTAGATGCATGCCTAGGGGCTTGGGGAAGGTTTCCCCTTTTGTTTCCCCTTCACCTGGGGGTGAACGGGGCGTGGCATGGCTTTTCCCGCGGTTTCCACCATTTTCGGGCACGGACTGAGAACGCGCTAGCCTTGGGTAGCGCGTTCTTGAAGGTCGTGCTGCCCCGACAGGGCGCGTTCATCGGAGAAGATGAACAGTAAGGCGGTTTGGGTCGCGCCTTACGGCCCCAGCGCGTTCTGGTTGTCGCGCTATAGGATCATAGCGCGACCTGGCCTGGTCGCGCTATGGTCATGTAGCGCGTTCGTGTTGAACGCGCTAGGCGCGTATAGCGCGTTCTGGCTGAACGCGCTATGCACATGTAGCGCGTTCTTGGAGGGACCAGCCGGGCTGCCCGGGGCGGGCGGTCTACGGCTGATCGTTCTCCTCGTGGGCCGTGTGTGCCTTGGACACCCAGTGGAGTTCCGTGACCGTGTTTTGGGGTGTTTGGAGGTTCCGTTTACCTCGTTTTTCGTGCACGTGCGCTTAAGGGTCCGGGTGACCTTTTAGCGTCCGTTCGCATTGTGTTGGTCTCCGGTTGACCCGGTTGGGACCCAGTGGTCGACCTCCGGCCTTGTGAGTATCCTGGACGCCCCATGGGTTCCGTGTCCTTATTTTTGGGGTGTCGGGAGGGACCGTGCTACCTCGATTAGCGTGCCCATCGGTGTAGTGGGTCCGGGTGACCCCATGTGTTACGGGCTTTCGTGTTACGCTTGATCGAGTCACCGTGTGTCGGTGTGTGTGCGGTGGGGTCTCCCCCGCATATCGTGGGTTCCTTTGGAAGGCGATTCCCATGTGGGCCATGTGTTTGGCCTTGGACTGCGAGTCCAGTTGTCCGGCCTGGGGCTGGAGATTTCCCGCTTGTTTCAAGATGGGAAATTATCGTGGCGGCTTGTGTGCTGCCTTGGGAATCGTGCTTCTATGTTTTTCGTGTGGCCCGTGTGGCTGGCCTTAGTCCTTTGCGTTCCCCTCCCAGGGAATGGTCTCGGTATTCGTGCTACCGTGGTTTTAGACCTAGAAATTGGACCAGATTGACGACTTTGTGCTGTTGCGTGCAACGGTCTTGACCCCGAGTCTTGTGACTCAAGGACCGTTGGGTGTAGTGCGTCTGGTGGACTGTCCAGAGCCCAGTGGCTTAGCGCCACTTGAGTTTTCTCGACTCTCGCGCACGGTGCGTGCGTGACCGGGGACTGCGAGTCCTGTGTCTTCTCCGACTGTGGTCACCGTGTGACGGGGCCGGTACGTGGGGTGTCCCCCGTACGTCGTCGGACGCAGACGTTGTTTTCCGTTGAGAGTCTACTCCTTCAGTGACCCTCCACTAGTCGTAGCCTACCAGTACGCGTGTGCTGGTCGCACCAGGGAGTGGTGTACGGGCTTACCCTGAGGACGGTTAGACTGGTTTCCGTCGGGCCCCTCGTCTTAGCCAGAGTCCGGCTGCGGGGGAAAATCAGTCAGAGGGCCAGACCTAGGACGCGTGGTCTGTGTGTGCACACGTGGTTGGGGACTGTGGACGCACGTCGACGGGCGTGACCCCAGCTAGTCACTTGTTTGTGGTTACTTGTACGGTGTTCGCGCCTCGGGTATGACCTACCACGTCAGGCGGTTCACCTGCGGTGCGGTGTAAGACGTCAGGGGACGCTACCGGCTGTGCTTCTAGTGGGCGGTACTCCTGTCGAGTTGGGAGTGACGGACTACCCGTTTTTGTGGCTTTGACCTTTGGGTTTTCGGTCGTGTCGACCGTTGAGTCCTTCGGCTGTTTTGTCGTGGCGCGTGTGTTGGTCTTCGCGTCGTGAGTCTAGCGCTAGTGGCTTTACCGAGGTTGGGTCTTGTTGTGCGGTACCCGCGATCGGATGGTCGGGGTTGCACCTTGGACAGCGTGTCCAAGTCGGCTGTGTCCGGGGGACAGGCCTCTGCGGCATGGTTGCCGTGTGTTGTTACTTCGGTAGGCAGTACTAGCGTGGTTTGGTAGCTTCGACTGCGTGGTCGAGGTCTGCCTTCTGGCAGTAGGAGTAGCTGTAGTGCCGAGTTTTGACCGGCCACCGGTTCGCTGTTCCTGCTGTAGTCGTAGCTCTCCTTTCCGCTACCGCCGTTGTTTCCGGTTGGGGTTCCGCGGGATCCCTGCTGAGTCTCTGTTTTGGAGACTCATTCCCTGCTTTTCGGGTGTGGCGGTTCTTCCTCGAGGTTCGAGGGTGCGGAGCGGAGGTTCTCAGTTGCCAGCTTGCCGGGCCGAGTGTTCACTTGGCATGTGGTACGTTTTACTGCTTTAGACTGTACTTTCTGTTGGACTGGACTCTGTTGTAGTTGTAGTTGTTCTTTCTTTCAGCTTGTTGTTGTTGGTTGTCCTGCTTTATTCCCTATTTCTTTGTGCCTCCACACTCCTTTTAGCCCTTCCGAGCCCTCCCGGCTCGTGGGCGGCGGTGCGAGTCTCGGGTTATCGGGTCTTCCCGGTAATCGGATTCTCGGGTCGTTACAGTTGGTATCAGAGCGGTGGTTGTGGACGTACATAGGAATTCGAAATGTTGCAGTAATCAGAGTCCGTAAGGTCCAGTACAGTCGGCAGCTGGCTTAGGGTTTCGTGCTTGTTTTCCGCCTTGTTTCTCGCTTGAGAGCTTGAGTGCGCTGTGCGGCGCTGAGAAGGTGGTTGCTGTCCGCGGCTTTCGTGCCAGCATGTGGTCTAAGGATCGAGGTCGAGAGCCTTCTCCCTCATCGGTGGTGGCCCTGGTTGTGCTGCGTTGGGCAGAGGTTGCTGGCAGGCGTGAGCTCGCGGTGCTGCGTTCGAGGAACCTGCAGCGTGGTCAGGTGGCTGATGCGGACTGTTCTTGGTTAAGTGACCGTGAGCGTGCTCTGAGGGAGCTGATGTCGGTTTTTGGTCACTCCAACTTGAGATTTGTCCAGCTCCTGAAGTGTTCTGATCGAGAAGTGTGCTCGGGTGAGCGGAATATCTTCTCGGTGGGCTGCTGTTTCGTCGAGCCTGATGATCTTGTCGTGCTCTGTGGCGTCAGAAATGACGTGTCGGTCCCGATTGTTTTGCGGATTTCAAGGCAGGATTGGGCTGTGGTGTCCCAGTAAGTCTTGCTCCTGCGCTCTTGTGTGCCAAGGGGTGTGTTCGCCTTGGATTTGGTCTGAGATGTGAAGGCTCCACGGCGAGTTCGGGACTCGAGGATGAGCATCGGCGGTTGTTGTTATGGCTCGTGTTGCGGCTCTTGGCATGCCGTGTTGCAGTTCGAGGAATTGCAGCGGTGGTGCATCGAGAGATGCTGTGCTTGTGGTCTGACGTGACACTCGTCGAGTGTGTCGGAGGCGCTGACCTGATGGAAGTGATGGTTTTCCTTGGTGCTGTTTCCAGCGTGCGCGAGGTTCGAGGTCAGGTCGAGCGTGGAGTCCTTCCATTGGTCGGAAGTGCGCTGGTTTCTCCTTTGGTTGGAGAGATTGCGTTCGGCTAAGGATCGTTGTCTTGCATTGCGTGTTCGGATTGGTTGGCCTTGTATGCCATGAAGTCCGTGCGAGACGTGCTCCTTGTCTTGGCAGGGTGGTTGCCTGCGAGAAGTCATGCCCATTCCCTTGTCGTGTGAGGGTGCTGGCGCTGTTCCGGAAGGACGAGTGCTGGTTGGGCGGTGTTTGCTTTTTCGGCTGTGCGCGCGGATCTGAGTGCGCAGCGGAAGCGTGGTGGGCTTGTGACCCGCTGGTTCAGGATCGTAGCGTTGGTTGCTACGGGCGGATTCCTGAGTTTGCATTGAGCATTGGAGGATTGGTTCCTCTGTGCGAAACGTGCTGTTGCCGTGCCGTTGCTCGAGGTTTTGTGGTTCTTGGCATTGGCAGGATGGAGTGTTGGGGAATGTGCTGGCTAGTGCGCCACATGAGTACCCTGTTCCTGTGTTGGAAGCCGTGTCAGGCGTCGGTGTTGGACCTGGGTGAGGTTGTTGAGGATGTCGCCTGACGGTGGTCGAGGACGTGTTGGTCAGAGTCGGTGGCTTGGCGCCCGACTTGTGTTCCCAGTCGTGTCCTCGGATGAGATCGTGCTTTGAGGATGTGGTCTCTGCCAGGCTGTGGGTTCCTGTTGGTTCTACGGTCTTGTCGGATTGTGACAGTGGAATGTTCGTTGCTTAGGGACCCGTGAGCACTGTTCAGGTGGTGTCCCGTGGCTCTGTGGTAAGAGCGGAATCGGGATTGGCAGGTGTCCACTTGCATTGATCGAAGGATTTGATGAGACCAGATGGAAGAGTGACGCCTTAGGGCGGAGGCCTCATGTGAGATTGGCGTCGGATTGGTGGTCCTTGATAGGACATTGGTGTCGCAAGGTTATCCATGGTTAGGTGACTAGCATGGGGTGGTTCCCTGTAAGTCTGAGTCCAGTGAGGTGATGACTGAAGACACCAGGATCCGTCATTTGGTTTCGCCGTGCTCCCCGAGAGGGTCGAGTTGGAGCGATGTTCGAGCTCGGATGCGGTGTTCGAGAGGAGTGCTGCTCGAGATGCGGCTTCGGTCTGTGTGTGAGTCGACGGATGGCTTGCTGAGGTTTGGAATGTTTCCTTTGGACCCGGTCGAGAACCAGGAAAGAAGGAAGAAGCTGAGCAAGCGAAGGTTTCCCGTTGACGAGCAGTTGGTGACCAGTGGATGGTCTTTTCAGAGACAGAAGATGCTGGTTGTTGGGGCTCGAGCGTGGCGAGAGCCGTGTGCCAGCGAGACCTTTGGTGGTCGTTTCTATGATGTGCCTTTCCGGATGGGATCTGGGCTTTGTCGAAGGTTGTCTTCTGACAAGAGTTGGCACGGTGTTGTGTCCGGCTTTCGGCTTGCCATGTGTGAGATGTTTCTTGGTGTTGAGCCGATGTGCTGGTTGCGGTCTGTTGAGACGGCTGCTTGAGCTGGTGGAGGCTCTGTGTTGGTTGCTCCCTTGAGGAGGGTGTGCGACCTGTCAGCTGGTTGTGAAGCGGATGTGCGATTTGTCTGCCGACCTTTGGATGGATCGGTAGCTATTTCTCATGTGAGGGTTGTGATTCCTCGGTGAGCGAGATTGTGGCTGCGGTGCCATGTTGGTTCTCGCGTTGTCTGAGGTGATGCCGGACTGTGTCCTTTGGTATATGCCTGCTCTGTTGGCCAGTGTGCTCGGCGCGAGGAGCGAGGTGTTGCTTGTGATTGTAAGTCTGGCTGTGTCCCTCAGGATCGGTGTTTTCGTGAGAATCGAGGTTTTCTGTGCTGGGGCTCTGACAGCGTGTCAGTTGATTCAGTGTTCTTCCCCTGGGACTTCGTGCTTGGTCCTGAATTTCGAGGACGAAATTCCTTTAAGGGGGGAGGGCTGTAATGCCCCGGAGTTTTCGGATATTTTTCGGATCATTTTAGCCGGTCTCGGAGTGTATTTTGTGCTTTACACGTGTTTTCCCCTGATGTGCCTTCGGAACTCTGTGCAGGGCGAACCGTGGCGTTCTTCGACTCCGGGACTGTACCACTGCGTTGTGCTCCTCCTGAGGATCGCAGAGGTAATTTTTCGTAATTTTCTGAATATATCAAATTTTCGGGTTTTCCTATATATACTAACCCTTTTCTCTCTCCCCCTCTCATTTCTCTCTTCCCTCTCTCTCTCTTCTCTCACGCCCTCTTTCTCCCCTCTCTTCTCCGGCGGCCGACGGAGCGAGGCGGGGGCGAGGTGGAGGTGGCGCGGGCGAGGATGCGGGCGAGGACAGGTGAGGATCGAGGTGGAGGAGGCGCGTGGAAGCTTGGTGGCGCGATCGCGAGCCGGCGAGGGTTTCGCGGCGTTTTCTTCGTGGATCGGCGTCCACGACGCGTCGTTTCTTCGGTGGAGGTAGGGTGATGGACCCTCAGCCCGTGTACTTCCTTTCCCGCGAGTTTCGTAGGCCGTGGTGAGCCGAGCGGGCTAAACGGGGCGTTTTGGGTAAAATGCATGATTTTGGGGTGTGAGCCGGATCTCCCGTTTTATGGTGTTTTTGGGCGATCCAGGGGTTTAGATGCATGCCTAGGGGCTTGGGGAAGGTTTCCCCTTTTGTTTCCCCTTCACCTGGGGGTGAACGGGGCGTGGCATGGCTTTTCCCGCGGTTTCCACCGTTTTCGGGCACGGACTGAGAACGCGCTAGCCTTGGGTAGCGCGTTCTTGAAGGTCGTGTTGCCCCGACAGGGCGCGTTCATCGGAGAAGATGAACAGTAAGGCGGTTTGGGTCGCGCCTTACGGCCCCAGCGCGTTCTGGTTGTCGCGCTATAGGATCATAGCGCGACCTGGCCTGGTCGCGCTATGGTCATGTAGCGCGTTCGTGTTGAACGCGCTAGGCGCGTATAGCGCGTTCTGGCTGAACGCGCTATGCACATGTAGCGCGTTCTTGGAGGGACCAGCCGGGCTGCCCGGGGCGGGCGGTCTGTGGCTGATCGTGCTCCTCGTGGGCCGTGTGTGTCTTGGACACCCAGTGGAGTTCCGTGACCGTGTTTTGGGGTGTCTGGAGGTTCCGTTTACCTCGTTTTTCGTGCACGTGCGCTTAAGGGTCCGGGTGACCTTTTAGCGTCCGTTCGCATTGTGTTGGTCTCCGGTTGACCCGGTTGGGACCCAGTGGTCGACCTCCGGCCTTGTGAGTATCCTGGACGCCCCATGGGTTCCGTGTCCTTGTTTTTGGGGTGTCGGGAGGGACCGTGCTACCTCGATTAGCGTGCCCATCGGTGTAGTGGGTCCGGGTGACCCCATGTGTTCCGGGCTTTCGTGTTACGCTTGATCGAGTCACCGTGTGTCGGTGTGTGTGCGGTGGGGTCTCCCCCGCATATCGTGGGTTCCTTTGGAAGGCGATTCCCATGTGGGCCATGTGTTTGGCCTTGGACTGCGAGTCCAGTTGTCCGGCCTGGGGCTGGAGATTTCCCGCTTGTTTCAAGATGGGAAATCGTCGTGGCGGCTTGTGTGCTGCCTTGGGAATCGTGCTTCTATGTTTTCCGTGTGGCCCGTGTGGCTGGCCTTAGTCCTTTGCGTTCCCCTCCCAGGGAATGGTCTCGGTATTCGTGCTACCGTGATTTTAGACCTAGAAATTGGACCAGATTGACGGCTTTGTGCTGTTGCGTGCAACGGTCTTGACCCCGAGTCTTGTGACTCAAGGACCGTTGGGTGTAGTGCGTCTGGTGGACTGTCCAGAGTCCAGTGGCTTAGCACCACTTGAGTTTTCTCGACTCTCGCGCACGGTGCGTGCGTGACCGGGGACTGCGAGTCCTGTGTCTTCTCCGACTGTGGTCACCGTGTGACGGGGCCGGTACGTGGGGTGTCCCCCGTACGTCGTCGGACACAGACGTTGTTTTCCGTTGAGAGTCTACTCCTTCAGTGACCCTCCACTAGTCGTAGCCTACTAGTACGCGTGTGCTGGTCGCACCAGGGAGTGGTGTACGGGCTTACCCTGAGGACGGTTAGACTGGTTTCCGTCAGGCCCCTCGTCTTAGCCAGAGTCCGGCTGCGGGGGAAAATCAGTCAGAGGGCCAGACCTAGGACGCGTGGTCTGTGTGTGCACACGTGGTTGGGGACTGTGGACGCAAGTCGACGGGCGTGACCCCAGCTAGTCACTTGTTTGTGGTTACTTGTACGGTGTTCGCGCCTCGGGTAGGACCTACCACATCAGGCGGTTCACCTGCGGTGCGGTGTAAGACGTCAGGGGACGCTACCGGCTATGCTTCTAGTGGGCGGTACTCCTGTCGAGTTGGGAGTGACGGACTACCCGTTTTTGTGGCTTTGACCTTTGGGTTTTCGGTCGTGTCGACCGTTGAGTCCTTCGGCTGTTTTACCGTGGCGCGTGTGTTGGTCTTCGTGTCGTGAGTCTAGCGCTAGTGGCTTTACCGAGGTTGGGTCTTGTTGTGCAGTACCCGCGATCGGATGGTCGGGGTTGCACCTTGGACAGCGTGTCCAAGTCGGCTGTGTCCGGGGGACAGGCCTCTGCGGCATGGTTGCCGTGTGTTGTTACTTCGGTAGGCAGTACTAGCGTGGTTTGGTAGCTTCGACTGCGTGGTCGAGGTCTGCCTTCTGGCAGTAGGAGTAGCTGTAGTGCCGAGTTTTGACCGGCCACCGGTTCGCTGTTCCTGGTGTAGTCGTAGCTCTCCTTTCCGCTACCGGCGTTGTTTCCGGTTGGGGTTCCGCGGGATCCCTGCTGAGTCTCTGTTTTGGAGACTCATTCCCTGCTTTTCAGGTGTGGCGGTTCTTCCTCGAGGTTCGAGGGTGCGGAGCGGAGGTTCTCAGTTGCCAGCTTGCCGGGCCGAGTGTTCACTTGGCATGTGGTACGTTTTACTGCTTTAGACTGTACTTTCTGTTGGACTGGACTCTGTTGTAGCTGTAGTTGTTCTTTCTTTCAGCTTGTTGTTCTTGGTTGTCCTGCTTTATTCCCTATTTCTTTGTACCTCCACACTCCTTTTAGCCCTTCCGAGCCCTCCCGGCTCGTGGGCGGCGGTGCGAGTCTCGGGTTATCGGGTCTTCCCGGTAATCGGATTCTCGGGTCGTTACAGTTTGGGTTCGAAGCTCACTAGTTGCATGCGATTTTTTTTGATTTTTTTAAGATTTTCAATTAAAAAACTCAAAATCACAGAGGCGTTCACAAAATTCGAATCTAAGATGTCTTAAACGGAGCGTATAAATCACTTAACTAACTGAGCTATGAATTGTGTTGTATTATTTTACATATATTATATATATAAAGAGTCTTTTTTCATGTTGACATCTTACGGGACGGCAGAAAATCGGGACGGCCGAGACGGTCGAGTCGACAAACCTTGATTTATTCGAGTATTATCCTACCTATCATGAGAGTGGTGCGGATAATTGAATTTGTGAGTATTTTTGACATCCCTATTTAGGTTCACGGTGCGATAGAAAGAGGTAGGAATAATATTTTTGGAAAGAAAAATGCAAGGATACTAATATAAATGAATTTTCTTTAAATGGATGACATATTTTAATATTTAGAAGTTGATTAATCCTGCGGGTTTTATTAAAGGTTTAAATATTTTGGCGGTTTCAAATAAATGCATGGATTGGAGGGACCTTTTTAATTATGTAAGTTTATAGGGGCTTTTCTTAAAAAACTCTATATTTTATCCTACCCACTTGCCTCTTCAGTTTAGACTCTAGTGAGAGAAATTTTACGTAGAGAGAGGGCTGTCTCCTAAGTACTCATGATTTGGGTTGTACTCATAAAAAATTAGGGTTTGTTACCCTTCATCGACATCAATTATTAACCATTTGGATATATTAATGAATAATCGAAAATCATAATTTTTAGCTCTCTTTTTTCTCCTCAAATTTTTTTATGCTAATTGTAGAGACGGAAAAATGGTATGTGGATCTCGTACCATATTTTTAAGATTTCTTTATCTAGGGAAGAGCAACCAACCTCCTTAAAAAACATGTAAACACTGAAAAAACGTAAGAAGGAGTCCTGAGAGTGCTCTCAGAGGACAACCCTCCGATGCTTAAGTTAGAGACGCGTGTGTGAGCTAAGGAGGGAGAAGAGAGTCAAAGTGAGAAGAAAGAGAGTTTGATCAAATGAGTGGAGCTCTAGAGAGTGCTCGGCAACCCTAGAGGATGCTCGAAGAGACAGAGAGAGATCGAATAACCACAAGGGAATCTCTCTGATCCTACTCTTCGGGCGGAGATTCATTCGACTGCTATGCAGGAGCTCTTCTCTGTGGGAGTGACTCTGTGTAGGGGTGTCCGGAGGGAGTCTCTGGCACTATAACTATAAGTGCAGGTGGAAAAATCCCCTCTCCCGGGGTTCAGTGAGGGTCTAATTGTAACACCCCCAGACTTTAGGATCATATTTTTTTCGGAGTTCAGATCTTGTTATCATGAATAAATTTATTGTTGAAAGTCAGAATTTGAATTCTGTTCAAATCATGGCTTTTCGGGATTTTTTCGAGGGTGTTTAGCCTTATATGCAAGAGGAAAAGGCATATCTGCAATTTCAATTTTTTTAGAGTTTTGGAAAAATCCCAAAACCTTTTCATTTTCCCGTTAACGTGACCCCCGCTCCTTTCTCTCCTTACTCTTCCTCCGCTTCCGATCGCGAGGCTCCCCCCTCCTCTCCGACTACAGACGGCGAGTGCGAGGGAGGATCGATCGACGACGGCGGCGGGCTAGGCAAGCATGGGGGAGGTGGTTCGTGAGTGCGCACGCGGGATCATGTTTTCTCGCTTGTGGGTTCGAGTTCCAGCGAGTTCTAGCGTAGTTCGGAAGCAACATTTGAGGTTTGAAGCTCCACCAAGGTAGTGGGATGAATCCCTAGCTCCCCTCTCGCATTTCCTTTCCAATCGACGGCGATTTGGGTGAGAGAGTGGGGTGCATTGTGTTTTCAGGGGATAATACCATGCTAGGGGATGTGACCTCGATTCGGCCTAGTTCCTCGCGATTTCTAGTTTAGATCGATTTATCGAGTACCATCCTCGTCGAGAACAAGTTCCCCTTGTTTTCCTGGGGTTCCCACTCGCAATGGGGGCGAGACGGGCTTGGGATGACCTTCCGGCTGGGTTCCGAGAGGATCCTACTCTAGAGACAGCTGGGTAGGCTGCCGTCTCTGCCCAGCATGGTTGCTAGCGGGCCGGCCGCTTAAGTGGGTTGGGCGGCCACTGGGTTGGCCGCCCAGGAGCCTCTTCCTCTGGGCGGCCAGAGCGTTGGGCGCCCAACCTCTGTTCAGGGCGGCCACAGAGGTGGCCGCCCAGGGTGTTTGTGTAAGGTTCCATTCAGCACAGTTCGGACAACGCAGCGGATAATAAAAATTTATTTACCCGAACCCGGCTCGATGGAATCCTAGATCTGTGCTCTAATCGATGCATTAATTATCTAACCCCTAACTACGGGTTGCAGATTTCACCTTGCGCGGAACGACGCTGTCCGCTATGCCCGATGCAGAATCTCAGGGACACCGAGCCGCACAGAAGTACGGCCTCTAGAACAGATCCACACGAATCCTCGCGCAACGACGATATCCTCCCGGCACAATCTTTCCCAAGCCTTCCCCTTCTAGAGAGAGAAAGGGCTTCTAGAGAGAGAGAGAGAGAGAGCATGAGGGAGGAAAAGGGGAGAGAGAAATCTCTCTTCCCTTGCTATTATTGCTTGCTTAAACCAAAGGGGAGAGAGTTCTCGTAAGTATCATATATATAGATTTAGGACCTTTTCAAAAGAGCCTATAAGGATCAAAATTGTATATATGACCTTTATATTATTATACATATGTATTAAGCCCCTTTTTGTACTCCTTTCCAAAAGGAATTTAAAGGAATTAATATATATCTTTGTACAATAATAATCCGTCACCCAAGAATCCATTGTGTGTGATCCTCTAGGCCCATAGTCACTCTAGTTTAAGGCCCATTAACTTCTAATTCCCAATTAGAAGTAAATTAAACTTATTCTTCACTTCTATTAGAGCTGAATAACATTTTAATTTATTCCGAACCTTTGATCACGTTGGGTCAACCAAATCCGCGTGATCCTAGAGGACGTCGGGTTTAAACCAGTCTGTCTGGTACCTGTAAGTCTACAGTTGCCGCATCGCTATAATCCCTCGCTCCTTCTATGAGTCTGGTTCGATCGAGGGTATGGTTTCTGTCAAACTCCATGATCGTGCCATTTGACCATGACCTCCTTAAAGTGTATGACATCCAGTCTAAACGAACTCACACGACCCTGATCATGGATTTAATGGAGCGTCAGTGTCATGACCCATTAACTGTCTGATATATACCCGACAGTGAGCGATCCCCTCTTGACCATTGATGATCTTCACACGTATCCTGAAATGGTTAATGACTCATCAGTTTGTGACTTATGGTTAAAGTCACTTAGTCAAGTAATTAAACCATTACAGTCCTCGTGTAAGATCCGATCAATGTCTCAAGTCAAAGGACCAACGATGCTACTGAGACAATTGGATCTTCAGTTGACATTAGGTATAATCAACCATATGAAGATCCAATAGCGGATCGGTTCAGTGTACATCCTCCAAGGACATACACCTACACATATGTGTTGGTGCCCCGCACCAATGACCATGAGACTGGTCAATCACACATCATGTGTACTGGTTTAATAGGTAATCAAAGTCCCCGAGTGATTACCCTCCAACCAAGAACAGTTTAAGGTATGTGTCTATGTAAAGTTAGTCTCATGATCGAGATCCCATCTCGAGTTGACTTTACAACCACATATCCTAGGGACATCGTAAAGTAATATCCAATCACATATTTACGCTCAAATACCACTTTATTAATAATGAACAAGATCGTACATATATCGGATCTACCCGATCCTAAATTGACCTGTAGCACACCAACACTAACAGTTTGGCCTAGGGACTGGGTGGCCAACCCTCTGGCCGCCCAGGCTGGGCAGCCAGGGTGCTGGTCGCCTAGGCCAGGGGAGCTGGGCGGCCACTGCCTTGGCCGCCCAGGCTCCTGGGTGCCCAAGAGGTTGGCCGCCCAGGTCAGACCCCCTGCTGGGCCATTTTTCATCTTCCCGAGCTTTCGCGCTTGATTCCGGCTTGCGTCCTTTGCATCGACAATTGAGGGATTAGCCATCCAGTCGGAGGTTCTTGGTTTTCGTGACATGAGCCTCCTCGTAGTGTGCTCTGTGTGTACTATTGGGTTAGTACGGACCGGTGGTACTCTGGTGGTTTCCGCTTCTTAGTGAGTTCACACCTCTAGTGACATTTCTCACTAGTCGTAATTTTCCTGTGCACGTGTGTGCGGACTCACTTGGGAGTGGTGGAGAGCATGTCTCGGTATGACGATTTTTAGGTTGGTTACTGTAGGGCCCCTCGTCTTTGTAGCCCGAGTCCGGGTTGGGGGGAAAACTAGCTAGAGGACACAACTTAGACGCATAGTCTGTGTGTGCACACGTGGTTGGGAGCGTCGGACCCGCGCTGACGAGTGCGACCCCTGCTAGTCCTTGTTATGTTGTTATGTTGTTAGTGTGTCTCAGTTTTCGCCTAGGGCGTGTAGGGAGACACCTGGGGCGCGGACTAAGACGTCAGTGGACACATCCAGTTTTACTTCTAGTGGGTAGTACTCCTGTCTCCTGTGAGGTAGCGACTCTGGTTCCCTTCGTCATGAGGTTACTGTTCTGGCGGCTCTGTGTACCTTGTTCAGTGTGACGCGGAGTACTTCGGAGGCTCCTCGTGGTGTCGATGGTTCGGTTTAGCAGCCAGTGTGCCAGAGACGAGGTATGTCCTATGTTCCTGTATTTTTTTCTGTTGACTATACTTTTATGGACTTGGATGTTCTAGACTGTATAATTGTTTAATTGTGTAAATTATTTAATTTTCCTTCATATATATATATATATAATCATGTGGTTCTGCAATTATTTTAGATTCTTGTATATCTCCACACCGTCCATATAACCTTTCTGAGCCTCCCAGCTCGTGGGTGGTGGGCCGGGATTCGGGTCATACCGGTTCCTTTCCAGTACCCGGATCTCTATTTATACGGGCCGCAGAGGCTCCGGTCGTTCTTCCACCGAGAAAGTGGCGAGGATTGTGGAGGGATGTTTCCTTGATCGTGGGGAGCTACCCGTTATTCCCTTGCCCATTATTGGGAGGAAGGCTCTACGGTGGGGATTTTGGCGGCGTGGGTGTGATTTAGTCTACACCGAGGGAAGTCCCGTAATGGTAGTAGCAACGTTCATCAATGGCAAGTTCCACGGCGTCCAGGACGCGCACAGTAATTCCGTTTGGGGGTCGACGAAGCTTTCTTGAGCCTTAGCTGGGCCGCCCTGGATGGGTTGAGGGTGGAGTATCCCGTTGAAGACTTGGTCGATCCAGGCCGCAACGGCCCTGGCGATGTTGGGTCATACTGGGCCTGGCGAATCTTACTCTCCTCACTAGCCCCCCACTCCCGAGCATCGAGTGTGCTCGGTATTAAGGAGGAGTCATGAGGTTGGTTGAGGGAAAATGGTTGGGAGGATATTCTGAAGTCTTCTCATTCCTCTGACACAGGGTTTCGCTACTTACCGCCTTTCTTGGCGTGCAAGGTAGCTTCCTACGGTGTGTCAGGTGACACAGTCATCATCATGGCACAGCCATCCTGCGTTTAGAGAAATGGGTATCATGGGCACTTGGGTTTCCCGCCCAGTGTCCTGGAGGTGGCGTTTGCGTCTCTTCGCTTGGCTCGCCAAAGAGGGTCTCCCGTCTCCTGAAGATTCTATAAAGAAAGTAGAGGGTGCTCAATGAGGTACACTTGGACTTCAAACGTTTGAGAGGGGAAGTGACCCCCCGTAACCTCCTATAAATAGAGATATGCGGAAACTTTTGGGGTATGCAACATCTTCTTCCCCATCTATCCTTGCCTTCTTGTGGCTATGTCTCAGCAAGTTTTTGGCTCTCCTCTTAGGGAAGGACTTCTCAAGTGCTCTAGCCCTCGGACGAGAGCCCTACCTAGGGCCGGTCTGCCTCTAGTGGAAGACACTAGGGAGGACAACACCAGCGAGGACTATATGAAGGGCTATCTTCAAGGTCATCTGGAGAGTTTGAGGGCCACATTAGCGATGCTACCTCCCTTCCGCAACGAACGGAGTTTGCTGGGGCCCTCCTGTTGCTCGTATACTCCTGAAGATGATGACTAGCATTTCTTGTTCCCTCTTTTAAGAATAATAGACCTTCTTCATCTTGCATTTTTTGTTGTGTATGCTTGTCTTAGTCTCTGTTTTGGCTTCGAATATTAACATGGCGGCCGTAGGTGTTAGGATTACTCCTTGCTCGGGTGGAACCTGGGTCACCCAGAAGCGATTGAGTGGTAGGACACTTGTTAATGACCCAGTCTAATTTCTGAGGGGCATGTCCAACTATTCCCCTTAAGGGGGATGTGTTCGGGAATTAGTACCGTGTAGGGCATACCTATGGGGTGGTCAGTGGATCACCTTAATGCTCCTTGAGAGGAGCTAGATGGTGCCATGAAACGATCATTCTCTCATTTCTAAGGGACGCATTTGACTCTCTCCTGAAGAGGAGTTCTCGGGCGTCGGCCTCTAGGAAGTGCCTCGGCAGGCACTCCTGTTGAGTGTTCAGTGGACTACCACTATACTTGTGACCAGTAGTGTAACAACCCAAGAACTGGATACCGGGTCAACCGATACCATTCGAATCCTACGCCGCCACCCACGAGCTGGGAAGCTCGAAAGGGTTCAATAGGTGTCACGGGAGTGTACAAAAATCTAAAATAAATGCAAGAATTAAAGTGCTGAATGTAAAATTTACATTTATAACCAGATATACACAATTTTATACACTTTCCAGTTCAGGTATACAAGTCCCAAAAGTACAACTCAACAAAAGAAAAGTACAAAACCTTGGGACATACCCCGACTAGCAGAAGCTTGCGACGCTAAGACCTCAGGTGCTACTCAAGGCCTCCGAACGACGAGGAGGCACGCAAAACTGAAAGGAAAAGGGGTGAGCCTCATCTCATTGGCTCAGTAAAGGTCCAGCGGATCCCCACCACAACTAAACGAAATAAACAGAGCATCAACTAATAAAATATAAAGGACAGTAAAGCAGGAAAAGTAGCAAGGCAGAAAGAACGACACTACAACACAAATAAACACGCTAAACCACTAGCTGCCAAAACCTGCACAACACCGGGATACCTCAAGTATCGAACGCAACCCTTACTGAAGCAGACTCTCGTAACCTGGGCCACAGACAGCTCGAACACGATGACCTATCTCGAAATATCTCTCCTAGGACACAAACACTAGAATATAGGCTACCAGGTAGGCCCCCAATCAGTCAACGAAGGAACACGGATACGCAGCCAGACAGGACTCTGGAAGACAGCAAGGAACCACGTCTCGATCACGTGTAATAAGGACATCGAGCCACCAAAACACTGAACCTCTTCAGAAAGAAACCTGAGTCATAACCTCTGAGGTGACAATAGTAGTACCCACTAGAAGCAAGACCGGATGCGTTCACTGACATCTTAGTCTGCGCCTCAGGTGTCTCCCTACTCGCCTCGGGCTAAAACTAAGACACACTAACCATGTAACCATAGAACAAGGACTAGATGGGGTCGCGCTTGTCTGCACGTGTCCGACGCCCCCAACTGCGTGTGCACACATAGACTATGCACTCTAAGTCGAGTCCTCTAGCAGATTTTTCCCCCAGCCCAAACTCGGGCTGCAAAGACGAGGGGCCCAATGGTAACTAGCCTAAAAACCGTCACACAGGGAAAGCTCTCCACCACTCCCAAGTAGGCACATGTGTGCGCAGGAAATCTACGACTAGTGGGAAAAGTCACTGGAGGTGAGAACTCACCGAAGAAGCGGAAACCACAGAAGCACCACCGGTTCGCACTAATCTTATTTAACATGTGTCATGCATCACGAGGCGGCTATACATCGCTAAACCCCTAGGACCTTTGCCAACAAAAACTCACACGGGGGGGGGGGGGGGGAGAACACTCCCTACAATAGCAAAATTCCACAGGGATGGCCCATGATAACTTATATAGAAAACTTGGATCACGAAGAATCACACGGACACCTCTTCTGCGGAACCATGTTACATACAGACACCTCGGGGCAAGAAATGGGAAAGCACTGCATCCCGGGGCAGAAGGGGGCTGGGCGACCAACCTCCTGGCCGCCCAGTGGCCTGGGTGGCAACACCACTGGCCGCCCAGCACAGGGCCACCCTGTGCCCTGGGCGACCATCTCTTTGGCCACCCAGCAGGCCTGGGCGGCCACCACTTTGGCCACCCAGTCCAGGGGATAACAGAGCCTGGGCGGCCAGAGTGCTAGCCGCCCAACAGACTAGGGCGGCTAGACCAGAGTGCTAGCCGCCCAACAGACCAGGGCGGCCAGACTTCTGGCTGGCCGCCCAGGAACAGTGCAGGGCGGCTAGACTTCTAGCCGCCTGCAACCAGGAGACAGAGGGGGAGCAACAGGGTAGGGCGGCCAGGACCCTGGCAGCCCAGCAGACTTGGGCGACCAAGGTTCTTGCCACCCAATTCTACGACGCAGACGGCCACACCCGTGGCCGTCCCCTGTTGGGTTTGCGGAAATAGACCGAACTCCACGCAGAGTTCGATTTGGAGCCCCATTCGCCTCTATGCGAATGGGAAAGCAAGGGGAATCCATCCCCGTGCATTCTTACATCCAAAAAATCGAATTCAAGCCACAAATCAAGGCCTAAACGGCCAAAATCGTCACTCATCCCAAACATGCACATTTCCCCCCAAAAAGGCGATAAACCCCTCTCTCTCTCGCCCAAAACGCTACCGGATGAAGGGAAAACACGGGAAAGGTAGTTAGGATTCGTCCCCCTACCTCTCGCGAGAGAAATCGCCGCACCGCGTTCATCCGAGTTGAACCCCGAGCTTGCGAACGCCGCGTCGCGCCACCGCCTTCCGTTCCTCACATCCGTCCCCGCCACTCGCCACCCGCGTCCTCCCCCGATCTCACCCACCCCCGCTGTCCGTCGGCCGCCGAAGATGTGGGGGGAGAGAGGGAGAGAAAACGGGAGGGTGAGAGAGTGAGAACGAGAGAGTGAGGGAGCGAACGATGGGGGTGGGGTTTTATTAAGGTTTTTATTTTTATTTTTTGTTAATTCCTTTTTTTAAAAAAATTCACATTGACTCTGAAAATTTTCAATTAATACAATCTGATGTAAAATAATTCCGGAAAAAAGTAAGGCCGCTCAACTCGTCGCCACATACCCAAAAAGACCCATAAAACATCATCCGAGGGTCCAAAAATCTATAAATAACGTTTGAAACTCACTCGGACACGATCCAAAATCCACGGAAAAAGATCTAAAAAATCCGAGGCATTACAAGTAGACTATGAAATGACCGGCTCCGTTTTCGAGGGGAGTTAGTTTCTCTTTAGGAAGAGCAAAATTCTCGCCTCTTGGAGGCTACATAGGCAGCCACCCTTGGTGTTTCCGAGTTGAGCATACATATGTCCTTGTGACGGGCAGGCTATTGCTCTTCTCTTGGGAAGCGCACATCTATCCCCTGAAGCGGAGTAGCTTGTTGCCCACCTCTTGGGAGCGTGGTGCTACCAATGTTTCCGAGGGAAACACACATCTATCTCCTGAAGTGGAGTAGATTGTTGCCCGCTTCTTGGGAGCGTGGTGCTACCAATATTTTCGAGGAAAGCGTACATCTATCTTCTAAAGCGGAGTAGATTATTGCCCACCTCTTGGGAGCGTGGTGTTACCAATGTTTTCGAGGGAAGCATACATCTATCTCCTGAAGCGGAGTAGATTGTTGCCCGCCTCTTGGGAGCGTGGTGCTACCAATGTCTGTATGATTACTGGAGATGGAGCAAAAGGATGGGAGACGCCAGTCCAGTCCACTTATTATTGATAAAATGCTCTGAGGTTTACAGAGTTCTTGGTGCGTGGGAGTTCTCAGCCTTGTAGGGATGATAACTTGTATGCTCATTTACCGAGCACCTCTACAATTCTATACGGTCCTTCCCAATTTGAGGCCAGCTTCCCTGCGACAGCTCTGGGATCAGTGACACTGGCTCGACGTAGCACAAGGTCCCCAGGGAAGAAATGACACTCTTTAACCCGGGCATTGTAGTATTGTGCCAGTCGCTGCTGGTAGGCGGCTAACCGAGTCCGAGCACGATCTCTGTCTTCGATTAGTAGGTCTAAGTTTTCTCGTAGAGCCTGATTGTTCTGTACTTTGTTGAACTGGTTGACTCTCAATGACTGATTGGAAATTTCTACTGGTATGACGACTTTAGAGCCGTATGCCAAATGGAATGGACTTTCTCCTGTGGCGGCCCAAGTAGTGGTGCGGTGAGACCATGCCGCGATTCGTCCGCTTGCTCCAGGCGAGTCTTGATACCGTAGAGGAGGGTCCGATTGGCATTTTACACCAAATCATTGGCTTGGGGGTGTCCCACCAAGGTGGAGTGGTTCCAAATCCCTAGTTTTGAGCACTTCTCCTAGAAAACAGTGCTATCGAACTGTTTATCATTGTTGGTTGTGAGGACACATAGGACCCCAAAACGGCAGATGATGTTGCGCAAGATGAACTTTTAGGATGCCTCACTTGTGATTTTTTCCGGAGGTTCTTCCTCGACCCATTTGGTAAAGTAATCGACGCCGATGAGAAATTTCTTCCTCCCTTGGACTTTTGGGAAGGTGCCCAGTATATCCACGGCCCACCAAGCAAATGGGCGAGGCTCCATCAGGGTGTGAAGCTGTGTTGCCAGTTGGTGATGTAGGTGCACAAATTTATGGCATTGGGGATAGCTCCGTACGTATTCAAGGCAGTCCTGTAGTAGGGTGGACCACCAATACCCCTGTCTGATGAAGTTTATGGCGAGTGCTCGCCCCCCAATATAGCTACCGCAAATTCCTTCGTGGACTTCGCGAATTGTTTATTTGGCTTCAGTGGGGAATAGGCACTTTAGTAGTGGTGCAAAGAGTGAACGTCTGAAAAGGCATCCGTTGACTAGCGTGAAGTGTGTTGCCCGAGCTCGCACTTGACGTGCCTCCGAGTGGTCGTCGAGCAGGCATTGATGTAGGAGATAGTCAAGGATATCCACTATGGTTCATAGTTAATGGCATTCACCCGGGGCTCTGGTTCTTTAATACCCGATAGTTGTAGTTCCTCGACCAATATTGCCCGCAAGCACATGGCTGAGGTGGATGAAGCCAAGCGGGAGAGGGCATCTACTCGACATTTTCTGCCCTCGAAATGTGAACTGCCTCGAGATGAGAGAGGCCCAAGGAAATCACTTTTGTCTTTTGGAGATATTTGATCATAATCGACTCCCGGGCCTCGAATTCTTCGCGAACTTGACTGGTGACGAGTAAGGAGTCAGTGTATACCCAGAGGTTGGATGCTCTGAGATGCCTCGCCATGTGGAGGCAAGATATGAGGGCTTCATATTCGGCCACGTTAGGCCGGGAAGTTGAAGCGTAATGTGTACTGTAACTCGACCCCTTCTGGCGATAAGAGGACTAAGCCCACTATGCTCCCACTCGCATAGGATGGCATGTCTACGTACAATTCCCAGGCTAGCCCAGGGGAGTGCTCCGACCCTTCTTCGTCAAGGAGAGTGCACTCGGCGACGAAGTCTACCAAGGCTTGGGCCTTGATGGTGGTCCTTGGGTGAAAATTAATGTCAAACTCTCCCAACTCGATGGTCCATTTGACCAGTCTCCATGAGGTGTCGGGATTCTGAAGTATCTGATGCAGAGGTTGGTCAGTCAGGACCACTATAGCATGGGAGAGGAAGTACTGTCACAATTTACGTGCGGCCGTTACTAAGGCGAGCGCTAATTTCTCGATCCGCGAGTATCAAAATTTGGGCCCTTGAAGAGCTTTGCTCACGTAGTAGACCATCTTCATGCTCTTTTCATCTTCTCAACGAGCACTATGCTGAGTGTGCTCGGTGTTACGGAAGGTAAAGTAGTGGTTGTTCTCCATTACGTGGCTTGGAGAGGACTAGAGGCGAGGAGAAGTATCTCTTCAATTGCTCACATTCCTAGTCCTAGTTTACCCGTCCTTTCTTTTTCGATGACTTGTTGGCTTGCTTGATGAGTCAGAAGAAAGGAAAGCACCTCTCAGCAGCCCTGGACAGAAATCAGGTGAGGTCGGCTACACAGCCGGTGAGGCACTGTACGTCCCTCACTCGCTCTGGTCGCTTCATCTCTAATACTACTCGGATTTGGTGTGGGTTGGCTTTGATGCCTCGGTCGGTCCCTAGAAAATCGAGGAACTTGCCCGACCTTACTCCGAACGCACATTTATTCGGGTTGAGTTTTATATTGTACCTTCGGAGCGTAGCGAATGTCTATTCCAAGTCCTTCCGATGATCGACCGCACACTGACTTTTGAAGAGCATATCGTCAATGTATACTTCCATGTTGCGGTCGATCTGGGAGTTGATTCGCAGAGCCCAGTACGACCCAACATCACCAGGCCCGTTGTGGTATGGATCGACCAAGTCCGCAACGAGACACTTCATCCTCAGCCCATCCAAGGCGGCCCAACTGAGACCCAAGGAAGCTCCGTCGCCCCCCAGGTGGAATTACTGCGCGTGCCTCAGACACCGTGGAACTCGCCATCGACAAACATTATCGCTACCATTACGGGGCTTCCCTCGGTGTGGACTAAGTCACACCCACGCCCCCGGAATCCCCGCCGTGGAGCCTCCCTCCCAATAATGGGCAAGGGAACAACAGGCAACTCCGCACGATCAAGGAAACGTCCCTCCATGATCCTTGCCACTTTCCCGGTGGAAGAACGATTGGCGCCTATGAGGCCTGTATAAATAGGCCCTCACCAGACCCTGGGGGAGGGGACTTTTCTGCCTGAACTTACAACTATAGTGCCAGAGACTCCCTTCAGACGCCCCTACACAGAGTCACTCCCAGAGTGAAGAGCTCCTGCATAGCAGCCGAAGGAATCTCCGCCCGGGGAGTAGGATCAGAGAGATCCCCTTGTGGTTCTTTTCTCCCTGTCTCTTCGAGCATCCTCTAGGGCCGTCGAGCACTCTCTAGAGCTCCACTTCTTTGATCATGCTCTCTTTCTCCTCACTATGATTCTATTCTCTCTCATTCTTAACTCACACACGCGTCTCTTACTTAAGCATCGGAGGGATGTCCCCTGGGAGCACTCACACGGCTCTTTCTGATGCCTTCTTACTTACAGTGTTTGTAGGTTTTCTCGGGAGGCCGACTTCTCTTCCCCAAACAAACAAATTTTGAAAATGTGGTACGAGGTGCATGGAGTATTTTCTTGCCTCTACACTTTTTGACGACGTCTGTGGAAACTCCGACTTAATAAGCACAAAGCCCACCTTTGTTGAGGGGGATAATGTAGAGGCTTAAGAATGGGGCTCAAAAGATCCCACATTGAAAACTACAAAGATAGACATGTGCTTATAAGTAAGGCCCAAATCTTCTTCTTAGAGGGCCCTTTTATCAGTAAAAATGATAAAATTCTAGTCACCCTATGATGTATGTAATAAGGACAATATCTCGAAGGAGATATCTAAATTTATAAATCTTCACTAATGATAACAAGATAAGGTCAGATTGACGTGGATCGGATCTTATATTTATGGCTATCAATAAGTTAGATCCGAAGTAAAGTGGCCCCGTGCCGGAGGGAGGCAGATTAGTGTGGTTGGTGTCAATGGGCGCCCACAGTTTTCTCAAAATGTTTACTTGTCCATTGAATATTGGCCCTATCTTCTGTCTGAATCATCATCAAATAATACAAAGCAAAAAGGGCAAAAGGGCAAGGCAGTTTAATAGCTTGGAATTCCTACCCTTCTAACCTCTTAAGAGATGATACTTCATAAGTGATGTCAATTTTCACTCTCTTAAATGGTATGAAATTATGGGAGATCAAACTGTGTATTAATTTGTACATTAGTAAATATATTCCTGTGGACAATATTATGTAATATGTTTTTTTATTTTATATATGGAAGAAGGTTCTATTAATGTTGATATAGGTTTGTTGGCAACTACTCCAAAAATGCACATTCTATCTTGAGTTTTTATTGAAATAATTAATATTTATTAATGTGGTTTTGGAAGTGGCCCAAATTAAGATAGCCAAAATATTTTTGAACTTGTTTGTTATCTGTGAAAATCCGTGTTATCAGAATCAGATCGAATCAGTCAGTCGGACCGGTGATGAATCGGTCTAGGAATCGGTTCGATTAAGGTCAGTCCAATTTAATGTTAAAGAACCGGACGAACCGAGGTTCGACGGGTGAACCCGGTCCGACCCGATCCGACCCGATTCACACTTTAAAATAAAAAAAATAAACGTAAAAATATTTATATATTCAAAATGATATTTATGTATGAACAAAATTATATTGTTATTATTTATCATTTTATTTTAAATATATTTAAAGTTTAAAAGTTTTAACGAGCATAGATGTCAATTGTGAAGAGTGAAGATCAATGAAATATTACAAAATTTTAAGGTCAATTTATTTAAACATGTTATTATTATTTATGTATGAACAAAATTATATTATTATTATTTATCATTTTATTTTAAATATATTTAAAGTTTAAAAGTTTTAACGAGCATAGATGTCAATTGTGAAGAGTGAAGATCAATGAAATATTACAAAATTTTAAGGTCAATTTATTTAACCATGTTATTATTATTATTTACTTGTATAGTTACATAATCATGACTAATATTTATAGATGTATGTTTTTTTATTTTGATCATTATACCTTTATTTCTTATTATCTTGGGTTATAAAATCGAGTCGAACTATGTATCAATATTACGATGATGTCACGATTCAAACCGATTCAATTGAACGATTCAATCGATTTAAATTGAACTAATTCATTGACCGATTCAAACATCGGTTTGATTATAATAACATTGGTAGAAACTTATAAAATGAACGATTTACATCGAACAATAAGGTACATCTATGGTACCACCTGTGACTTGTAGGTGAGGGTGCACGTACAGGATAAAGGTCAGCGCAGCCAAACATCAATCTCACGCATAAAGCAAGGACGTAAATATCAGCCTGAGAATTAGCGTAAATGTATAATTTTATCTTCTCTGTTTAGGATAGAATTTTATTTCTTCATCTGATCGATAATCTCATTATTATTTTCAATGAATTTTATTTCTAAATCTGATAATTATCTCATTATTATTTTTGATTAAAATATAATAACAGTTAATCTATGTTGACAATTAATTAATGAAACGTAGATCGGTAATTAATTGTAGTCTTTCGAGATTTGTTATCGGTGCAAGTTTTATCTATAATATGTTCTCGACCAGTTCATAAACTTGTTATATTTAAATGGTTCATGCACATGTTTATCACATACATGCACGTGCGCTTAATTTAGTAGCTAAAAACTGTAGCCACGTTAATATATATGGTAGAAAGTTTGTAACATTATTGTTATTCATGTTATCCTTTAAGACGTAGAAATCATCTTAACATACAACGAAATTACAATTTATACATCAAAAGATCAACATTTCTTTCAATTTTTTTTGGTGATTTTTCATGGGATTTTTATAGAATCGCAACTTGATATATATAGCATTGCTTGAAGGCATCGAACTGAGTGATTTTGTGGCTCCATGGACTAAATTAATTATATTGTAGATTACATAAAGGATTCTAATTTTATGGAGAAGGTGAGAGTATATAAAATTAATTAATACGCTTATATGTATGGTGCCACTCATGCAACCAAATCCTGCTATATATTTCACCCGTTAAAGACAATCGAGGCTTTTGAATTATTATAAAATGATGAATTCTTATAATGTGTATGGTTCAATTATTCGTTTTTTGTTTCTCTCGTTTGAAATAATTGAATATTGTCAAGTAGTTATTTGTGATCACATGCAGAATATTCCCACTTCGTACGACAGATCAAAATGACGGCCTGCAAGGATTTTGGGATTTTTTTTTCATGCATTAAGTATCAACAGCCCAAAAAAGTAACTGATTCTAGAGACATATATATGATCTAACTTTCTTGTGACTCGATGGGATTTCATAACCTCACGCACGATCATCATGGTGACATGGCATCATGCATGGGATCGATATGATGACCAGATATATATATAGTATGATCATCCCATCTCCGCATGCCCTTAAAAATTGGGAGACATCCAATCGGCTTATGATTATGAAATCGATCACCGTGCATGCAATTCAGACGGCTCCTTTGATCAGTGCGTCGAACGTCCATCCTTCTTTTATCTTTTCTTTCTTGAACTTACCAATTTTTTCTTAATTAATTACCATGCAAAGTTGCATGGGAGGACATGAATTATCCAAAAAAAATTAATGAGGTGATCTATATTCTATAGACAAAAAATATATAAACAAGGACCAAAAGGTTAATTTTGTGTAATAACTCTTATACCCAAATTAAGAAGATTTCAGTTTTAATCATTGCGCATTCTTTGCTCTCTCTTTAATATACAGTATTTTAATTGTTCTTAATTGCACGACTAATTAATTAATGTGCGTAAATGAAGTCATTTCTCAAGACTCTCAACAATCCACAGTCTTTCACATAATGCAATAATGATCAATAGATTTGATTCTCTTACTATCATGTTTTTAGATAAATAAACCCTATTAATTATCGATCTTGGGGTTGGAAGATATATATATATATATATGTATGTATATATTGGTGTTGCCAAAGCTTGTGGGCCAGAGAACAATTATTGTTGTTGGTAGGTTCACAGGGGGGGGGGGTGGGAGGAAGGAAAAGGATGGTGTTGAGGGGTCGGGTCACCTCCACGGGAAACGATGACGGAGTTGTGACTTCTGAGTGAAAATGACAGACATGTGAACGGTCATACTCATCTCCCTCCTGCAGTCCTGCATGATGCAGCCAAAGAGTAGAGCGGAACAAATGGGAACAAGTGTCATAAATGTCATGGGCTTCTCACACTCTTAATTTGGATCACACGCACCATGGCAGGCTTGGGAGCTATATATATATATATATATATATATATATATATATATATATATATATATATATATATATATATATATATATATGCATTCTAAGGGCTTTTCCCATATAGTCCCTAATTTTTTTTCCTCAGAGTGGATCCACCACCTTCCTATACTTTGCATTTGCATGTATACTCTCACAACGCCGCGCCTGAATGATGATGAGTTCGTGTGTATCTTCCCCAAGCTCTGTCCTTTTCAGTTGTCCCTCTAAACGCTTGTTAACTGTTCACATATGTAACTCAAATTGAGGATCTCCCAAAGGTGATCAGGGTCAGGGCTACTACATGTTTAAACATGGGGACTTGCAGGAACTGTGTTCTTGCATGAGCAGGCACACATGCCAGTACGGAGTTTAGGAGGGTGTAACAAGTTAACTTAATTTGGAAATGTTAATTCTATTAGGTCTTGTTTGTTGTTCGAACACGGTAATCGACCCCGGATAATTGTTTTTGTGTGAGGAGAGTTGGTGGGCCCCGCTATATCGTCTCTCTCCTCGATTTATTATTCGTCCGACGATTCTAATAACAAACATAGCCTTATGGGGTTGAGCAAAAGGGGCAATTAATTACTAGGGCAAGGTGGGTTACGGTAAACTAGGGTAAGATATCCGAGGGTTAAGTTTAATCGAATTTGATAATCTTATTTTACTTGATTTAAAATAAAAATAATAAAAAGTATTGAAATTAAGAAATCCACGAGATCTTATAATTAGGCCATTTGAATTGGTTGAATAAACTATCTGCTCTATTTGTTCGTGCAGTAGGTTAAACCCACCGCATGACGGTTAAACAGTTCAACCCTCTTCTCTTGGATGACACATCATAATTAATTGGGCCTTTTTTGGCTCATCCTTAATTTGGCCAGGTACACATATATGTCACCCTCCACAGGGAGGGCATGCATGGGCCCCATCTACAGCCATGGGTGAGGAAGGGACAAGAGAGCACACTGTACGTGTGGTGGCCTGGTTGCTGCCCATGGAGAGGGTGGAAAAGGTTGAGGGCATCCCAGCTGCCCTGCCCTCCCAACCCAAGAACACGTACATGATCTGTTGGTACCACTGCAAGATCTCCCGTGGGGTCCTACCGGTCCAGCCTCTGGGATATATATATATATATACATCCCACCCACCGGGTGGTCGTATTGGAGAAACTATATATATTCCCACTAGCTAGACTCTACTTCACAGCCAAGACGGCCTGGCTATCTAGAGGGAGGCCTCCTCGTGGATCAAGGAAATATATATATAATAACTAGAATTTTCGAGTCGGATCGGTCTTGGCCGGTTCGGGTTCCAACCCGAATTCCTAACTCAATGTGCATCAGACAGAATTTGACCACTTTCCAGTACTGATCCTCTTTTCGGGTTCTTCTGTATATTTTCCCTTTTTAAATTCTATATTTTAATTGTCCGAAAAGGAGAAGGCAAAAGTGAGTAGGCCATTCCTACTAAATTGGCCACCGGCCAACTGTTGTTAATGTCGTATGGTTTAGCTCACCAAGTGATCAATTGGGAATGATGGATGAGCTGAACAGACCAACAGATGTGGGAATCCAACTAACATTTGTCGAGATTTGATATATCATACAACCACCCCAGGGGCTTCTGTACTGTACGTCCCCATGTCCGTCAATCACAGATCTACCGTTACAAGAAACGTAATTGTATATATATATATATATCCTGTACGTATCCGGATGAAAGAGGCCTAAAGCACTCCTCAAACAAAAAAAGAAGGAACTTCTTATGCACTAGGAAGAAGCGATCAGAGCACCAATAAGTGCTCTAAGCTCATCCAGTTCTTGTCCCAAACAGAATTCAAAGGTGTGGCCAATAAACTGATGTAGGCAAAGACATTCACAATTCAAGACCCAGTTTATAATTAGTAACTTGAAGCATTGCCATGCAAGAAAGATGCATACATCCAATTATGATTCTTGCGATGGCAGTTCTGCCATTTCATTTTCAAAAGAATAATATATTATTGCTTGCCGATGCTATTTAATAGGGCATTGAGTCGGGAACAGGCACTGTTGCACATGATCATATGCGGTTTCCACCTGCAGCACCTGCAGCTCCAAGTGAGAGAGAACTTTCCATGTGACTAGTGAGATTGAACAATTTTTTTTTTGTTTTGAAGTCTACACAACCATATTTGTTGTGTGAATAAAGAAAAGCACAGAGATATATATCCATTTCTTTCAAACGTTATTCATATTAAAAGCAACAAACACGTACACCTACATGTCATGGATACCTAATATTAACCTTATTAAATATTCAGGGATAGTCACCCACGTAATTTTATATTTGGTTTAGGTTTTCTTGCAAGTTTCAACCACTATATAATATATATGCTCACCTGCTTTGGGGTGCCTAGCTAGATGAAGAATAAACAAAATATTCAACATGGATATCTTTGTACTTATAGATGCATATTATATATTCAAGTGCCTGTATCATTGTTTATCTTTATAGTTGATGCTATTTCTTTTTTCAACAAGAGTGAACACTGCCTTCTCTTTGGTTATTGTACGACTGCCTTACTTTTTCAATAAAAATAATCATAGGTTTGTAGTATAAATGTTAACATTATTTGAAGTTAATAAAAATATCAATATTTAATTTACAAGATTGATCACGAATTTGTCATTCATACTTTATTATGTTCAAATACCGTGCATTAGGTTTCTTCCAGTGAGCTAATGTAATTATAGATATCATCAATCCAAGTAAGAAAATTAGAAGTTTAAAATGGTTCAAAGTACGTACTTAATGCGAAATGCGCTGCTCGAAAAATATTTCAGTAAAATGCATAACTTATAATCAAGATTTGTCAAATCGATCTGGTACGGATCGTACCGCCCATATTAGACACAGATCGATACAACCGATCTATGATATGCAATTGATATGTACCGTATATTTTTTAAATATTATATATGTTATATATATATTAATTTATATTAAATATAATTTTATAGATAATTTGATTAATAGTCTTCATTCGAAAGGTTAAGATTTAAGTTCAAAATACATTAGTGATATTATTATTTTTTATTTTTTTCATTATTATTTTAAAAAAATAAGTCAAAAAACACCTAACATTTACGAGATCTGAACTATTTACCTTGTACATAACTAACACAACTATTAACCACTAAATAACACATAATATCTTGTTATATTTTATCAGTCAAAGGCATATCTACACAATTTGATACATATGCGAAGATGATACCCATGAAATTGCATTTCTTGGAAGGGCAGTTTTGCAGTTGGATACGTAGGCAAAAGAAGAAGACCCATGCAAATTATTCCTCTGGTTAATTAGCTTCCGGCCGGCTCTCGCATCAGACTACGCACCCATTAGCATTATGGTAACTATAAATGGCTGTCACCAAGTTGTGTTCAAGAAAAATTGGTCCAAGGAAAAATCGTAAATTGAGGGAAACAAAAAATTAATGTAAGAGAGTTAAACAAAAATGTCAAATTTATAAATAAAAATATTCACGTTTTTTGACAGAAAACGCTGAGTGCATTTATCCCAAAGTTCACAACTTCCTTGAGAAACTGTGCACTTTGTCATCATATATAAGTGACTATCTTTGAAAATTATCACGATTCAATTTCTTTTAAGAAATCATGATGCATTCATGTATAAAAACGTAACCCAGATGAAAGAGAGGGAGAAAATTATATTTTTTTTACAAGATCATAATTTCTTTTTGACAGAACGTCATTAATTGTGTTCGCTCTCCTGGCTTGATGCCCCCCATCCAATGATTAAGTTGGGGGATGATATGAACCCTTCTTTGTGTGTTTTGAAGTGATTGCGAGGATCCCAAATACCTTATCACTGTTGGGTTTTAAGGTCTTCTGGATTCAAATGCATGAATGGCTTCTTCTAGAGATCGTTCATTTTTTTAAATTTTTTTTAGAACAGTAGGTGTACACCTACATATACAGCTAAACTACAAGCTAGACGCGTAGGTGGGGCTGCTCAATAGAGTGGCATTTATTCCCTGGGCTCCAAAATCCGTCCCATGAGATCTTGTAGTCTGATTGCGGGGTGGGGACTTAACTGCATACCCAAAGTCAATATTTCATTAAGAAGCTTGGTACCACCGTGAGAATGAGATATTAATAAGGGCTACTCAATAAGATATCCTTTTGCATCGGCAGCACGTGAGTATGCAATATATGATATTGGCACGAGTGTCGTATAAGTTAGATATGGGGAAAAATTTAAAGAAGATATAAAGACACAAGAGTTATGTAGACACGAATATATTCGTATGGATCTGATGCTTGTGTTAGAATCTCGAATGAGAGATAAATCTTATATCAAAAAATATATGTAGATTCTTTGAGTTTATAGTCTCGGGCCCCTTCAATCTTAACACCTAAGTTTTAAGATTTTTAAGATGGTATCAGAGTAGGCCAAAGCCCACTATGGTATTTGCATCACCTCCCTTCTAATCTAATTTTTACGGCCCATCTTGACTGTGAGGGAGAGTGTTAGAGCCCCGAATAGGAGATAAATCGCATATCAAAAAATACATGTGAATTCTTTAAATTTATAGTCATGAGCCCCTTCAACTTTAACACCTATATTTTAAGGTTTGTAAGAGCTTACATATAATAAAGTATGATTATTAAAAGTTGTTTAAACATAGGAGTTCATGACTAGAGTATTCATCCAATTATTACATGTTAACATTCAAATAAATATTTTAAACATGTTGAAGTATTTTCCCCCCAATTTTAGAACAGTAGTTAACATAGGTTTACGAGTGTCATATTGTGTCTAAGCATCTAACACGAATTTCTAATATAAATAAAAAGCATCTACCAAACCATAATTTATCCTACATAAAAGAACTCGATTATGAGGCCGTTCACAAAATCTACTAATTCACATAAATCAATAGGCCGCAGGAGGACTCAGATTTTCCAGGGTTCTTGGGGGGGGGGGGGGGTCAATGTTATCAGAACCCAATCGGTGTCTGAACTGGTCAATGAATTGGTTCGATTCGAACCGATTGGACTGTTCAATCGAACCGGTTGGAAACGTGATATCATCGTAATATTGATAGATGGTCCGACCCAATTTTATAACACAAGATAATAAGAAATAAGATACAATTATCAAAATAAATAAACATACATATATAATTATTAATATGATTACGTAACTATACAAGTAAAAAAATAACAATAACATGGTTAAATAAACTAACCTTAAATTTTTATAATATTTCATCGGTCTTCACTCTTCACAATTGATATCTATATTCTTTTAAATACTTAAACTTCAAATACATTTAAAATAAAATGATAAATAATAATAAATCAATAATAATAAGAAAATTTTATTCACACGTACGTATAATTTTGAATATCTAAAATTTTTTACATTTATTTTTATTTATTTTATTTATTTTAAAAGATGAATCTAGTCGGACCGGTTCACCGATTGAACCACGGTTCATCCGGTTCGTCCGATTCTTTAACATTAGACCGGACCGATCTTAATCAAATCGATTCTAAAACTGATTCACGATCGGACCGATTCGATCGATCGATTCGATCTAGTTCTGATAACAATGCTTCTTGTAAGTTAAAGAAGCCCTGACTTGGGTTTTGTAGTAGTCTTTACAAGAAATATAAATGTTATGTTGCAGATTCCTGAAATTTTTACAAGAACGAGGACCAATCGGCACCTCATGAGTCTTGAGCGTCTGGTCGCTTAATTGGTGTTTGGGACCCAAGCCAATCCAATCGTAAGAGCTACATCAACTAGTCATGCTACATATAGAAATATGACACAGAATGGTATAAAGTGAAAGTGGCAAAACAGGATGGGGTTTAAACTGAAATTGTAACTATTACAAACTTAATTATCTCTTTTCAACTTTAATGAATTTTTTAAAAATATGTAATAAGCTTCTTTTTAATTTCTCAACAGAACTTGGCGATAGAGCAAAGTTCATCAACTTAATGGGCCTGTCATCAATACTAATACTAATACTTAACCGAAAGCAATAAAATTAACACCAAACTGGAAAACCAAAACTGAACTCACATCCACGCTATCAACACTGTCCAGTTCAAAAGGTAATGGGGTGTTTGGTGAAGGTTTTTTTTTTTGATATTTTCTCTCTCAAAACTTATTTTGAGGAAATAATGTGAACTAAACCCTGTTTAGAGTCTCTCTCCTAATTTTTAGGGAGAGAAAGTTAACCTTTCATTAAATTTCTCCAAATAAAAAATAACATCTTTCTTATTTTTTCAAAAGAATCTCTCTCTCTCTTGCACACACATTACCACATCTTTCTCTCTCTCTCTTCGACCACCTTCCTAACGAGAAAATTCTTTCCTCTCTTAAATATTATTTAAATTTTATCAAACATGTCATAAGTTGAATTTTATAAATTCAAAAATTATGAAAAAAATCTAAATGAAATATTTTTTTAAAAGAGAAATAATTTTATGAAAAAAGCTCGCAACCTCTCCATTGCGAGGAGGTGAGTGAACTACTGGGGCACCTCTCGGGTTCGAAATGCCAGAAAGATCACAGCTAAAAATATACTCGCTCCACAGTTACTAATGTTATCTTCTTATGTATCAGTAAAAGAAGGTACACCTGTCGGTCTGAAAATGAGAGGGAGCGCCAAGAACGAACAATTTCTGTACCATTCATAGTAGTTTTGTGCTGGGCCAAGCATCAATTCGGAGTTCATGCAAGTTAAAAAAAATGGGCCAGCTCATGTTAAACCCAAGTGGTAATCATAGCCTCATTTGACCCAAATTCAAACCATTCAGCAGAGGCCTTATAACAAGTCTCAGCCCAACTCGAACAACAACAATAATCCCCGTTTGTCATTGAACCCATCTCTTAATCTACAGAGAGATCGTACAGACGAAGTGTCTTCTCCTGTCCTGGGGCGTCTGTCTCACAAGACAACAATCCAAACATCTCTTCCTGTGGATCATCCACCCCAGACAATCCTTTTAAGCAACACGCTAAGAACCTTTGGCAGCTGCAACTTTGCATGCATTTAGCAAGTAATTGACGCTTCGTTATTCATATGCAGATGGTGTAGAGTTGATTCGAGCAGAGAGTAATTATTTGCAATGAATAATTGCATGATGGGCACGTGCATGAACATGGCCATGGTTGAAGAGCAACCAAAGAGGCTGTTGTTCAGCGCTCATCAGCCTCCTCCAGCTCTTGAGGAGGCTCTTGGACTCAAAATCTCACATCTGGTAGTTGTATTAGAAAAAGAGATTTCATCTGATCACGAAGTCGTATGGACTTACGTCGGAGTGTCCCCCCTACAGGTGGCGAGATCTACAGAGGGAAATTTTTTTTCCCCCAGAATTTGTTCCCCCGCAATGGGGCTTCCCAAGTCAGATTTCGTCAACCTAATAATAATGCAATATGTATGTATATTCTCATATCACAATCCTGCAAAAAGTCATGTGATTGATATGTGCATATCTTGAGCTAATTACACACCTAATATGTGCATCAAGTAAATATTTTTTTAAAAAAGAATTATGTGATGTTAGACTGACGTCCCACTAAATTTTCGTACAAGTCACACCCTTATCCGACGACACAAAAAGTGAAAAAATAAAAAAAGATTCAATGAATAGTGTTGGACTCAATAATTTTTTGAATCGTTCTTATTTGTTATAATTTTTTTTAGACCGTCAGATGGAGGTGTGTCTTGTACTATAACATATTTTTTTTTAAAAAAATATTAATTCACTTGATGCAAACTCTTAGTGTTAATTGAGCCGAATATGCACTATAAATTAAGAGTGCGTCCTACGTCACATAATTATTTTTAAAAAATATTAATTCACTTGATGCAAACTCTTAGGCCCTATTTGATAAATGGATTGTGTAACTTACTCGGGGGATGGTGTATTCGAGCTATCAGCTCGGATACCCAATCCCGAGTTACTAGATAAAATAACAAAGAAAAAGTCTACTCTACCCATTTAATCTTATGATCATCAAACCCATTTTAAGATATTACCTGCCAATAACCCTTGTGACCGGCATGTGACCGGCGGGTTAGTTACCCTGCCAACTTATCAAACAGGCCCTTAGTGTTAATTGAGCCGAATCTGCACCAGGCAGATTTAGATGCTTGCATGCCTTTCCGTTCCATACGTTCAGCTGCTGGGCCAGCCCAGGCCTTGGATGGCTGAATCTGGCCCATCTTGTTACAAGGCTGGGCTGGACTGGCCGTACTTTACCCCCATGTATTGTGGCCTAGGTCTTATTAGATGGGCATTTTTTTTTAAAAAGCTCTTAACCCAATATAATTTTTATACTTATGCATTAGTCCCTCCAATCTAGATATATATTCTCACATCCTCAAAATCTCACGTTACGTAGTCAGCATCCCATCGCATTACAAATAAATCCCCTAGGTGTTTACAAAAAAATGTCCGGGTGTTTATGAAGTAAATATGTAATCGTCTGTACTTGTGAATAAATATCTAGATCAGAAAGGTTAATCTCTAAATACGAAGATTATGAGGGTTAAAAATTAAAAATATTTTTTTTATCACTTGTATGTTATATGGAGCAATAGTCACTCTATAATATGATACATAATTTGTGTCTAATCATCTTACGAAGACACTCATGCTTAGTCCATATGAGATGATGGGATTTAGGGATAAGAAAACTCCCATTAAAGAGTTGTGAGGCTCGTGATTTTTTTTTAAATTTTCAATTAGATACTTTCTTATCCCCTAAATGTCATCATATGAGAGGGACCATCAGAGCCTCGCAGCAAGTTTGACCCGGTTGGCACCCTTGGGTGCAACACAGCCCCTCAACCTTAATTTGAAAGAGGATGACTCTTAATCCTTACAAACGTGGACCGGGTCGCGGGTAGATCTATGGATGAATTACTGTACTCTGTATTAGAATAAACTCCACAATACTAGGAGTAATGGTTGTGTGCAGCGAGTGCCCAACACAGTTAGACGTCCCTTTTCTATTTGTCTACAAGGGAGGCTCGGAAGATAGAGAGACTAAAAAGATTTCAAAAATAGCATGAAACTCATATTTTTTTTTTGTAGTCTTATCTTGTTACAAATCATAGGGTATCGATCCCGTCTAAATTAATCGGAGAAGGATGCGTGGTTGTGTATATTACTCTAATTTGTTCAACGAGGATTGTACTGCAGCCTTTTTAATTAACTCTCGTACGACTCACGAATGGCTCTAATTGCAAGCCCAAATGTACAGACATCTACCTAAAACCGGGTTATAATTAATGAATCTGTCACTGTAAGTAAGATATACATACCCAACCCCGAGATTAATTGGCATGTCCAACAGGTCGGATCTAGGATCACAAACCCGAATTTGACGGTCCTAATCCACCACATATTATAGAATTTGTTTTTCGTACATACGAACAGGTCCACGTATAAAAACTAGTCAAAAGAGTGCTCTTAATTAGATCAGCATTTATGAGCTACCTCCCTTCCCCCACTGCCAGCTCCCGAGAGAGACAACTTCCAGGATTCCAGTTAAGCTCCAAACGGCAAACAACATCCCCTCTCCCTCTCACACCCTGCCACGAAATGACTGAAACCTACCATGTCAGTAGGGACCCCACACGTGCGACGGAGAACCTGTCACATGTGCCGTCTTACATATGAAAGCTATGGATAAACAAATTGTACTGACTTGAAGAGAGAGAGAGAGAGAGAGGCCAACAAGAAGTGCTTGTTATGTAGATTGTAGACATGGCAACGTGGGAGGAAGATGGGGGAGACAAAGGAGAACACCCGTGAGCGCACATGCACGGCGTCGACTAGCAAATTTAATGGCTTCTCTCTTCTTGGAGGAATGCTAGAGCTTTTTACCATCCAAAGTTTAGGTCAGATTAATGTGGCAGGGGATGGTCTTTGAAGAAGAAAACCATTAGATCATTTCCATTATGATGGAGTATACTGTTAGCATAAGGGCAACTGATCAATGGCTATCGCTGCTTTTAACATATTGTTTGTTTATAATCACCGGCCTTAAAAAATGATGTATTTTTTTTGAGTTTGAGAACAAAGAGTATTTCTTTTGGATGACCATGAAACAAAACACAATATTTTGTTTGTTTAATTTCAGATAATTTATCTCTAAGTTTAATTAGTCTGCGGTACATATATATATTTTTTTGAGTAAGCACCGACCAACAGAGTCAAAGTCCAGTCAAGTGCACCATCCCCCAGCATGAGACAATGTTCTCACTTCCCCAAACTGACACTGTGGCCAAAGAAATAGTCTGCGGTACATATAATCTGGGTTTTTTTTGCATATATACACCCTATAATGGTGGTAATGTCAAATGAATTCTTCATTTAAGTATATTATAAAAATATCCTCGAAATAGTTCGAATATTTACATTATACCCGTGTCGTGACTCACGTTCGTTCAACTACGGTTAAACGTGAGTTAAGAGGGAGAATGGCTAACTTACTCTCAAGTTAGTATTCTCTCTCCCTCTCTCTCTCTCTCCCTTGTGGCAGAACCTAGTAACTCCATTGTCAGCTAGAATGGGGATGAGGGGAGAGGGGCAGGCCGCCTAGATGGGAGGGTTGATGGGGTGAGGTTTCGCCATCTTCACTAGTTGGATCGGGGGCATTAAGGGGGGAGGGGGGGGCAGCAACGTCGGGCAGCGAGAGTAGTTGGGGGGTGGGGTGGGGGGAAGAATAGGGTTGTCTCCCAGGGAGAGCAGTTGGGTGTAGGGGAGGAAAGCAATTGGGGGTGGGGGGGGGGGGGGGGAGGGGTTGTGGAGCAACACCGCCATCGAGATGGGAGTAGGGGGAGATGGGGAGGGGGCCCACCTCGGCGGGAGAGTCAGACGCGGCGGTGACGTGGAAGTGGATCGACGGCAGCTCCGGGGACGCGAACGGGACGTGATAACTTGCTACCTCACGCAGCTCGGCCTCACGTCGGACGGTCTCACACCCGGCGACACTCAAAATCACAAGGAGAAAGAGGGAAGGGAAATGCAAGAGGGGAGAGCTCTCACACAAAATAAGATTTCATTCATATAACAACGTTCATACGTAACACATCCCTTGGCCTCCTTATATAGAAAAGAAAGCCATACCAACAAGACACTCACTCTTTCCTAATTGTGTTTATACCCTGGCCTAACAAGACAAAGCCCACCCACCCACTTTTGACTTGTGGGTTTTAATCAAATAAAATACATAAAATACACACATGTTATTTGACTAGTCTAATAAGACGAATACACTCAAATACGTACAAATACGTGTATCACTCAATACACACAAATACACCGAGTCTTCAGGAAGTCGGATCTCCGAGCCATAAGCTCGGTGCAGTGGCGGTGCGGCGTCGGCTCTGAGCATTGGGCCCGGTAGTGGCCCCGGTGTCCCCACCAACCCTCCCGGGGCGGCTGGAACTTGACTCCGTCGAGTAAGGGGGGACACTGCTGTGGTAGTGCTTCAGCAGATCTGGATCGAGGCGCTGGACATCTTCCCGGCTGATCCAGGAATCATCAGAAGGTGGACGGTCCCGCCAGCGGACAAGGTAGCGCTGGTACACCCTACTCCGTGTAGTGGTCACCTGCTCATCCAGTATCCTCTCAATGTACTCGCGTGCTACTCTCGAGACTGTGTGACACACAAGGGTGGGCTCACTCTCAATAGGAGGAGAAGGCTCGAAAGGGTCACTAGGAATCGCTGTGGGTTCCTTGTAGGCCACTAGGTCTGCCACATTAAAGGTCGAGCTAATCCCATATTCGGGAGGTAAGTCCACAACATAAGCATTGGAGCCAATCTTCCGCAGAATTGGGAAGGGTCCATCACTACGGGCTTGCAACTTTTTAACGGCTCCCGAGGGGAGTCGTTCGGGTCGAACCCGTACCATAACCATGTCACCTTCTTGGAATTCATGGTGACGCCTATGCGAATCAGCCAAGCGCTTGTAAGTTTCATTACTGAGGTTTATTTGCTTGCTAATTGACTCATGCAGACTTGTGACATGCTGTGCAAATTCCTCAGCTGACTTGGATGTTCTAGACTCGAGGGGAAGGGGAATGAGATCCACAGGTTTCCTAGGTTTGTAGCCATGCACGACCTCAAATGGACTCATACCTATGGACCTATTGACGGAGCTGTTGTATGCAAATTCGGCTCTGGGCAAAGAAGATCCCAAGTGCCAGAATGTTCCCCTACAAGACACCTCAAAGGTTTCCTAAACTCCTATTGACGACCTCTGTTTGCCCATCGTTTGTGGGTGATAGGCAGTGGAGAATTTGAGTTTGGTGCCAACTAGGTGCCAAAGTGTCTTCCAGAAGTAACTAGTGAACCGGACATCTCGGTCAGACACGATGGTTTGGGGGAGACCATGCAGACGCACGACTTCATCAAAGAATAAGTGGGCTACTCTAGATGCATCAGATGTTTTGGAACATGCAATGAAGTGGGCCATCTTAGAGAACCTATCAACGACAACAAAGATGGAATCATGCTTGTGAGCAGTGCGAGGTAAACCAAGGATAAAATCCATGCTCACATCAACCCATGGTCGATCAGGAACGGGGAGAGGAGTGTAGAGACCAGTGTTCTGTTTGACCTGTTTGGCCATCGTGCATGTCCTACACTGGGCTACAATCTTGGCCACATCTCTCTTCAGGCCAGGCCAATAGAAGTGCTCCTCCACAGAATGGATGGTCTTGTTGCGGCCAAAGTGACCAGCAAGACCTCCAGCATGCATTTCCCAAATCAGGAAGTCCCGAACAGAAGTCCTCGGGACACAGAGTTGCTGCCCTCGAAATAGAAAACCATCATGGAGTAGATAGTCAGAAAAGGCTATCGAGGGTCCAGCAGACAGAGCAGAGTAGGCAGGGCCAAAATCAGGACACTCTCCATAGAGTTCCTTCATGCGGTCAAATCCGGTGACCTCTACCCGAACAGTGGAAAGAAGGGAGACCCTTCGACTCAAGGCGTCGGCCACCTTATTTTCCTTTCCAGCCTTATGTTTTAGGACAAATGTGAAAGACTGGAGGAATTCTACCCACCGACCATGCCTAGGGTTTAAGCCCTTCTGAGAGCTAAGGAATTTCAAAGCCTCGTGGTCCGAGTATAAGACAAACTCTTGTGGTAAGAGATAGTGTCTCCAGTGTTTGAGGGCTTGGACCACGGCATAGAACTCCTTATCATAGGTGGAGTAACGAAGCTTTGCATCAGAAAGCTTCTCACTGAAATAAGCCACAGGGTGGCTCTCCTGGCTAAGCACTCCTCCTATTCCTACGCCAGATGCATCACAGGATATCTCGAAGACTTTGGAAAAGTCTGGCAGGCGGAGGACAGGGGCTTTGGTCATGAGCTCCTTTATGGCACGAAAAGCCTGGGAGGCGGCTTTGGTCCACTCAAAATTCCCCTTACAGATACAATCCGTAATGGGTGCCATAATGGTGCTAAAACCCTGAATGAAGCGTCTGTAGAAAGTGGCTAGCCCATGGAAACTTCGAACGTCATGGACATTCTGGGGCTCTGGCCATTCTACTAAGGCTTGGACCTTGGATTGGTCCACAGACACTCCTTGACTCGAAACCACAAATCCAAGAAAGTGACCCGGTCTGTCATGAATTCACATTTCTTGAGATTGACAAACATGGTTTCTCTCCTCAAAGTCTCGCAGACTTCCCTCAAATGATGGATGTGGTCCTGAGGGTTGTGGCTATAGATGAGAATGTCGTCAAAGTAGACGACAACAAAGCGACCAATGAGGGGTCGAAGGATTCTGTCATAAGCCGCATGAATGTGCTGGGGGCATTGGATAGCCCAAACGGCATGACGAGCCACTCATACAGACCTTCTTTTATTTTGAAGGCTGTCTTCCACTCATCCCCTGGTCGAATCCGGACCTGGTGGTAGCCACTTTTCAAGTCAATCTTGAAAAGATGGTGGCTCCACTCATCATGTCAAGCATGTCATCAAGACGGGGAATGGGAAACCTATACTTGACAGTGATCTTATTGATGGCGCGGCTGTCAACACACATCCGCCAGGTGCCATCCTTCTTGGGTGTGAGCAAGGCAGGGACAACACATGGGCTCTTGCTCACTCTGAGGAAACCCTTTTGGATAAGGTCCTCGACAATCCTTTGGAGCTCAGCATGCTCCTTGGGGTTCAACCTGTAATGGGGAAGGTTGGGTAGGGTGGACCTGGGACAAGATCAATAGCGTGTTGAATGTCACGCATGGGAGGGAGTCTAGAGGGTAAGTCCTCTGGGAAAATATCTGGAAGTCCTGCAGAATTGCCTGGACTCGGGTGGGACTGAGACTCGAGACTCCTCGGAGGTGATGGTGACAACAACAGCCCAGACAGGGGCACCCTCGGTAATCTCCCTATTCAGCTCACGGACACCTATGAAGTTAAGGCGCCTAATCGGGTCATAACCAACCTTAGGGGCCTTAGGAATGGGTGTAATAGGTGCAGGAGGAGAGGGAATGAGAAGTTTCCCTTCAGTGGGAGTCCGAGGACTCTCTTGAACCTTGGGGGTTCCAGTGGGGGTGGAGGTGGAACTCTTTCCCGGCGTCACCTTTGGGGGTGCCGGGTACAACTGTATCTTCTTACCATTGTGTGAGAAGGAACACTGATTGGACCGACCGAATGTAGTAAGGTCTACATCATAGATCCACGGTCGTCCTAGGATGATGCTACCGACCTTCATTGGCACTACATCGCACAGAATCTGTCCTTGATAGGACTGGAATTGGATGGGAATGACACATGTAGTGGTGACTGGGATAGACGTGTCGTCAACCCAAGCCACGTTGTACGGCCTCGGATGAGGATGGATAGGTAGACCTAGACGGAAAGACAAAGTCTGAAGAGACTGCATTGATACAGCTCCCGTTGTCAAAAATCACCTTGCAGGGTTGGGATTTTCCCATAATGTATATTTGGAAGATGGAGGTTCGACGCCAGTCGTCTTCCTGGGGGTGGGTAAGGATGCAGCGAACTACACCCAGTCTTCCCTGATTCGAACTCTCGGCAATATCTCCCACTTGCATGTACTCGACATGCGTTCCATCATACCCTGCATCCATTTCCTCAAATTGGGCGATGAGGTCAAGATCAGCCTTGTTTCTCTCAATGGCTTCTCCTTCCTGAGGTGGAAGCTCCACAGACTGGAGGTCGGTGATGACTAAGGCTTGGGTGGGGCAGTTGGAGGTAATGTGCCCAAGGTTATGGCACCTAAAGCAACGAACTCCCGAGACAGGGACTGGTTGGGAGGTGCTAGGGATGACTCCCTTTCCCTTGTCATATCTCCTCTCAGTTGGCGGAGTATACTCCAGCCTGGGTATAGCAGCGGGTGCAGGTAAGGGGTTTCGTGGGAAAGGAGCAGTAGGGGCAACAACCCTAAGTGGGGTAGCAGTAGGGACGTAGGAGGTGGAGGGGCCAGCTCTCCCAGCATAGCGGACTATGGGGTTTCGGAGTTCAGGTTGGTGGTAGATGGGAACCCGAGGTGGGACCACCCTTATAAACCTCTCAACATCTCGTGCAACCTGGTAGGCGTGCTCGAGGGTGTTAACCTCCCGCAAGACTAACTCCCACTGAATACTCTCGTGTAGGCCATCCCTAAACCGTGAGAGGGTGACGGAGACATCCTCCATGACTCGACTCCGAAGGAAGAAGTCATCAAATTTGGCCATGTACTCGTCCACGGACTTTCCATCTTGGGTGAGTTTTTGCCATTGGTCTAAAAGACGCTGATGGTAGGAGGGTGGCAGATACTTCTCCCTTAATTTCTCCTTCATTTCTTCCCACGTGCTTATAGGTTCCTCTCGTCTCCTTGCTAGGAGATTCTCAACGTTACACCAGTAAGTTTTGGCTTGACCTAGGAGTTTCATTTTGGCAAACCTCACCCTTGTGGCAGGGGTCATGCGGCGATGCCAATCAAAATATTGGTCCATCCCGGTCTCCCAATCAAGGTATGTAGCGGGGTTGAGGGACCCATCAAAACTTGGAGCGTCAATCTTGACGTTCGTAGGATGATATCTTCATCAGTCGTGGTCTCTCTCTCGAGGCACACGGGCCTCTTGCTCTCTACCTTGGGGAGCCTGATTTTGGCGGGCTTGCTCTCTTTCCTCCCTAGGATTGGCTACAGGATTGCCGTGGTCATTCACTCTTCCTTCCTCTCCCTTCAGTCGATCCTCTAAGGTTCGGATCCTCTTATTGAGTTCCGTCCGTAGTTGGCCTATGGATTCTTCAAAGTGGGCCACGAGATTGTGCTCGAGCTGGACTAGCATAGCAGTCACGCTCTCTTGATCCATGGGTAGCGTTGAAGGGCGCTCTAGACGGCCTGATGAGTTCCTAGACCAGCGTGGCATGTACGGACTCGGACCTTCATGATGCAATCATGGGACCGAAGATTAGCAAGCTAAAGACCCAATTTGTTGGCTGATAGGTAAAGGGGTCAACTTGAAGAGACCGGTCAGGCAGAGTTGCTCACCCGTAGGCGGAGTAGTTGTAGAACTACCTCCTGACAATCGGGGTGCCCTAATGCGACAGCCTAGGATTTTAAGGATGGGTGCAAGCAAGTTCTCTCTCACCGTCCATAGCGATGCACTCAAGAGACTGGCTGCATGGATCGGGCTCTCTCTTACTTCGTCGCGCGATAATCAAAGAAAGATACTACATGAGCAAGTGGTTTGGAGCACGTACCTAGCTGACTGAAAAGTCAAGCTCCGACCGGAGACGAAGGCGAGCGGGGACGTGCGTGCCCGCACGGCGTCGATGAAACTTGACCGGTTACAAAGAATTTACTCCACGGAGGGAGGATTGATTTATTACAAAACCGCTTAATTTCCCGCGCAGGGGAATAAATTAATCCAATTTCTCCGCACAGGGAGACTCTCAGACACTCACACTCCGTGAATTACGGACTGTGTGTCGGTGACCGGGTGACTCGGGCACCTGGTAAGCCGTCGTTTGTGGACTTGGGTGCCACAATTAATAAGTTAAATATATATATATAAAAATATATATATAGATATGTATATATATATATATAAGATTATATATATCCCAAATATATATATTATATATATATTTAACTTTTTTTTTCAAATCCCCCTTTTTTTTCAAACTTCACCTACCCCTTTTTTGACTTTTTTTTCCACACTCACTTTTTTTTTCTTCAAACCGTCACTTTTCTCACACTTTTTCCTGGTCTTCCTGCGCAAACCCTGCGCAAATCACGGCTGAAAGTAGGTCGGGGCGCCAGGCCAACACGGGCGCTAGTGCCGGTGGCCGCGGGCGCGCTGGGAGGCAGCAGTGGGTTAGGCGGGCCAGGCGGGCGCGGCTGTAGCGCGCGTGCGGGCATGACAGCAGCGCACGCAGGCTGGGCACGCGGGGCGCGGCACTCGCGCGCGCTCAGGCGGCCTGGCGTGGTGGGCGCTGCGCGGTGGCGGGGGCGCAGGCGGGCTCATGGGCAGGCGCTCGCGCTGGGCGCGGGCGCACAGCAGGTGCGGCAGGCGACAGGCGCAGGCGGGTGCAGGCTACCCCGGCGGGTGTGGCAGGCGTTCGTTGGCGGGGCGCTGGGGCGCGTCGACGGCACCCGGCGGCGATGGCAGGTCGCAAGCGGCCGTTGCGGCCGCTGCCGCTTTTGAAAGCTGGCACGGGCGACGATGCCCGTGCCACGAAACGTAAAATCTTTTTTTTCTGTTTTCTCACCCGCAACAGAAAGAGAGAGAGATGGAGTAATAGAGGGAGAGAGGGAATACGAGGGAGAGAGAGATAGAGAGAAAGAGACAGAGAGAGAGAGAGAGATACAGAGAGAGAGGGGGATAGAAATAGAGAGAGAAAAAACGCTGGAGATGAATTTTTTTTTCTATTTTTTTCTTTTTTTGCTTTTCGTTTCTCAACAGTATGTTGCTGTGTATCTTTTTTTTTTCTTTCTCTTACCCACCAGAACTCAATAACTCTTTTTCTCTCTTTTGTTTCCCACTTCTATCAATCGAAAGAGAGAAAGGGAGACGACGTTGGGGACGTCGGGGTCGATGGAGGCGTCGTGTTGGGCTCTCATACCAAATCTGACGCGGCGGCGGCGTGGAAGTGGATGGACGGCAGCTCCGGGGATGTGAACGGGACGTGATAACTTGTTACCTCACGCAGCTCGGCCTCACGCCGTACGGTCTCACACCGGGCGACACTCAAACTCACAAGGAGAAAGAGGGAAGGGAAATACAAGAGGGTAGAGCTCTCACACAAAACAAGATTTCATTCATATAACAACATTCATACGTAACACATCCCTTGGCCTCCTTATATAGGAAAGAAAGCCATAACAACAAGACACTCACTCTTTCCTAATTGTGTTTATACCCTGGCCTAACAAGACAAAACCCACCCACCCACTTTTGACTCGTGAGTTTTAATCAAATAAAATACATAAAATACACACATGTTATTTGACTAATCTAATAAGATGAATACACTCAAATACGTATAAATACGTGTATCATTGAATACACACAAATACGTCGAGTCTTCAGGAAGTCGGATCTCCGAGCCATAAGCTCGGTGCAGTGGCGGTGCGGCGTCGGCTCTGAGCATTGGGCCCGATAGTGAGTCCGGTGTCCCCACCAGAGTATCTGGGTGGGACTCTGGCATCCTCACTTGCTGGGTGGGGGATCAGGGGCATTGAAGGGAGGGGGGGGGAGTGCGAAGAGCAACACCACCGGGGGTTTATCAGCGGGTAGTGAGGGGTGGGGGAGAGGTGCCACTGGGGTGGGAGAGCAACTGGGAGGCGGGCCGTCAGAGGTGAGGAGGTGGGGGATGGGGAAGGTTGATGGGGTGGGAGGGGGGGGGGAGGGAGGCGTTTGCATGAGTAAGGAAGGGGAGAGGGGGTTGAGAGAGATGTGTGGGGGACATTTGTGTGAGCTTGGAGGGGGAGGGGAGCTCACCGGAGGGAGAGAGGGGGCCGAGAAGGGGGGGCGTCTCGCAAGCGGGGAGGGGTAGGGGGCCTCGTCGACTGGGGAAAGGGAGTCGGGAGGGGTGGGAGGGAGGGTATATGTGTAAGCATGGAGAGTGAGAGGGGCTTGTCAGAGGAGGAGAGGGTGCTGAGAAGGGGGGGGCTACTCGCTAGATGAGATAAGTGGAGCGCTCTCTCTCTCTCTCTCTCTCTCTCTCTATCTCTCTCTGTCTCTCTCTGTGTGTGTGTGTGTGAATCGAGATATTTAGATATTTCACATATTCTAACGGCTCCCGTGGCACATTTTCTCGAATATTTGTTTGGTGTAGACGGTAAAGAATTGTAAGGGCATAACCGTAAACATTCGAACTATTTTAAGGATATTTTTAATAATATATTTAAATAATAAAATTATTTGACATAATCACTATGTATAGGGATATATATGTAAAAAATAAAACTATAAATTTTTGATGTCACACGCATAAATACCTTGAGACTTTGTTCGTATTTACATTGTTTTATAGTTTAACAAACAATTGGAAAGTAAATAAGACAATTACAAATTTTCCACTATTTTAAACAAACAAGTCATTAATCTCCAATCCTCCTCCTGTAAAATTTGGTTGTGTATATTTTCTTCGAGATGATAACTATGTTCCTCTTCAAGTTGTAATCTTTTTATTTTTTGGATAAAAATAATTTACTGTCAAATGAAGTAAAATAAATTAAGAATATAATTATTACGATATCTTTCTCCACTCAATGTCCCGAAATTTTATGTGTCGTCACTCAATCCAATAACCTTGATATGATATCAAAACTTATATAGTTATTATTACAGACCTTGTGTTTGTCATGATCCATACGTTAGGATAGAAATTGACATGCACTTAAAGGATATATTAAGAATATATAGTCTCACGTTAAATGGAGAGACAAAAAATATTATATTAACTTAACAATATATAAATACACATTTTCATGTACTTTACTTTACTGTGAGACCCTCTTAAACCTCTCTTTGACAGAGGGTTAACCCAGTTTTTATCCTGAATAAATAGAGTTTGTGCTTTGATCGCAAACAAGAAAAAGTGGATTAAAGGAGAGTTAACCTGGGTTCCTTGTTCAAGCTGGGGAGTTTCGTCAGGGGTCGTTATGTTTTATTATAAAAAGTAAATTTACCATTTTTAAATTTTAATTAACAATATTAATGATATTTTTATCAAAATTTTATTATTTTGACAATAGTTTTTTTATAAAAATCTAATTAAAATATTAAAAAGATTTAAAACTAAAAAGTTAAAAGTGAGTAGTAACTTATAATTATAAAAATCAACATTTACCACTCTTAAATTTTAATTAGTATTATTAATGATACTCTTTATCAAAAAAATTATTATTTTGATAGTAAATTTATTTTTATAAAATCTACTAAAAATATTTATTTATTTTTTGAAAACATAAAAAGTTAAAAGTGAACAATAACTTTGAAGTGTAAGTATTAGCATTTGTCACTTTTAAATTTTAATAGGTAATATTAATGATAAAATTTATCAAAAAATTTATTATTTTGATGGTAGATTTATTTTATATAATTTATTAAAAATATTTATAAAATTTAATACATAAAAACTTAAAAATAAACGGTAACGTTTAATTATAAACATTAACATTTATCACATTTAAATTTTAATTATTAGTAGTAATGATAATCTTTATCAAAAATTTATTATTTTGACGATAGATTTATTTTATAGAATCTATTAAAATATCTAAAAAATAAACAATAAAAACTTAAAAATGAATAGTAAATTTTAATTGTAAATATTAAGCATTTATCACTTTCAAATTTAAATTATTATTATTAATGATACTCTTTATCAAAAATTTTATTATTTTAACGGTAGATTTTGTTTATATAATGTATCAATAATATTTAAAATTGTAAAAAATTAAAAAAATTCAAAGTGATCATTAACTTTTAATTGTAAACGTTAACATGTATCACTTTTAATTTGTAATTAGTAGTATTAATAATATTTTGTATTAAAGATTATTATTTTTATGAAATATTTATTTTATAAAACTTATTAAAAATATTTTAAAAATTTAAAAACATAATTATTTACATGGAATAGTGAAGAGGTATACGACCGTGAGTAAAAAATTTAAAAGAGAAAGACAAATGTAGGATTTTAGCTGTCATTATTATTGGGTTAAAATAGTACCTACTAAATCACACATGATTAAAATTATGTTAGCACACCTCTTTAATTTTAATTTAACTCTCCTCTCGTCAAAATAAAAATAAGTTAACTTTGGACTAACTTAACAAAGTTGAGTCAACCCTTTATTAGTTAATTAGGTAAATCTTCTACGAAAATGGGGCTAATGGGTGCAGTCGGGCAGGATAATATACCTATTAATACAGCGGATACGAAATAGATATTGTGATATTTAAATTCGTATCTGATTAATAATTAAATAATTTGATATCTAATTAAATTATCTGTCGAATATTTTATTCTATCAAACAAATATAAATTCAAATTTAATTCAATTTTTAAATAAATAATTACCGTGCTTACTTACAGGTGAGTAGTGCAGATCGTGCAGGAGAATTGCAAGTTTTTTTTCTCAAAAAAATAAAGAGCGGAGGTTATTTTTATTTTGAGAGAGTTTATCAAAAGATTTAAGAGAATACTTATCAAATGAATAGAAGTGGTGTTATTATTTTTAAATTTTGTTTTAAGAGAAAAAATTAATAAAAAGAGTAACAAAATAATATATTAAGATTTAAGTTGATTATATATAAAATATATAGATCTGTAAATATACATCTAAGAATGCATATACCGTCTCATAATATTTAACACGAAAATCTCAGTATCTAAATTCATATCTAATTATTAATCAAATTATATAATTTCTGATTGAATTATTTGTAAGTATATTTTATTCAAATAATTATATGATTAAACTCACAAGAATTCGAATTAGATTTAAAATTTAAACAAATAATAGACAAGCCTAGACGACAGTCTATGGCGCGATCTGCTGCAGGCAATCACTCGCCGTATGATTAGTGGATCCCATACACTGAGAACATCTGAACCGTGCACCGCTACCCGCGTCAAAGACAGCGACGCCCAGACACATGGTCCTCGTAGGCCCACAAACCCATCTCTCTCACGTCGCCATCAGCCGGATTTGTCCGTGCCCCCAGAGAGAGAGAGAGAGAGAGAGAGAGAGAGAGAGAGAGCGTAAATAGTGGCGCCTTGCGGTTGCGGTCTCTCTGCCCACGTGCTGACGCACGTGCTATTGGGGAGGGGGGGGGGGGGGCGGGGGAGCAGCTTTCGGCCGTCTTCTTCGACCTGCATATGCTATCTATAATGCTAAGGCCGCCCCGTTTTAAGAGCAATATTACGGTCTTGCCACTGTGAAATGGAAAGGCCCCCTTTCCCTTGCGGACGCGATGGGGACCCGACGTTACCCGACCCCTTGAGTGGAACACGAACACCCGTTCACGCGAACAAGCATATGGATCCCATCTCTCTCTCTCTCCATTAGAGATAAGAAGTGCACCCTTTCGATCGCCATCAAGTGGCGGGAAGGAGGAGAGAGACATGCACAACTTGACACTACGTTGGAGGAGGAGATGATGCCCAGATCTGATTCCAAGTTCTTCATAATGCTGAACAAATAGGTCGATGGAGTACCCATCTATCAATAAAGGCTCGCATATTACACGTTGATACACTGTCTCCCAACATATCGTTGATCTTAATCCCTGGCGATCCCAAGTTCCCAACACAGAGGAGTAACACTGTTCCACTTATATATCCACGTAAACTAACTGAGTTGCTTTATATATGTATGTATATATAGATCCAACGGGGCATCTAGTCAAAGGACGTCCGGATAATCTAACAGGCGAAGGTTTCCATGTGCATGCCATGCCCCTTCCCTTATGATCATTAGTTGCTGCAACATGGGCCGGCAGTAGTCACACACAAATTAACGTCACAAATTAAGAGATCTAAGTTGTGGGGCCATCAGGTCTATCAAGCATGGTTTATCGATTCGATCTGACTTGGATTGACTCGAGAGTGTCGTACCGTATCTAAAAATATTTGATACGGTACAAATCATTCTGAGTCAGATCGAGTCGATACACAGTGATAGAGAGAATATTTTTGAGAAAGAAAGAGATGTCGTATCAAATCTTCTAATCTGATACAACTCACCGAGTCGGCTAATCCTACTATCAAAGTAAACACCCGGGGATCACAGTCGCAAGATGCCGAGCAAGCACTGCTCAACAGTGAAAACATCAACCACACCTCGATCACCGTCACAATCACCGGACGGAGTACGCATGGGCCGGGAACCAGCCAATTGCCAACGGCGATCCCCACCCACGACCACGCACCCCCCCTTCCTGATGAGCTGTGGGCGTACCCTCTGATGGACCATCTCGCCCGCCCGATTGACCTGACCTTTGTTTGCTGGCGTCTGTATGCTTCCTGCGGGCGAATCACGGCCGTCAGATGCGTGGGCCCAAGCCCCCCACGGACGACGTGACGTTACGAACACCCCCCGCCCTCGCTGCCCTTTTCGGCGCTTTGCGGGGTTTCCGCACGAGCGGTGGCATTCCTCGTAAAAAGAGGGAAGTGCGTACCCTTTTGGGGGCCGACCTGCCCAATCCCCATCACCCGCCTCCGTCCTGGCTCTTCCTCTCCGTATAAAACCCTCTCTTCTCATCTCTCTCTTTACTCCCCTCTCTCTCTCTCTCTCTCTAGACGTCTCTGGGTCTTTGTCTGTGTATGTCTGTGCTTTCTTTGACTTGACCCCCACGCCATTGCAATAATATCACACCGCTCCTGTCCCTCCTCTCTCTCTCTCTCTCTCTCTTCCTTGCTCAGACGGGAAGGCGGAGCAGTCACAGTGTCACCCTGCTCCTTAGCTTTCGCCGCCGCCCCACACCCAGGGCTCAGCTGGCCCGCCATGGACAGTCTCCGCCGACGCCGGCATCGCCTTCTTGCCGCCGCCGCCGCCGTTGCACTCCTCTTCTTGGTTTCCGCTCTCGGTACGACGCAAAACTGAGATCGCCACGTACTCTCTCTCTCTCTCTCACTCTCATAACAGTGGTGGTTGCTTCCGCGTCGTGCAGGATGTGGGTTGACGAGGACTGCCCAGGAGGGAGAGCAGGGTCGCCGCCACCTCGACCTGGACGATCGCCGGGGCTGGCGACGCGTGCTCGTGGGTCCGGGGTCGTCCCCTCCGACGTGCCGGGGCAGGTGCGGCGGGTGCTTGCCCTGCCGGCCCGTCCACGTGGCCGTGCAGCCCAGCAGGAGCTTCCCCCTGGAGTACTACCCCGAGGCGTGGCGCTGCAAGTGTGGCAACAGGTTGTTCATGCCCTGATCGCCGTGGAGATGACGGGGTAAGAAATGGAGACATCGGAATTAGTGTAAGAAGAACAACATAGAGAAGAGGAAGAAGTGATCGACCACCACCCATTTAACTGGACAAGCGGGAGAGTTCCGTCTCCCATTGATTGATGCTTTCTTTGACATGTACATTGGTTTGTGTAATTTTCACATTGGGATAGTGATTTATACATCGATGCATGCTTGTGTAAAATTTTTCTTCCCCATGTGGGTGGACATGGATAAATGTTGGTGGCCACCGTTTACATCGAGAGAGAGAGAGAGAGAGGCTTTAATTAGTTTTCATGGAAGTCACTAATAATAGTAAGTTTTGGGATTTGTTGTACGATGATGAAGTCACCCTGTTTTCTTCCTTTTTTTTATTGTGAATCAATCTTGGTGTAGTTTCAACATGGCAAACTTCTAGTATGGTTTTCGAGATGTGGGAAATGAGTGTTTTATAGCTTAATTTGTCAAGTGAAGAGAAAAGAAAGGTGACGGGCATCGTTCGTTCATGGTGGCACAGCTGCATGTACTCCTCTGCATATATGTAATTTATATATAGTTTGACAAATATTTAACAGGATGCCAACCTTTTTTTACAAACTCTCTCCTAGATCCGAAGTTCACTTTGCGTTTAGCACCGGTTAAAGGTGAGCTGAGTCTAAGTCTCTCTCTCCCCGAGATTTTTAAGAGGCAGCAGCGTTTGAGAATGCAACGGAGTTCTGAATTATTGTCAAAATTTAATAGAGAGAGATCTAGAGAATTGTTTGAGAGTATTTTTTCGAGATTTTTCCCCTCATTTTTGTTTCTATTCCTCTCTGTTTTTCTTTTCAAAATTTCCTTTTTACACAATCTGATGGAATATGATGCCATTTGAAAAGATTTTTGGGGGTTTAGATTTGGAAGTCATAATCTCTCCGATCGAAAAGCCTTTCCAAATGAGGCATAAACCATGAGTTTTGGTTTTCCTTTCTTTCCATTTGGTTCCTCGATCCTATGTTAACTTAATTAGGCCGCGCTAGAGGTTGTTATTATGATAAATGATAGATGGACCTTGGAGACAAACCCGAGGCTGTTACATATCGACAAAACAATAACAGTGACAGCATCTTCCAATGAAATTTAATTAGGTGATCATATATGTTAATTAGATGATAAACTCAATCAAAGAAGATGTCCATAGACTAAAGAATATGTATGGATATATAGTCTTGACTTATTAATCAATGGCCTTAGTGATGGAACTGATTGCCCGACTCGATTACTCATCAAAGACGGCCTTTTGTCAGTATGAAGATCGATCAGGAGGACGGTTAAGCTGATCCTATTAACTTAGTCTCGCGTTTTTAGCCTGAAAGGAGAGGGAGTTGTAAATGTGGCTTTTCTCTTACTTTCCAATTAAGTTAAAACAGAAGGGAAATACTACTTGTACTCTTTCAGAGTACTCTCTTAAAATATTCCCCGTGGCTCAACTATTTCCTTTTCAAAAAAACAAGACTCAAGTCACCAATTCTATTTACTTGTTCTTATTGTATGGAATCTTTTCTCATGATGATAACAGATCACTTAGTGCAGGGTAACGATGGGAAGATCCCTTAAAAAAAAGCTTAATCTTAGAAGGGTAAAAATAACAACACCCAAAACAAGATAGAGAACAAAAGACGAGAGCTTTTGTTCCATGTGTGTGTGTTTTCCATATATGTCTGCGACGTCGCTAGCACTGTTAGGAATTTTTAGAATTTGTTGTATGATCATGAGGTTGTCCTTTTGTTTTTCCTTTATCATGCTTCCGGTTCTACGGGTCATCATGACAAGCTTCTAACATGGCTTTTGTCACAGTTGAATTGGGCTGGCAAAGGGGGGAGTTAGACGTGAGAGTTTTAGCTCATCTGTTCATGGAAAATAAACAAAGGCCGAAGGCTTTCGATTCACGATGACACTTTCCACTCTTAATTTCCTTGTGCATGTGCCTTAATTAACACATATGAAATATAATTAAGGCTAATGCCCTTTGCATGGAAAATGACAGCAGTACTAGGGCTTTCTCTCTCTCACGCTCTCTCTCTCTCTCTCTCTCCTCACACCTCAGTACACTGGCTCCGGCTTTATTTAGATCTAGCTAGCTTTGTCCTTCATCTTGACAGACCTAAGCGCAACTCCTTTTAATTAGCTCTCAAGGAAGTTCGGGATGTGAGGTTTTTTTCTAATTAGTTTGTTTTAAGTTGAAGGGGAAGATGAGAACTTTTGGTTCGTGCATGATCACACATTTTTCTCTCTTCCACGTGTCTTCAACCTATATATCTGTGAGAGGATCCGTCGTCTTCGGCCTGTTATAACCATGGAAAGACAGAAGGAAATCCTTCAAAAAAATTTCGTATTCAGCGTTTATGAGGACTTTTCCGCTTGTCCGCTCTCCACACATACTCTCTCTCTCTCTCATCCCGAATGGTTAATAATTAATTATGAGCATGCAGTACGTGAGTTATCTTTACTTGGGTTGGGAACAAATTAATTAGCCACTGATAATTTGGTTTGGCACGTCGCTCTCTACACATTCCTCGATGTCTAGGAATGAGTTGCTGAGTTTAGCTTGTGATAACCAATTGACTATTATTAATTTAGTTTGGCGTCTCTCTTTCTCTCTCTACTCTGTGTACCTGTGATCTTCTGCGCATATGTCTGGCTTTGCTCAGAACGAATATCTCTGGGAGAAAACGCAACTATCATGCATGCTTGCAGATTCTGCACACACAAACTGGTTTCTTCCTTGCCATCCCATGTCTTTGTATGACTCCTTTTTCTCCGTCTTTCCCCTCCACTGCCAAAAAGTCCTTTCTGGGGTCTCAGATGTTGAGCTCTTTCGCATCTCTGGCCTCGCCTCTGGAGCTGCAGCTGCGTGAGGGGGGGCGGGGGGCGCAGTGGCTTTTCCTCCACGACATGTATCTTTCCTTCCGTCACCCGGAACTGCCATGCAAGAGTTACTGCTTACTCCTCCTCCTCCCCAAGCAGCACCCACACACACAGGCCTTGAGACTTGTGAGGAACCACGTCTGCTCTTTTTTAGCTTAACTTGTCATTATCCCCATATGGAGGGGACTGCGGAGAGGGGTATCAGCTCAGAACTGCTGCCATTTGACCCGATTTAGATGCTGCGCGCGAGGTTCTGCTCTTCCGACGAGGCGGACTGCTTCGGGCTTTGGAAGACGACCCGGCCGGCGTCAGCGTTCGCGGAGGGGGCCAATCCTGTGTGCCTTGAGAAGGATGAAGGGATTGACGTCTTTTTTTTTCTTGAGACGGCACGGCACGCATGCACAAATGGGCATGTATCTGTTATCTTCCATCACCTATATTAATAACTCTCCTCACACCTCACACACCCTCACACACGTACGTAATGGAAGAGAGAGAGAAAGAGGGATCTCAAGCTAAACACAATGTAGAGAAGGGAGAGGGTTTGCACTCTCTCTCTCTCTCTCTCTAAATTTATATATATATATATATATATATATATATATATATATATATATATATAGAGAGAGAGAGAGAGAGAGAGAGAGAGAGAGAGAGAGAGAGAGAGAGAGAGCATTGGGTGGCTTGGGATGGATCCCCACTTGGAAGCCTTGGAAAATTTCCAAAGGAGATATTTATTGGAGGTGATTTGGGGGGGGGGGCGGTAACTTGGGGGAGTAGCCATGGAAAATTTCCTATGGTAAGTTAGAGAAGACCAAAGGAGGGAGGACTAGGAACAAGAATATGCAAGAAGGAAGAGGAGGGAGAGAGAGAGGTGCCACGGGCACCAGGTGGGCCCGAGCGGAGTCGACCTGAACGCGTCAATTGGTGTCACCCGTGGTCGGCCCGGGTCGGTGTGCGCCCAGTTCTTGGGCACCAGCGGCTGGTGGCCAGCCGCCGGGGTGGGGCATGCGCTGACCCGAGCCGACCATGTGCCGGCGGGCCACGGGCGAGCTGGCCGGCCCTCTTGGGCATGCACAGCCCATTGGCCGCCGGCCCATTAACGCTTATCTTTTGGATTCTTGAGTTCTCAGAAGCACACATTGTGGGTTAGCTTTTATTATACCATTGCCATCTGTCCCAGCTATTGAACTGGGTCAATGTTACGTTCATGCATCTTCCTCCAAATTGTTATATATATATGGCTTGATATCATTTGGCCCCTAATTAAGATGATCACAGATTTGTTGGAAAAAGCCGACCTATAATTAGTCAAATCTTGGGTTGGCGTAATGAAGCCCGTTGACTGTGTAATCGAAATTCGTGTTAAGGGAGATATGGCTAAAGCCATTGGTAAAGAGATTGATATGAAGATGAAGAGAAGTATAGAACAGATGGTTGTTGTACCCAACGGAAAAAAAAGGTTCTTGTTCTGTAACATTTTTCCGAGGATCATGAGGACCCTTGGGCCCTCTTTGACAATCGAGTTGTCGGGCGCCGATCGGCTGACTGCGTTAATCGCGGAGAGAGAAACCCCGCGTCCCCCTCACAGAAAGGCGCTAACCGACCCCCGTTGACTTACTCGACCCTCCGAGGTCAAGTAAATTAACCGGGAGCGATTAACAAAGACGCCCTTGGTGTTCATATATAAATATGCAAGCCCATCTCTCACATCACAGCTGACAATTTCTTTGCCTTCTCCCCTGGTTTGACTACGTACGATCTCCATTTCCCAAAAGATTTGATATTCTAGGACGAGTATTGTTATCGTAAATTACATTCCTAATATGTCTCTTTTGCTCTTACGTACTGTGTCATGCACATTGATCACATTGATTAGGTATATGCTTATCCCTTTTTCCTCTCAGGCTCTCTCTTCGACAGAGTGATAGTTAAAATGATGGTTATCTCTCTCGTCAGTTAATTTGTTTCGGAATTGATTCTTACTTACTTTGATAAGTAATGAGTTATTTCTCTTGGACAAAAAACATTAACTCCCCATTTATTTCACCTGCTTTGATCGATTGTACTTAGAGATACAAAATGGGTTAACTTTATAAATTGACTTAATTATCTTTGTCATCTAAACCATACTACGCTTCTAAAATCATATTTTTTTAAATATTTTATGCATCCTACCTCCGAATTATCTTTATGCCCCCTCAACCTATGTCCAACTTAACTAATATATTTATTTGACGTATGTAATGTAAATAATTTAATAAATTATGTAATCATGTAAATATTTAGACACGTTAATATTTGTTAACATTTGTCATGAAATTACATAAATGTTTGGACATTTTTTTTTACATTTCACGTGTAATGATGCAAACATTTAGATGCACTATTTTTTGCACATTTTATGCGTAATTAGGTAAACATTAAGATGCATTATTTTTTTTACATCTCAAGTGTAATTTTGTTGTCCTGTGAAAAATATATGTTCACGAACGTTCTATCAAATAAATTATTGTACAAAATTAAATTTAAATAAATATTTGTACACAAACTATCATCCCAACAAATATTTGTACAATTATTATCAATAAAATTAATAACTGTACACATATTAATTCTCCTCAACATAAATAGCTATACACGAATTTTTTGCCAAATAAACAGCTATACATAAGTTTGAATAAATAATTGTACGTACACAAACCATCGACCCAAAAAAAAATTGTACACATTCAGACTAAAAATATTAGTTCTACACACATTTTCTTTAAAACAAATTGCAGTACATGAACCTTCCCCCAAAATACATAGCAGTACACAAATTCTCATTCAATTAAATAAATGAACACGAAGTTTTTGTCAAATAAAAAAAGTATACACATCTTTTTTAACAAAATAAATAACTGTACACAAAATTTAGTTCAAATAAATATTTGTATACACAGTTTATATGATCTGTTTACATGGTTATATATATGCTCGGGAGAGGGATCACAATATTGTAAAAAAATAACTCCCCCATTTTTAACAGGTCGCACAAAAGTCATGATCAAAAAATCATACAAAAAGATGTCATCCCCCTCTCCGCAGCCCGTTGAAATCCAACACTACTCAATGAAACATGTATATGATCTTCGTGAGAGCTGTCTTGAACGCCCTGCACCCATGCATGAACTCGGTGACCCCCTTCTGCATCCCCTCCTCACCCCCTTCTTGAGCAGCACTCACTGCCGCCTGGGTTGCCCTCCTCAATATGTGTGGGCTGGAAGTGAACCAAACAAACACCAGGCCCACCTACACACAGATGCACATGAGCATGCATATTTGTATCTCTTTTGAAAAATGCCTTCTTTATTGACACCCCACCCTAGCTGGTGAAAATTGCCTTCTTTATTGACACCCACCCCCAATTGTATCTACACTTTGAGCCAAAATCAACCAATTTCATTATACTGTATCTTCGTTTTTTTGAAAGTGAAGTTTTTTTTTATCTCACATTCAAGACACAACCAATAAAGCAATGGATAAGATTTGATCTAAAAAGAAAGAGGGCATTCATGATTAAATGTGCAAACATCAGATATTACCAGTGGAGAGGGGAATTTCTGCAGCCCATTCAAAGAGCAGTCGAACTAGGCCCATCAGGACCAAAGAAGACCACGCTCGCCCAAGTGACAGCCCATAGGGCCCACTTAGGATAGAAAGCCCAATAAAAGATTCGCTCGAGGATACTACCTTCCTAGGCGACCTCTAGGCTCGGAAGGCCCGAGCGTCGGTTAGGTCACAGGAAAGGTCCATGCCCGAGCCATCTCTCCGCCTAGGGGAAGAATGCGCATGTCGACCAATCCGACCCATCTTCGTCCGAGCTAAGCCTACCGCCCGTATAGGGCTGGCCTCTCTGAGCTCGGTACGGCCGGCGATTGCTTATCCATGCAGCCGTTAAGAGTCCTCTGTGGGCAGAAATTTATAAATGTGAGGGACTCCAGCTCCCCAAGGTGATAACGCTCCCACGATAAGGTAATAAAAGTCCACGTCGAGGACGTAACCCCCACCTGAAATCCCTCGACTTACAGGACTCCAGAAGACGGCGCACTATTTAACCCAGGGATACCCTCCGGTGAAAGGTAAGGGCAATCACACGCTCAAAACTCCTGAGCAGTAACCACTTCACCCTTCTGGTAGAGAGGGATCTCGCGCGGAAGCTACTTCCTCCCTATATTGCTCCCACCATAGTTCTACTGACTTAAGCATCGGAAGGTTTTCCCCATGGACTCATCCCTGGGCCCTCTGATCCGTTTCCCTTTCTTGCAGTTCACTATCCGGTGATCCACTGCCCGCTCAGGACCAGCGCGAGATCTTACCTCTTCAACCGGCCATCTTGCATTAATGCCAGGAAGTTCTATAACATCAAGGCAATGGCTAAAGATTGGTTTTTCCGTCATCTAATAAAAGAATAGAGGTTCAGCAGAGCACAAGTGCAAACGTCCAAGGAAATGAAGTCCATTTGCGAAGAAACTTCACACTTACCTAGACCTACCGGAAGAAGCCACATGATAATGAAACTGCAGAGGCAATGAGGTACATTCGTGTACACACTTTAACATCTGCTTCTTTCTTTGATAAGACAAATAACACAATATCTAGAATTTATAGACTAATATTTTGTGTATTTATAATATTTTGGTCAAATACGTATGACTATGCCTTCCTACATGCCAGTGATAGAGACTAAATAAATAGCAGAAACATGTTCAAAATTATTAGCGGTCACAAACGTAATCTAACATTAACAAACAAGATGCAAGCAGAGTATATGTCTTCTCCAAAACAATGTGGTGGATGTTCAACTTCTGTGGAGGAACTAATGTTTCAACAATATTTCATTTGGGTAGATCCAACCAGACAATCATACCAAATGTTTCATATATACCAGCCAGACAATTAGCTTGATTTTTCATTTCAAGGACACCAAACATTAAACACGCAAACTTCGGCAAAATAAGAAAGAAGCTGACAATATTCTAGCAAAGGCGAATGGCAATAAAAGAGGCCAAAAAGAAGTATCTCTGCTTTAGTATTGCCAATAACGTCACAAATCTCAAAAGAGAGGAGAAAAGAAAAGAAAAGAAAATAGAAAAAAGAGAACGGACTCGCATGCACCGCTGGCATCGTCTCCTTGCAGGCAATCTCTCGCCAAATGTCTAGGTTGCCGACAGTTCTAACACGCCCCACAACCATCACCGCTATCGCCACCAAAGCCCCCGCCCCCGCCCCCACCCATCCTCCCACATCTCCCTCCACTTGGCCCCAACCCCCCGTCAAAGCCACCACCATTGCCACAGAAATCCCTGCCCGTCCTCCCCCTGCCACCGGAGAAACCCTGATCACGCCCAATAGAAGAGATGACGATACGAAGAGGTGGAGAGGAGGACGATGCCAGCTGCGCGAAGGCGGGAGGAGGACGATGCAGCTACCTACATGGGTTCGAGAGGAGGACGATCCCTAGCTACGTGAGGTCGGGAGGATGGCTAGCTATCTGCGTGAGGTCGGGAGGTGGACAATCGTCCTCCCGTGCAGTGTAGAAGAGGACGATGTGAGCTGAGGAGGAGGTCAGGGAGAAAGATGATGAGTGCTGCGCGAGGTCGAGATGAAGCGACATGGCAAGGCGTTATCGGGGTGACCGAAGGGTAGAATAGGAATGTGGGGTGGTGGGTTAAATTGTTCCACCGATTTAGGTGGGTTAATTTGTCTGGGTTAGATGATGGTTATCCTTTGATCTAACTTGATTATCTTTATCCCCCTGTCAAAGTAAAAGAAGGATAAATTGAGAGTTATCCCTGGGATAAATGGGGGGTAACCCCCTATTAAAGAGGGAATTAGCGAGCAAAAGTTGTGTGCCTTTTTATCTACTTGTTTAGGTGAACCAAGTGCAGTGGCCAAGAGAAATCCTAAAAAACTCTCCCACGTTGAGAGTTCAAACACTGGGTGCCCTCCCCCTGCCATCGAAGAAACTCTGATCACCCCCAACAGAAGAAATGACGATGCGAAGAGGTGGAGAGGAGGACGATGTCAGCTGCGCGAAGACGGGAGGAGGACGATGCCAACTACCCACACGAGTTTGAGAGGTTTACGATCTCTAGTTGTGTGAGGTCGGGAGGAGGGCTAGTTGCCTGTGTGAGGTTGGGAGGTGGACGATCGTCCTCCCATGTAATGCGGAGGAAGACGATGCAAGCTGAGGAGGAGTTGGGGGAGAAGGACGATGCCTGCTGCACGAGGTCGAGATGTGGCGACAAGGCGAGGTGTTATCGGTGCGACCGAAGGGCATAATAAGAATGTGGGACGGTGGGTTAAATTGTTCCACCGATTTAGGTGGGTTAATTTATCCAGGTTAGATAAGGGTTATCTTTCGATCTAACCTGACTATCTTTATCCCACTGCCAAAGTAAACGAAGGATAAGTTGGGAGTTATCCCCTGGATAAATGGGGGATAACCCCTTATCAAAGAGGGGCTTATATATCTTTTGGTCTAAGGTCGTGTTTGGAAATGTTTTGGAGAGTCCTTCCGATTATTGGAAGCTCTGACACAACGCAAAATGGTTCCAAATGAAATATTGACGTCTCTGTCTTTACGAAGAGAGGGCTTCTGAATGAGAGAGTGCAGATACATAAAATATAAAAATCTAGAATCCGTAAAGGCTTAAGCCTCATCTGATGACACTTCAGATTATGGATTTTTTTCATTATCTTTTAGAGAGGGAAAAAGTTGATGGAGATTAGTTTTTAGAAATTATGAAAAGTGCTCTCTTTTCTCCCTATCTCTCTCTAAAATTCATAATCTAATTTTTGAATAATCTGATATGAGAAGGATACATTTGATGAGACTTTTGGGGGATAAAAAATTTAAAGTCATAGTCCACCCCCTATTGTATTCTCAAACAAGACTTTAGGCGAGTGAACTTTTAGCCTCTCTTTGGTATTGGTTTATCCCGAGGTTAGCTCTAAGTTAACTCCGGGATAAGCTTTTTTGTGCTTTGGTAAGGAGTTAGTGTTAGTCGGGTTAGGTTAAGGACTAACCCAGAGATATTCATGGATTTTGAAACCCACACTCAATGGTGGGTTAAGGTGGGTTAACCTCCTACCTCAATAAATGCTCAATTAAATGTGTCTATCTCTCTCATAATAAATGCTATTTCTCTCTCTCATTATTACTAGGTTAACTTATTATTTATCAAATCATACTAGATTAAAATTAGGTTAGCCCACATCCTTATTCTCCGATTAACTATCATCTTATCAAATTAAAAATGGGTTAACTCCGAGCTACTTTAATTAGGTTGAGTTAACCCACCTTTAGCTTAACTCCCTACCAAAGTGAGACTTAGGACGTGGTGACGACTTTCGGAGGTCACTTTTTGAAAATACCCTTGCCCCCACCCTACTGGTAGTCGCCGCTACCTCCTCCCAGCCCGTAGCGACTCACTGCTCGCCATCCCCCACTCCTCACGTAGCTGCAATAGCCCAGATCGTACACCCCTGATTCTAGGTCGACCCCCCCCCCACCCCCCCCAATCGCCTAGTTGTCGGCACCCCCCCCTCCCCCCAATCGAGGATGTCGTGGCCGATTGCCCCTTGTTGCGTCTTGCGCATGCGTGCATTGCTATAACTCGAGAAAGAAGATAAACATTAACGGGGCACAAAAATTACAATGTTATTACACAATTTACTGTATCATTCCCAAAACAATGTTCATACAACAGCAACGGCCAAATTAAGGTAAAATGATAATTGAACTCTCCACTCCATCCCACTCAAAACTGCCTCATCCCACGCAAATAGAATTCTAAAATTTCGAAGGAAAAAACTGTGACATGTACTGGCCATGAGACTTCTGAGAATTACCTAGAGAAGCAACGCGTTTCCAAAGCGTGATTTAAGTTTCACTTCAAACATTCAAACTTGCATTCCATTTTCATCAAGCTCAAACACGAATGATCAGGAGAAAAATTATGGATTCAGGAAACTGGTTAGAGGGGATGATACAACTCTTTGAGCAAACCCACACTCCTCAGAGACATTGTAAAACAAGAGTTAGAAAGGGATAGAAGGTAAGAGTCATGCAAGAATATCAAGTAATTTGTTGAGCTTGCATTAGACCACTGTATATACATAATCAGACACATTGAGAGGTTTAAAGTCATTACGCTTAAAAAAGGCTCATCACCAGATGATGCTCCGTGAATCAATAATTAGAAGTTTGATGACCTATGGATCGTCAATTAGAAGCAATATCTTGATAAAATGATGGAGATGGATTAGAGTGGGGAGGGACCAATGTTTTGGGTCTTAGAGGCCTAAAGCTCAAAACATTACGGCATTCTTACATGGTATTCCTCTGAGAGAGAGATTTACATAAAAATTGTGAGAATACAGCGACGTTTTTGAAGTGTAACGTGGCAACTTTTCGTCGAGAGACATGCAAGGGTAGATCAGTTATCTCCCAGGGGGGGGGAAAAAGACGCAAGAGGAGGAGATTCTGATCTTTAAATATAGTATAAAATCCACGTCATCTCCACAGAGAATCTTTTACACGCGGTGGCAAGAGATACACTTGTTGGTCTCACATTTCACATCAATAAGCACAGAACAAAGCTTCTACGTGATGAGGCGGATTTCAGTTTTCAGTTGCTCTGAAGAGTGTGAGTAGTGAGAGGAAAAGGTTGATGATGTCCAGATATAGCGCAACAGCAGCCCAGATATACTCGTCGTACGAGTAGCGCTTGATCAGGTTGTCTGTGTCGTAGATGATATAACCACAGAAGATGATTGCTGCCAGGGCTCCATAGATCATCACTGATATCCTTCCCAGCGGAAACAAGAGCTGCACGACAGTAAGAACACCCACAATTCCCATGTGAGATGTAGAGCAATATTTCCTACAGAGACAGGTAGAAAAGACCATTCACGGTGATTTCCGCCATTGGTTCCGAGGCGCTACTGGTCTTTTATGGGCTTGGCCTACCGGATACAAGAGAACCAGGCATGCACCAGAGAAGCACAAGGATGTGCAGGAGCCGTTTACTATACTGCCCTGGCTGCCACGTGGAGTGTTCAACAAAGAAGGAAAACACAAGCAAAACAAAGAAAGAGCTGGTATGGTAATTCCTCTACCTGGATAAATGCAAAGACCATCAGCACCAAGATGGCACCAAACAAAAAGGGTCCCAAGAAATTGAAATCGTGACCTCTACGTGCCGCCCAGAATGTGTACAGAGTGAGGCTTATAACAACGACAGACGTTAGAATAGCAGATTCAAGGATCACTTTCCCTGTTTGTCATATCAGATTCAAAGAGAAGATTGACGTCAGTAAAGCATATTTAATTTGACGGAAATCATCACAAATCGCAGCTCTTACGGAAGCTACATACAACTAACATATCAGAAATTCCAAGGTACTTGATTGCAGATACTGAAGATAGAAGCTAATCAACAACAAATTTCCTCCTGATCGTCCAATATGTTCAATGTAGACATTGTGAAGCCATCCAACATTAAAATGCCGGCTTCTACAATGAAAGACATAAATTCTGTGGCGAAGACATTTCACAAAAATCCCAGCATCTTGCAAGCAAAGACATAATTCTGTAGCATAGACTTTAGACAGATACATCCTTGTCATAAAATCATCT